>WUAM01000395.1:20559821-20574666 GCA_024336885.1 Actenoides hombroni
GTTCTGTAATTTCTACCACCCCCAGGGAAGAAAAAAACCCCAAATTTGCTGACCTTACCAACATTTTAACAAGATACTTATTTGAGAGTATTTCTGCTATTGCATTTACTCTGTGTTTCTGTGGCACTCCTTTCAGGAGGCTTCTCTGCATGGTAGAAAGAGGCATATGATTAAAAAAAATAAGAAAATTAGCCAAACATTAGTTTTGCTTCAAGAAATAATTCTTGTCATTCACAGTGGATAGTGCAAACATGCTTTTACTGAATGATGAAATATGTGATTCAACCTTACTTAGGAAATTTTGTTGTGTTTATCATTAAATGATCTAAAAAAAGCAGTAGTTCTCAGAACAGAAATGCATAAATGTGTTCATATAAATAACCCATCCATGGTGTGAGTATGGCTCAGAACAGCACCGTTGCCTGTTTTAAAGTTCCTTGACCTGCTGTGATTCCTCTGTTTCAGTAGCTTTGCCACACTTTAACCATTTGAATTGAAATCTCCCATATGGAAAGATGTCCTGGAAAGAAGCTGGGTTTGTATGTGCTCAATGGAAGGCTTTTAGCTGGACAGTGAAATGGTCTCACAGTTGCATCTCTATCGAGCATGTTTGAGCTCAGGGTGTTACAGATGCTTTTTCTGGCAGCTCTGAGAAGCTATAACATACCTTATTTTGGTGCCCCTCGACCAGGGAGGGAGATTAAAATTGTTAGGTTGATTAAAATCAAGAGGATATTAAAAGTGAGGGCAGGGATCTGCTGTATGAGGAATGGGACCACACTTAAGCAAAGACTACATATTAAGTTGCCAGAGCAAAATAAATTGTTTGCAGCAGAATATACTTCCAACCATGATGTGGAAGAAGAACCCAGGATTTTGACTTAACCCTGAATTCTCATCATTTCTTTGTCATAAGCAATTATATGTGAAATCTGGAGAGTGCCAGGAGGGGGTGAGACATGGATTGGTGGGGCAAGGAGACCACACTGCTGGATGAGAGGCGAATGAAACAGATGAGAAGCTGGGGACTGGGAAGATAAGACCAAGGCTCGGACAGAGGCAGGTATTCTGTCTGAAAAGGGAAAAAACATACGTTCATCTTAAGACAAGCTGTCCATCTTAAGACTGGCATTTTCCAATTTATGAATGCAGGCTTTTGCAACTCTAAATACTGTTTAATGCAGTTTTTGTGTGTAATTTTATTTGTGTTGTGGTAGCGCTCGAAGAGCCCAGTCATGATTATGGTGACTTTACATAGATAGGAAGACAGACCCTGTTCCAGAGGGTTTGTACTGTAAGGCTTGACATGTGCCAAAGGTTACGGGCAAGAGTAACTTCCTTTTTAAGGTGGTGAGTGTGCTCACATGGCTCCCTTCAGGCAAACTCATTCATGTCAGCAGGGTTTTCTTCCTAAGAGCAAGCTGAATTTCAGCACTTGGAGCTGTGCCAGTAAATACTAACGAGCTTCTCATTATTGGCCATTACAGACGTAGGTACAGCTTTGAAGGACTGAGCCCAAATACTGCCACATTTGAGTTTTCTAGTGAAGATGACCTCTTTTAGGATAAGGTCTTGTTAAAATTGGGAAGTACATGCCTGCTGGATGTTGTTTGTGTGGCGATGCTATGTCCTTTCAGAGGTTAGAACGTTGCTAATGTTGGGCAGGAATGTTGAACCATATCAAATTAAGGAAATAATTTATTATTGTAGAAGTTATGCTGATGTTCAGAACCAAAGAGCTCTTCAATTGAATGTATACATTTCATTTATTCAGCTTTTTCAGATTTAGCTGCAGTGCTGTCCCACTTCATCTCAAGAATCTGAACAGAAATTTTGAAAACTATTCAAGGAAAACTGTATCACTTATTTTCTTAAATTTTAAATATTGCTGATAGATATTGTATCTGGAGAAAGGACCAATTTCTGTTGCTGCCTTTTTGGTTTAAGCAGACATACTTCGAGAAGCCAAACGTCTGACTATTTCTACAAGAATGAAGATTTCTCCTGTTTTGTTTTGTTAGGTGGTTTTTTTTGTTGTTATTTTGTTTTGCTTTTTTAAATCTTTTTAAGGTGATTTGAAGGAAGTAATTGGATTTAAAGGAAGTAATTGGATTAAATATTTCTCTCCTTTAAAGGAAAATATCAAGGCTTAGGTTTAGAAAAATCTTTTCCCATTGAGAAAGCCCTCACTAAATGAACTGGAAAAGTCAATGGCTTTCCTATTTGCTCTGTCTCCTCTCTGCATGTTTTGTCTTCTATCTCCCTGTAGTAGCACCTACACTCATTCTCGTACTGTACTCGTTCTATACTGTATCTTCTCTCCTTCCCAGTAAGAAGTAAGGCAGACTTGAAACTTGTTTCTGTGATACTCCCAGTAGCATTCTACTTAACTATTTTGCTGTGTTATTTCTTTTAAAAAATATTTTTTTAGTCAGGATGGAGAATTGACACTTCTCTCAATATTGCTCTGCATGAAGTGTATACATTTTTGTAAAAAATTTTTTGTTTTTTTTTCCATAGCATATTAGGTTGTGGTTCATGAATGTAATTTATCCTTTAAGCCCATATTAATGGATGGCCAAACAGTATTGATTCTGTGTTTAAATTTATTTTATCGTGTGCCCTAGCCCTGAAGATGACTCTTAAGAAAATCGTGTATTTAAATATTATTCTTAATGTAAGTGCAAAAGTAGGTACTTAAATTCTGAATGTGTAGGTATTCATAAACTGAAGGAGTATTTTTTTAAAAAAGGAATGAAATTATTCCTTTTAATGTAATCAAACATTTATTAGTACTCTTGCCATTATTTGCGTCTCTCAAATCTCTTTTCCTTTAAAGTCTATGCATAATATTGCAAAACCCTTTTGTGTGGCAGGTGCAGTTAACCACATCACAGTATTTCAGTTCTATATTTACAACAGGAATTTTCCTAGTTAAAATTATACTTCACAAACAGTTTAAATTTTAAACTAATATTTTTCTTCTAATGAGCAGTTGGGAAATGTTTTCCATCACAAAGCACCAAAAAAATTACCAATCCTACAGGTAATTCTATATTAAGTGATGCAGTGTCATGTGCACATCAATTTATTCTTAGTTAATTAAGAGAAGGGTTTTCATTTTCTCTTAATCTTTATTTTTTCAGGATGTAATATTCTAAAATATTAATGATAAAAAAATGGTAGGCTCTGTATGTCAACATTTTAAAAAATGGAATAAAAAACATCCAAGCCCTCTATAGAAGGCCTTTGATTTAGACTAAATAGCAGAGATAAGTGTCAATTTGTGTTTTCATTTAAAGTTGAATTTTTTTTCTGTCATATATTATAAACTTACCCGAGCGCAAAATTCCTATGTTGCATTCTTAAAATAAATTTCAACATGCATATAAAAATATGAAGGAAGTTCAGTCATGCTCAGCTTGTGCTGCCACTTCTACAGGCACTGATTGCCAGCCTGAGGTCATGACCTGTTCCCATGTCTGCAGCCCAGATCATTTGCAGGCTCATGATACCAATTTCATTGTTGTTTCTAGACTCGTGTCTCCTCTTGAAGCTTTAACTACAAGCTTGGCAGTTTTTATTTGGGACAAGTACCAGTGGGAATTTCAGTACAAAAGAACCTTATCCATTTCCAGATTTTTTTTATTTTTTTTTTATTTGGTTGTGGGTGTTTTGTTTTGGTTTTGGGGGAGAGGGAGGTAGAGGGATAAAACTATCCCGGGACTGCTTTAATCACAGTATCCTACTGACAATCAGAAACATGTAGTATTTCAGATGTAGTAAATGGGAAATAAAAAAATAAGTCATCAGTAAAAATATCTCTAACAGAGTATTTAACACGTGTGGGCTTTTATCCAAAGTTCTGTGGCCTGTTGGATGAATTATTATTTCATAATCTGACTGTTACCATCTTATCTCCAGATTTTTTTATTTTTATTTTTTTTTTCACATAATGTGCATAGCAAAATCATGCATATATGTCTGCAGTCCACTCAAAGTTACTAGAAAATTGGTTTATGTGAATACACAAAATGTCTATTCAGGGAAAAATTCAGAAGTGTATGGAATTGTTTTAAAGATATGTTAAATAGATAACCATGCTGCCTCCAAACTGTGTGGTTAGTAAAGCTGGTAATAAATAACCTCTGTACCAACAGAAATTCCTCCCAAGGAAAAAACAACACGTTGTATATATTTTTAGTTTATCTATGTAGCTAATCAGTTAAAAAATAAAAAGTATTTCCATGCTTTATAAAATATAAATACACTTTAAAAGGTTTTATTGGTGTGAACTCCTGGATCATTTTATTTTATTAATGTATTAGAACTGTTACATCTTTCTAGTGGGATGCCATTGATAGAAACAGTCTATTGGTATAGAAAACACCAAAGTGCTGCTTTTGATCAAAAGGAATATTACCTGTTTCTACTTTTAGTTGCATTTCTGTCATTATAAAATAGTTCACAAATAGTACTCTAAATAGATATTTTTCTTAGTGAGCTCACTTGTGTTCAAACACGTTAGGGCTGAAATCTCAGCCCCATTGACTTTAAACTCCCATCAACTTCCTTGGGATCCAGACTTCTTTCAAGAAGTGTAGTTCAGACAAAAAATATTGATATTTCCTTCAGGTTTTCAGACTTCTGATGTTCATCAAAAGAATGTAATCACATTTGTTAACATGTCTACTGTTACCTTTACCTAGAAAATACTTTGCCATTATGTGCTGTGTTTCTTGAAATAAATCCATGTAAAAATATGCTATTATTGGACTACTTTAGCTTTTAATAGAAACATGTACATAAAGCTCCAAATATATGAAAGTATAATAGTGAAGGTTTGGATTATTTTTAAATGACCTGTGAAACTGGGGGAGGGAAAGAATAATTTGTACATCTCATTTACTGATTGCCTTTAAAATAATTTTGTCAAAAACTAATGTGCCTTAGAGTATTTGAAATTAAACACACTAATGCAAGAGGATATCTAAGGTGAAAGATGTTTGTGTAATGCTAAACATAACCAAAGAAACTGTGGTTTTAGCAAAGGTACCATGCTCTATTTTATCAAGTGCCAGAAATTGCATAATGAAAGTCTTTCAGTTAAAAAAAATATAAGTAAAGAAAACACAAAAATGCCACCCAGCTGGTAGAGATCTTCCTAATTTTTACCTGATTGTATTTCTGAAGAAATATGGCAGGGCCCTCGTAAATTTTCAACATGAACTGCATTTTTGTTGCCAATTTCCATATCCTTTTAAAAGTGCTGAAGCGTGCATTTGCTATTTATGTTTGCAGTAGACTGAGTACACTTTTACTATTTGTGGTTTCAGAAATTGGAAACAACCAAACAGTGGTGCTATGGTCTAAAAAAATAAATTTTAAACAGCTGTGGGACAGTATTTTTAGAATGGTAGGAGTCCTTCTGAAGACAGACTCGTAACTGTCTCTCTCCTCACAGGAAAGCTGAAGAGGGGTTTTCAAAATCAGAATTGTGTTCTCTTTGTATTGAAGGGAGTAATCAAACTCTGGGACAAATAGAGCTACTCAGGGGAATTACCTTCACCCCTGTATTTTCATGTAATCTGTATGGATACTTGAATTACTTTAAGCAGTTCTTATATCAGATTCCGTATATGCCATTTTCTATCTTAACTGTTTCTTATAAATGTACTAAAAGATAGATAATTAACTATAATCTTATTTATAGAGATAATAAAAGGTTGTAGGAGGCCAGAAATCCAGTCTTACAAATCTGGTTTGTTTTGTTATGCCAGCTTTATTTGTTCCCTAACAGTTGTCCTGTGTAGTCAATTATTTCTCCAGATATGGCAGCATTTAATACTATAAATAATTTGATTTAAATAATTATGTTTAATTTCTTTGCCATTTAAATGGTGAATGTAGTCCTGTCACAGATAATACGGTACTACATTTTGGATATATTGCTCTGAAAACAACTAAAGATTCAACTTTTGTTTTTTAAAAAAAAATCTTTTAGAAATAGCAGGTGTAAGTGGTTTTGTTTGGTTTTTTACTCAACCTAAGTAGTGTATTAAATTACATAATTAGTTTATATTATAAGCCTAGAAAGAGTCAAAGTGATAATATGGTTTAACCTTCTGTATAAGCTTGTCATTGTAATGTGGCAGCTCCTTTGTGGAGGCTGATGAATTTGCTCACTAAATCATAATGTGTACCATGGTTCAATAATTTCATTGATTGATACATTTGATTTTAGATGTAGCCAGTTTTTGATCTAGGGCTTTTGCTCTAGGCTTTTTTGGATGTTGACTGTAATTACGTAATACAAATTTAAAATTTCAAGTGAATTCTGATTTATAACAGTCTTTTAAATTTCAACTGTCTGTAGATCTGGAATTGTAACTATATAATCGTTTCAAATTTTGCAAAATCTTTTTTTCAGAGTACAGGAGAAATACAGTCACTCTTCCGATCTCAGTGATGTTGTTGAGTTCTGTTATTGCTGTGGTACTGTACTGGCTACATGAAGCATTTTCTGCCCTGATCCTGCAACCTAATGGGTTATTTACTTTTTTTCCTGTGTTCCTGAGTTGCACAGAGTTGTCAGCTTTTGGATATATATAGCCTTACAGCTTTGATTTCAGGTGACCATGCCTGCATTTGGATGGAAGTTTCACTTAAATAATTGATCTTCACATGTGATCTATTTGTTGTGTTTTGGGATCCACCAGTAAACACTCTCTGTAGTAGTTTTTACACCATATTCAAAATTATTTATACAAATAGTGAGTAGCAATGGTGTTGAAATGATTGTGTATACGATTACACTCAGCAAAGAGTAAAAATAAATCATACCACTGACAGTTACTTTCTGAGGTTGTGAATTACCTTACTGTAACAAAATAAGATAATTAAAATAAAAAATTAAATGCCCTTGTACTTTTTAAAAGTTAAGGTCAATTTAATATTAGTTTTATATTCTGACAATGAATAGTACTTTATCTCAGTTCCAAGAAATACACTGTGTGTGCTATATATTTACTGTCAGTACAAGATGAAAGGATCTGTTACAATTTTTTCTTTTTAAAGAATAGAGGAAGAGAGAGCACATCCTTATGTGAGTTAGAGTACTTTTAAAAAGTAACTTCACCAAAAAAGTTTCATTGAGTACTTCTTTGGAAGAAATAATTTTAAATGTCTGTTCAAAAGTGGTTTAAGCTATGGGTAGTGTTAGGTAGTGTCACGCTACTATCAGGGTCTCCTTATAACCCACATTGTTACTAAGGCCAGATAAGAGTATTTCTTTCTACATGTCCTTCTTCAGGCAGTGCTTGTAATTCTTTTGCATCTTCTGCCTATCAAAGAACTCTCCTGACAAAAAATAATATTGTAGACATAAACTTGACAGTTTTGTTGTGAATTTGCTTTGTCGATGAACGTCATGACTCCAGTTCATTAAGTCCTTATCATTGTCCCTAAATTATTTAAAAAAAAAAGTAAAAAATCCTCAGTATTTAAATAATCTTATCTGTTAAAAGATTTAAAAACTACTAGATAATTGTATATGTATAGTTGTGTGTTTATGTATACAAATATGTATGTATACATTATTGAGATGTTAATAACATCAGATGGAAAGGTGTTGTAACAATACATTAGAAATAAAACATAAGGAATGTTTTTCATTAAAAGGTAACACAAATGATTCACAGATGGGAATTTAATAATAAAAATACTCCAGAAAACTCTCCTGGTCGTAATTAATGTAAATAATGGAAAGGTTTTCCATAAAAATGGAAACCATATTTAGTATCAAGTAGATATTTGGTGTACCAGCTTTAGAGCTGTTTTTGACAAAATATTTTTGCTGCATTTTCGGGAAGTTGTGTTGAAACAATTTGCATGACCTTTCAGATGGTCAAATATAAAAATATAAAAAACAATTTTTGGGGAGATTCATTTCAGAACAGCTGTGTTTTGGCTACTGTTTGAATTATGTTAATTTGTACTCAGACTTAATGCCAAAATCTAGACATTCTTGGGTTCTGACACTGAAGGACCGACAACTGAAGCTGGATCTTGAGTTACAAGCATGTCATTAAAAAAATGGCAGTGCTCCTCCAGTATGAAAAAAAAGCTGTTTATTGATATTAAAAAGAAAATAAAATCATTCGAACTGGATTTTTCAGTAAATTTAGTTGGTTAACATGCCCCAGTGTAGAATTTTGTTTTTAAAATGGGTTATACTTAGAAAATAAGTATAATCAGAATAACTTTTCTGTTTCTATGGAATTCCTGTTTTGTTATGCTCTATTTGACAAGGTTTAGATGATCATATACACTGTGAAAATCTGATACTTTTGAAGCAATGAATTGACAAAACAAAATCTTTAACTTAGTAGGAACCAAGGTACTGTTTACACAATACATTCTTTACTCCTAATTATAACTGACAATTAATGACATAGCTGATATTTACATTTCTGATACTGAGAATTGGTATCTTCACAGGATGTGTATATTGTAGACTAATGTGTCAATATCAGTTAGTGCTCAAGGTAATGCTTATGATAAATAGATTTTATCCCACTGATAAGGCAGAAATTTAGCAGTTTGCCAGATGTGTGATCCTGACAGGACTCAGAGTTAAATTTTTTTGACAGTGTGGTTCCCACTGAGATACTATGATCCCATAGTTCAACTAATCTGCTTTAGTCTGGGTCTGCTTTAATATTGAACACCGAGTGAACCACTTCTTCTCTCTTTGCAATGGTAAGAACTGTTTTCTAGTGATGGAAAATTGATCATCTCAGTGATGTCCAAATAGTTTCAAATATTGCAACAAACCTTATCCCAAAGACTGCTCTCTGTCCTAAGACATCTAGTTAATTACTTCTTTAGGGAATCTTAAATCTTAATCTTGCAAGTCTTGGTGATCTCAAAGTGGACCTTGTTTGCACGTTTGTTCTGTTATTTGTGGTACAATTTTTGTCATATTCAAACTGATAGGGTTCAGAAATGTATTTATCCTTGGGGCAATCTGATGAATGCTAATCCGTAGTCAGTTAACTATATTTTTTTAGGGTTTCTAAAGGGCATTGTGTTGGTTCACGCTCACTAAATATAAAACATTCTATAAAGCCGATGAACTTCTTATCACTAAATTCAGAAAGGTATCTAAGGATCAATTTAGTCTTGCATCTTAGAAAAGGTCTCAGCTTTAAAGACCTCAGTTAGACCCACCATGGTTTCTTCTGGAAAGAGCTCTGTTTTCTTTGGTCCAGAGGACTTCCTCTTTAAATTTCTGAGCTTTGACCAGTTAAAATGTCTTTGTGTGGTCTGATGCCTGAGGGTTTGAAAAAAGAAAAAAGAAAAAAAAAAAACCACAAAAAACCCCACCCAACAAATAAACAAAAAAACATCACCAACAAGAAAAATATGCAAAACCTTTGCCCTTTTTTCATAGAAACAGCAAGTACAGAGATACCTTTTCCATTCCTATCTTTTCAGTTACATGTACATTTTATTCATATACTTGGTCATAAAGTTCTAGGATAATCTATAATAGTGAACAATTTTTTCTCTTCTTAAATGAGTACTTGGTTTGGTGACAACAAATATAAGACATAGCAGTATTTCTATAGTTATATCAGAGCTGCTTTCTAACCTTTGAAACCAAATTGTAATTTAATTTGTGATTGAATTGAGGGAGATATGATCGTATCTTCTCCCATTCTAAAAAAAAAAAAAAAAGTGAACCAACCTCCCTGCCCAGCTCTCCCTCTGCCTCCAAGCTTCTCACTGATTAAAATCCTTGAGCACAACACACATTTTGCTAGAGGAGCAGAAATTGTGGACTTGTACGGAGTCCTGATCCTGCATCCAGCTTTCCATGTTAATTAGTCTTCAGACTTTAAAGAACTAGTAGTTAATGCACCAAGATAATTAGGTAGTGACAAAGGGCAAGACTGTGTAGAAGGAGAAAATAAAACCTTTTCTTTAAGCAAGTACTGAGGGGCCAGCCAAACTTGTCATAAAAAACCTCCCTGAAGTCCAGCAATGGAAACTGTTAAATAGGAGACAAGATGCTATATGGTTGGAGTGATTGCTTGGGTGTCAAATGAACTGACACCCAGTCTTTTCAGCATTGCCGTTCTTGTTACTTATAATTTTGAGCAAATCTTTCAGCTGTTCTTGTCACAGTTTGCCTGTTTCTCTTAAAGTAACTTTGTACTTATGTGAAAAGTCCTGTGTATAAATATAGGTGGGTAATAATGATGGTTATTATAAATAGATAATGTCATAGTGTGAGTAAAGGGCATTATTTACTTTTGCTACTGAGTGCTGAAATTCTCATTTGTGCACAATGGGGTTGTAACTAAGGATTTCCATTCTAGCCTGGTATGCTAAGAAGATGAGTTTACACTGTTATGCTTAGGCTAATGTCAGATAAAATCATTGGTATGTTTCATAGAATCATAGAACGATTTGGGTTGAGAGGGACCTTAAAGATCATCTAGTTCCAACCCCCCAGCCATGAGCAGGCACACCTTCCACGAGACCAGGTTACTCAAAGACCCATCCAACCTGACCTTGAACACTTCCAGGGAGGGCTATCCACAACCTCTCTGGGCAACTTGTTCTAGCCTCATAGCAAAGAATTTATTCATTATAGCTAATTTAGCTGAGTGATGAAAATATCAGAGCTATTAAATTCCCCCCTCATGGGCACAACATATGGGCAGGGAGCAGTTTAGCCCAGCAGAAGCTGAGAGGTCAGCATGTACCCAGTAGCTGAGAGGCACCTGCTTGTCAGCTGATGAGATGTGGCATGCACTGTTTCTTGCCTAGTAGGCAAAAGGTAAGGGGACATTACAGGGATGGAGGGGTAGATAAATGTTAATGTAGCTAATGTCTCATGGAGTCCACTGTTTGAAGTATCAGAGAAATAGAAGCACGAGGAAAAACTCCCATGTTTAAAAATTGGGTTTCATCACTCTCTTGGTTTGCCTCTGAGATTGGTGTCTGTGATGTAAATAAACTTCACACCTTTTTTCTGTCTTTTATCTGTTTTGTTCTAATAAATCTATCAATGACTCAATCTTCCTGTAATCTAAAATACTGTCCCAGAAGACTGGTTTTGTAAAGGCATTGACCATAGAGTGGAAAGTGTGTCTGTGGGAAATGTGATACGCTGGGGATGGCTCATGCCTGTTGCGTCAGTTACAAAGGCTCATGGGATCATGCTGAGAGGAGAGGGTTGACTTGCAAGATACAAACATTGTATGTTGTTCAACAAGTGTGTCTTGTTCAGGATCTCTTTCAAGATGATCTCTCTTGCAACAGATTCTGTGTCTGCAAGAGCTGAGCACCAGAGCTGACAAGCTGGGAATCCCTTTGCTTTGTTCCAGTGATGGTTTTACCCAGAACGTTACAGAGGGGGGAGGAAGAGTAGTTACACAGCAGTAATGTAAAAGGGGTCTTAAGAATTGCTTGTGATTTTTATACTGAATTTGGGTTTTTTTTGCCATCCCCTAATAGCCTTAATAATTACTCACAATCATGGCCTATTTCCAAAACTTTGATTAAAATAAATTAGGTGACTTAAGTGATCGTTGAGTACTCACAGAGATTGATTTAAGTGAAGCAGGATTTGTAGGGCGAGGTGATTTATCACATAAACTGAGACAGCTGGCTACAAGTGAGAAGCTTTTGAGTGCTTAAGCTCTTTTTCAGGACTACTTCATGCTGTTATCTGGGTGATGATACATGATGAGCGATACAGATTATGAGCTGAGGATAAAGATCTCCTTGAAGAACCGTTCTGTGTTTGTTATCAGTCTGGGATCAGGCATGTGAACAAGAGTTATCTATCCTCTTTTTCTCCCTTTCCCACTTCAAATATGCTGAATGGTCTGACACGTTTCATTTTTCCTAGCTGCAGCAAGCTTTACAGGTGTGTGTGTACAACACAAACATCCAAAAATCAAGTGTTACCATAAACAATTCAAAAAAATTTCTTCAAATCTACATCTCTGAACTTCTAATTCTCAGTGGCTCTTTAGGGTAGTCAGCAGTTTATAGAGCTGAGTCTCATGCGCTGCTCTGGCTGTGGTTGCACGCCTGTAACAGCTCACTAGCACTTTCTTTATGACCTTCCCCTAAGACCGTAGCTTTACTTCCTACCCTGCCACTGTTGCAAATTGTGCTACTTTCCCTGCTTGGCGTGAGCTTTGCTTTTACAGCAACGATTTGCTGCAGACGCAGAAATGGATCTGAAATAGCCACTGCGTAAGACCTCTAATGAAGTCGTTGCCACCCTCAAACTCAACAAGGATGGTCTTGGACAGGCTGGGAAATTCTGTATTGTGATGAATATGGTCTGTTTGCTGGGGATAAGTACTCTCAAGCAAGATTTTATCCTTTGACTTCTTTTTCTCATTATACCTCTACTCTTCTGAAAATTGCAGAAATTATTTAACTAATACTTCCTTGTAGCTGTGAGATTTTAGGAAGATGCACTTCCAAGTCTGAATCTTTAGAAGTCTTGCAATGATTTCTGAAATAACCGAGGAAAATGATTGCTTCTCTGCACTGAAATCAGCAGCCTTAATAACTGTTGTTATTAAATATATAGCACAGAGGAGGAAAAGGGAGATAAGCTCTAACTGGCAGGCAGTTAAAAGTTTAAGCTTTGTAAGGATTTTGATGCTCAGGTAAACTTTAATACAAAAGCATTGCCAGTTAGAACTTCAGAATGGTCACTCACTGCTGGGGATACACAGATTAATTTTTAAGCAACCATTGTTATTATCAAGAGTAAAAGCAGCACATCCCTCAAGTACAGGTTTGCTTTGGATGTTGTCACAGTTCTCTAAGGAACAGTTTGCTGAGACAGGAAAGTGTCACTTTAAAACAACAAAAACTTCAAATATGTCTGAGCACGTCTCAACAATATACTGTCAGATAAAAATGGACAGGGACGATGGATCTAAAAATGAGGCAATTAGTGGAAATGCCAATTGTTTTAAAAAATCAACTCTTGAAGCTAGTAGAGACAAAATGTTTTTGAGGTACACCCAAATGTCATATTTGAAGTAAATAAGACCTTTGATATACCTCCTGAACATCATTGCTAACCATTATGATTTATTTTTATTTCCTCTGTCTACAGAAAGGTACATTGATTATTGATTGTTTTATAGGACCTTAATGGCCCTCTGTTTAAAGTACTACTGTAAAGTAGTGTCTTCCTGAGAAAAGGAAATTGAATTCTGACTTTCAGTCAACCTTTTAATTGCTCTTTGTATGTAAACTTTTCCACCAAGGGTGCTCTGCAAGTGCAGAACTTCTCGCTTTGACTTGTTGAACCTGTGATACTTAGGTCTTCAGTAAGCACCAGTAGAAGCTTTGGAATTAAGTAGTTTATAGGATGCAACTGTATTGAAAAGGGTAAATTCCTTTGTCTCTCTCTGTTGCTGTGCTTCTCATGAGTAAGAAGTAAAATGTGTGCAGTTTTATTGCTAGTTATCAACAGAGCTACTGAGATAGTCTTAAGAGCTATTCTTTCCCTTGATAAATTTTCCATCACAAACTCTGATTCAGTCACAAGCTTCTATTTGCTATGGACCCAAGTTTCTAGAAGCCTCCCTTGAAACTGTTACCTTCACGTGAGATGTTTCTGTGGACCTAGTCCTTGTTCTTTAAGACAAAACTCTCACGCTTCTTCCTGGAAGTTTTGCTGAAAATAGGAAACAAGGCCATGAAAAGTCTTGTTAGTCTTACACATGGTGTACGTTTGGAAGATGGGTATTATTTGCAATTGAATTTGTTTTCCTTGTTATTAAGTGATCTTGTAAAAGTAATTTAATTTGCTTTCACAATATTTTTCCTATACTTCACTGAGGATAATGATTGCTTACATTTAATAAGTGATCTCCTAATTTACAAAGCATGATTGAAATGTTATATATGAACATTACTATTTTCCTGCTTTTAGCAAACTAAAGAAAGAGGGGGGAGAGAAGTTATTTTAAATATGTAAGTATATACCTTATTAGTAAAATGCAGTGGTTGCAAAGACTTGTGATTTTTTAATTTTTTTTTTAAATACTTTTCCTCTGTATTGCCAAACATGGGTCATAAAAATATGAATTGCAACATAATTTAGAAACTGTAGGAAGCAATCATAAGCTGGTTTAGTTAAAATACTTTTGAATGTTCCATACAGTGTACTTCAAACTTTCAAAGTGTGTGGAAGATAAAAACTGAAATAAAATTTAAGATTTATAATTAAGACATGTCTGTTCTTGTATTTCTACAACAGCATTTCCATAGCCTCTGTATTGAAACCAAATTAATTGTTTCATCAGAAGTTGTTTTTATCTTTGTCAGATGCTTTTCCTTTCAGTTGACTTCTAAGAAATGCTGAAATCCCCCCTTCCCCAGGGGAAAAAAAACACAACACAAAAAGACCCAAAAAGCTGTTCATTACGGAAGCTAAATTACAGGCAACAGGAAAACCCACCATAATTCACTTACATATGCAAAAAGTTTTGTTTTCACCACCTAAAATAATATTTTTAGTTTCCAGTTCTACTATGCTCTGCAAAAACCACCAATGTTGTTCCCATCCATTTTTATACAAATGCTTTACATCAAGAGTTTTGTTTATAGAAATCTGATTTTAGAGTAAATTGAAAGTGCATACTTGGGTACGTGAGTTTGCTATCCTTTTATTTTTTCTTTTTTTTTTTCTTTTTTTTTTTTTTTCCCCCTTGGCCTTGAACATTTTTTCTTTTCAAAAAATTTAAAATGTTAATTAAATTCTTAGTATTTTATAAACCTAAGTTTTTTC
>WUAM01000395.1:20578381-20594568 GCA_024336885.1 Actenoides hombroni
TGCTGACAGGGGTGGGGGGAGCAATAGAAGGGCTTGGTGGGCACCTGGTGCCGTGCCAGGGTCAACCCACCACAGCTTGTTAAACTTCTCCCTTTACCTGCTAAAGGTGTGCCTGATTTTCAGGAAAGATTTCTAGTCTTTCTGTCATATCAGTGCTACCTCAAAAGGGGGAAGGGTAATTATGAAGGCCATAAATCTATGGTGTGGGGTTTTTTGGTTTCACAGGAGAAGGTTTGGAAGAGTCCCATTT
This sequence comes from Actenoides hombroni, assembly GCA_024336885.1. Taxonomy (NCBI): domain Eukaryota; kingdom Metazoa; phylum Chordata; class Aves; order Coraciiformes; family Alcedinidae; genus Actenoides; species Actenoides hombroni. The sequence continues at coordinate 20,578,632 of WUAM01000395.1, forward strand.
GTCTTTGTACTACTGAGACATTTTGTTTCTAGGATTCTTGTGGAACATCTGCACATGCTGTGGTCGCCAAAAGATTTCCAGTCTGGCTTATGCAGCCAAGATCCCTTGGGTATTTACAAGACAAGCTAGGGTAAAAGTTAATTTAGAAATAGCCCCTTTTGCATTCCTCACTCCTGGGATTATTGGTAACAGATTGGAGAATGCTCATCTTCAAGCATTTCTTTGGGATTTGTTTGTGGGGATTTTTTGAATTGTGGATTTTATTCTGATAAATATGAGTACACTTAATATAGTAGTTAGAATCTTCAAAAAGGATAGACGTGAACCTTGTTTCCTCTTCTGAAAAAGTAGATGAATTAATAAACTTCAACCCCTTCCTCTGAACTGGTTCCTCTAGGAAAAAGCTATCAGGGAAAAATTTTGGACATGCCATTGATTTTTAGCTACTTTTCTGTTTCAATACATATAGGTTAGTGGTTGATCTGCTCTTATCCTACAAGATCTTCACTAGTAATTCTTTGCCAGCTTTGCCATCAGTTCTGCTAAAGGAGCTGTGAACAGAGATAGTTCTTGGTAGAGTCTGAGGCCAGCCAACTCATGATCTAAGTTCTGTGTCCGAAGAACTGCGGTCATCTTGACATGTACCCAAAACCTATTTTTGTCTGTAAGTGCATTGGGAACTTAAAGCAACAATACTGGGAATAAAGCGTTAGAACGGGAAAAACATAATTTCATGTCAACAAGAGAATAGAAATAACCTTGCTAGTACCGTACAAATTGGTGACATCAAACCATGGGCATGTTTGAGAGTTACAGGAAAAAACACTTCCATATGGAAGCTGCATTCAGGTATAGGTATTCCTATAGATCCTTTAGGTGGTTTCAATGGACTCCTCACTAGAAAGATATTTGTGTGTCATAAATCCACACCATGTTACAGGATTCTGTCTTTGACAAGCCCATAGAAAAATTATGTTATTGTCAGTGCTGAATGTGGGTCTGTTTTCTGATAATGTTAAACCCTGCATTTTTTTGGCAGACACCTATTTATTTTTATAAGCATTTCATTTCCTTACAAGGCCATTTGAGCTTTCCTTGCTTGGACAGCATCTCAATCAGATTCTTAAGAGAAGCCCCAGTCACCTCCATTCCCTCCTCACCCACACAGCAGCAGAAAAACTTCTGTTTTCATTTTGTGAGATGCCCGTCAATACCAATAGCTCATATCCGGACACTGCTTTCTGTTAACACGGGTTCTGTAATGTTGCATAATGCACTTTTCATTCATGCTTTCTTTGCTTGAGATTCTATTTACTTGGCCAAGTTTAGCAAGAAAGACAGAATGCCACAGTTCATCAGGAAAATGTGCTGATAATAATGAGGAGCTGGAGAACCTGGGAAACTGTCTTTCGTTTTCCCTTTTATCCTGTAAGGTGTGGTGTCTATTTACTCTTGCTTCTTCTGATTCCAATTCACTTTAATACTTCCATCAAATAGAAGTTTAAGCAAATAATTTTCTCTAGAAGAGGAGGACCTACTTGTATAATGTGAAAATGTTTCCACCTCCATAAAATGGACTTTGCGATCTGTGGTTTACGTATGCAAACCGTTCACACACACACGCAGGAAGTTTTCTTGACTTTTGGTAATGACAGTAAAGGCAATGAAATTAGAGAATAAATGAGTCGTTGTAAATATTTAGTGAGCTGTGACTAAGCACCTTTTAATAGAAAGTGTCAGTGTTTTAATTCCAGAGACTAGACTGTTTATGAATAGTTGTATTTTATAAGGTACTTTGTCATGGCTCACAAGATATTTACAGCAAATCTTTTTTTAGTAATTTTATTTTTTTTTTCATTAAGGAACCTCATGAGAATTTTCCTCAACATAGAAGGCAGGCTCATGATTGCACAATATGTCACTGAAAACAACTTTCCCTGCAGTTTGTATTTCCTTCTGTCTTGATGGATAGAGTAGGGTTTCAAGACTAGTGTTATTACCATACTTACCTTTGTAGATAATGCCTTTGTGGGAGAGGAGAGGGAAAAAAGAGAGAAAAATGTTCATCTAGTTCTAAAAACATTTTTATACTCTCTGCTTTTCTTTAACTGTCCGGACAGATGCCAGAGACCATTTCTACAAGTCAGGATATACAAGTCAGTGGGGTTAATTTTATTCTAGGTTTAAAAAAAAATAATAATTAAAATCATCCCACCTTATTAATATTATTTTCATTGCTTAATTTTTAAACATTACCTGCTGCTCTATGACAAAGTGATGGAAGAACTGTAACCATTAGATGATGATTAAACTTCTGGGGAAGAAAAGGGAGGAAAACCCTCATACATGGAAGTGATTTTTCCATCCAGCTTTGTGCAATTTTGTGTTTTACTCTGTCAGCCATTGATGAGCAAATTTAGTCTCCTTAAATCCTCTTTAAGCTGAAGTTTAGGAAGGCCCTCGGTTGTAAAGTCTTGGAAAGTGATTCAGTGAGGCTGCTTTACTGACATCTTACAGACATCTAAAGCCAATAAGGGATTTTGTGTTTTCCAGGCATCAGGCAAAAAAATCTTGAGAATTGTAAAAAATCTCCTCCAGATAACAGAGAGGTAGGGGAGACATTAGGAGCCTAAATTCTGCTGCATTTCAGAGGTAGGCAAGGACTCCCTTTAATACATAACATCCCCATCTCCAGGCACTGTTTTCGTACATAAGAATCACTCGTACATAAGTACCATTGTTAAACTGGGTAGTGGAATTCAGAAGGCAAATGCTTTCATTTGTTACTTCTCTAATACTTAGTGTATTTTTCCTTGAAGGTAATGTAAAGCATGCTTGCATGGTTTGGGACTGTTAACTGTACCTTCACAAGCAGATTGGAGTCAGAGTATTTTCATGGATAATTAAATAAGAATGAAAATTTTAAAAGTGTATAAAGAGACTTTTCTTTGTTATACAATGTTCCCCATTTACCATTTGTTCCTATAATACTTTTTAGGTTGTCTCCAGATTATTTAATGAGTCTCTACTCAAAGGCAAGATGAAAGTAAGTAAACATGAATTAAGGCAGTAGAGGCTAACTGGGAAATTTATTTGAATCCTAGAAAATTTTCAGTTTTTTCAAAAATAAATGTTAAAATAGCACAATTCTAGTGGGTCATGGCCAAATGTTTTTTGGAATACTTTTTTTCTAAATTTTAGATGGTTGAGTTAACTTTGCAGACAGTTCTACTCTACCTAGAAATCTCCAGTTGCATTCTAAAGATAAGATTAAAAAAAAAAAAAAAGTATAAGCCTACAAAAATCCAGGGCAGCAATTTCACATATTTTTTTTAATCCCATTTATAGCTTGTCTTTTTTTCTTTCTCTTTTTTTTTTTTGGTAAGCTGCATCAGGAAAGTGACTTTTTTCTTCCTGCTTTTACTTTAGAGCAAAAAGCCAAAAACTGCAACTTGTTTGTTTGCTCCTTCATCTTCAGAGATAATAATGAATGTGTCAGTAAAATTTTACAAGAAACAAAAAAGCTCAGTTCAGTGAATGGAGAAATAGAGGTGTTAGGACAAAGGCTAGTGAGCAGGTTTCCCCCCCCACACCTCTTAATAAGGAAATTGTTTGTGAATCTTCTCCCATACTCGGCTGTTGAGACCACCTCTTCTCACGCTGGCCACTGAATATCACTTCTGTTGCCATCTCTGGTAACCACACTAATTGCTTACATGGAAAAGGAATATTAGGAAAATATGAAGTGAAGCTAAAAATACATTAAATATGATATAGCAGCTGGAAACAGGGATAGCCAGCACCTTCTACCAGCCAGATCTCCATGGACCACCAGCAAAGTGCTCTGGGGGCCACTGCAACCATGCAACCACATAACGTGCTTTGGAACGTTTGTATCAAATATTGCCTCCTGCTTTTTACCTTGACCTCAGAAGACTTCCCCAGCAAATGATAAACAATAAACTTACATAGTGTGCCCGAGAGACTCAGCTTCTAAATAAACCCTCTATGATGCCACACATTTTCGAGGAAGCGGAGCTTACCATAGACCACACAAATCTCAGCCACGAGCACTGGTGCTTGTGTGTTGAGTGGTGCCAAGCTGGAGCTCTAAGAAGCGACGACTGTGCCTGATTATAGAAGCACAGTTAGGGTATTTAAAAAAAAAACCCCAAACAACAACAAGAGAATACTTCAGTATTTTGTGGCTGCCCCCTCCATGGCACTGGGCTACCCTAGAGCACGGCTCTTGCTCTCTTCTCCAGTTCCGAAACTGAAAGGAAGGAAATGAGAAGTGTCAATAACTGTAGCGTGAAGGGAGACATGAATTACTCTCCTGTAAAAGGTCATTCTTATACCAAAAATTACATTTGCTTTTGCTTATGCAGTCTGTGATTCGGTGAAACTGCAACTTTTATTGAGGAATTTGTTTTTTCTGTGTGTCTGACCATTGCTACCTTGGTTCCTAAGGATTAAGAGAAAGGGAAGGATGGGATGCTGAATGTCGTGCACTCAAGCATGGCAATTCCTGACTTTTGTCTGTAGGGATTAATTCTTATTTTGGAAGTGTGGTTCTTTTTAAAACATGCTGGCCACTGAGCATCTGTCGGTATTGGTTACGGTGCTGCACATGTACTTAATTTCTTCAATAATTTTTCCTTCTGCAGTCTTAAAAATGTGCTATAAGTAATTGGAAGTGTTCATTGGAATGACTTTTGACTCCTTGGTATGCTTTTTTATTTTGTCTAGCTTATCTGTTTTGGTAAATAAGGGAATTAGGATTTTACCTGATGTCATTTCACATTATTTTCTGCCGATACAGAAAAGAAAGCAAAGCACAGTATCCGTGATAATGATTTCTGTTAACTCACATGCTGGGTGGACTGTGTATATTAAAAAAAAAAAAAAAAGCTTTTATTTGATTATTGTTTTTGCGTCTATGTGAGCAGCCTGAAAGTTGTGAATGGCAATTCTGATTTCATATTAAGATATTAATTCAGTCCAACTATAATTTTATAGTACATTCCCTCCAAATTGTCAGTTATTTAAATCTAAATGCTTGTCAATAAGTAGAAAATCATGCACGTTTTGCCTGAATGAGCACAGCTCACATTTGTCTATTTTTCAATTAAGAAAATGCAACTTTTTTTTTTTTTAAAAAGAAGGTAAATGTGAATCCATGCCAAGTTGTCCTTTACATTGACCCCTTTTGAAGTACCATCAAAAAAGTGAAATAATCAACTATGGATTTGTTTTGTGTGGTGTTCTGTTGAGCCCTATGAGAGTGATACTCGTCCCCCTTCTTTCTCTTTCTATTCTTGACTTATAACTTGGTATTCTGAACAGTAACTTCAAATCCTTCTTTTTAGTGTTCTTATTGTAATATTATTAGACAGTGACTATTTGGTACTTCTAAAATTTTGCTTCTTTGCTTTGTAAACTAAATATTTTTCATATTTTTTAATATTAATTTTTTTGAGAGAAGATTAAGTGCTCATGCTTCAACCCTAATTTGCTTATGGGAAAAATCTAAAGTCCAAATATTCGTGTCTTCTGTTTCCTAGTTTCCACTGAGACCCTTTCCATTGAATAAAAAAGAAGAAAAAAACAATTTATTTTGAGAAATCTAAGAAAGCTATTTCTTATTTCCATTTAATTATCTCTACAATCAAAGTGATTTTTTTAATACATTTAGTGCACAAGGGGTTCAACATAACCTACTGCTTCTGTGTACACCCCCACTTCTAAGTCTTGGGAGACACCTGGAGTAAAAGATGAGGGCAACTATTTGTACTGTCATTTGGACATATGGGAAAAGAGAGGTTTGATCTTATAGTGATAGTATGTACAGGAATGTCTTTTGCCAGTATTTTCACCCTTTGGTTTGGTTTTTTTTTGTTTGTTTGCTTCTTCATGAAACTCCATATGTTTTCTTAAACAATATATTGTGTCAGTAATAAAATCAGAAAAATAACTTCTGTTTTTCATGAGGCATTAATTGTCTAAGTAATGATTTAGTGTCTGTGCTCAGTATAACTGCCAGAGAGCACATTTTGGACAAAATGAAAAACTAAAGTGTAATTAGTAGACACGGATGTGGTCATCTTCCAAAGTCCTTGCTTTTGTTTTTGTAGCAAGTAGATCAAGACTAGGGTGACTGTAAAACATCAATATTTTATAAAACTCTTCTCTTCTTGTTCCAAAAATTCTGCCAAATTGTACTTAAATGAAGTCTTCTGAGGCAAAAGTCTGTACGAGTTCTTTACTATAAATACATTTTTGTGATTTTAAGAAGAATGGGGTATTTATAATGGATTGAACTAGAGCTTCTCTGCTCTGTGTTATCTTTATAATGTTTGCCATAAAGTGCTTCCAGGCGACATCTTGACTTCTGTAATTTTTTTCTTCCTTCTTGTTGGTGCCTGGAACAGATTATTGTGGGTTATAACATTTTAAAACATTTAAGTAATCCATTTGAAAGCAGGAAAAAGAGTGCAACATTGATATGAAATTGCACTGCCTTTCCAGAAAAGATTTTATCACAGAACTTCCAGTTTCTTACTCTAGGGACAATCTTGCATAGCTTGATTTCTGAAAGAAAATATGTTTTTAAAGCATTGTCTTTGTCAGTGAAATTGATTAATCTTATGGCAAAATTTTACTTTCAGAAAAAATGAGTTAGTGCACTCTGAAGTTAAACCTAAATAAAAAAGCAACTACTCAAAAGAATTATTCAATATTTTAATTCTTCTGCATCTTTTCTTCTTAGTGGATATATTTTATCCATAGTGGATATATTTTTATCTGTGCCTAGTGACAAAATAATTTCTATTTCTCACTCAGAAGTTCAGTGATAACATGGAGTAACTACAGTAACAGTTTAGAGTGGGTTTGATTTCTGTTATTATAGGGAGATTGTGGTTCTTCACTGTTGTAGGTGTCATGAACTGCCCCACTCTTAAGTTGTTAACTGTCATTGAGAGCACAGATTTCCAAGCTGTGATCTGTGGACTACTGATGATCCAAAAGTCAAATTAAGTATTTTACAGCAGTTTTGTTAATATATGTGATAGCTAATAAAGGATATTCTAGAAATACTACAAACATTAATTTCACAGTTAGGTTTTACCGTTTGTGAGAAATGCTGGTTCTTTCTATCTCAAAATATTTCCATATCTTTGAGAGAGGTCATGGGTTGACCTCTTTCTATTTCTCCCCGTTATTACAGTGGGTACTGTAACATCTCTCTGACGCAAGTAACTGCAAAGATGAATAATGAGGATACAGGTTCTCTACATATGTAGGTGTACTTTTCATATCATTTTGTTTTACTATTAAAATTTGATTTAATTTGCTAATTTACTATTAAAATAAATCTGATTTGCAAAGCCTGACAGTCTGGAGAGTTGAGTAAAGAGAAACCTAGTGAAGTTCAACAAGGGCAAGTATAAGGTCCTGCACCTAGGGAGGAATAACCTCCTGCACCAGTACAGATTAGGGATGACCTGCTGCAAAACAGTTCCACAGAGAAGGAACTGGGAGTTCTGGTGGCTAATAAGTTAACCATGAGCCAGCAGTGTGCCCTTGTAGCCAAGAAGGCCAATGGTATCCTGGGGTGCATTAAGAAGAACGTGGCCAGCAGGGAGGTTCTCTTCCCTCTCTACTCTGCCCTTGTGAGGCCACATCTGGTCTCCCCAGTTCAAGAGAGACAAGGAACTACTGGAGAGAGTTTACTGGATGCTACAAAGATGATTAGGGGACTGGACCAACTCTCTCTGGAGGAAAGGTTGAGATACCTGGGTCTGTTTCGCCTGGAGAAGACTGAGAGAGGGGATCTTACCAATGTTTATAAATATCTAAAGGGCCCAGTGACAGGACGAGGGGCAAAGGACACAAACTGGAAGCAGGAGGTTCCATCTGAACATGAGGAAAAACTTTCTTCCTTGGAGGGTGCCAGAGCCCTGGAACAGACTGCCCAGAGAAGTTGTGGAGTCTCCCTCTTTGGAGAGATTCAGAACCTGCCTGGATGAAATTCTGGGCAACCTGCTGGTGGTAAACCTTCTTCTGCTGATCAGGGGGGTTGGACTAGGTGATCTCTAGAGGTCCTTCCAAGCCCTACCATACTGTGATTTGTCAGTAGAGCACTTATTACCACCCAGCAATGGGAGGCAGAGGGGATAATTGTTGCTTTTTCTGCCACAGACAAACTGGACAAGTTGCTTCCCTGCTCCAGGCACTGAGTTCAGGAGGGTAGTAAAGTAAAAAAACTAATGTTGTGAAATGTGTTGACATCTGATAAGGAAGATGTTATTTGAGAATTGGACATAATTATCATCATTTAACACCCAAAGATCTTATTCATAAAGATGTGATGTGAATTTTTAAAACAATGAAAAATGGTCTTGACATTTTCTAGAATATAAAAAAAAATAATTATTTCTCTAAAAATTAGCATGAAGCATTCATCCTCATATATATTTTGTATCTTGTGGATTAGTTTAAATTGTCTTCTGGTTTTAATCTAAATTTAAAATAGCTAGGGATTTCCACAGTTGGTTAACACTTATAATGTATATACACAGTGAAATCATGTTTTGACTTCCTGCTCTTCTCATCACGTTTTTGCCCTGTCCTCATGAGAGCAGACTGAAAATTCATCTCTCTTGGCTTTGTTAAATTCCATTTGTGCTCGGGTATATTGTTAAGATGAAGCAGAAATGACTGATCATAGTCCAGTCTGCAGGGTCTAGAAGGACAGTTGTCTCATTTATTTCCTGAAAAACTGAAACCCTTTGTGAATGAGCAAATGGAACATATTATATTATACAACTGGAAGAAATTACATCTTTTTCCTTAGCCAGTCATAAGGATTTGTAAAATTAATTTATGTTTAAGACACTTTACTGTTACAGTTTGGTATATTCTGATTAGTATACAATGGTACTGAAAAGGGTTCTTGCCACATCTTTGTCTTGGGATAAATCTGCTGATTTTTGGCAGTTAGAAAGTGTTCGGTATAAGAGAAAAAAAGAAACCCCAGACAAACGAGGGTGAAGTCTATTGTTTTTTGTTAGTAAACAGGACTTTTAAAAGCACCTCTATAACATAGCCGCCCATATTCTAGCACTTATATTATGAAATCACACTCATTCTCAGCCAATGGCTACTGTACTTAAAACAGTTTACAAAGAGTAACGAAGTTCAGTGAAACCATATGGAGAAAGATTATTCTGCAGAGCTGTTAGCAAAACTTTGAAAATTAAGTTTTGGTGGAATTTGGATGTATTCACCCTGAAAGATATGTACCTATAGTTTGGTGGAAGTAAACCTGTACAGCATCTTGAGTCGAAGTTGACAACACCTGCATGTTGACTGTTCATAAAGTGATAGACCATGGGAGAAGAAAAATATTTTAAAATCAGTTTACTCAAATGTGTTTTCTAAGTTGTGTTTTTATACACATTAATTCATTTTTCATGTCTTTATGTATAGTAGTCATAAAGTACAGATAATCTTGCAATAATTTCTACTTGAAATCAGACTTTAATTTACATATTTATTCTTCCGGTAACATAGTATATGGGGTTCTGCTTTGATTTTATGTTTGACTTTGCTCATGAAAAGAAGCCATGGCAAATGGGGGAAGCTCCTTCCTGAGGAGTGAAAGAAAGTATATGCTATTTCTGTCTCCAAAAAGGACAAGAAGAGGCATCCAAGGAATGACAGACCAGTCATCCTTACCTTGATCCCTGTGCAGATCACCCTAGAAACCATTTCTGGGCCTGTTAAGGATAAGAAGCTGATTTAGAGTTGTCAGCATGGATTTACAAAGAAGAAATCATATGTGACCAAGCTGATAACCTTCTATGATGGAAATAAATTGAGCGGTGTGTGAGGGAAGAGCATTCAATGCTGTTTCCTGTGACTTAAGCAAGGCTAAAGACTTTTAACACTGACTCCTGTAACATGCTCATATAAAAGCTGAGGAAGTAGATAAATTGACAGACAGTGAGACAGACTGAAAACTGTCTAAACGGCTGGGTTCAAAGGGTTGTTAGCAGCAGCATGAGGTCTGTGTGGAGGCCAGTTACTGGCGGTGTACCCCAGGGGTTGATCGTGGTGTCAATACTGTATCATGTCTTCATTAATGGCACAATGCACCCACAGAAAGTTTGTTGATGATGATACAAAACTGAGAGGAGTGATGGACCAGATGGGCGTGCTGCTATTCCTATTCAGAGACACCTCAACAGGCTGGAGAAATGGCAACCTCATGAAGTTCAGTGAAGGGAAATGCCAGGTTCTGCCCCTGGGGAGAAATAACCCCAGCCACCAGAACAGGCTGGATGCTGACCATCTGGAAAGTACAGAGGGCTCTGGGGGGGTCCTGATGGACACCAAGTTGGACTTGTGCCACCAATGTGGTCCTGTGGTACCATCCTGGGCTGGATTAGGCAGGGCTTTGCCAGCAGGTGAAGGTGGTGATCCTTCCCCTCCTTTCAGCACTGGTGAGACTCATCTGGATTGCTAGGTCCATTGCTGGACTCTCCAGTATAAGAGGGACATGGGCATACTAGAGCATGTCCAGTGAAGGGCCATTAAGATGATTAAGGTGCTGGAGCATCTATTGTTCAAGGAGAGACTTGAGAGAGCTATGACTACTCACCCCAGAGAAGTGAAGGCTCAGGGATATCTTATCAATCTCTATAAATAACTGATGGCAGGGAGTAAAGAAGACAGAGCCAGGCTTCCTTTCAGTGGTGGCCAGTGGTAGACCAAGAGGCAGTGAGCACAGATGGACATACAGGAAATTCCTAAACATAAGGAAAAAAAAAATTTATTGTAGGGGTGGCCAAATGTGTGAACAGGCTCTGCAGAGAGGTGGTGGAGTATCCACAAAACGCAACTGGACACAGCCCAGAGTAAACTTCTTTAAGCAGGAGGATTGGACTAGGTATCTCCATATATCTCTACCTCACCTGTTCTGTGATTTCTGGAGTAGCAGTAGTATAATGGTGGTATTTTCTTTTTTTTTTTCTTTTTATTTTCTTTCATTCTCTTCTGTCTTAAAACACAGTCACTTTCTAGGTATGAGTATGAAATTATTAAGGTAAAAATTAGATAAAAAATTCTTACTGCGTACATTATACTGTACTTAAAGAAATGTTAACCACAGTTGCCCTTTTTAAAGGGGAAAAAATAGGGTTGGGTTTTTTTTTTGCTTTCTACAAATTATTAAAACAACTTCAATCTCAGCTTAAGAACATGAATCAGAAGGTTCATGCTTAAGAAAAATACTATATTGAATCAAGACAGAGTGACCTCCCACGGAGCTGGGAGACTTTAGCATCTCTGAAATTAATTCCCTGAGGATTTTGTGCTATTCTTGATTTATGGTGGTGTCACTGAGGACAGGATTTGTCTTTATGTGAGAAGAATTGGACTTTTCATTTGGCAAGATGTTAGACACTGTTAACCCTGCTGTCTGGCAGACCTTGCCATTTAAAAACTCATGGTGTAAACAAGCTACTTTCGTTTTCAGGAAAAGTTGCTCTTACAAAGGTCTTGCCTTGTTTAGATCTTACCTCCATAGAGCAATGAACTTGACTGATGCCTTTGGATGTTGCTTCCCACCATAGTAATTAAGATGTATCTGTAGTGAAGATTAAGTAAGCAAGAATAGGTTTTCAGTAAGCTCAAAACAATTACTAAGTATGAAGTCTCCTCCTTGTTTTAGAATTTTAATAATTATAAGTGTCAGAGAAGCTTATTTCAGACTCCATATGCAGTGTTCCAACAGCTCTCTGTTAGTTGCTGGTGACATACCAGTTTCGTATGTGGTCATGTCTCTTTTTTTAAAGTATTTTAAATCATGTAATGGAGATTTCTTTATGTGTACTTGTTTAACATCACAATGCCTCCCAGTTCTTGGTCGAGCTTAGTTTCCAGTGCTTCCAGCAATGAAACTTCCTTCTCAAAGGGTTACAGAAGGTTTTAGCTCTTGTTTTCAGATGTTTCCCTTCTAATTTCCTCTAAATGTTCCTTTTCTAAATTTTATCCCTTTGTCACAATGTACTTTTGAATAATTAAATTGTATTACGTAATGTTTCTCTTGTTGTTTATGCTTTTCCAATATTTGCAGGCATCATCATGACTTAATTTTATACGGACAAAAACCCATTTTGTAACTGACATTTGCGTTTCTTCCTGTGCTTGCTGTTCTTGCTGCCGTGTACATTTTGCAAAAAGCATTTTCCTTTGCTGAATTCCTCTTAGTAAAGATTGAATAATTTAGTAATCAGATTCTAAGAGTTAATATTATAGTATTTAAACAAGTGAATGTGACATCTCAGTGGCAAAGGCACTCAAAATGCAGGATTTTAACTGGAGCTAATGTACTGAATTTAGAGCCTGGTATATGGGCACTTCTCCATACAGCCACATCTCTCCATCAACTATAGGAAATTTAGGCTTTTGTATGTATTACTCTGAGACATTTCTTAGAGAGGTTAATACTGTAAAACTCTGCAGAAGTAGATAGAACAAAGCCATGTAGTTTGTCATGGACAGAAGGAAGTATCTAAATTTGGGCACTGGGGGTTGCTTCAAGTTTTATGGTTTACATATAATGTATATAGATGAAAATACACCTTGTGGTTTCCAGTGTTCTCTGGAAAGGGCTGCTTGAAATTGCGAATTGTGGGCCCTGTTGCATTCTCCATTAATTGTGGACATAAGGCTAACCATATAGATAAGTTCATTTTAAAGGCAGTATGATCCACAGTTGGGTCTTGAGTCTTCATGTTAGAGAATGACACTATTCTACTCATCTCTTCTCTGATTTTACAAAAGCATGGTTGTATCCTAAAGTGATCAGAGTAACACGGAGTAGCTCAATGCAGCTGAGAATAGGGGACCTTATTATTTGTCCTTGCAGCTCTTGAGCTAGCACAAGGAAGAGTGCCATGCTGGAGTAAGCTTGACTCTCAAAATATCCAGACTCTACTTTTTCAGTTGTCCATTCTGTGAGGATGTAAAAACATCTGTATGCTTAAAGACAAAGCTTTATGTAATTTGGCACTTAAATTTGTTAAATGGGCTTAGTGCAACCTCTTTATAAGCTTACACCAACCCTGCATTAGGAAGAAGCTGTACTTGCCAATGTTAATGTGGACCTTGCTTGATTATAGAGCATGTGAACTGCACAAGCTGAAATCTGTGATACTGCTTAAATCAGCTTTTCTGGTTTCCTCTTCACATTTAGGACAACTCCCCTCAGTGCTGAGAGCAGACTTGGTTAGGACAGAGGTAAACGGTCCCAGAAAGTCATAAGTCATGGAGAAATTAACTCTCCCATTTGATCCATTTCTCCTAGTAGATCAAATGACTGCTTGGTCTAATTCTCCCAGACATGTGCTGGTACATGTAGTGCAGGTCGCCTTGGTCTTGCCCAGAGTGAGTGTTCTGCTCAGTGGGGCTGTAACCTATGCACAGTGATTGGAGTGGAGGAGCCCTGGAGCCATCATGGTGTAAAGTTATTTAGAAGTTGCCACACAAGCTTTTTAAAACCACTGTTGGGTGATTACTGATGTACCAAACAGCACAATACAATCTGAATCTCCAAGAACTGCTTCTTGCAAAATGCCAGTGTTTTCTGCCAAGTTTAGCCACTGAAGGTCTTGACAGAAAAAAAAATTGGAAAGTAACCCTAATTTTTTTAATTTCTGTATTAAAATTGCTGTAGGTTTCAAATGCTTGGTTTTACTTGGTTTTAATGTGATTTTTCTAAACTTTGAAGAAAGAGCTGGTGCAGCTACAACTTGCAGTTTGACTTTAGATCTCTCATACTTGCACTAAATCCTGGTAAAGAGCTATGTTCAGTGTGACATATGAAACCTATGTAAACTTGGTTTCATTAATTCAAGCTGGTAAATATATTAACTATGAACTCTGATAGGAATTAAGATTACCTTTTATTTCTAAATCAGTATTGCCGGAAGTTACCTGATGAATAGATAAACATATAAATAGCAGTATGAATTCCAGAGCTTTTTCAGGTAGTGTTGGTAGAACATCCTGGTTAGTTAACATAACTCAATGCTTTAAATTGTACCCTTTTTTTCATTAAGCTAAGGCAATAAGCAAGCAAGATTATTCATTTTTTAAATGAATGTCCCCGTAATAAATTCACTGATAGTATTAGGAAGAAACAATGTCCATGAAGCAACAATCTGTCACATCATCTCTCTGTGATATAATGCATTTTAACATAAAATAGACATAATTTTGAGACCTTGTTGTTTGCTCCCCTTTCCGCTATTGCAATCATGATTTTACTTTGGACAATTTTTTCCTTCTGAATTTTGTACTTTCTCTCCTTTTCCCCTCTCTGTACAATGTGTCCTCCTGTGGATGTCTAATCAAATTTCTGGTTTGGCACCAGTCATCTCTTTCCTTTCAGACTCTACTTCTGTCTAATTTGTTCAGCAAGAGCTGTGGCAAACAAAATGAATAGTGAAGAGCTAGCTTTAGCTTTTGAGACTTTGAAAAATGTCCTTCTTTTCTCTGACATCTATTGCAATGATAGGCTCCTCAGAAAGAAACCTGTAGTCTCCCATTTTTCCATCATCTAAGGGACCAGATCTCTGTATTCTTATCTTTGTCTTCATAGTCAGCATCTTATGGCACCAATCTGAATTCAACACCTTGTATTACTGATTTCGCAAATTTTGTTTTTATTCATTTTTAGTGATTTGCAGTGCTTATCCTTCTGGTATTTAAATTGCTGGAAGTTTTCTGAGTGTTCCTGTGCTCAGTACTGTAAAACTGATTTTCTTTGTCACCACCTGGCTGGCAAGTCTCTAAAAATTCATATATTTAGGAGGACACTTGCTTATAGTATGGGAACATTTCTAAGAATTAATATTCTGCATATTCTAAATGCATTCTTGTCAAACAGCTGTCAGATGTTTACTGTGTATTCTTACAATACTGAGGAGACATGAGCCCAGATATTATCCAGTCCAAGCATATCAGTTGGTTTGTCCTCTCTGATTTTATGGGATTCTTGCTTGGTTTTAGTTTTGTAATACTGAATTAGCTGGTTCTGTATGTGGTGAGCACTTGTATCTTGATCATATTCTGTGTTGTTGATCAGATAAAAATGCTGATACAGACATCCAGGTTTAGATGTCAGCAAGTAGTTGTCTGTGTGTGAGAGTTAAGTCCAGTGTCTAGGTTCCCATTATGTGTTGGCTGAACACTTTCCAAGCTCCTTTGATTTCTTTTGAATATCCTCAGTGTATTTTTGTGTGTTTCTCCACATGCAAATAGTTGTCTTCACAGACACACCTGGTCTGTGTCTGATACTTCAACACATGTTCTAAGTTAATAATTGATGAATCCAGTAGCCTCAAGTTCAGTCGCTGGATGCTGGAGAGCCCCTCACTCCTCACGTGCAGAGACGCAGATACAAATGGGTCTTTCAAACAAGCCCCAGGCCCCACAGTTTCCCCAGCAGCTGGTGTAGACTTCTTGGTCCCTCCAGTAGCCACCTCACAGACCCTCTGGTCACTCCAGTATCCAGCCGAGATTTGCAGTCACTTTGATACATAGATCCCAAGCCTCTTACCCTACTCATAGGCTACAGTCCCATGTACACAATGTGCACCCACTCAAGTCTCTCCTATTGCTGGCACTGCAGGTACAAGGACTCATGTGACCCACAGTCCTAGTCCAATTGCAGGCAGGAACAGATAACTCTGTCGTGAGGACAGAAGAAGCATCTACTTGCCCTGTGTGAGATCATCAGACACATAAAACCCTCTGAAGCCTGGAGGACCCATCTCTGCTGTTGCAAATCATAGAATCATAGAATAGTTTCAGCTGGAAGAGACCTTCAAGATCATCAAGTCCAACCTTATTCCCAGCCCTATCA
>WUAM01000395.1:20601368-20646546 GCA_024336885.1 Actenoides hombroni
ACTGTTTGCCTGCAGACAGGTGCTTTCCTTCAGCTTTGCACTTAATCCAACAAAAGTTCGGTGGCTTCCTGGATCACAGCAAATGCTTTGGGGTCCCTTCCAGCTGTGGGTAGTTTCTTTCTGCTCGTACCTCTGAAGCCCAGCAGTATATTCCTGTCTCTGCAGTCTCCTGGCTCTTTGCACTGTGGTTTCTTTGCTTATTATGCTCCCGTCGGTCTGTCCCGAACGTGCCCTGTGGCTCCTTGGGAAGGGACAACCTCTGGGAGGTTTAACCAGGTTTCCCACTGGTTAAACACACCGCTCCAGGCATGTATTTGTAATTCTTATTCTAGCCCTAACTACTACAAAATAACACTTTCTTTTTTGTTAATGACCCCCTTAATTTATGCAAAGCAATGGCTGCGGCTTCGCTTTTCCTTTAGCAATAATGTGGTGAAGAGTCTGTGCTTTTACATCCCGCCGAGATTTCGCTGAGCTGAGCTTTACCCCAAAACGTGCGTTTTGAGAATGTGCAACCTGCAGCCGTGTGGTCTTCGCGCTGAAATCAAAGCCGGGCGCTTACTTGGGGAATGACCGTGACCCAGGGTTAACCCTGCGTGGGGAGTAAGAGCATGTACGATTTCCTGACAGAAGGAAGAATGGGAACAGAGCGGCAGATAAACAGCTTTTCTAACCTTTCCCCTCCGAGCCCATGACAGCACTTTATTTCTGAGGAAGTGAAAGCATCTTTAATAGCTCATTGCTTTGACCTCTGACATTCACATGTCGGAACTCTTAAATCAGGAGCTTTTTACATGCTCCGGACTTCTGATAGGGATTTTTGCACATTTGTCATCCTTAATAACTGCACATCCTTATTGAGCTGTTACTACGCAGTTATATTGAATTTTCATTTTAGATGTAGGTGTTCGTGTGGGCTAAATTCCAGTACCAGGAGAAAAAATAGATATTTTTATAATTGAAGCTGACTGCACATGTAAATTTATTGCTGACTACCCCAATTTTTGATATTACTCATGTTAATTTACTACACAGTTGTCATGTAATTTAATGATTTCTTCTCAAAATTCATGTCCATTTTGCCATCCATAATACATGTACGAGACTAAACTGTAGAAATTACTTTTATGCCTGCAATAAAGCTGGCATGTTGCATACATCTTTCATAGTAAACATTTGTAAGAAGAGCTTGTACTTGTTGATTAAGTCCAGGTTTGAGCTTCTGAATTAAAAAATAAGTTGCCAGCGTGATTACCTTTGATTGGTTGACTTTTGATATCTCGCGGGTTTATAGTTCCAGTTTCCTATTTTCAAAGTTGATCTGAACTCTGTTAAATCAGGGTCTGGTTTGGACAGATTTATATGGTCCCTGCTTCAAACCACTATATACTTCATGAGGTCCAGCTGCTGTAGCAGATGACTGCACTAACAAGTCAAATTCCTGAGAAGTAGACTTTTAAAACTCTGCATCACATTTTATGATCCATTTTTTTGTGTGTGTTTTGAATAGGTACAATACCTTACATTAAGTTAAATTCTGCTAAAAGTACATACCAACGTGTCAAAGGAAATTAGCCTCTCCAGAGCATGATTCATATCATCCTAAAATTAGTTTCCAGGTTAGATAAGATGAATTTCAAGTAATTTATTTCCTCAGCTGATTGATAAATAGATCCTTTGGTGGCTTGCTGGGATTTGAATATCTAGGAGATAGGCATAAAAGTTGGGAGATAAATTCCATTCAATTTGTGTCAGAGTGATAGCATAAGTTTGAAATATTTTTGCATGTATTGTAATGATAATAAATGCTACATTATTTACATATCAAACAATATAAAACCAAAAAAACCCCACCCTAGAATGAGAGTGTTCTGTATAGTTTTTTGTTGAAGCATAATCTATTTGAAGAGAACCATGAATTCAAATTTTAACTGGAAATGAAATTCACTGTTGGCTGATAGTTTTTGTTCAGTAACTGATTTATATATACTTTTAGATGCCTTCATATTACCTGTAAACTTGTATTTATTTGTGTGCTAAAACTAGAGAGTCCAATCAAGGCTATATTGTTCTTTATGATTAAGCATAAGTAATGGATGTCTGTTGAAAGGAAAATTGTGCCTACAGAAAGGGTTTGATGCGGAATGCAAAAAGATGTTAATCAGAATGGGACAAGCCTTTAAATTGCTTAGCATTTGAAATGGAATGAGGCCTCTTTTAATTCATTCTTTCATCATATGCAGCACAATTTGCATGTGCAGTAAGATTATGAAGCATCATCTTTTAGAATGATCTATTAAAATCTGTTCAGACTCTTCGAAAGAGAACTCAAAGGTCCTCTGTTAGGACAAATCAATATTATTCAGCACTTCTTCAAGAAAAAGAAGCTGTAAGGGAAATGGAATAGGAATTTTTCTTGGTTATTAAACTACCAATGAGAGATTTGGCATTAAAATAGCTGAAGTCTTGCATATACACGGATGTAAAAGCATCTGGAAATTGTTTCATATAATGTTTAAAGAAAGAGGGAAATTCTCTCCTCACCATGAACATCTCCATCCAGAATTTCTGTCATGCTGGGCTGGATCATAGGAAAATATAGTATTATTAGGTTAATATTAAAAACTAAAGAATTCTTAATATTTTCTCTTGATAGGGCCATAGCTCCATGTTCATGCTTCAGATGTCATGTTCAGAGACTAATAGACATTAAGATCATGATATGCTACTTAAATCAAAACGGCTGTTAAAGGGTTATCTTCCATGTGCTGAGAATGTATCAAACGGGCATTTAATATCAGAATGAACTATTACTCTCTAGGCATGATGAATATGGTGGTGGTAGTAGTAGTAGTAGTACAGAGACTTGCTTTCACAGAATTTGATTGTTTCACACCAGATCTGAACTTCAATCCTTTTTACCTTTTGTTTCTGAGATATCAAATGGCTTCTGTTTTTACAAGGTGAAAGGCATTTTATCAGTAGAACAGAGTTCAGCAAGGGAATATGAAAAATTACACATACACCAAAACTTATAAGTTAATAATTTAACAAAATTTATAAGATGTACTTATAAACAGCAGAGCACAAAAGTCCCTACCTACTGGTAAGTAACCTTATCTTTTCTATGAAAGACTGGCTGCTCAGAGGGAAGGCCACAGCACATCACAACAGCCTTGGACTGCATCCTTTAAATGCTTTATCTGTTGGAATACTTTGTAAAGTGTCAGAAGTCATTGCGGAGACTGTCTTGAATGATAGAATTCATCTTAAAAGAGTTGTGGTTTACTCCCTGTCAACTGATGTGTGTCTGCTAGCAGATGGATTCTGATCTCTTCAATTGATGTCAAATGATTCAAGTCAAACTGACTCTGCTGGCTTTTGTAGAATGTAGTAGCATCAACTTAAAGGAACATGAATAGCCCAGAACCGTGTTGTACACGGTATCTGTTGGGATTTTTATGATCACTTACTTTTATCTTCCTATGGAAGAATTTAATTTCATGCAACTTAGCTGCTACATAACACTTACTAACATACCACTCTTTCTTTTGTTTTATGTCTTGTGTTACATACATCCATATATGAACACCTTGTGTATACACAAAGACTTTTTTTTTTTTTTCCTGGTTTGTTACTATTGGAAATGAATTGTCTCTTACACATATAATATAGATAACTCAGAATCAGCCCTTTGGTCTCAACCAAAGCACAGAACACACATCAGGAAGTGAATACCCAAACAGGCTGCCCAGGGAAGTGGTTGAATCACCATCCATGGGTATATTTAAAAGTTGTCTAGATACGGTGCTTATGGATATGGTATAGTAGTGGCACTGGTAGAGTTAGATAATGATTGGACTTGATGATCCTAGAGTTCTTTTCCAACGATAGTGATTCTGTGATAACCTATACTGTTAACGTGGAGATTGTTTTAAATTGTGGCAGTAATTCATAGGCAGAACACTTACAGTGAGATGCAGAGATTGAGCAGTATGTCAACGGCTAAGTCCATAGTAAGTCTATCCTGTGGGTTAAATTGTTTTTTTATGGTAGGGGCTTAAATAAAGATTGGGTAGTCTTTTGCCACAACGAGGAAAAGGAATGGTGGAAATGCAGAGACAAGTGTAACAATAGATTTACTGATAGGAAATGATGAGTACTTAAGTACAGCATGAATTTTATATTTTCAAAGGGCTGTACATTTTCTGCATGAATATGGTGTGTTTTGTTGCTTCCAAGCTTTCTTCCTGCAGCTGTTAACCATTTTATTGCAGTTTGAAAAGAAAGGAGTAGGAGGAAGAAAAACTCACCTTCACTTGCCTATCTAGAGAAAAAGACAACGGCAATGGGAGAGGGGAGTAAGAAAAATGAAAATCTAAACAGAAACAAATGTAGAGCTTTCTGGGTTTACAGCCTTTAAAAAAACAAACTACAACAAAAACCACACATATAGAAAAAAACAACCAATAATAAATAAAATCAAACTGAAACAAACAAAAAAACACCAACAACAAAAATCCACAACCAAATCACACTCGTTATTCATTCACAAGTTGGATATGTACCCTCTGTGCTGTTCTGAAATCATGCAGTTACAGGTTTGTTTACTGAGTTTTTGAACTGTTAAGACTTGTAACCTTTATATACATAATTTGTAGAATTTCTGACATTCCTTTAAAAAAAAAAAAAAAGAGGGAAAGATTTGAAGCTAGTTCATTCATTAACAGAAATTGCTCACTGATAAAAACAAACAGTGCAAAGCACTGTTCACTCTTGATCCCATGTTATGTGCAACTGTCACTCATGCCACCCTAGTAACAGGAAAAGTCCTTGTTTTATGAGTCTGTTTTAAAACAGTAATAAAGTTTCCTGTGCAGGACATTAATTAGAGGGGTTATCAAAATAAGACAAACTAATATAATTTGTGATTGTACAAAATAAAGGAAGTCGAGGGTACCATAGGGACCTAATGAATCACAGGATGGAAACAATCTACTGGCTAACTAAACATTCAGACTTTGTACTAAGTCATAGGGTGTATATACAGCTCGGCAAACCGGAACATGCCGTGTGTTTACATGAATGGGATAAAGGCGTTCACAAAAACCATCTGGGAAAAATCCTTACACTAGACATTTCACTCCTACTGTAGAGTCAATTAACCCGCATACATTTGCAGCAAACACATGGCACACCTGCCCTGGAAGAAGTCACATGAGGAAAATAAGTCTGTGATATAAAAAAATTCCCTGGGTGCCAACCATGTATGTATGTTAGCCTTTCCCACGTATGATGGAAAAGAAGAGAAGGGGCTTTATCTCTAGCAATCTGTTGTTAATTCTTTCCTGTGCACTGACATCATTTAAACATGATCAATATTTAGATTATGTTATTGCCATGGCAGGAGTAAAGAGGTTTTGTGTTTTGTGGTTGTTTTGTTTAGGTTTGTTTATTTTTGTTTGTTTTGGTTTTCTTTTGATTTTTTTGTTTGCTTTGTTTTGCTTTTTAATGAAAGTAACATCTTTGACATTAGTTTGGATGATTTCTATTTAATTTTTTGAAAGATTTATGTGTGGCACTAAAAGAAAGGGGGTAATTTTAAAACCACTTTTTTGTTCAATACACAGGATAGAGTAGGTTTTTTTATTCTGAGTATATTTCTTTTTTTCTATACAGCGAAAAAATTTGAATAGACTCAACCCGTTCACTGCCATTCTATAGAGAGCAGATACTATTATTCCTGTACCAAAAGATCTAGATGACGGTGTCTGTCATTTGCAGATGAAGATGACATTGGTTTAGAAAGGCCCACATCAGACACAAGATGCTGTTTTCTCAATTTCATGTTAAAAATAACTGTTATTTTTTTATATATATATCATTTGCTACTGTTTCTTGATTAGCCAGCAGTTGACTTTAGATTACTTGAGCAAATGGATATCATTTCATCTTTAATATATTAGGGTATTGTAAAATGTCTTTTAAAGAAACATTTTATGGAATATCTGAATTGGAAACAATGACGTCTCTTTTCTGATTTTTGGTGAAGTCTTGCCTTTTCTTCACTGGTAATTTCTATGAAAAGTGATGCCCTGAGTTTTCTACTCTAACATTAGCTGCTACTTGTTCACCATATTTAGATATATTTATTCCAAAGCACAGAATCTACTTCAGGAAAGATTTTAAGAGTTTGAGTCATGGATTCTGGGCTCTCTCTGTGCTTCCTCTTAAGATGAGAAAGGACTTATCTGGTCAGATGTTTTCTTTCCCATGGATCTTTCTGAAGAGTCAACATGTGCTATGAGACAGAGCTGCTGCTTTTTGCCTGGTTATGCAGAGAAGCTGCTCAGCATCCAATGGTGATTGACTTCACTGATCTAAAAAGTGGAAAGACTAAGATGCTGTTATGAAGAATGCTAAAAAAAAAGTAAACAGAAGGAAATTAACAATTATACCCACATAATTATAGCAACGTGTTCAATAGGGAATAAGAAAATCGAAACAGTTGACTAGATCAAATAGAAAAAGCAATGTCATCAATGGTTAAAGATTGTCTTGTAGTGCATATAAAATATAAGGAATGAAGATAGTGGAGGCAGCTATAATCCTAGTATTTCCTAATTTTCTATATTAGTCTTTGGGCCTTTTATAGCAATGACATAGATTTATATGTGTTATACCTGTATGTGTATATAGGCATCTATATGTACAGGTCTGTTTTTCCCATCCTTAATATGTCAAATGTTTAACATGTTTACCTCAGCTGTTAGCATGTTTAGGCTGAGCAAGAGAAATGAAGTATGTATGACATTTCACAGGTGGGTGCTTTGGAATCTATGGGATCTATTTACTCAATTACCTTGCCTTCTGGAGCTTTTATGAATCAAATGATAAATTGATCCCAGCCTGAGTTTCCAAAATAAAACTACACCCTCTATTTAATTTTTATATATACTGTTAGGAGTATAGCTTAGATTAATAGCTACTGAAATCTTGGATGAGCTGAGCTGGGACATTCAGTGTACAAATACACTGTGTCCAGGGTGTGATTGCTACTTATATTGATGTCAGTTATTATTTTGATGGAGCCCTATGAAATTTTAAGTGATTAGCTCTTCAGAAAAAAACACATGAAAAAGTTAAAAAGTTGAAGAGTCATCATTAGATTTTTATAGCACAATATGATGCACTCTGGTAAATCAATATTTTGTCAATGGTTTTACTCTTTGATCTCCTTTATTGAAAGCATTTATGACTGAAAAGGCTTTTGCCAAGAGTATTTTTGACATAGCCTAAAAAAATGTCTCAAATCATTTAGCAGGGCTGAAATGAAGGAGCAATCTTTCTGTCTGTGAAAAATCATGATTGCATCCTAAGCTTTAAATGTCAAATGGAAAACTGATATTCAGGGTTTCATTCTTTCTTTAACTTGTTTGTATGATGCAAATTGAATATTTCAAGTATATGAATGTGTGTGTAAAGCCCGTACCTGCATGCAAAGACCCATCTCATCATTCTGGCAACAACTAGGAAACTAAGTGAAAAGATTCTGAGATTTTTAAATGTGCAACACGTGGATATTTGGTTAGGAAGATGGACCTCAGGTTAGCTTCCCAAAAACATAACTGTATCTTTGAAATCAGCTCCAGAATCCAATAAACAATAGGGGTTTAATTATTATTTTTATCGTCTTACTTCTTCTGTTTCAAATAATTCTCCGGATAAGTTAACTGTCAGTGCTTGGTGGAGGGTAACATTCTTTCTGCTTTTCCTCTGAGATCCTGAGCAGATTCACCTGAAAAAACATAAAGGCAAACAAACATATTTTTCTATACCTCGAATAATGATGCCAGGTCATCTTTTGTGTCAGGGGAGATAAATGGGCACTTCAAGGATGTCTCTTCATGTCCTGAAGAAGTTATTTAACATTCTGGCCATCCATTTCAGATCGGTATTCTCAAGCGAAGTGAGAGACATCTTCCCTCAGTGACTTTTGGTATTAGCTGTGGGGTTTTTTGATACTTCATTTTTCTTTCATTCTGTCAAACAAAACTGTAAACTTCAAGGTTTGAAAGACACAAACTGATCTGTGGATATCTGTGGTGAAGGAAGAGTAGTATAAAATTCTGCATGGTCTTTAAGTGTAACTCATAAACCTTAAAGGTCATCTCAGAGTGTTTAACAGAGCAAATTCATTGTAGTTTTTAAATCACCTTATCTGATTTCAAGCAGACCTGATAGTTTCAGAATAACTGTTTTTTAGGAAGATTGGCTTGTTAACAGTGTTATGCAGTTACAAGGAAATGTGGTCATAGCTGGTTCTGGTTTCTCAGCTAATCCACCTGATTGGAAACAACAGGTTTTTGATATTTTTCCATTTCTTACACTGACACCTAGTGTTCAGAAGTCTTGAGTTTCTAATACTGCAATTTTTTATTAATAGATAATTGTCAATACTGAAGTTCTCCACCTTTGTCAACATCTTCTATTCCTCTTCTACTGCAAACGAAAACAGTAATGAAAGGCAAAGGTGTTACTATCACTCAAAACAACTTCACTTTGAAAATAGTACACCATAACTGGAAAACTTGGCAAAACATATTTTATTTCTTGAAGCACTGCAAACTTTGTTTTCTTAAAATTTAAGTGCTCTAGTTTTGGCAAATACAACCCTTTTGTGTCTATAAGTGTCACTGGCCAACAAAAACAGTGATAGCAGCAGAAACCCTTAAATTGGTATTTATATAATTGTGGGAGATGTCAACGCTTCTTATTTCTGTGTTCCTTTATCTTCAAGCCACGAGTTCTACCTGATAGGAGTGTTGATGGTAGCACAGTCCTTGGGAGGACAGAAAATAACTTACACAAAAAAGCTGGCACAAACAGTCTTTTATCTCAGACTGGTGAATAAGTGGAATGATCCAAGAGTGTAACCTCTTCCTGACAAAGACGACAATTGACAGAGTAAAATTTACTCTCTTACTCTTATACCCGTGACTTTGCTGTGTGTTAAGGGAAAATCTTTCATTATTTAAAATAATATATGAAGAAATTTGTGTGGCTACATCTAAAAGTATCAGTGAATTTTTGTGGTTTAGTGATGGGTTCCGTAGAAAAGTGAAAAATATTCAGGCAGAGAAAGTGCATATTAAACTTAACCTTGATTTG
Organism: Actenoides hombroni; assembly: GCA_024336885.1. NCBI lineage: Eukaryota > Metazoa > Chordata > Aves > Coraciiformes > Alcedinidae > Actenoides > Actenoides hombroni. Next base: position 20,610,540 of record WUAM01000395.1, read on the forward strand.
ATCATTCTTCCCTTTTCTTCTTATGACTTCTCCTGCAGGTGCACCAAAAAGCTACCTTTCTGTACCAAGTCATATATGTTTTAAGTTTCCTATACACCTGCTACCTTGCCTTCTCAGAAAACCAGGCAGCAGTGACAATTCACTGAAAACCCACCTAGGGGATGGTCTCCTTTTGAGGAAGCCTATGGTTCTTACCCAGTTTTCAAACAAGTCAGAATTTAACCATAAAAACATTCTCTTCACATAAATTTTGATAAACTGTTTTAGCCAGAGGTCAAAGTTTAAATCTACTGCTTTAGGCTGATGCTTTCCCTCCAGAGATGTGTCTTTTCTTCCAGACCCATTGCCTGCACAAGCTGTAGGTTCTCATGCTATTAAGGTAATTGGTGTTTTAAAAGAACAGTGTGGCTGGTCCAAGATTTTTTTGCATAAGGTGATGGGGAGTTAGTGGCTTGGTCTGAAGAGGGCATAAAGGAAATAAATTTGAGGAAAATGTGTCAGGAGCTCTGTACTGATTGATAAAGAGATGATTGCATGATTCTCTCAGAAAAAAAGTGTATGTACAGTCAATCTGATACAGCTGAAATATTTTCAACATGGCTATTACGTACAGTGCACTCCATGCGGTAGTTGTAGCTGTGATTTACATAAATACTCCCAAACTCAGATAGCTCTGTTTTCGTATGCTCTTCCTTTAAATTACAATATGTAGTCTACCAACTTAGACTGCCCATTTTCTTATATCTTGGATAAAGGCACTGCACTTCTCTGTGTGCACAAGACATACATTACTGCCTATCAATAGTTTATATTCCTGTGAATTTGTCATAGTGTGCTTATTGGAGAAATAATCAGAGACAATGGAGAGAAATGTAACGTGTAGGGTAGAATTTATTTGACTTTTCAGGAATTTATATTCAGGCTGAGGTGAATTTGGACCCAGAATGGTAATTTGCGTCTAGTGCCTGCAACTGATGCCTTGAGTGATCAGCTCAGATGTAGACTGTATGTTTAGTCAGATAACTTCCACCTGAGAGAGAACTCCCCCATGACAGAAACCTTGAAGTAATAAAAAAAAATAAAAAAAAAAATAAGGGGGATAATTGGAACTTCTCTGATGGCAAAAGGAGTTGATAACAAAAGCAGCAGAAAAGTCAGAGAAAATAAAGATGTACTGGAGGCCCAGATTTCTGTCCAGGAAGAGGCATGTAGTGTCCCATATATGTTCTAAGGGAGGGAATTTATGAAAAGTCATGTTGGAGCTGATCCAAGACAGAGTTAGAAGAGGGAAAGTCTGTGCATTAGCTGAAAACGTCATGTTCTGTGTTTTTTTACAGATGAAGAGAGAGAAAGAAATAGGAAAAGATTTGGAGAGACAGCCTGGATTGAGATATGGTTTATTTAAAAGAGAGTACAGACTGAGGCCATCTGTACACAGTGAGCAAAAGTACCAGAGAGCAAAGAAAAATTGAAAATTAAGTAGGCAGGATATGATGCATCTACTGAGGTGGGTCAGAGTTGGGGAAAAGGCCAGGGATTTCTGACAAGAGAAGGTGTTCAGGAACAACTAGTTGCAGCTTTGTGGGAATGCATATATTCCCTGTTGTAGCAGAAAAAATATGGAGCTAAAAGAGGAATCTAGGTTGTAAATAAGGAAGCTTGATATTCAGCAAAGAGTTGTTTAAAGAAGTCCAATAAAGCAAGATGAAAACAAACTTGGAGTAGAAGGAGTTTGGAAGAGGATCCCATGACTCTCTAAAAATATTCAGTAGCAAGAGAACAGGAATAAGTGAAGTAAGAGGCAGAGGGGTTTGAAAGAAAATCTGTGGCTAATGTGTTGAAGTTTGCAGAAGGTCTGGTCTGCAGAATGAGTTTGGGAAATAGCATTACAGGACGTTAAGTGCTGATGACAGGGAAGCCATCAAGAAATAGCAAATGGAGTGAGAGTCAGCAGATGTGTTGCTCTCAAACTGAATCTCAGATGAGGCCAGAGAAAGTAGGTGGATAGTGATGAAACAGGTGGAACATGGCCATTGGTGTCACTGTGAAGGAGAGCACAGGGCTTAGCAGAAAGGGGGAGACAGATTCTACATTTCACTGAAGAATTAATTGTAAAATGGAAAGTCTTGTGACAAGTGCTTTTTCTGTGGATGTCACCATAGACATGGAAGTCTGAATGCATGCATATTTGCACTGTCACAGACGTGAAAGTGTATATATAGACCAATAATGAGCACGTGTACAGTGGTACACAGCCTGATGCTTGTATATCAACTTCAGTGTATTCACAAGATGTTGTTCCTAGCAACTATTTTCTCAATGCTCAGTAACTACATTTTTTTTTTAATCTCCAAATCCTATATGTGTTTTTACATTGCTTGCTATGTTCCCCTTATGCTCTGCCATAATAACTCAAAATTAGGGAAAAAAATTCAATTGCTTTACCGATGAGAAATTGAAGTACAAAGAAGATGAAGTGGATTTTCCCCATATCACAAAAGAAATGCATTGCAGAGCTGAAAAAAAGTCAACCAGTTGTAGCTGAGAGGGAAGCTGTGCAAAGCTATTTTATATTGATGGTCTGTGTCTCAGCCAATTGGATTTTTATTTGACAATCCAAAGGTGTAATAACTTTTATTGTAAGAGGAAGAAAAATACATCAAGCCTAATAAATAATGGAGGACCTACTAGGGATATGCATAAATGCGTATCCTGTTCCTATGTATATACAAGCTTAATTGTGTCTCTCTTAATTTTGCTATTTGATTCAATGGGATTGTCAGGTATTCGTCCTATTGAAAGAACAGAAGAGGATAAAATTTCAAATAACTTTGTTAATCTCTCCTGGCTGTTAAAAGAAAAGATTTATTGGTATCAAATTTTATTGCATTCTTAGAATTTAGGGATTGATTGGCTGCAAGTTTAGCTTACTTGTCTCTTCCAGTTAGAAACCCAAACACAACAGAAGAAAGACATCGCATTGAAGCTGACATGCAACAAGTGAGTGAAAGTTCACTTGGCTTTTTCTCTCGGCACCAGGTGCAAAAGTTGGCTAAAAGTGCTGTGGCAGGCAGTTATTTTAAAGCAGTTTCTGGTTTAGTGTTTTATCAAGCCCAGGAGTAAAATATTCTGCAACTACTGCAGTTTCACAAAGCTGCTTTTTAAGGTAGAACTCTAAATTGTTAACTAATTAAAGTGGCCTAATACAAACCTTAATCACACCATAACCATTAATGGGAGAGTTTGTGGGATTTGTGGAGATCTCTATATGATAGTTTAAAAGCGTGTATGATTTCTTTGTTTAATTCATAAGAAGCTTTCATCCTCCAAATATACTCGAGATTCTTCAAATCTTGAGTATTTGTGATTTTCTACATCCCTTCTTTTCCAAATGCTGGAAAAGGTGCATTCATTTCTTGGGTAAGCATCCTGATTAATGACTTAATCTGATGGATTTTTTTCTTGAATAGCTGCTCCATTACAGCTTTATAGTATATTTCAAAATAATAGTTCTCTAAACGGCAGCTTTCTCAAAGTGGGAAGGTGGTGGCTCAATGATGACATAAGCTCCAGAAGTGTAGAGTTCAAGTGGTTTGCATGTGGGATTGCCAAATAACACGGTTTTGGTTTGTTTTCATTTTATTACACCGTTTCTCCTCCCCAGATGTCTTGGATTTCTGTGGTACCCCCCTTTGCCTTTGATTCTTGCTCCTTGTAACTAACATTTTTTATTAGTCATCCCACTAATACTCAGCATTTTTACTCGGCACCTGTTGTCTTCAAAGCACTTTGTAATAATAACTTGTTAATCCTCACACCACTCCTGAATTTCACTGTCAATCTTGTTAACACGTGAAAAGTGAGCTTGATGACTTGCTGAAAATTGTGTAATGGTTTTGCCACCTGTATGAGAACCTATTCTGTGTCTGCACTACCCAGGCTGATCCTCAGCCTCTCTACACACTGAGTTTGTGGCACGCCAGTTATAAATTGAGCATTTCCTTTTGGTTAATGACACATTTTTACCCTGATTACTCTGGCATTTCAGTCCTGAACCTTGTAGAACTATGCTGGAAGGAGCCTCAAGAGGTCATCTGAGCTGTATCTCTGATCCTGAACTAATTTTGGCCTTTGTTCAGGAAAGCTCTTCAATATATACCTATAAATGGATATCTATGTGCATGTATGCATATATATACAATTATTTATTGAATTAAGTCCCATTTTTGGAAGAATGATATATAACTGCCTAATCAAAGTTTAATGTAAGCTACCAGCAATTGCTTTGAAATACTTGCACAGAATATCACGGTTGATAATGCTGTGGGAAGTACTAGTACTATGAAAAAATTTATAATGGGAAAGGCAGTATTGTTAACTCTAGTGTTGTGACTTGTGGAAGTATTGCTTCCTTTTCCTCCCCCCACCCCCCTTTTTTTTCTTTTTAATAGACCTGTAGCAAGAAATCTATTTGCTACCTCAAGTAAGTCAGTGATTTTGCTTCTATAATAAACACTCAGCTAGTTTGACTGTTCTTGGCCTGTCCATCTAAAAACTACAACTTAATGGAAACAGAGTGAAATAAAGTGTTCCCTAATATGTCACAAATCATAGTTAAAGCTGGAAATCCAGTCTGACACTGTGGTCTTGATTTGTACGGTTTGCCTACACTTTTTTTTTTTTTGTTTCTGCTGAGCAGTATATGTATTTGAAGGCTGGAGTTTCAGCCAGGATTTTCAGTCTTAACTGTGAATTTCCTTCCTTTAACAACTTTCAAGCAAGCCTTTCAGATTGCTTCAGTATAGCTTTTAGGACTTGAATTTCCTTTGTGTTCATTTTGGTCCTTTTCCAATATTCTTCCATATATTTGAAACTCCATCAGAACTCTATGTGTGGAAGCAGTTACAATAGGAGGTGGTGGCATTTCTGTTCTATTACTGTCAGAGTTGATTCAAATGGTGAACTTGGTCAAACATTGCACGCCTAAAGTTCAGGCTCTTGCTTAAGCATTGCAGGGTTCATGTCCTGCTCAGAGATCTCTATAATTACTTACTGTGCCTGGCTGGGAAACAAGAATTCCATTTCCTGAAAAATCCAGAGCTTTTGACATTTGCTTTACTTTTTTCATCAGAACAAAACTAAAAGCTTTTCAAAAAAACCTGTAAAAATCTGCTGAGGTGAAGAAGAATGTTATCTTGCCATTAGTCCAGTGGGTAGGACAACAATGTTGGAGAGTAAAGACCAGTGTTCAAGTCTCATCTTGCTGGAAGAACATAAACTTGAAACTGAGTGTCCCATATGCTGAATGAATACCATAATAGAAGACTGTTGAATATATCTCTTGATACCATTATTTCTCTCTATTATCTTAAATATAAACCTGTGAAATATTGCTCAGTACCTGTATACAAAATTGGTTTTTCCAAGGAATATGATTTTTCCAATGGAAAAGTATGTAATTTCAAGATACTGACAGTATCTTGAATCTTAAGTCTTTTCATTGAGTTTTTCAAATATTGCACGTGCCTTTAATCCAAAATAATACATAATAATGATTATTTGTAGTTCAAAAATGCAACTTCATTTTTATAAATCTTTTGCTTCAGCTACAGCTGCAAGGTCTCATAAAAGCTTGACTGCTTCGCGTTCATTCATTTTTAATGAATATTTAATATTAGTGTTGAACTTCATTATTTACAAAAAGTTATTTTAAACCTTTTTGCAGGTTTCAATCTGTTACATTATAATAATGTAAACCCAAATGCAGCTAAGTGTTGTCTGAACAGATTATATGATTCACCGTTAGCTATATCTAGTGGCAGTCTTATCTAGTGATGGAATTTTTTTCTTAGCATATGCAATCTTCTGATATTGATTATAGATAAAGACAAATGTTTCCTTGTTTAAGGAGATCTTTCTTCCCACTCCATTTGTTCTCCATAGTTTCATATTAGGACAATTTTTTAAAATGGTCATTATAGAAAAAACTTAAATGGGGCAATTTAAATCTGAAGGGAACAATGAATGTTATTTCTTTTCCCAACAAAATCAGTGGACTTGTTCCATCAATACTACATGTTTGCATGTTTGAAGTCTATCACAATTCCCTGCTGTATTCTGTTATCATGGGTTGGTGACCTCCATTAAAAAAATAAAAAATGTTGATCTTCTCCATTAGAATCAAGCCAGTATTGTAAAGTTTCTTTTCTTCTATAAGTAAAAGCATGTTTTTTAATTCCAAAAAGCAAATATTGGCTTCTTCCAAATTCTTGCTAAAGTTCCCATCTATTCTAATATCTGCAAAAATGTCCGTAGCTCTTGAATTTCTGAGACTATTACTATTCATGTTTCACGTTATGTTTGTGTGTGTGTCATTTGCTATCTGTCATCCTGGACTGTTAGCGTTATGTGAAAATGTCCTTCTTGGCTGCATAAAGAAAAGTGTAGCCTTCAGGTCAAGGGAGGTTCTCCTCCCCCTCTACTTTGCACTAGTGAGACCACATCTGGAGTATTGTGTTCAGTTCTGGTCTCCCCAGTTCAAGAGAGACATGGAAATACTAGAGAGAGTCCAATGGAGGCTACAAAGATGATGAAGGGACAGAACACCTCTCTTACGAGGAAAGGCTGAGAACCCTGGGGCTGTTTAGCCCGGAGAAGAGAAGACTAAGAGGGGATCTTACGTATGTTTACAAGTATCTGAAGGGTGGGTGTCAAGTAGAAGGGGCCAGGCTCTTTTCAGTGGTGTGCCGTGATAGGACAAGAGGTAATGGTAGCAAGGTGAAACCCAGGAAGTTCCACCTCAACATGAGGAAAAACAACTTCTTCACTCTGAGAGTGACAGAGCCTGGAACAGGCTTCCCAGAGAGGTTGTGGAGTCTCCTTCTCTGGAGACTTTCAAGACCTGCCTGGATCTGTTCCTGTGTGTCCTGCCCTTGGTGATCCTGCGTTGGCAGGAGGGTTGGCCTCGATGACCTCCAGAGGTCCCTTCCAACTCCTACCATTCTATGATTCTTTTTTACATGACTACACGATGGCCAACACTGCAATCCCATGACCCACTAGTACCAGTAGCATATTGTTGTATGCTGCTATAGCACAAATAATAACCAACTGAAGAAATATATAATAAAAATGAATAAATAAAAGAAAAAGTGACATAAATTTAGCGTATTTCAAATGATTCCAGGGCCTTGTTGTGATGTTTCGATATAACTATGCTCTTATATAACTAAGCTGTCTAAGCTACTTAAGACTTTGTCTTCCGGGATTGTGTGTGATTCAAGCAGCTGCTCAAGATCATGGTAATAAAATGTGTACATCTCACCACTATGCGTTTTGTATGTATAATATGTGTATCTGCGGTCTCGAAAATACATACACACCTGTTCTGCAGAATGAGATGTTCCTTGCTCATAGATTTTATTATTTATTTTGCTTTTATCTGCTAGCTGCAGCTCCTGCAGACCTTTTTACCCTGTGCACACAAAAGGTAGGTAAGAGCTATGTCTAGTTGGATTTCTGTATCAAATCCTTCTTTATCACATAATTTTAGGTTGGCTTTTTTTGAGGGGTGGAGGATAGGTTTATGGGCAGTTGGGCCCTTCAGTAGTTACTCTAACAAAGACTTACTGTTACACAAAAGTTATAGGTACTGTGCAGTTCTGGAGGATGGTTAAAAAGGAGTTTACTTTTCATATTCTAAGGGAAATGTAGAGCCGTTACACTGTGGTATGCAGTGTGTGTCATTAGTGTTGCAGACAGCAGGAGGCTATTTTGTGGAAATGTTTCTGTCACTGTCAGTAGAAACATGCCCGTCTGGTTGAAAAACAGCCTGTATCTTGCCTTACTTCTGTCACAACCCATTGCAGATCTAAAATTTTTTTTAACCTCCCGAATGCTTCACTAATACAAGTATGGGAGACATGACTGTGTTCTTATGAAGAGCTGCTATTGTTCTCAGATGCAGGAAACATTTTAATTAGTGTTTATTAGTATTTAGTAGGTGGAACTCCCAACGAGGCCCTACAAAGAGAGGTGGACCTCATAAGGCTTCAGTCAACTTAAGAGCACTGGATTGCAGATCTTTCTGTCTGTTTTGCTGACTGTAGACTAGCAATTCAATGCATTAAAAAAAATTATCTATAGCATATTTGTTGTCGATAGCCATGACTTCTTCCTGAAACCCTGAACACATCTGCTCTTATAGCAATGTCAGGACCCTTTCTGGTAAGATCTTGTTATCTAATGGAAAATGTGTTTTCTTACATCCATGGTTATTCTTTGAAATTATGTTTAAGTGGCTTTTTGTGTGACCCCTGGTTTCTTTTGTGGTTTGGCTTTTTTTTTTGCATTGCAAGCCTTGTCTGATGGTTACAACCTGTGTTTGGTGGATGGGCTGTTGGAACTGTCTTTGGAATGAAATACTTTATGTCCTGGTTGACAGGAGAACATATGCATGATCTCATAATGAAGAGAGAAAGGTAGGATTCAGGTCTGGATTTAGATACCTAATATCAGCTCTATATGTCTGCTATAGGTATCTATGTACCCACTGTAGCCACTGAAGCAAAGTCAAGTCAGTATGTATCTGCTGTCCAGTCACCAGAATAGTCTCCAGGCTCCTTTTAGTGTTTGGGAGCTTAGACACCTGCATACCTTATGCATACATACATAATTTGAGGTCTCAATCTCCAACTTAATTCTATGCTAAAATTCCTATTGCAAGATTCTGAATTGAAAAATCATAGAATGGTCCACATTGGAAGGGACCTTAAAGATCATCTTGTTCCAACTGCTCTTCCATGGGCAAGGACACCTTCCACTAGAACAGGTTACTCAAAGCCTCGTCCAACCTGATCTTGAACACTTCCGAAGATGGGGCATCCACAGCCTCTCTGGACAACCCGTGCCAGTGTATTCCCACCTTCATAGTAAAGAATTTCTTCCTAATATCTAATCTAAACCTACCCTCTTTCAGTTTAAAGCCATTACCCTTCATCCTAGTGTGCCTAGGATGTTGAATGTTGAAAAAGCCATTACCTCTCCAGTGTAGTGATAGAATGAGGGGTAATGGCTTTAAACTGAAAGAGGGTAGGTTTAGATTAGATAGAGAGGGCCTTTTCTATAGGCCCCCTTTAAGTACTGGAAGGTCACAATAAGGTCTTCCCAGAGCCTTCTCTTCTCCAGGCTGAACCAACCCCAACTCTCTCAGCCCATCTTCATAGGAGAGGTGCTCCAGCCCCCTGACCACCTCCAGCCCTCCTTTGGACACATTCATGGAGGCCTGTGTCTTTTCATATGCTGGGGACCCTAGAGCTGAACACAGTACTCCGGGTGAAGTGTATGTTGAATTGGGAACTCCTCATTCTTGGACTTCTTCCTATTTTTGTATCCATTGCTGCTGCTTTTACTGAGCAAAGCGTTCTTTTAGCCCTATGAAACAAGCAGTTATTGTTCCTTTATGTTTACAAACAGGTGACAGAATTCAGTGGTGCTTTGTAGTGGTAGGAAGACAAGCAGCATCTCTACTGTGTCAGGGCCAGGCCTCTTCCTCCTACTTATGGTGCCTTTCTGACCGAGTTGATGGGACATGCAGGTAGACCTGCATTCCTGAGGTAGTTGTTTATGCTCACCTTATTGTCGGTGAGGTAGACATCTCCTCACATATTACTGTAAATATTTACAATATTTATTCCATAAAAGTGTGTATTTTTCACACTTTTATTCACTTGAGCACATGAACTCAGGTATTTTAGAGAGAGGCAATAATGAACAATGGTGAGTCATAGCCATTAAGTTAGATTTCACTGGTTTTCTTTGTAATTACGGCTCTAATTACAGCTCTGTTCCTCTGTTTTCAGGTAATCAGCTATAAAATGACATGCACAAGCAATTCTGGCTCTAACAGTATAAACCTGGAGCTACCTTGACCCCCTCAGCACTACTATGCCAGATCATTCTCCCTCTTACTCTCCTTCAAATCCAGTGAATATGAAATCCTAATGTGCACATGTAGTCTTAGCACAGGGGTGCAGATCTGTCCGCAACCATACTTATGGCTCAAGCACTACCCTGAGCTCTAAGAGAGTCATGTTTAGATCTCCACTGGCTGGAGGAAGGAATTAAACTCATCTCATTGGCAATGGCTCCAGGTGATGACCCATAAGGACTCCCTTTAGGGAGCATCTTCAGATTTTTTAATTGAGGTGACCGTAACTTTTGAATTTTGTGCAGAACTCAGTGTTCCCAATGTTTATTGGGGAGATCTAGAGGATTGTGTCCTCCCAGGGAGAGAGTTATTTGGCCACACCCTGAGCATTTCACTCCTACTATAACAATGTCATTGTGGAATACAGCTTTAGGCAAGCTCAGGGTTGTCAGTGGACAATCCTGGCAGAAATACAGGTGTTTAAATTCCCTCCACGTTCCACTTGAGAAACAGTGAGAGGTTTTTGGATATGGGCTAAGTCCTTACACTGAACAGATTATAGTCTCTGCCTGAGTTGTCTCTCTGGAGTGGTTAAAGGAAGATTCTGTTTCCTTCCTTTGCTTAAGTCATCAGAGCAAAGGACTAGAGGGTGCATTTCTGCAAGAATCACAGTTTTCCAGGCATTTTAAGGCTTTTGCCTTTTTAAGTAGATAATGTTTGAATGAAACACTGAGATAATGATGTTCAAAAATGGAGCTAGTGGTGGAAACACACGAGGAATGTTTTTACCAGTTAACTGTGATGCTTTAGCTGGTTACCTATTCTCTGAACTGGTGTTGCTATTTACTCTTGACAGAATAATGAGTTTAACAAGCTTGGTGTTGTATTCCTCCCTGCCAACCAGCATCCAGGCAAGGAAAGCTCATTTCTTGTTGCCAAGAAAGACATACTTGCTTCACTCACTGCAACAGCATCTTCCTGATGAAACTGGTCTTGGGCTGAGAAAAATCAGTATGGGATAGGACTGCAGAAATAACCCAGATATCTAACAGCTGGGAAGTTCTACAGGTTAACCAAAGGAAGGAGTTAATAATTAAGATGATGTCACTGCTGTATTTAGTATTTGTTAGAGCTGAGCAGTCAACATAAAGCTGTCTGAATTCAAGACATTTTTATGCTGTGTGTTTTGGGAGTTTTCCACAAGGCATACTGCAGGCAAGCTGGAAAAGATGTGTCGTGCCACTGAATATGAAATGACATTAGAACTTTTTTTGCCAAGTTGCTTTTTCTTCACAGAATATTCCTTATGTTATTCCTTATTCCTTATGTTATTAAGCATGATGTTCAGGGAAAACATCCCATCTGGATAGCATTACCTGTAGGATGTGCAGCTTGTATGTATCTTCTGGAGGTTAGCGTCTAATGTTAAACAAAGGAAGCTGATTAAAAACATCTGTAAAACATTTTCATACTTCATATTTTATACAGTGGGTATTGAATTTCCTTGCACATGACTGCATGTCTGAACTAAAAATAATAAGGTAAATATTTTACTTTTATTAAAATTAGTATAATATTAATTTTATAGTTAAACTACATTTAATTGTTTCCCTCCTTGGCACTAGAATTTAATGCTGCTGACATCACTATGTATTTTACATGCCACTGAGAAATAATTGTTCATTTATTGATGCAGTATGCTACAATAAGCACATTTTAGGTGCAGTCAAAATATAAACATTAGATTGAAATACAATTTCTTATGTAAAAGTGTGGCATTTATTAAATGCTAAAGGAGAAGCTTGCCAGATAAATGTGTAAAGTTTCTGACCATGAAATATATTATGTGAAATAGTTATATAGAATATATAAAATGATTGTAGTACTGCCCACTTAGGTATTATGGTGATTTATTAATTCAGTTAGAGTCCCTAGTAAATACTGAAATTGCTGATTCTAGGTCAGTATTTATTAGGTTGGTAAATTTTATGGAGAGGAAGGATTTGTGAATCCCAGAACTGACAGAGAAAGGTATTATTTATGTAGGTAGAGTGAGAATGCAATTGTAATTTCACAGCTGAGTTGAAAAAGGTTATATACTTTCTTCATATTCTAAATTACTTTCTAAAATAGCTTATAAAACTATGTGTATTACAATAATAAATATTATTGAAAGATCTAAGAGGCTAATGCTCAAAGAGTCATGTCCAGTATCATAAGCAGAAACTTCTTACCTTTCCAAAGTTACATCCAACATACTCAGATGCATGTATCAAAACAGAGAGAGGCAAACACTATTCTCTGGGAAAATATTTTGAAATTCAGCAAGCATTTTGAAAATCATTATCATTACTGTTTATTGTAAGTGTTCTAAGATTGTGAAAATGAAGTGTTGCTCATAAATACCACGCAAGCTGAATGGCCAAGGGCAGTTCTCATCTCTAACGTGCAGACTCCTACCCAAAGCAGTTTCATCCAGTTTGAATACTAGGTTTTATGATGTTTTTTACCAAAGTTCATAAAAACTGCAAGTGGTACAAACAATATAGTGTGTATATACAGTTATTTTTATTCAAGGAGACTGAATCGGCACAAACACATTTTTTAGAACAACGTAACATGAACAGTTTCCATTTCATCAATTAGTGGCCTTATCTGTACTGAGAAGTGTCTGGTATCTTATCTGTGTGCTGAAAAGCCAATGAGGTGTTTTATCATATGAAAAATAAAAAGACATGTTGTGCCATGCTAGTGAGATTTACAGAGTTTATCTTGCTAGCCTGCTTGGGAATGTGTTCCAGCACTGATAATATAGCTCATTAAATGACTGAGAACAAATAATGCTCTTTTTTTAACCATATCTTAAAGACAAAATGTCTTACAATCATTTCTTTCGCTCACCGAGAGCTTTATGTTTTGGCCTGTGTTATTTCACGAGGTGTTTTGAGTTGACTGACCTCATAGCCTGAGAGAAGTGAGGCTGCTGCAGCTGCACATCCCCAGGTTTGCCCAGTACCGAGGCTGAGTGGGGTTTCCCACTCAGCACACACCCATATTCATAGACACACTCACACTATATATATAATTATACATGTGACTAGCCAGAAAGATCAGTGCAGGCAGAAAACACAAAATTCATGCAAACACAAACAGAGCTGTTGACCTTACCCTGTTTCCATCTTTGACTGGTCAGGATGAAAGGGTCTTAGTGGAAAATACATAAATATGCATACATACACATACACATGTTTAAATAACTATATCTTTATATAGAATCATAGGATGCTTTGGGTTAGAGGGGACCTTTGAAGGTCATCTAGTCCAACCCCCCGGCACTGAGTAGGGACATCTGCAACTAGAGCAGGATGCTCAGAGCCCTGTCCAACCTGACCTGGAATGTTTTCCATTTACTACCTCTCTGGGCAACCTGGGCCAAGGTCTCACCACACTCATCATAAAAATATTTCTTCCTTCTTTCTAGTCTGAATCTCCCCTCTTTTAGTTTAAAAGCATCATCTCTTGTCCTCTTGCAACAGGCCCTGCTAAAAAATTGTTCCCATCTTCCTTTATAGCCCCCATTTAACTACTGAAAGGCCGCAATAATATATACGATATACATGTATAAACACTATAGATTCCTCCAGCAGCTTGGCTTACATGGTCTTCTAATTTTGGAAGATTACTGAAGCACTGACAGGAATGTAAGGAGATAATTATTTAAAAAAACACAATTGGCAAAGATGTGATCAGATAGTTATTGCGTCTTAGGACCAAAATTGTCCCAGATTCCTGTCCCATGGAGGTTTAGATGGAAGATTTTGGGGGTAGGTGGAGAAAAGCAATTTTCAGTAGGTTTGGAATCATATCAATTACCAACTGTGTGTCTGTGCTGTGTAAATGATATTCCCCCATTACATGCTGAACTGGGTGATTACTTCAATGGGTGGTTTTATGGCCAAAACCAGCAGCCTGGGGCTCCTGTGTCTTTATCACAAACTGTATTATATGAAGTGCAAAGCTGCAAAGTTTACTTGACAGTTTGAAGCCAGAGTAATTTACTTGACCGAGACTTCTTACAGTACATCATCATCATCTGAACAGAAGAGATGTGACTTAAAGCAGGAATCGGTGGTGTTTGCCAGACGGGGCTCCCAGCTAAATGCTAGATGAAGAATTGCTGTTACTGAGTTTGCTTACTTTGGGGATACTGGACGAACTGTTTAAGAATGTTCGAACACCTGCGTATGGCACAACACCTTTATTTTAACAACTCAATAGGTGCTCATACAGCAAATTATCACCCCAATGAATTGCCTTCATTTAGAGTTGAGGCTTTGCCAAACAAAAGACTCAGCTGATAGAAAGCTGGCTGAGGGACAATTGATTTTAGATTATAACCCTGAATTTAACAGCATGGGTCAAAGGATACTTTTTTGTTTGGTTGGTTTTTGTTGGTTTTTTTTTGTTGGTTTTTTGTTTTGTTTTGTTTTGTTTTTCAAAGATGCCATGGTTACAGTCATGTTAAAGCTGAATTAAAGCAGAGATTTTGTTTATCAGATCTTTTAGAACTGGGCTGGAATACATCCATGATGATTTGAAAATGCCTGTGCTTCTTGTCACACTGAAAATAATATTAAAATATTAATGTCTTGTTTATGTATGTAACTTTCATATGATACTTGACCTGTGGAAGGGTTGCCTTATTTCTTTATTCACAGGGCATTTTCATCTGTTTGTTCCAGAACTGTATGCCAGCAATATCACAGATAAATTGGACTCAATAGTCCAGAATCATTGCTCAATGTGCTTTTCTAAGAAAGCACCACTTATAAATCATGAGTGCTAATTAAATTGAATAATGCTTTTAATTAAAAATGAAAGATGTACAAGCCCCAACAAGGTAAAGATACTACACATATGCCATGCTTCATCACCACTGTGAGTTACTTTTTTGTATCTCTTTTTTTTTTTTTCCTCTGTCTTGAACTTTCCCACTCTGTTCTCCCTCCTTCCTATCATCCCTTTCATTATTTCTGGTTTCATTGACAGTCTGATCTCTCAAGGTGCTTGACTGCAATGGCTGCTGAAAACACATTGGTTTGTGTCTCAAAATGCTGCATGGGAAGATAAAATTCTTAGCATTTAAATTCTAAAGGTAGGGGTTTATTGCTTTATTTGTCTTTGATATATCTTTGTAACAATTGAGTTCTTATAAAGACCCACCAGCAAAGTTATTTGAGCTATAATGGGAGGGTGGAGACAACTTGCCGCCTATTGAAGTGCATCTTTCATCATCAGAACAATAGCTGGTTCTTTTCCCTTGTCAACTGACCATCTTTTCTCCTTCCATTAATTAGCTGAGATCTTGAACAATTCTCTCCTTGGCCTTCCCCTGCCTGTTCTGATAATCCCTTTGGATAGTCAGGGTAGGATGACAAATCACAAGAAAAGACATACTGATTTTTGTTCCTCTGCTGATGGGACAGCACTGCGTCTTGTACATGGGGAGATAGAACCATTTTCCCGAGTTTTGCAATGGGTTTTCACTAGATTTCATTATTTATTGATGGTGTAAGTGCACACGAATTACCCAGCACCTCTGAGCTGCATTTCTCTGTCCACAGAGAAGGATATTTCTATGTCTTTAAAGCCATAAATAAAATTTATGTAACTGCTGTTGTTAAGCATCCATATGGGAGGAGATACCTAATAGGTCTCTCCCACCAGTCTTTTCATATGTGCCACTCAGCTTCTCAGAGGGACAGAAGGAGCCTTATGTGGAGAACATAAGCAAAGAACTCCTTCCCTTTTCATTTTGAATGCCCAGTGCTACATATAGCTGCTGGGGAGAGCTTTTAGCAGAAGAAATTGTGGGGGAAATTCTTTTCAACTTACAGGCCTCTGGCTGCTGCAGGTGGAAACTTTGTAGATTTTGCTTCTGGATTCCAAACAATTATCCACTTGCATGTGCAAATGTGATTTTATTTATTATTTTTTTTTCATAAGTCAAATCAACCACATTTCCTGGCTGATTTTTCTCAGGTATTGCAAAACCCTTTTGATGAGGGAAACATTTTATTCAGTTGGATAAAGATATTTATAATTCTTTAAAAATGAATGCAAAATTGTTTAATGTTTACCCAATTTTTAGTTATTTGTTTTTCTTTTGTCCCTTAAGCAATGCCAGTAAAGTAGTGACCTATTTCTGCCCCACTTATCTCAAGTGTGTTAAAAGAATCAAAATTATAGACAGCACAGCAGGCCTATGCTTAACTGCAGACATCCTTAGCCTGTAATCTTAACAGATGACAGATAATCCTTTCTGGGCTGTCTATTCAGTGATTCATCATTCACATCTATGAGGTAATAAAATTGAAGGTGGCAGTAATTTCTTAGAACCCAAGGAAGGTTTTGAGAACTTTCCAACACATATTGGTAAATGGCGGGATTTGGAACATGTGTATCTATGTGTCATTTATTTTTGAGCACCAGATTTGCTGCGTGTGCATTTGATGGCTCTTGGTGGGAAAAGGTGATAAAGAAAAAACATCAGATGTAACTGAATGTATATATATTGCATATATATGGCATTCCATTAGCAGCAAAAACTTAGTTTCTTAGCCTTCTAGGCCTGACTTAATAACCTTCTCAGACTGCTATTGCATTACCTGTAGTATCTGCATTGTTGTGAACAGGTATTTTTCACTAAACAGAACACAGGTAAATTATTTATTTTCTGTGATTAACTGAAGAGAAACAAATTAATCCATGTTTCCTCTGGAACTTAGTGATCATAAGGGCTGAAGCTTATGGTATAAGGTTTCCAGAATAATAATTATTATAAGACTTGAAAAGAGACTTGTACTGTAGAGTGATAAGGACCGTATCTTTACCTCACTGGTGTTTGGTTATTCATGTATCATGTGCTTTAAAAAGAAAAAAAAAAAAAAGGTTTGTTTCTTGATAAAATACAAAATAAGATAAGGACATACTCATACAGGGAGGTGTCTTTCAGAGAGAGAGTGAGAAAGATTGTCCAAGCTTCATAATAGGGTTTTGACATTCAGTAGTCTCAGTCTTTGGTATGTGCATTTTCTCTGAAAGTTTTGGAGAGTCATTATTTTCAAAACAAAATACATTTTTTCTGAAAATTGGTAGCAAATTCAGCTTATGCTTAATTTTGTTTTTCTGGCTTCATTTTCCCTATTCATTACACCTTACACTTAGTTGCTGTTCTGCTCCAGGATGGCAGCTGTGGACTGTCACGGCAAAGGTCTTGGATTTTGCTGTTTTCTAGAATATCATGAGCCCAAGTGTAAATTGCTATGATACATACATTTACATAAGTAGTTCTCCTATTGTTTATGCATTCATCAAAGCCTTTCATATTGCTTTACTCACAAGCACTGGAGAGAGATCTCTTTTTGTAATTAATTCTGAATTGAAGAAGGTGAAGAGAATTCGTAATGCCAAAACATTAGGAAGATGTCTAGTCCTCCTGAAAGTCTTAAGAGATGGAGGTGCTTGAACCCACTCACCCTGTGATTAAAAGAATTAGGCATTACTTTATTAAGAAATACTGCTACTTCTCTGATAGAATCCATTTTAACTTGTGTATCTTTATAACCAGTCTTCTAAAGCTCGAAACTCAATGAACAGTGTGAGAGCTTTTCCTCTTTTCTTTCCTTCTTCATTCCACCAGTGAGCAAAAGTAGTATATGTCACTTTTTTTTCAGCGTGCCATATTTCACACTTCAGTTTCATTTGGCTGATAATGATTTGTTAAGCAAATGTAAGTATGTAGAGCACATGCTGGCTCTCACACATAGTGTTCAGTCACTTCAGCAGTTCCTTTAAAATCCCACTCCTGCCTTGTAAAATCTGCAGGTGCAAAACAGTTTGCCTCTGTACTAGCTCAAACAGAAGATAAAGGTAATATGGAACTTTATATTCACTATAACTCTTTGACAAGTATAACACAGTAAAAAGGCGACTGGATTGGTAGTTTCCACCACAAATACATGTTCTAATGAATGGAATTACTCATACCCATGAACTGGTAAAGAGAAAGGACAACTGGTCATGATGTGTACCAAGTCTGCGACAACTTTAAAGCATTAGAAATTGAAATTATTGCTCTTCATCTTGCATTTGGAGGGAAGAGCTATTTTTGAGACATTTTTGATCTCTGGTCCCCTAACTATGAAGTGTTTCTTCTCACAGTGGTTACATCATTTCTAAATCTTATTTTAAAGTGGAGGGGTTTTTTTCAACCTAAGGAGAAACACCATATTCTTCTAATCTTCCTCTCCCTCCACTATGTAATTCAATGTATCTTTCAACAGAATTTTCTTACTTTCTTTGGGCATCCCACAAATTTCTGTTTTTATCCCATTTCCTTTTCATCACTGGGCTTTCTAGCCTCATCTGCTTTCAAGTATTCGGTATCGTCTTAACACTGGTGTTTTGAATATTTCTCTCCACTCTCAACTCATCTGTGTTACCCAGGACTGCATTTTGGCATGGTTCCATACTTTTTTATCTGCTGAAATTCAGGAAGGACAAAACCAAGGTCCTTTTTTTTTTTTCCCTTACTCTCTGAGAGTAGATTAACACTACAATGTTTCCTGGGACATTCTGCCTATTTTTTTTCTCTCTATCTTCATTCTTGGCCATGACTAAATCTTGCCAACTTTTCTGCATAAGATTTTCATAGTTAATCTTTATGTCAATATTGCCAAAACTATCATCTGCTTCCATGTTCGATACAATAAGAGTCACTTTCTTTATATATAGTAATATTTGAGTATTTTGTAGTTCAAGGAGAATATGTGTTGTCATCAAAATCATACTTGCTGCTTTCAATTCACCAGTATTTAGCATTTACTCTGCATCTATTTTCTAGCCTCTTAACAAACCAGTAAAACAGGGAAAAATGAAGTTTAAAAAAACCCACTTTCTAAATTGGATTCATTATTTAGCTTGCTTATTTCTAACTTAATTGAACATTTATTAGTTTTTTGTGATAATTCCTCAGTGAAGATTTTTTTTTCCCCAAAACTTGTATTACTTGAGTACATAAAAATGAGCCTTTTGAACTAAGAAATTTATTCTCGTCTTGGTTGACTTGAAAATGACTACATGAATTTTTCTCACATACCCAAACCAACACATTTTTCTTAACTTAAAATTGGGCATAGTACATGGGAAAAGAAAAACTGATTACAGAAAACAGGAATAAATGACAAAGGGAATTGTAGTAAAATTTGCTTTTAAAAACTTAGCAGTACATTTTGAAAGGTAAAGAGTTTCCAAATATTTGGAAAAATAGATAAACTTGAAAGGACATTCAAATTAAGCTGCCATACAAACCCAGTCACACATATCTGTGTTTTTTTTTTAATTTGCTCTCAAAAGTGGGAGTATGGTATGATTTTGAATAGATATCATATTTTACTGGGCAGCATTGGTGTTACTGGAAGAGATGTGTGGAGGAGACACTAGAAAAATTTAAGAATACTGTAAAACACAGATGACCTTTTGAAAATTAATATCTCTAGGGTGTTTTTTTTTGTGGAAACCGTGCTAGAAACTTGAAGAGCAAGAGGTGAGATGGCAACACAGCCCCATTTCCCTCACTTCCTTGCCCATGACCTCAACACTGGCTCAAGTGATAATTAGTACTGTGCTTGTCTTTTCCTGAGCATAGGATGCCACTGATGTCAACATGCAGGAAACTCTGGACAGGGTATTTTGTGAAGTGGATGGCAGCTAAAGACCAGGTGATGATTTCATTTAGTTCAGGTTTGAACTGTGCTCCTAGCAGTGGAAGGGAAGCAGGAGACTCAGTTTTCCATAATTCTACTCATTATCAAAATGCCTGCTGATGTGGGAGGTGGGAACATGGGTAGGAGTAAAAAGAAGATAGATAAAAATAGTTAGAAAGGGGATTGCTCTGATTCCCTATTCCCCCCTTGAAGTGAACACTGTTTAGATTATTTTCATTGACAGAGAGGTGAACTGTGGCAGTTTATTATTCTGGCTTTGATGGATGGATTTGAAATTGAAATTATGACATGTAATTATGAAAAAGCTGTTCCAACACACCGCTGGCTCCATCAATATTAGAAAAAGTGGACTTGCACTAGAGCACAATCTATCTATTGGAAATAACACCTGCAGAAAATAATGATCCAGAAAATAAATATGAAATTGAAGATCAGGACAGGAAACCATTTCAGTATTTCACTCTGCCAAGACCAAGGAGATTCATTTCCTACTATGTTTGTGTGAATTCAAGTGCTGGATTGCAGGAAACTCTTTGTGACGTAACTATATAGCTTGAAAATGAAAGTAATATTTATAGATTTATACTTGGCATTTACACACTGGAAATAGGAGTAAAAGGAAATCTAGAGAATGAATACATTTACTTTCTAGGACTCATGATACATGATTGTACTGAAGCCAGAAATATCATTGTATGCACTAAATGGATAATGGATACTATTAGTAGAAGCTGCTTATTAATATTTAGAACTTAGAAATTTGTCAGTACATACAGACAGTATTACTAATAGGGTCAGATCCACTGCTTTAGTCTGTAGATGACAAAATGCAACGCTATTTCTACTTAATGAAAAAATCCTTTCATTATAAGAAGCTATTAGCAAAAGGACAAAGATCTCATACAGATACAATTCCACTAAAATTAAGCTAGATTTTCAAACTAGGGACTGTTTCGTCCTATGTCTGGGTATAATATATGTCAATAAAATTTTCCATTATTGCTACAACACTCAACTTTGTATTTTGGGCAAAATGTCATCCATCAAAAAATCACTTAGCCTTGCTTTAAGTTTGTTGAATATAGTCTTCAAGAGAATAAATGCAAATGCACTAAGCAACCTGATGTACAATGTAAACCAGTATCATGGTAGGTGATGTATTTCCTGGAGAACCAGGACATATGTATTCTGTGGTGATTCTGTCCACATTGACTGTGCAAGCCAGATCTTATACAGCTGACTGAAGATTAAAGATAATGGGAAGCAGCCAGATGCCTGTTTCTATGCATTGTGTGGTAGCTATGGGAAATCAGGATACCAAATTATCTTTTTATATTTAGTTTCTGACTTTAAATGTCATTTAACAAAACATCAATTGTCTCATCAACTGACTATACATTAGATGTCACTAAACTTATCAGTAGGGCAACAAAAGGTGGACATCTCAGAGTGCTTTAAATAATTATTTGCATAGATTACTCTCATATTGATTAGATTGAAGGTGGTTGGAGGGAGATGTCTGGAATATGGTTTGTCTCTGAAGACAAGTAGTGGATAATAGTTGTAAGTATTCTCTAGTGGGTCATACTCAAGATGGGATCAGGTACTGAAATGATCCAGAATCAAAAAAATGTAGAGTGACCTTAGATTAATTAATTTTTATTTCTGTTTCTCAGGTATAAAATGAGAAAAATGGGGACAGTGTTACTGAGTTTCCTTGTAAAGTACTCTGAGACTATCAGAAAAGGCCAGTATAGTATATGTGCTTTGTGGTGTTGTCTGTTTGTTTAAAACCTGAAATTTGTCCTGGCATGGGGGACCTCAGTCTCTGTTTCATTGTCTTTGCCACCAACTTCCAATTTCCCTGCAAGTGCCTGTAAAAAGCAGAAACACTCTCTATGGTGTGGCCCTCTCATGCAACAGATGTCCTCTTTCATTCATTAGCTAATATATTACAGTTTATTACATCTGTAAGGTATACAGGGAAATATATCTAAAGAAAATCTAAAAACCCCAACAGCCTTAAGTTTATTAACAAGTGTAACTCTGGAGTATAAATCACTGTTTATATAAATCCATTCAAAAAGGCCTTGATTCTGGAGGTGTTCTGCATAAACTTGTGTAAGGCCTTTAAGATTTAGCTTATGGGATTTTAAGAAGGCAGATCTTAACTAGATGAAATTATAAAGTCAACTGTGAGGTATGAGCTCAGCCACTCTGCATTTTATTATCAGTTGCAGTATGTGACCAAGTACACAGAGGAGAGATACTCACATCTGCAATGAATAACTATTTTTTTTCTAAATGAAGCTCAAACACATATTAGCACAGCCCATTTATCTGGATGAACCAAGGCTGCAAATAATTAAGGAGTCTACTCTGGGAATACTTACGGCATCATAGAAGCTGATTTTCATTCAAGTTGTATCAAAAGAAACCCCCATAACCTTGCTCAACTCGTTTTACACGCAACTGCCATTCATCAGCCTAGATGACTTGCTGCGAATGAATCCATTATTTTTATGTATTTATTTGTTCTTACTGAAGGAATCAGCAAATTTCATCTTGTCCCGTGTCTTGTTCAGTGCACAGTACAACCACTGATGTGAAGGAGCAGACCTTGTTTCTTTTATTCTTTATTGGCAGTGCTGCTGTAGGTTTTTCCCTGTGATTGATAGATACTGCGGAGCTGGCTACAGCTGACTTTCTGAGTTGGTGGTTGTAGCAGCAGCTCAAAGATATGGTGAGGTTTGTCTGGCATCCACAGTCTCTTGCAGAGTCCTCAGGACTGGCTTTCTGCACTTCCACTTTGTTGACACACTGATTTTGAGAAGAATTCAAATCTTTGTGTAGCAGTAGATCAGGAACCCTATTCCAAGTGGAGGGGATGGAACTTGAACAAACAGAAGTAAACAATTTCCTTCACTAAAAACTCTGTGAGAACATACAAAATAGAGTCAAGAAAGAAACAGCCAAACCCCTTGAGTCATCTAGTCCAACCCACTCCAAGGAGAACAGTCACCAGTACTAGACCAGATGGTCAGCAATGGCTTTGTCCAACTCAAGCTTTGAAAGCTCCATGGAGGAATTTTTCAGAGACTCTCCTGCTTAACTGCTGCAGGGCTGCTCTGTCCTCCCATGAGAAAGGTTTTCTTAACATTCAACTCGATACTTCCAAATTAAAATTTCTGTCTGTCGCCCCTTATTATATCATCTGACACGACCAAGAAAAATTTGGATCCGTCATCTTTCTAATTGCTCTTCAGGTCTTTGTAGGCAGCAGTCTATAATTATTTGATCCCTTTAGTTTCCCTAAACTTAGCTGATTTGTTTGAATATTAATGCCAGCAGACATTCACTTATGTTTATAGTTCATTTACATCTGAGATATCTAGTGCTGATGACTGGAGTGCATTAAAATCTTTGATTTTTACTTCCATTCAGTATATTAGAAAGAATTTGTTTCCATATGCCCCTTCAATGAGCTGTTGTACTTTTGCTCCCATGCTCAAAATCTCCATTCTTCTCAATGCTCCATGAAAATTATTCTCCTGTTTTGGAACCACATTTAGGTTTTCCATCCTGCACAGATTATCTTTCTTCATACTGTTTTATGTCTGAAGCCTACTTTGCTTTGCTTCTTAATTCAGTTTACAAAGCTAATTAAGCTTTTCTTTTGGCAGTTCTTTATTCCTGTATTTCTTGACCTCTGATGGTATGTCTTTACTGTGTGCTGAAGATCCTATTCCTCCCCGGAAAGCCACTGATTGAAGTGTGACTTCTTATGACTGTGAGCATTTACTTTTTATAGTATTCCAGGTCCAGGTTCTAAACTGCAAACTTGTGCCTGTGTTGACATTGTTTATGCTACTGTCTCTAAGCTTTATATTCAAATGACTGATACTATTTGTAAAGCTTTATGCAGGTTTGCAGGTTTTTAGTTTAAATGTTTAGTTGATTTTTGGTTTAAATGTCACTGAGAATTATGATTATATATAAGGCTGGCCCACTTGCTCTAAATTAGAAAAGAAATATATTTGGCTCAGTTTTTATGGTTTACCTATCTGCTAAATCACCTCTGCATTTCACAGCTTTAGGCACTGGGAAATATTTACAGTTTTTGCTGAGGAGTGCATACAATTTTAGATACAAAAAACTCTTAAATTAAAACTCAGAAGAGTTTTTGTTGTTTGCACTTTTAATTTTTTTTTTTTATATTTCTGCATTATTTTGCAGATGCTTCCTTTTGCATTAGAGAAGAATAGGTAACAGTGAAGGAGTGCTGTTAATTGGTTAGTGAGGGAGGGAAACAGGATTTCTTTCTTCTGCTCCCATCTTTGCCCATATGCAGTGAGGTGTTCTGTGCCTTGCTTTGCCCATTTGTTAAACGGATGTAGACCAGATATCACTGTTATATGAACAAAAATGAGAACATTCACATAGGTAACCTAGCTTTTCCAAAATAATGAAATCAACCTTACAAGCAACCCAAAAAATGGAATGATCTGTATTAGAGGAGAATGTTTCATTTATTATTGTTAGTAATCTCATCCCCTACTTGCTTGACCTGTTAAATCCCTTCAGTAATCAACGTTCCTTCTTAAATCTTACCCAGCCTTGTAACTTTTTCCACTGTGCATTTCACTTTGGATCACTCTATCCTCATGTCTTTTAGAAAAGTGTCATCCACTCTGTTATTCCGTGTACAGATTTCTTTCTATCTTCATCATACCTGTAGTGATTCTACTCATGCTTGTTTTCTCTCTTTTTGGCTAAGCACAGTAATCAGTTTGTGACTGATTTTTGAGTTCACTTTCTTACAAATACATGATAAAATTGGAAGTTTTTCTTTTTTTCCTTTTTTTTTTTTTTTTTTTTTTTGAGGAATGAAGGTACTTTTCGATTTGTGTTTTGATGCTTTTTTTTGTTGTGTTTTTGGGGTGTTTTTTTTTCTCTTAGAAATTCATTAATTGCACCTTAGCAATTGCACTTACACTTTAGATAGTTTTGCCCCTATTTCCATAAACACTGCAGAGAATACCTCTAACAATCAGAGAAATATGTACCCTATTTCAGATCCTTCAGACTTTGTGCGCTGGGAGAAATGTAAAAGTCTCTTCTTGAAGAAATCTGTGCTACCAGTTTTTAAGGAGCTGAACAATCTGAATCCTGACAATTGTGCTAAGGCTTGTCCTTTATTGTAATAAGAATCACTGTGCTCAGATGCCAATCTATAGCATGATTAACCTGAAGAAAATCAAGACTTTTTCTTTGCATTTCTTCAGATTTTCCCTGAGCCCTTCCTCCTAAAGATTTTGGTGATGTTTCAGTGTCTTTTGAAATTGAACCTGTAGTGCTAACACTTTACTTTGTGACTCCCAAAGGATGAAGATAAATGCTGGAAACACTAGCTTTCCTCCTCCCTGCTGGCATCATTGACATTATCTTCTTCTGACTCCTCTGGTACCAGTAATGGATATCCTGGCTTTGTGCTCAGCCTTAGTAACTTAACATATGAGCAGTTTCAGTGGAGCTGCATTTAATTATAAGATTGTACAGTTGGATTCCCAAAGCAGAGACCTCCTCGGGGCAGTGGAAATTGTCTTCTTCTAATGGATTTATATAGGTCCACGGCTTGGACCTGTTGCCCATTTCCGGAGAGTTTTGTGAAAGACCAAGTACTTCTGTCCCTTGACATGAATCCCTGGTTTCCTCTATTTTCTCAGACATCTTGCTCAGTCAGTGATAGGTTCTTTTTGAATTGGCTCCAGACTGACTGTCTGCCAAAGCCTTTCTGGTTCATAATGATTTTGAGAATGCGCAAGTTTTATTTGTGAGGCATTGGTAGGTAAAATATTTAAAAAATCACTGAATCTGACCAAATGTCCTCATAGACAATTGAAGTCTGACAGTAGCCAATAGCTTGAGTTTCAAGAAGAAATACATAATATGCAATGAGATTCATGGCATATTTTCTTGATTTCCTACATTCAGCAGTTGAAGGGTTCTCTAGATACAGTGACTTCTACTCATCAGGAACAAGTTGCCTCCTAGCATTTTCCATTGAAGATCAGACTTCTTTAAAAAGTGCAAGAATTGTAGAGACACAAAATGACTGAAAGCTTTTATTTTATGGCCACTTTCATAGAGCATGTTAGAAGTTTAGAAGACGACTGTGCACCATATATGTAAAGGACACTGGAAATCTTTGATGTAGAAAATATCTGCAAAGAGCCTTTTCTATCTTGTTTCCCTTATCCCTCTAAAAACTCTCTTCATCTTTCCTCAAAAATCTCATGTCTTGTACTCACCCTCTTCGTGTCATCCATCTTACAGTCTTGAGAGGTCAGGCCAGTCTCTGATGGGCCTAAGAAATCAGTCTCTGTTGCCTCTAGCATAGCTTTTTCAAAGAAATGATTTCTCCCATACTACCCTTAGGCTTAGGAGGAGCTTTCCTGAACAGCCTCAAAGATATTTTCTATTGTTCTTCAAATTATCTGTGAAATGTCCTCATATTTTAGCATATTCTAGTTTTGAGAAAAGATAATATTTCCATGAAAGGTTATTTCAGATCTTCTCTGCACAAATCAAAGTGAATTTAAGTTATAGAAAAGACAACAGTATTTGCACATTCATATCCCAGTTGTGAACTCTATATCAGTTGCCAAGCTATCTATTCCAATATTTTAGAATTCAGCCTATCTTTTCATTATAGTTTAAAGCTCTCCCATTTTTTTTATGCCAAGAATATACTTAGAGAAATAAAATGCTTTAACTTTTCCAACAGTTGCATTCAATTTGAAGGATCTAGTAAACAATACTGAAGCACAGCTAAGGGAAATCCCTCATGGCTAATAAAATTTTGGTGGTAATAGCAGATAAATTTTGAAGTTTTCATAGTAGATTATCTAAATAGTTCCAATGCATAACATAAACCAAAGCAGGCCCAGAAGCTATTGTATAGTTTTTAAACTATCTTCAGATTCTGGAGGGGATCTGAAAAAATTTAATGGTTTTCAAGCTATTGATGTTCTGGCAGAACTGTTGCTACTTTTTTCCCTTACTGTTACCGATATTTCTGTCAAGAATCTGAGTACATTTTATGGGGGTTTTTTTTGTGTGTTAGGAAGAAGATCTTCCTACCTCCCATGAGTTTGATTTTAACCATTTGCACAGTTTCAGTCCATTAAAACTGTCTTTTAACAAGAGGAAGTGTAGTAATTTATCCTTACAGGGATGTTGTGACTCAAACACTCCCTTCTCTTCCTGTTGCTTGATCCAATGTAATTAAATAATAGATTTCATTTCATAACTTTGCAGTAGCAATAAAGAGGAAATTATATTCAGAAGGCATGTTTATTTTTTTTCCCCAGCCTTTTCATGGCTTAAAAGTGATTCTTTCTCTTCGTGCTAAAGTAATGTGAAACAGCCTTTTCAAACTTATGTCCTTGGGAAATGAATGTTAATTAAAGAATGAACATTAAATAGGGAGTTAGGAAATCAGTGCCATTTTTCAGACACAAATATCTGTTGCTCAGATTTTACATTTATGTTCCTTTGTGTTCCTTTCTTTTCTTTCTCTGTGTGAGAGCTCACTACTTTTTCATCTTCCCAAAAGAAAATCTGTCATGCTCATGCTATCATTTCTACAATTTACCTTGTATTTTTTTAAGCTCTAAGAATTACGATTCTTCTAAATAACTGAGAAAATACATCAGTCCAACAGATACATACAAAAATTTGGACTTCCCTTCCTCTTAGTTTTACATAAAAGTGAGTCTACCTTGGACTGGGACTATTGTTTTCACATATGTTTATCTTTATCTTGGATTAGAAGATTATTGGAAGAGAGATGCTATAGATTTAGGATTTTGAACTCATTTTGAAATGAACTGGAGAGAGATTTCTTCATAGAAGAAAAAAATGTTAAAACTAACATTTAAAGGGTTTTTGTTTTGGTTTGTTTTTTTTTAGGTGGTCGGTTGGGTGGGGTTTTTTTATTGTTTTGGTTGTGGGTGGGTTTTGTTTGTTTTTATGTATTTATTTTGTGTGTGAGTGTGTGGTTTTGTTTGTTATTGATTTGCTGTTATCATTTTCTTTTTCAACTGATAATTTGGGTACATCTTGTAAGATGATGCTCACCAGTCTGTCAAGATTCTGCAGGCAGTATAATTTACCTTAAGCCCATACACCCATATGGCCTGTCTGCCATTCAAAACCTTTTAAACCAGTAGACACTTACATGTATTATGTGTCTCACTGTTTAATCTGAATGATCCTGTAGCATTTAGTTTTAGTCACCATGCACATTAGGAAGCTCCCACTTGGCCAACACGTGCCTTTGAGCAGACGACAGTAAAAAATAAGAAGAAAGACCAATGTGAATCCTTTCAGGTAAAATATTTTAATTTACAAAGTCTTCCACTGCTAGCATAGTATTTCCACGTATGAACCTAATGACATATCTCTTCAGGGCTGTGAATAATTGTAGAGCTTTCTAATAGAAAATGTTGCCTTTTTGTATTTTTGATTGAACCTGAATCCTTTTTTCCTCCTTCTATCTCCTTGTGCAAATTTTCAAAGCAGTGTCTTGCTTATGTCCTTTGTGAGACTTTTTTTTTTAAGTATGGTTTTGTCCTTCATTTTGAGGTGTTTGAAGAAAATTTTTTTATGACTTTGGGATCAGTTCAGCCAGAGGATCAAGGCTCTGTCTCCTCTACATTCAGTGCACAGATGGTTGCCCACTCTTCACAGTAATACTTACTTTGCAGTTCTTCATTTAGCCTGAGGTTTGATCTAAAAGCACTTTACCTCTATGCTTGGAATAGGCAAATATATGTCTTATTTTCCCTATGACAAACAGTGAATCCTAATTCCAATTTGTTGCCATATGGAAAGGAAGAGTATTCATTTAGTGTTATGGTCAAACTAATATAAGGCAATACTTATTTTCCTGCCATGAGTAATGTAAAGATGTATGCTTTAAACAAATGTTACTCTTTACAGCAATGGGAGAAAGGAACCTGTTTATATTAGATGGTCTCTCAATCAACAGAGAATCGTGTTGGGTTTTTTTTTCTGCTTGCAGCATTGGAAACTGCGTAACAGTAATTCTGAATGGTGGTTTCTTCTGGGATTTGAAGTCAAAGGACAGGAAGCTGTGGTATAATTTAAACCTCTGCTGTTTTGCATGCCATGATAATATTGGAGAAAGGAAAGAAATAGAAATAATCAATGGAAAAGAAATAAATCTGAGTTAATATTATTTTTGAATATTTAGTCTATTGTCTTCAGTTCATAAGAAGGGTAAATTCTAATTGTGGTTTTTTTTTTTCTTTACTGAAGAAAAGGTGAATACATTTATTGCACATTCTTATTTTTTTCAAAGTAATGTTTAAGTACCAAAAAGACACTCAAAGATGTGAATTAGGTGGAAATAATAGTTATAGCTGAGATTCTCAACTTCGAACAGCACCTCCTCTACAAGGACAGGCTGAGAGAATTGGGTCTGTTCAGCTAGGAGAAGAGAAGGCTTCAAGGAGAACTTATAGCGGCCTTCCAGTACCTGAAGGGGTCCTACAGGAAAGCTGGAGAGGGACTTTTTGTAAGGTCATGTGGTGATAGAACAAGGGGCACTGGTTTTAAACTAGAGCAGGTCAGATGTAGATTACTCATTAGGAAGAAGTTCATTGCTATGAGGGTGGTGGGACACTGGAACGGGTTGCCCATACAAGTTGTGGGCACCTCATCCCTGAATGCGTTTAAGACCAGGCTGGATATGGCTTTCAGCAGCCTGATCTAGTGTGAGGTGTCCCTGCCCATGGCAGTAGGGTTGGAACTAGATGATCTTTAAGGTTCCTTCCAACTCAAGCCATTCTATTGCTCTATGGTTAAATAGAGGACCTCTATTCTCGTCTTCTTCAAAAATACAGAAATGTGTGTGCAGAAGTTGGAGTGCTTTTGGCAGTGAGAATTTTTCAGTTTCATGTTGACTAATGAAACATAGAATCATAGAATAGTTTGGGTTGGAAAGGACCTTAAAGATCACCTGGTTCCAACCCCTCTGCTATGGGTAGGGAAACTTTATACCACATCAGTTTGCTAAAAGCCCCATCCAACCTACCCTTGAACAGTTCTAAGGATGGGGCATCTACAACCTGTGCACCTCTGGACAACCAGTTCCAGCACCTTGACACCCTAATAGTGAAGAACTTCCTTCTATCTAGTCTAAATCTACCCTCTTTCAGTTTAAAGCCATTACCACTTTTCTTATCACTACATGCCCTTGTAAAAAGTTCCTCTCCAGGGACTTTCATGTCTATAAAGTTCACACTTCACAAAGCTTTTTTCATGGTTTCTTGCTCATTCTAGAGAACACTACTTCATCATTTCCCCTTGGATGGTATTTTTTCAAGCTTCTTTTTTCTGACTTGTAATAATAATTAGACTAGAAGTTTCCAAATTTTCTTTCTTGCCTGCTGGTATCATCACCAGTGTGGGGAGGGAGCATCAGCAGCGGCCATCTTCAGAGCTACACTAAATCTTGAATTAACATCTATGTAGCCACTGAATCATTTAACCATATTAAAACCAAATTCAGTGAGTCTGAATAATTTTCTGCACTTAGAGATTTTATGTTTTTAATATTTTTAGTATAATTTCACTTTGATCAGTACTGCTTGCTCTAAACGTGCAATAGGGTTTCTTTTCTTTCACGGAGAGGAGAACAATTACAGGTATAAAATGTTGATTTTTGGAATTAGAATTGAAAGAAGGAAAAATAGGAGAAGGTCATGCCTGAAGCTTAAGTTGAAATTTAGTTATTGTTCATAAACACATTAAATTCTTTTCCCTGTGTGACAGAAAATGCAAAAACAAGCTCTCATTTAAGAAGTTGATCTTAAATCATTTATAAAGAAGAGATTTAAAAAATAGACTTAGATTTAAAGCTCATCTTTTGCAAAATAACTATTAATTTCATTATTTATTTGAACATTTATTTTCCTTATTTAATATAATTTTAAAAAATCATACTGTCTCCAATATATTGATATCTTCATTTTCAGTAGCAAAGCCCACGCTACTGGGCTTTAAAAATAAGTTATCATCTTTCCAATAATTGTGCCCGTTTATATTTTAAACAAGAATTGTTCAAAGTATCAAGAAATGTGGGGCTCAGATATAATTGTGCCTGATTAAAAAAAAAAAAAAAAAAAAAAATAGAGCTCAAGGATTCATCTTTCCTTAATCCCAGTTCATGGTGAGATTGCTGCTCTACTGCCTACTGAACTGCAGGAGTTGCTACACCATAGCCAATGAGCTGAACAAACATGTAGAATCCCTTGTGAAAAATGAGATATTCCACACATAAGAAAAGTTTTTCCTCTATTTTTTGCCCCTCCTGTCTCCTATGGAACAGTACTTAGGTGTCTTAGACGTTTGTAAAGAGTAGAGTAACAAGGCCCATGTCTTCACAGCAACCTGGATGGGTGACGCAGAATATGCTCAAGGATTTTGTTGAGAATACTAAATTTGGGATAGCTGACAAAGGCAGAGCTTCATTCCAGCAGGAGCTTGGTAAACTTGATGATAAGATGGACATGAATCTGCTAAGTGTCCCCATCCATGGCAGAATAACCCTGTGTATCACTGTGATTTGGGAATCTGCTGCTCTGAGATGCATTGTGGGGTACAGTCTGAAGATACCCTGGGTGGCCAAATAAAGTCTAGCCTCTTCTGTTGTTGTATTTGTACATTTCCTTGAAAAGAAATGGTATGTGCTGTAACTTAGAATTCTTTAGTAGTGTTGAATTTTATGACACTGATCAGTAGAAAGCTTTCTGCCTTCCAACGGCAGAGTTTTCCAGCAGGGTTGAGCCGTGGGTACACGATAGGTAAGCTTCAGGAGCACTGTACATTTTCCCCTTAGCCCATTCCATTACACAGACTGAGTCCATATAGGTTCCAATGGCTGTGTATGTTTTTATTTAATTTTTTTTTGTATTTTTAGAATTGTAACATGAAGAACAGCAGTTCAAGCAAGATGCAGGGTGTTCTGCTCTTGCTGTTTTCACTCCCTGTAAGTGTGTACCTTCTTTTCTTGCATTTTTTCCTCTCTGTACTGACCGTGTTGCTAAAACTCCAAACAAAAAACCCCAAACAAACAAATACAAATCCAAACAATCCCTTCAACCTTTTCTATAATCAAAAGAAGTATGTGAGTTGTCTGTAGAATGAAGAGGGATGATTGTGTCCAAAATTATTTTAAATGTTCAATGTAAACAAATGGGAATAGTAACAAAGTACCTTCTCTTCATTGTAGTAATCTGGGGGGGGTCTTTGATAGCAGCAGAATGGTTAAAAATGTTCAGGCTGAGCTGTAGGGCTGTTTATTTGAGTTTTTAGGACTGGCTTTCACACGTTTTCAGTCTGGAGGCAGCTGAGGAAGGGGCTGTTTCCTCCCATGCTTGCTAGGGTAGTCTGACTTCTTAAATTTATATCCACTGCTTATCACCTCTGCTGTCAATGCCATCACTGAGTATTGGATCTGTAGACATGCTCTTTACGGTTTCAAAGGGAAGGATGTGTAACATTCTTTATTTCTGGACATACTTTTGGGATAATTCTTCTCCAGCTACTAGTAACTGGCTGCAGACTTGCTGTACCCAGACCCAGCTCTTTGGGCTGGCTGAACTGTGGAAAACAAAAGCTCTTACCACCTGCTGGAAGGCAAGATGAAGCAGTTATCTTGCTTCAGAGACTAAAGAGTAAGTTGTTTTTTTTGAGAAACAAATATAACAAATGATGAACTCGAGAAGAAATTCTCAGTAAATGCCAGGAACTGTGGGGTATGAACTGATGTTTTCTTATTCTTTACAGTCTGTACGGATTGAAGTTCACTGTATGCCAAGCAAGAATTCCTCTTATCACTGTCTACAGCTACCTGAAAGGAGGTTGTAGCAAGATGGAGATCAGTCTGTTCTCCCAAGTAACAAGTGGTAGGACAATAGGAAATGGCCTCAAGTTACACCAGGAGAGGTTTAGATTAGGAAAAATGTCTTCACCAAGAGGGTTGTCAAGCTTTGGAACAGGCTGCCCAGGCAAGTGATAGAGTCACCATCCCTGGAGGAATTTAAAAGACGTGTAGATGTGTTGCTAAGGGACATGGTTTAGTGGTGCACTTGGCAGTGCTAAGTTAACAGTTGGACATGGTGACCTTAAAGGTCTTTTCCAATCTAAATGATTCTGTTATTCTGTGATTCTCTAAAGCCTCAAAATGGGATGTAGACCTGTATCTTCTCACGGTGACATGTAATCACCTGGTGTTACATCAAATGGTCTTCAGTAAAAAATGCTTAGATTTGAGAACAGATTGTCTTTTAATCTGCAGATGAAAGGTTTATGTTTATAGACAGCTTGTGATGATTTAGTCATGCTGTTTAACCCTTGTGTGATCATCCTAAATCATTACCTAACAGAGTTCTCTTATGCACTCCATAATGTAATTATCCTTCCAGGATGTGCTATCTCTGTAAAGCATGTTCTTAGGCTGACCACTGGAAACAAATTCTGTATTTTTCCTGTCTATGTTAGGATTAGAAGCTGATTTGTCAACATTAGTACTTTGTGATATATTACGTGGAAATATTTAAGTGAAAAACAAAGTTTAATCGCTTTCAGAAAAGTATTTGGATGCTCTGTTTACAATATATTTACAGCACTATATTTACATACAGAACATTCTATTCCTATTTTTATAGTTGCCTACATGTAGAAAAGATGAAAAAATAGGACATTTTAATGCATGTTTAATAACAAAACAACCTTCCTGCATCAGAAAAAAAATTGGGCCAGGTGAACTATGATCTAATTTTCCTCTATAATGAAAACAAAATCATAGCTCCTGAAGCATTATTCTTGGCTCTCATCAGTTTCAAGGCACGCAAACATTACCGTTTCGACTCTGTCTTGCAGTTTAACTGGAAGGATTATGTCACAACATAGTATGCTTGTTTTCCAGATTTTTGTCTGTTTGTCCATCAAGACGTTTTTGTAGAAGTATTGGTGATTGTTGACTTTGGAGGTTGTGGAAGAAAAAATAATTATGAAAAAGAAAAAAAAAGCAGACAGTACCATTGAAGTGACTGTGCTTCTGTCATAGGAGAATGAATACTTCTTTCAACAAATCTATAATTTGCAGAAGTTGCAAAAAGAAAATAGCCGTAAGGTGACTGTTAACATACTTCAGTTCATCCTGCCAAGAAAGTTAACTTCATAAAGTCATTAAACCAGTGATTACATTTTAAAATATTATTCCCCAGCCATTTCTTCTTAGACTTTAAAATATAGTTACTGTATATACTACCTTCTTTGTAATGTGAAAAATTGTAAAATACACTTATTTTTCATAAACTCCTAATTATTAACAGAGCTATTTGAGCTCCTATAGTTAAATTCCTTTCAACACTTCCGTTATTTAAACTTCACTTTTAGGGGTTCATAATTTGACTCTAATAAAAAATATATTCAGACTCCAAAGGTCTCAAGTATTGTTTGCTGGTATTAGGAAGTTTAGTCTGTTTTTCTTTAAGAATTTAAGTAATTTGAATTGTTTGCTGTAGTTCAGGATAATCCAAAATAATTTGTAATGTGTAAATAGTAAATAATTTTAATCATTAAAGAAATTAGGAAAATACAGTGAATATATTGGAACTGTTGTTGCCTGAAATTCAGTGACTGATGCTGAATATGTCTGAGGCTTGGAGAAGGGAGATGGTGGGAAATTCTTGTCGTATCTCCACTGTTGCCATATAATAGCCTCATATATGAAAAGTCCTTGCAGCATTTATACCACACCTATCATCTGGAGTCATGGGCAGTAGACCCACTGCTCACAAAGTAAAAAAACCCCAGTAATTCAACTGCAGTGAAAGGTGAAAGACCTCCTGAATTTAAGGTTTCATAGCTGAAAATTGCTTTTCCGGAGTGATAAATGCTCAGATGCTTGAAGATGGATTATTTCTTTCGTATGGCTTCCTAAAATCCCCCTTCATCATGTAAGGAAGCCATGGTAATGACTCAACAAGGCCTTCAGCTCTGGAAATTGAGTCAGGGCTTATTGCATGTTAATGGCAACTCTGGGACAGTCAAATAAGACAGTTTGTTATAATGCTAATTATAGCAAAGCACTCATGTTGTGGTTTGAATGAGTCAATTATGCGTGTGTTAAAACTATAAATACATCTTCCCCCCAACCTCAGCTGTGTGGTACGTAATTTTTTTTTAATTGCTTGGATACATATTTACCTGAGTATATCCTGGTTTCCCAGGTAAATATGTGTACCAACGCAGAACTCATTATGGTCTGTTTGGATAAATAATCCATATTTTATAACTGTGCAGGAAGTAATTATTTTCATATTTTGCTTTCTTTAAGCCAAAGAAATTAAATGTTGTGTGTTCATTCCTTAAAATAAAATAGATGCAAAAGTCAAGGCAATATGAGAATAAAGTTTTCATTGTTTTGGTAGAAACTGAGAATATTATTCCAGATTTTGATCTTGTGTTTAGCCCAGAATAACTCCATTAAAGTAAACAGTGTTATTCAAGATGCACTTAGATGCAAATGGGACGTGAATTTGGTGCCCTCTCGTTACTATCCCTTGTTTCCTTGGGAGGTTCCTGTAAGCAGCTTACATGCTATCTTTGCTTTTAATGATGTTGTCCCATGTTTATCATTTGAAAAAATACAGTATTTCAGCCACATGCCACAATTAACCAATCTCAATTAGTGAAAATTAATATCTTCTGGAATCATAGAATGGTTTGGGTTGGAAGGAACCTTAAAGATTATAGTAATGGTCCTATATGTACAGGGGAGCCAGAGCATGCTTTCATGTCGGGTATTGCTGCCATTGTTTCATATGATATTTAGAAAAGCTGTGTTGTGTTATCACCATGCTAAGGTCAGGTTTTGTAACACTTTTAAGCTTAGTGGGGCCAAAGTCAACCTTGGCATAAATCCATTAATTGCAATAGATTTACACCAGAGATGAATATTGGCTCGTTCTGGGTAAATGTATTTTCATCCAGCTCTTTATATTTTACGTTAGAAATATAAGTAGCTTGTGTGCCCTCAAACTAATCAGAATAAGAAACAGTTTTGCTTATGCCAAAAAATAGAACTATCGTTTTTCACATTCTTACATTTTTCATAGCCTACTAACAAAGGCAACTTGTTAGACTGTTTAATGTCATTTTTAGTGCAGATAAAGACCTTTACCCATAAATA
>WUAM01000395.1:20649500-20664582 GCA_024336885.1 Actenoides hombroni
AGTCTATATTAAAATATAATAAAATAATATAATGCTAATTAATATCAATGGGTTTTTTTACTTGTAGAAGAAACTTAGAAGGCTACTGAAATACATGTTTTTTCGAGACTACAAATCTAAAATTGTCAAAGGAATAGAAGAAGATGACCTCCTTGAAGGTAGAAAAGAAAATTATTTAATCTGGGCGTGGCTCGATATTTTGTAAATGCTCTGAGTAGCTCAATACAAAGTATTAATAACTAATTAATGAAGTATTAATAACTGTTGCTTAATAGTTAAAGACACAAAAATATTAACTTCAAGTAATCTGTTTTAAAATCTCTCCTTTTCAGTTTGAAATACTTCTTAAATAAGCATTTGCATCTACAATCCAAAGGATAAGACTGATCAATATCAGAACTCTGTTAAAGAAAGAAACTCGTGCTGATTAAAGGGCTAATTGATTTCTGCATATTTAATTTAAATGCAGCAGCTACTGCATGCAGTTGAATGGACATTTGTGAAATTATTTTCAAAGGGTTTTGACATGTTTTTAAAAAAAAAATAAATCCCATAATCTGAAGTCATTGAATACTAATAAATGACGTGGATTTTTGTTTTCAGTGTGATTAAACATTTTATTGTTTGAAACTGGAATTTAAACAATGGGAAACTCTTTTGTTTCCCTGTTCCATGAGCAAGTCACAGATTTTATAATCAATGCATTTAAAGGAAAATCTCTTTGAATTAAAAATATATTAATTTATGCCATACAATTTGCTAGTGTAAAGTTTTGTTGATATATAATAGAAGAATTGGCTTTTCCTTTGTAAAATGTTAAAACTTATCACAGCAAATCTAAACCTTGCCATGCTTTTATAACATCTAGCAATATCCATACACAACTTTTTTTTTATTTAACTTTGTTTCTTTCTCAGAGCCTTTTATTTTTTATATTTTTCCCTTTACAATGAATTCCTTGTGTTTGGTTTCTCTGAGCATCCACAGTGATGTTAAGTAAACATTGTGATTCTTGCTTTGACTTAGTCAATCTGTGGGTAAGTTTTTGTCAACTCATTTGAGGGTTAATTTGCCTGTGGCATTTCGTTTTCACCACACGTGAAAGTGTATTGTTCTATGCAAGCAATCTGGCAGTATAGCTTCCTACCCGACAGCTCTGGGGTTTTGAATACTTAAGTCTGTGTCACTATTTAAAACAAATAAACAATTTACGTAAGCCATTTGGATGCTCATGAAATGCTTCCTAAACACAGTTCATCTAGGAATTAATGACCGCATTTTATGGCAGGCTTTGGTAATCGAAGCTGTTAATTTTATTTTGTGACACTAATGTCTTTATAGCTGCTATTCTGTTGAGAACAACAGAGATCACCTTGCCAGAGTTCTGTAGGTTTTCCTGTAGAGCACTGGTCCATCATCTGGGGAGCCACATCTTAACATTTGTGTTTTACTTTGCTTTAGGCTGTAGGTAATGAGGATGTTCTGTGTGCTTTCAGGAAACATTTCCTCTATATACTCTGTTCTATGAGTGAGGTTTTTGTGTAATCAAAGATGGGCAGTTTCTTCTTTCTTTCTTCTTCTGTGACTCCTTCACTGCGAAATAATGGTATATGAGTGATAGACAGGGTTTCTTTAGATTAACAAGAAACACTTTGTTAAACTTGAAAACACTAGAGGTGATTTTTTACTACAGTGCTAGTGCAACACAACAGTGGCATTACCTTGGTCAGGTAGCACAACTTGTATCAGAAGGACGGTAAGAACAAGCCTTTTCTGTGTTGTGCATCTGATTCTGAAATATATCCCTCCTAGGGACATCAGTTGATGTTTTTATCAGCCAAATAACTAAGTATCTTGTTCTTTGCTTATCTTTGTGAAGACAAATTTAACAGTAATAACACCAACAAACGGCAGAAGCTTGCTCAAGACTTTCTCAACTCCATTGACCAGACTGGAGAGCTCTTAGCCATATTTGAAGATGATGAGATTGATGATGTCAAGCAAGAGCGGATGGAGGTAATACTTTGCTTTTACTCAGCTCCAGCAAAGAAAACTGTGAAATATTTCATTCATCATGCTGGTCTGATGCTTTTTTTCATGCTGCATATGATATCGTTATATTTTTTTTTTCCCTTTGCCCAGATGGTCTAAAGGAATCCTATTTCCATATATTCCCTATTCCCTCAAATGTTTCCTGATATCTAAGCAGACATGCTGAGAAGGAAGATTACAAAAGGGTACTTATGAATTCTTCTGTCTGCCATGTATTTGTATTTCTTTCCTGTAGAAAGCAGATTCTGTTTATAAACATTTCACACACATTTTTCACAATACCTTTTTTTTTTTCTTTTTCATTATTTATCTCATTAGAAAATTGTTTCCATAGCATTTGAGGACTCTTTGTATAACACAGTTTACAGATAAAATTAAAATATTCTGTGCAAACATGTATGTACCCTTCTGTGCAAACAGTAGATACCCTTCTCTCCATCCTTCCTTCAAGTCCCATCTTCTGATCTATATACTACTGAAAAATTATGTCTACACTACAGAATGCAGTACTATATGACTCTCAAAATCCTAGGTGGGACCAAAAAGCAGTTCAGCTGTGTTTGCATGGAAGTCTGTGAAATGATGATTTTTTATACCAGTTGGTTTTGATACCAGTTTTACTTGGTTTCACTCAGGTTTAGCTATACTGGCACAAGGTACTGCACCATAGCAAGTACACCTCATAGATCTTATCAACTCTCTGCCCTCTTTGTCAATAGAGGATTTTCATAAATGTCACGTACTCTGACATATTTATAAGATCCAAAGGCTGCATCTGTACTAATTAATAAACTAGTCCAGTTCTCTGTTCCTGAAGGCAGGTGACATGGCCCAGCTTGGATCCCTGTGGCTAAATTTTTTGTAGGTGGGCAGGGCTAACCTGTCTTTTTGGTAGCCCTGTCCATAGCAAATATAGAGAACAATCAATGGCCACTGTTCATGATCAGTTCCTCCTCATGTCTTATGTGGGCAGCTGGGTGTCAAGAGCAAAATTGTGCTTACAGTTCCATAATAGTGTTTGGACCAATTTCCATCCTTCTTAGTCAGTAGTATAGTATATTTGGCTGTTGGAAACTTGCTATTTTTAGAGTGCTTTTTATACCCTTTCAGTGGTAGAAGCAGGTTACTTTGGTTTGATTTTCTTTCCTGTGCTGAGGTGACTGATGTATTCAGTAATATTTGTGTATTTAATATTTGAACTATTAGGACCTCATTTCACTCTCTGAATTTTATGGAAATTTGTAATAAATAACAAAATTTTATTCTGCCCTAGGCTGTAAGTCTCATTTTTTTCTTTTTAATGGAGACCCTTTTCAGAACTGGGACATTCCCAGTCCTGCTTCCCCATACTTCTCTCCATGACAATTCCTTAAAATCTAATCAAGAATCCCTTCTGTCTAAGAATTTGCTTAGCACCAAGTCCAGTTTCTCCTCAGCTGAGAATCAGTGTCATAGAACAATTGTTCCCAACCACTGTTTGTGTTTTGGAAACTGATGGTTTAATTTCTTTTCTTTGCTTTTCTTATTTATTTATGCAAAATGTAATGCTTTACAACACTGTTCTGAATGTTGTGTGCTTGACTTTACATTCTCTTCTGTCATTCCAATATAATATTTTTTCAGTCTAAAAAACTATGCAAGTTGCTAGAATTACAAAGTTCCATGTCCCAGGCAAGGACAAATCTGACTCTATGTTTGTCTGTCAAGGAATGTGTTCCTGTAATCAAATATTTATGTTTCATCTGACTACATGTTTTGTGTTTTCTGACTAGACCATAGTTCATGAACTGCAGTGTGTGTGTGTATAAAGTAATTCTTCTCTATGTTGTTCTACTTTCTTACATTTTGTGAACACCTGATATGTTTCCATGTTAAAAAAAAGGACAAAAATCAAGATCCTCTTATTTTAGAACAGATCCATGAATTATATGCAAATATGAAGTCAGTACTATGTGTTTTCTTTCTTACTAGTTTTTAATGACAAAACATGAACGATAGCTTGAGACATGCTATTCAAAATGTTTAACATATTTTTGTCTTTGTTTTGTTTGGGATTTTGTTGCCACACTGAGGTAGGTTGAAAGGAATCAAAGATAGTAGGAAATGTGGTCCATTCCTAAAGGAAGAGTCGTTAATGGATCGCTAATCTCCTATGTCATGTTTTCTTTGTGCAGTAGACTTTTTAATCTGTGCTAAGTTTTGGAGGAAATCCAATGGACACTTTAAAAATTCTAACAGAGTTCTTTAAGGAATTAGTACACTTAAATCATGAACTGTGATCTACAGGCAGTGTTCCCTTTAGGTATCAATTACCTCAGAAATGTGTGGTTATCTTGGTTTGGACAACTGTAAATGATTTCAGACCCCCTTTGCCTTGAGCCAAAATCATGCTAAGTTGTCCAGAGCAGATGATAAACATGTATTTCTGATGTCATTATGGGCTAAACAGGATGTGATTGTTTAGCAGTATGGTTTCAGTTATGACAGAAAAAGCAAATATTGTTTATCCTCATTTCTTTTAAAACATTTTATAAAATTAGAGCTAAGACTTCATGAGATGGCTTGCTGTACTGTGAGGTCTATTCCATATTTCTACCATGGAGGAGTAAGTAAAGCTCCAAGCCACTTTCAAACCTTAATAAAAGAAAACAAACAATTCTACTCTTTTGACTGGAAAACACTCGCTAACATTTTCATATTGAGAAGAGAGGACATTCTTCTAGGATTGTATGTAGAACTTACTGATATATTGTGTGGTTTTGAAGCAAAGGGCTGTCTCTAAAATAGTAATAATAGCAATGTGCAAAGGAAAGTGGAATAGACTTAAAATACAGAAGAAAATTAAGAACAAAATTCATACTACTTTGTCACAGTACATGATTATGTTATCACTGATGATAAAAGCTTGTAGACTAGCAATAAATAGTGGCAAATCAGCCAGCTGTATTGGTAGAATCAAAACAAAATTAAAGCTCAAATAGCACCTCTATCTTGCTTTATAATAGTATTTTGCCTTCTTAAGATAGAAATAAAACACCAGTGAAATGCTGCTCCTCAGGGTAAGACCATATGTAGATGGAATAAACTATTCCAGTTAGAATCATAGAATAGTTTCAGCTGGAAGAGACCTTCAAGATCATCAAGTCCAACCTTATTCCTAGCCCTACCAAAACCCACTAAACCATGTCCCTAAGCACAACATCTAACCGGCTCTTAAACACCTCCATGGATGGTGACTCCACCACCTCCCTGAGCAGGCCATTCCATGTTCATACATGTCCAGTTCATACATGTAATTGAACTATGGATGTGAGGGAGAGCTATCTGGATCATAGCAGTCATCTTCATAACACGAGACAGTCTCTTGAGAAAAAAATCTAATGGTGATCTACTTAACACCCTGTTTTTATTGTACAGGTTATGCTCTGGACTAACCAGAGCTGCTGATGCTCGGGAATTCAACTTCCCTTCTGTTGCCAGTTGTATGACCAAATACATGGGAAATAAAACCTTGGAAATGGATTACAATTTTGCTTTTCTGTCTCTTAAAAATCATTTAGAGGAGAGAGTTGGGATTCCTGTGGGATATGGCTGAATCGGTGTGGGGAGAAGGCAGATACTCATTCAAAATCTTGGCTTTTTTCTTTATTTTTTCAGTTTGGGTAGAGATGTGGTTTTGGGTGTTTGAGTTCTTATGTTGCTACTCTGAAGCTTTCAGGTGACCTGTCCTTACTAAAACCAGCTGCAAGTTTGGCTGTGATTTTGTGAATGGTAACAATTCTACTAAATTTTCCTATCAGAGCCACTACCAAATTTACCATGTCTTGTTATTAAAATCAAGTATACCCATGTTAAATCTTCAGTCAATGTCATTGCAAAGCTGACTTCTGTCT
Source organism: Actenoides hombroni (assembly GCA_024336885.1). Taxonomy (NCBI): domain Eukaryota; kingdom Metazoa; phylum Chordata; class Aves; order Coraciiformes; family Alcedinidae; genus Actenoides; species Actenoides hombroni. The sequence continues at coordinate 20,655,446 of WUAM01000395.1, forward strand.
CATTCTATAAATATCTATTTTTCAATCGTTTGTTTTATAGTTCCATCTCCCACGACAGGAAAAACTCTTCCCATCAGAAATCTGAACTGACATACCAAGGAATGCACAGAGCATCATGCTATGAATGCTCTGCTTCACTTCTGTTCCCCTAGGATTAAGAGAAAAGCCATTCATCTGTCACTCTGCTAGTTGAGGGATATATTGCCAACACTCTGATGTTAGATGGCAGTAATTCAGTTGCAGTCACTACCATAATGCTTTCACAGTACATTGCAAATTTGAATAAACAGTGGCAGGGAAATGACTTCCCTAGTACACGCTCCCTTGTAAACAGGCTAGAGGCCAGCAAAATGTTAGAACTAAGTTTGATCCTTGCAGAAAGGGATTGGCAAAAGCTTGTGGTTCTTTAAAGCTTATTGTCCTATGAATTACTTCAGATATTTAAGAACTACACACACTTACTGTTGTTCCTGGAAGTTCCTTGTGGATGTGATTTTTCCTGTACTGCTCATTAGTCTGCCTCTGTACAAAGCTCACAGGAATGCAGTGGTTAAATTACTCACATATGGTTAAATTACTTCCATTTAATTCTGTCCATTTAATTTTGTCTGATATAATTAATTTGTTTCCATCAAACACATGCAAACACCTTGATGCACCTTGGGATACAAGGAATCATGTTCATAGAAACATAGAATCACAGGGTGGTTGGGATTGGAACTGACATTTAAAGGTCAACCCCCCTGCAGTGAGCAAGGACATCTGCAACTAGAGCAGGTTGCTCAGAGGTTGCCCTGTCCAACCTCACCTGAAATGTGATGGGGCATTGACCATCTCTCTGGGCAACCTGGGACAGGGTCTCACCACCCTCACTCTAAAAAATATCTTTCTTCTCTCTAGTCTGAATCTCCCCTTTTTTAGTTTAAAACCATCACCCCTTGTCCTGTTGCAACAGGACCTGCTAAAAGCATTGTCCCCATTTTTCTTATAGGCATCCTTTAAGTATTGAAAATCTACCATAAGGTCTCTCTGTAGCCTTCTCTTCTCCAGGATGAACAACCCCAGCTCTCTCAGCCTTTCTCCATAGGAGAGGGTTTCCAGCCCTCTGACCATTTTTGTGGCACTCCTCTGAACTTCCTCCAACAGTTCCATATCTTTCTTGTGCTGGGCACTCCAGACCTGGACACTACTCCAGGTAGGATCTCACCAGAGCAGCAGAATGTTTCCATCATAGAAATAAGATAAACTTGGCATATTTTAATGAATTAGACTGTGACCAAGAAGATTCCCTTCAACTGGAATACAATCATCAACTTTTGAGTGATCACACTGCCCTGAGCCAGAAAGTGTTGTCCCAGACAGTTCCTGGGCACAGTTTGGGAGGCTCAGATGGCAGGAGCATGGGCACAGGTTGCTCCATGCTGACTGCCTTTGGAACTAGGGCATGGACCTGCCATCTTTTAGCTTTAACAGATAAGATTTGGTGAGATAATTCAGAAAAAAAAAAAAAAAAAAAAAAGAACTCTTCTGTTAATTGAGGATCTGAAAAGCACTGTTGAAGTACTCAAATTCATTGTACTGATTTGGAAAAGATATACAAAGAAAATAATCAGGAAATTATTTAGAAAGAGCTCTCAGGCCTTTTCACAGAATCAGAGAGTGGTAGAGGTTGCAAGGGATCTCTGGAAAGATCCTGCCAAAGCAGGATCACCAAGGACAGACCACACAGTGATGCACCATCCCTGGTGATGTCACTGCAGGCAGATCATTCATGGTGGCCCATTCCACAGGGCAGTTGCTGACACAGCCAGCTGCAGATGGGCACACTCTGAGGGCTCTGCCAGGTGGGAGAGGCCACGCTGGCTCTTTCTTCCTCCTTAGTTGCTTCTTCTCTGTGTCACATCAAGACACTCAGAGAGAGATGGGACCAGACCACATGTTCCTGTCCTCTCCCTCCAGAATTAAGTATCCTACCTGTAGCCCGTCACAGTCATGCAAGGAGCTGGAAGCTCCTCACAGCCATGGGCAGGGAGAAGTCTCCATCCTTTTACCCTGGAGATCTGTGGGCTGGTCCCCACAGGAGCTCCTGGCACCATCCCTAGAGATGCTACTGTGCTCATTTCACTGGCAAAAATTATGCCAGTGTACGTGCTGTGTGGGGTCATTACTCCTTAGGGAGTGTCTGTTCCTGCAGGGTGGAACAATAACAAACTGGAATTTGATTTAAACCTCACATGGAAAGCTTAGTTCTGTAATGCATACATGTTTTGTTATATAATTTTTATAAGAAACTTATTTTTCCTCAAAAAAAATTATTTTTACCTCTCTTATCGCTTTCACATTCTCATCAACAGAATCTATATTTGGGGACAGAATCTTTGCATTTAGTTCAGTAGTGACTTCTGTTATCTCACAATATTGTGCCAAAATCTAATAATTTATTACTTTTTTAAATCACAGTTTATAAATGCTAACCCTTCTTCAATTTTAACAGCTACACCTTATGAAAGAATGCATCTTGGGTTAAGATTCATGTACAGATAAAAATGTTTACATTTGTTTTGGGTTTTCCTGTGTGAGCTAAGAGTTTCATCTCCCACTGTAAAAGTACTCTCACAAATCTATCATCCATTTGTCTTGTGCTGGTCCACATATAGATTTGCAGCTTTCTAATATTGTATCATTTACACCAGTAACTCAAGTTACAACCTTAAATTTTAAGACATTGTTTGGAAAAAAGGGGGTTAGAAAATAAGATTCTTTATTCTTTACCAAACTTTGTCAAACATGGGCAAAGGGACACAGAAGGAAAAGCCATACCATTGAAAACCTTATGATACATTCTTGTACGGATTAAATAATTGCAGCCCTAAGTGTAAACCAGTCTCATCCTGACCTGTGTGTCCAGTCCAAATAGGAGGAGGTTGTCTTGAATTTGAGAAGGGACTTATAATGCCTAAGTAATGTACTCAAATAGGAGGGGGAACATTCCTGCTCAAGGACATCAGATTCCTGGGACAGTGATGAAAAAACCCCAGGATCTCCTTTTCCTATCCTCTTAAGCTGCTTTGAGAGCTCAGTGTGTCACTACCACAAGTTGGGCTGAATTTCACTTCACTGTACATGTCTAAAAGTTCAAACATCCCAGTGACTTAGTCCAGCTTCTGTACTCAGAAATGAAAGAGAAAAAATCCAGGAAGTTTATCTCTTCAATCAGAAAGAAAAAATGTTGTTTCATAGGTTTTTTTCATGGTTTTTTTGTTGTTGTTTTGTTTTTTGTTTCCCCCCCCCCCCCCCCCCATATTCTGAGCTTGTTGAGGTCTCTCACATGATGAACTGTGAGATGAACAGTGTGTGAAAAAGTAATTTGTGAGTTTGTTAAAAGTGCATCAGTAGAAGTGATGCACTTGTCTGAGTTGCTTTTCACTTCATGAATAAGGAAGGAGATTGAGGAAAAGAGGAAAGCTAACATAGCTCTGTTGAGACTGCAGAGAGTGATGGAGGAGAAAAGAGGACACATCGAAAGATGAGCTGAAAGGCTTGTTAGGTGAATGTACTGTCAAGATACAATGATGTAAAACCTGAGAAAGGATAAGATACCATATGAATGGACTGCATGACTGAGAACTCAGCAATAAATGCCAGTAGGACTTCTAAGGAAGAGGTGCCTTTTGCTATACAGTGTGGTAGCACTGTAGTTTGCAAACGGTGTGATATACTAGGAGGGTGAAATTGCTGAAGAACTGCTATCTATGATGTCCATAGTGGGCTTACTTCAGATTAGTTATAGTGTGATGCTATGGGTAGGTCTGTCAGGTTTGTGTGACAAGGTTTTGGTAGCACGTGGGCTACAGGGGTGGCTTCTGTGAGAAGCTGCCCCTATATCTGATAAAGCCAATGCCATCTGGCTCCAGGATGGACCTGCTGCTGTGAGACTACGCCCATCAGCTACAGTGGCAGTGACTCTGTGATAACATACTTAAGGGGTGAAAAAAAAAAACCCTGTGTGAGAACAGTTGCAGACAGAGAGGGGAGAGAAACAACTCTGCAGACACCAAGGTCAGTGAAGGAGGAAGAGGTGCTCCACATGCCAGATCAGAGATTTGCCCGCAGCCTGTGGTGAAGACCATGGTGAGGCAGTCTGTCCCTCTGCAGCCTATGGATAACAGTGGAGCAGATATCCACCTGCAGCCCATGGAGGGCTCCACACCAAATTGTGTGGCTTCACAGAGGTGACGGTGATCCTGAGGGAAACCTGCATTAGAGCAGGCTCCTGGCAGGCCCTGTGGAGAAAGAAGAGCCCACACTGGAGTGGGTTTGCTGGCACGGCTTGTGACCCCAGGAAGGACACACCCTGGGGCAGTCATGTTCCTGACAGACTGCAGCATGTAGAAGGGACCCACGCTGCAGCAGTCCATGAAGAACCGTGGCCTGTGGGAAGGACTCACATTGGAGGAGTTCATGGAGGACTGTCTCCCTTGGGAGGGACCCCACACTGGAGCAGAGGAGGAGTGTGAGGAGTCCTTCCTCCGAGGAATAAGGAGTGGCAGAGACAACATGTGATGAACTGACTGCAACCTCCATTCCCTGTCCCCTTACCCCTAAGCAATCTAGATCTCAAAAGAATAGAAGTTGCCTTAATGCGAGTGAGGAATGTAAAATTTAAGTAGAAAGTTAATTCTGAGACCGGAAATAGCAATAGTACAAAAAGGACATGGTATCTTGTTTTAAGTTGCAGCTTATCTTGTTTTAGTCTTTTGACTGATCTACAGTCTTCTTTTCTGAATGTGTTCAACTGCTACTCTATTTTAACTTTGAAGTAAAAACATATGGGGGTTGTGTGTGTGCCAGTACTGAAGCAACCAAACATTTATGTAATTTATTAATCTTGAAGTGATGTTTCTGGTGGGATCATTAACATTTTTCTTGCACTGTGAAACGATAGATATTTACTAAAATATGTAACTGATGTATCACACACTGTAAAAATAGAAAAGGGACAGGAATTGAGCGCATTTCCTAGTCCATCTATGTTCATAAATATTTACAAAATATATTGGTATTCCTCTGCACTTGCTATGCTAAGTGATTATTCAAAAATTAACAAATGATGGACTAGAGGTACCTGAATTTATGTCTAGACTCAAGAATACGAGATGATTATGCTTTCAGGAAGCCCTAAGGCTGCAAGTAGCTTTGAATTTTTATTTTATTTTGTGATCCTGGGTTCCTCTGAGGAATGAGAGGCCAGTAGAACAGCTGGGACAGTTGACCCTTGGGCTGCCCTATGGAGCTGCAGCAGTGCTAAGAGTCGTAGTGCTGCATGCTGCAGCTTGTTCTTCATTACTTTTTGTTCTCAGTTCTTTCTGAAAAGCTTGTTTTGCAAGATCTTGGGAAATAGGGCTGTGAGAAAAGCAGCCCAAAGCTGCTTTACAGTGTTTTACATCAAACAATTGTAGGCATTGCAAGACCTCTTAACTCTGTTAACTGCAGTGTTTTACAGTGGGATGAACTTTCGTTTTGAGGCTTGGTGGCCATTTGTGCCCGTTAAAGAGTTCTATGGTGATGTAGAACATCTAAAAAATTATTCTGGAAGACAAAGACCCCCTTTTTTTTTTTTTAAAAATTAATTATTTTTAATTTTTTTTGAGTGTATGTTTAAAACTAAAACTGAAAATACAACAAAAATCCAGTACAGATAAAGTAACAATATTTAAATTTGCCTTTGTTATAGTGAAATGTGTTTGCACACCATTGTTAGCAAAGAAGGCAAATGGGGTAAAAGGTACTTGTGTACTAACTTCTTCATTTAAAGCTTTTGCTAAAGCCACCAGGAGAACATGATTTTTTGTTCAAACATCTCTAATCCCTATACCAATCTTTATTTAAGCTTTGAATAAAAAAATGGTGGATTCTCTTCCCTCTCTTCTCTTTCCTAGGAGGATGCAAGTATTTTAAAAGAACAGCTTCGGAAAGCTGAAGATCAGATTCAGGCTAGCAAGCAAGAAGCTGTCCTAATGTCAAAAGAGTTGAGCGACGCAGTCAATGTGCGAGACAAGACGATGGCAGATCTTCACAGTGCACGCCTGGAAAATGAAAAGTTGAAAAAGCAGCTTGGTGATGCTTTAGCTGAGCTTAAGAAACTCTCAGCTTTGAAAAATGAGCAGGTAAATCGTCAGTATTTAGTACCGAAGTTTATCTGTATTGATAAAATCTGTCAGCGCTAGCTTTGCTAAAGTTGGGGAATAAAATGTGTTTCTGGATAATTAGTAGAAATTATTATCAAATTATGTGTTGACACTGAAGATACTACCTTTAATCAAGTGCATGTCAGCTGGTTTGGAAGGCTGGTAAGAAAGGAGGCTTCTGCTACTACTTACAGTAATTCCCTTCCACCCCTGCATTATTTTCACAGAATAATACAGTATTTATCTTTATTATTTTGAATCCTTTCCCTGTCTTACTACTTTTATCTGATCCACAGTAGCATTAAAAATTCATTCAGATAGGAAAATTGATTGGTACAATTTTATTTTTTATTTTTACAATGTTCTTTCCTCATTGATGGATTCTGTCTTTATTCTTATGAATTCTTTCAATATTTGTGGTCAAACTTAATTTGCTTTATTATTTATAAGCATAAAAACATTAATGTAATGGAACTGTCTTGATTTCATCTTGGATAAAAATGTAGTGAGCTAGTATTAAGTTTCATCATTCTACCTTAGGTGAACTTTGTACTGGATCTTCTGGGACTGCAACTGTATTGGATTAATTCACTACTAGGATTACTGTAATGATGTAGGGCTTGAGAAAATATATTGAGCTGAACAGTAATTAAAACAGTGCAGTAAATACGAAGTGCATAGTAGAGCCCCAAAAAGAAGTATTATATTTAAAATATCCAAGAATTACATGGGGTTTTTTTAACCTTCAGTTATATATAGTGTCTTTAAAATGCATCCTGAAAGAGGAAGCAGGTCATCTGAATGACTCAAGTAACCAGAAATTACCTGAATATGGCATGTGTCTGGTTGGTTTGCTTAGCTGTAACACTGATGCATGCACTCATCTGAAGCACTTCCAGTAGGAACGTGGTGGGTCTGATGGAACGCAGTAGTGGTCTGTCCATTGTTGCCGCATGGCTCTACTTGTCTCTGAGATAGCTGAACACCTTCCAGAAGTGCTCTAGTCCTTTGGTATACATTCAGACTTACAGTATACATTAATGGCTCATAATATAGAAGTCCTCTTTACCTGCCTCCGGTATTGTACTGGGCCTATTTACTCCCTCAGTGTATCCTGCTTGGAATAAAGTTCAGTCCAGATGCTGCCTTCCTCTGTGCTCTGCTACTTTATTCCTTTCCTTCCCTTCCCTTCCCACAAAGAAAATAGGAACCTCTTCTATAGTTACATAGAGCATTACTCTTTCCTTAATTGAAAAAAGGCCGTTTGGAAAATAGTGGCCTTTGAAAAAAAGGGAGAACAGTTTCTAAGGAGAATTTTTTTGTTTGTTTGTTTTAGGAAACTTCAAACACAGCAGAGCAAGAACTGCGCAGAGAAGTTGAAGATCTGAAGCTTCGTCTGCAAATGGCTGCTGACCATTACAAGGAAAAATTCAAAGAATGTCAAAAACTTCAAAAACAAGTAAACAAGTTTACAGAACAGGCGGTAAGCAGAATGGGAGAGATTGCACCTGCTATCTGTAACTTCTCAGCAACTATTTAATTTCCTTCTGCAAAACCCAGTGCTTTTAAGAAGGGTTAAACCATGCAGTAAGCAATGGCTCTTTAATTTCCCATTTTCTTCCAGGTAGCTAAATTACTTCTATGATTGTGTTTAGATAGCTGTTGAAACCAAGCATGGAATTTATAGGAAATGATGTAGAATCATAGAATGGTAGGGGTTGGAAGGGACTTCTAGAGATCGAGTCAAACCTCCCCGCCAATGCGGGAACACACAGGGGATGTCACACAGGAACAGATCTGGGCAGGTCTTGAAAAGTCTGTAGAGAAGGAGAGTCCGCAACCTCTCTGGGCTGTTCCAGTGCTCTGTCACTCTCATGGTAAAGAAGTTTTTCCTCATGTTGAGGTGGAATTTCCTGTGTTTCACCTTGCTACCATTACCTCTTGTCCTATCACAGGGCACAACTGAAAAGAGACTGGCCCCTTCTACTTGACACCCACCCTTCAGATATTTGTAAACATTAATAAGATCCTCTCACAGTCTTTTCCTTTCCAGGCTAAACAGCCCCAAGGCTCTCAGCCTTTCCTCTTAAGAGAGATGTTTCAGTCCCTTCATCATCTTTGTTAGCTCTCCGCTGGACTCTCTAGTATTTCCCCGTCCAGCTTGAACTGGAGGGACCAGAGCTGGACCCAATACTCCAGATGTGGTCTCACTAGCGCAGAGTAGAGGGGAAAGAGAACCTCTCTCAACCTGCTGGCCAGACTTTTCTTTGTGCACCCCAGGATACCACTGGCCTTCCTGGCCACAAGGGCACGTTGCGGTTCCATGCATAACTTACTGTCCACCAGGATGCCAAGGTCCCTCTCCATGGGGCTGCTTTCCAGTGGGTCTGTCCCTAACCTGTACTGGTACATGGTGTTGCTCCTCCCCAGGTGTAGGACTTTACACTTATCCTTGTTGAACTTCATTAGGTTTACTTTTGCCCAGATCTCTCTGGATGGCAAGCACAGCCTTCCGGTGTATCAGCCACTCCTCCCAGTTTAGTATCATCAGCACACTTACTGAGGGTACACTCTATCCCTTCATTCAGGTTGTTGATGAAGATGTTGAATAAGACTGGACCCAGAACTGACCCCTGGGGAACACCACTACTTACAGGTCACCAACTGGACTCTGCACCACTGATCGCAACCCTCTGAGCTCTGTTGTTCAGCCAGTTCTGAACTCATCCCACTGTCCACTTTTCTAACCCACACTTCCTGAGCTTTTCCACGACGATGTTATGGGAGACTGTCAAAAGTCTTGCTGAAGTCAAGGTAGACAGCACCCACTGCTCTACCTGCATCCACCCATTGAGTCATACCATTGTAGAAGGCTATCAGATTAGTCAGACAGGACTTCCCTTTAGTAAATCCATGCTGGCTACTGTTGATAACTTTCTTTTCTTCCAT
>WUAM01000395.1:20664682-20716837 GCA_024336885.1 Actenoides hombroni
TAGAAAAAAAAAAAACCAGGAATTTTATCTCTTCAACAAGAAAAAAAAAAATTTTTTTCATAGGTTTTTTTCATGGTTTTTTTGTTGTTTTTTTGTTTTTTTTTCCCCCCCCCCCCCCCATAAAAACCTTTAAGTCACATTTGAATGTAATTCATCAGATGTTAGGAAAAGTATTTCTGGTGCCTCCAGGTGGTTCTTTCTGGAGACTGAAGTTCTATGTATGAAGTGGGACTTTGATGTTAGGAAAAAAAGTGTAACAATAATCTTTAATAGACTGTAAGGTCAACACCAGCTCCCTGTGTACTGTCTACTTCTTTTCATAGACATAGATGCAGCGATTAAAAAGAACATAGATGGAACATCAATCAAGAATAAAAACTTTTATTCTCTAGGCAATGTTTTTTTTCTTTGATATTGCGAAACATACCTTACTGATGTTAGGAATGCAAATATAGAGAAAATTAATTTCACTGCATCAGTCCAGTGTTTCCAGACGAGTGCAAAGATAGAACAACTAGTAGTGTCTCAACTGTAAATTAGATGTCTGGGCATCAAAGTGTTTGTGACCATTATTTGGAATAAAAATAAGCCTGCTGGTATTAATGGTTTCTCTGATTACACATTGCTTGGGAATGTTTGGGATACTGGGAAAACACTATTTCTCTTGGGTAATGGTTGAATTGGTTAAAAGTAAATAGAAAATAAGCAGAAACAGTTTTTCATTATTATCTATACATCTGTAAATATTGTGTCATGGGAAAAAGCGATCAAGTGGAAAACATTTCTTGTTATAGCCAGTAATATCAATAGGCTTTTGATGCAGCTACAAATCTAAGATTAATAGGATTTTCTAAGATTGGATTGCTATGGTTACATGAGGTGTGCTATTTGTTTGGATCTTCAATCCTGGTAAAATTTTGTTGGGTTTAGGGCATTTCAGTGAACATTGGTCATACAGCAAATTTAGGCGGTTTTGCTTGAAGGACAAGGTGTTATTTGCTTTTCTGTCTTTTAGTTCTTTGAGTGTTGGGGTTTTTTTTGCCACTGTTTATTTTCTCTGAGGAAGATTCTGACCTGTTGTATTTTGTATTTTGGACACCCAAATGACTGTGTTTTAACTTAACTTTTTGAAGGAAACCTTAAATAATATTATTTACATCTATAATTAAATGTAGACACACATACATATAAACAGTATTTCCACAGAGCATTTGATTAGGAGCCAAATATAAGACTAAAGAAACATTCTCCTTCTAAGTGTATTTTAATACTGCATTTATTTGTGATCCTGTGTTTAATGTGTCTGCTGCTTAGATATACTAGTCATCATATATTGCTACTCACAACACAGTTATTGTTGATGTAACCTTTGGAGAACTGGCAACAAGGACTGATGCAGAAGTCTGACAAAGATCTCATTGGTAGAAGGTTTTTGAAATTGCTGCCATACTTTATAGTAATTAAACAAATAGGTGCTGATAATTATTTGGATTTCTGAGGTTGTGTAGAGATGTGATAATGCAAATCTTTTCTAAAAGGCAGGATGTAATTCAGATCCTTTGAGGGGAAAAAATGTTACTTTTGTTTTGGTCTTTGAACCTTTATGTAGCACATTACTAATCTTTTAAGCTCCATTAGCCTGATATTTAAGTCCTTTCTGAATGAAGAAAAAATGGCAACAGTTTATTTCTTAAGGTAAGATCTCAGACGGGCCGATATTGAAAACAGTTTTAACATCTCAAGATTTCCTGAAAGAATTAGTCACTTGCATAAAACCATTTTCACAAGTGTTTTGCACACATCTCAAAAGAAAAATCTGTGGAATTTTAATATGAATGAAAATTATGTAAACATTTTAAACACAGTATTACTCTGTGACATTCCCACTTCTCACCTGTTGCAAGGAAGAGATTTTCTGATACTTGTGAAGAGTGAGACTAAAACCTCAGCACAGAGACCCTGTCTGTATGTTTGGCAGAAAGCTTCGCAACCACCCACTTCTCTCACTCCCACCTGCAAAGCTCCATGGTGCAGAAGCACCTTGGGTCTTCAGCCACCATTTGACTAAGATTCAATGTCCGCTTCTGAATTTCTCTCTCCTTCCATTGAACAATTCATATCACAAAAAGCTTTCTCTGGAAGAAAATAAGATCATCTAACAAATGAAGATGGTAGAGGAAGTTTCCCCATGGCATGAAATAGAAGGAGGGTTGATGATGTTTTCTATTTTAACTACTGCAGAAGAGAGGGTTCTAAGATTTAACAGGCGAGGTCCTGGATTTAACACATAGGTGTGAACATTCACAAACCAATATAGGAGGCTGACGCGTGACTCTCAGTCTAAGGCAGTACCAACTTAGTTTATCTGAAGGTTCATTTATCTGCTGTTTCTAGACATGACAGGTATAGCAGAGAAGCCCCTTTTTTCGTCTTCTTACTCTATATCTTCACTAAGGTACTAACAATGCCTTTCTCAGTTTTAGACTCCAGCCAGGAAGCAAAATCTAGTTTTAATCAGGCTTATGGTTCAGCCCTGCAAATACCTCCTACAAAATTATTAAGAGTTCATTTCTTTTAAAGTGGCATTTACCCTCTGAAAGCAGAGTGAGCAAGCTCTGTGTCATCATAGCCTGTCCATCCACAGTCTGTAGCATACAGCCAATATAGAGGATCACTGAAAGTCATTTTCAGGCTACAGTCCAGCTAAATATAACCAAAATGAGCTCAGATCTATTGAATTGCACAACTTAATGCGGGAAAAAAAAAAAAGTCTACTAAAGGCTATTGAATACAAAGATATTAAGGAATTTTGGTTAAGGAAGTGCTTGAGCCACAGATCACCACATGCTGTACGACTATTCAACAAAATAATGATTATTAACTTGTTTTGTAGTTATACTATTTTCTAATCCTTCATGGCTAGCTACTATTGGAGCCTGGGCTAAATGGAGATTTGTTATGTCCCTCCTTACATATATTTGATCTTTGCTTTTCTCTTTTTGTTCTTCACTTGGGGTTTTGTTTTGCCTCTTTCCTTCTGACTGCATGATTAGCCAGGACTAGTGCAGTTTTTCTCCTCAGAATTAACAAGGTCATTTTCATAGCTTCTGGTCTGTATTACCCATGGTATTTGATGGAATTCACATAGGATTATGTGAATGTTTGTCACAGGCACTTAAGCAAAAGATCAAGAATCACTTGATTGACTCAGTAATCACTGTCTATGCATCACCATCTTCCTCTGAGTAAGTACCAGTCTAAAAGCTAGCATGTCACAAGATTTGATTACAAATTACCCAGTTGCTAAGTACAAGCATTGTCATTTTTAGTTCCCATTTGCAAATCCGTCGTGGGCCAAGCCTTCCTGCCAACATTCACCCTAGAGTTTAGATGTCATTAGGAAAGCCAAGTGATCTCTTGCTAAGTTGACGGACGCTATGACAATGTAATAGTAAACACATTGCTTCCCATTGAATTAAGAAGAATATTAGAAATACCAGCATCTTTGGTTTCAAAGGTCATTCTGATAGGACTACACTTGTAATCTGACACTTAGACTATTCCTAAAATAGGGTCCTGTGGCAGATTTTTAGAGGAGATATCGATTTAGTACTGAGATTAAGAACACAAGTACAATGAAGCATACAAAGTACTCATGTTAATGTGATTTTAGTTTTATCAGCTTTCAATGTAAATTAAGCTGCAAGCAATGAAAGTGGGCATCGGACAACTCTTAACTAGGGGAGGTGCCTCCCATTGTACTACATTTTCTTGAAGCATTTCTTTCTCTTTATGCATTAAACTCAGACATGATTAGCTATTGAATCTTGTAAACTATAAAAGCAGTAATTCATAGCATGGCAAGTAAATACTGAGTCATGATACCAGAGCAGCCAAATCTCTGGAAATCTGTCCTGCCATTCAGAGGGACCCTTTTGATAGATTGGAGAAATGGGATGATGGGAACCTCATGAAGTTCAACAAAAGCAAATGTGGGATTCAATAACCCATGCAACAGTGCAGCATGTGGGCCAACCACACACTGGGCTCTGTTATCAAGAGGTCAGACAACAGGTCAAGAGGAATAATGCTTCCCCATTATCTGGCACTTGTGAAACAGCATCTGGAATGCATGTCCAGTTTTGTGCTCCCAAGTACACGAAGGACTTTGATATACTGAAGCAAGTCTGGCAGAGAGTCGCCAAGATTTTAGGGGACTGGAGCACCTGACATGTGACTGGTTGCCCAGAGAGGTGGTCAATGCCCCATCCCTGGAAACATTCCAGGTCAGGTTGTACGGGGCTTTAAGCAACCTGCTCTAGATGAAGATATCCCTGCTCACTGCATGGGTTTGGACTAGATAACCTTTAAAGGTTCCTTCCAACAAAAAAACATGCTATGATTCTATGACAAAAGGCTGGGAGACTAGAGCTTGTTCAGCCTGAAAAAGAGGAGGCTGAAGGGAAATTTTACTCCTGCCTACAACTGACTAGCGGCAGGATATGGAGGGGATGGAGCCAGACCTTGTTTGAATGTGCATGAGAAGGGGCAGAACTTGGACCTATAAATAATAGAAAAAAAAACCCAATCAAAACTGATCAAAGAGTGATACTGGTTGGCCATAGAGGTTGAGGAAGTCTCAAACTTTGGACATATTCAAACTTGACTGGTCAAGGTCCTGAGCCCCTTGATCTAACTGGACCTCTTTTGAGCAGAGATCTCTGGAAAGGTCCCAGACTTTTTCTGGTGTAAATTATTCTACTGTTCTGTGATTTTGTACTGGAGTTTCCAATTTCAGATACTAAAATGGCAGGTGGGGTAGAAATAGAAGAGCCTTTATAAAACACATAGATGATAAACTATCTCCAGTTTCTAAAAACTGTTTAAAAATCTAGGTAGCATATAATTGGACTTTCCAGCTTCTGCACTTTCTGTAATCTGTAACTGCTGGTATTTCCTGGAATAGACATTTTATGTATACAAGGAACAGGGTTTTCTGTCTTTCATTTTGTCTCAGTCATTGTGGTTCATTTTATCTATAACGTTGCTTGCTGTATTCTTCCGTAAGAATATGGTCTGGCTGCTGTGCAAAGTTGCACTCAGTGATAGCTTCACACGTGTTGCAGCTATGGAATCAGAAGCAGTAAGTTTTAAGCATCTTAAGTGTCTGTTGAAATGGTAAAGTGATATAATTAAACTCTACATGTTGCAAAAAGGGAGATACATCCTTACCCAATCCACTGGAAAATGGACACACAGTGTTCCTAACAAAACACCCTGCATAATAAGCTGCACAGTTTATTAACTCTACACAAGGTAGCGTGTTTCCATTTGTACATTTTGCCCCTCAAGCTTTAAATTTTGTCTCCTCTTTTTTTCTTCCATTTTGTTCTATCATCTTTGGTTAAAGTTGAGGATACCCGGAGAGTTATACACTTTCCATTAACTAAATCAGAAAAGCCTATTTTAGCTTGGATACTCAGGGAAAATAGTTAACAGTTCTCATTTTCAGGTTGCTACATTATATAAAGTCCTCCATGGGGTGAACATGTAGATTTTAACCTTACAGATATTCATGAGGTCAGCATTTGACCCTTTTAATAATCTGTTCTTCACATTTAGCTCTTAGCAAAAATTAGGCATTGCTGCCACTTTGGCTTGATGAAGTGCATCCACAGGTAGACCTAAATTTTCATGAAAGACAAGACCTTAATAATATCACTAGAAAAAGTACTGATTTTTAGTAGAGAATAAATTTTAGAAATTGATTTACATGAATTCAGTGAGATCTTTATCAAGTGAGGGGCCACAGGCTTCTTTTTGAGAAAAAATAAATTATTCTTGTCAGTTGAATGTGTGAATTTATGATGTAAGATATAATGCTTTTCACTTCTGTATGCAGGTAGTGACAAGTTTTTAGAATTTCTTTGCCATAATGTTTTCTGTATCATATACACGATATTTTTGGTGCACTAAAAAGATTCTCTTTAAAAGAAATGGCAAGAAAGCAATATAAAGTAGTAATATAAAAACCACATAATATAAAAACCACATAATATAAAAAACAATGCCTATATTTCATTCTCAAATCTTAAACATTTTTTCCAGACTCTTCTTTTGAGTAGCACATGTAAGGGGCAGAGATATGGACTCCTTAGTAGCAGTGTTAAGTGCCATTGAAATTTTGCCTCTGGAACTTCGGAAGCAATCATTAAATTTGATTTTCCATTTGATCAAACAAAAGAAGGACGGGTAATCTCTGTCAGAGGGCTGGATTTTATTTCCCAAGGCTAACAGCCATTTCCAGGACTTTGTCAGACCTACTAAGATATTTTTTCTACCATTGTCAGATGGTATTATTTAAAATCAGTTCATCCACTTGTGTGGGATTCATATCCTATATCATACAGTGACTCTGACAAGAAGATGCTTTTACTAGAAGTGTTATTCAAAGCACTGTTGATTTTCTCAGGCTGCAGACATCTGCAGAAGAAGCTTGTAGAACATAGAGCATCTGGTATTGAGTCCTAGCTCCTTACACAGACCATATCAAACAGCTTAGAAACAGAACACATACTCTACATCCGCTTGGAAATAGGGTTTTTTATGTTTATTGTAGATGTATTAGCTGTCAGCTCATATCATCAGCTAATTATTTTATATCTGAAAATTGTAATAGCATCCTCAGATGTACTAAACTCAGGCAGATTTCCAGCTACTAATCACACCCTTCTTAAAATGGGAATTAACTCTTGATGTGCCCCAAGGGTGGAGTTCTGATTTCTAGTTCCAGCATTTAAAGAATTGTATTAGTGAGATGACTGCTGTGTCTGCTGTCCTTGTTATCCCAAACTGTATTTTAAAGGAGACAAAAATACTGAAGAGACATTGGCATCTTTGTGAAATGCTAGATATGACTCTAAAAATGCCAGAAAAATTCAGAAACCCTGAGGAAACCAAGCAAACACCAATAAAGAGTGAATTTTCTCCAACTGAGTATATGATGGCATGAAAATCTACAGCACCTTCTAACAGTCACAGTCAATTAATTGGTGCCAAACTCTTAGTGTTGCTGCACTATAAGCACCTTTAATTATAAATAAACTTAAATCTTCAATGTTGTGCTTCAAATTATTTTTATTAAATGTATTGTTCACGATCCTGCTCTGGCAGGGGGTTTGGACTAGATGGTCTTTCGAGGTCCCTTCCAAACCCTAACATTCTGTGATTCTGTGATTTGCATCCCAATTCTGTTATATTGTTAGGTATAATATTTAGAACTGAAGACATATTTTCCATTGTTCTGTGAGTAGGGCTATGTTAAATTTTTTCTTTTTTTTTCATAGATCATTGATTAACCTTGCCACCCCCTCACCTCCCTAAAAAGCCCCTAACCCTTCCATTTCAGTCATTCTGAACCTCCAAGAAAATCTAAATAGAATGAGAGATATACTTAGAAATGTGAACAGATTTTGACATTTCCAAAATTAAATTATTTTGATTTTCAGGTTAAATTTACAAAGCTGTCAGTGACCAGCAATAAGTGTATCAACCTGAACTATGGCATATATTCAATATCTTTATACCTAATTTTCAACACGAATTAGAGCCAAGGCTTCCTTTTCAGGAGATTATCCTGGTAGTAGGATTCTGAGATATCTCATGCTAAGCTCTTCAGTTTAAAGCTTTCTGCTTTTTAAAATACTTTGACCAACTGTGCAATAAAAGAATAACAATTTTTAAAATGTAATTATTGCTATATTTTAAAATGTCACTTGTTTTTCTCTTTTTTTAAGTGACTGAAATTTTTCCATGTTGTATTAAACAGTGCTAACAATTTGCAAGGTATTGATTTCATTACAAGCCATTTTAAGAATGTGTGCAGGGAATTGTTTCTTGTTAATTTTGTTTCTATAACAAGCTGGATGAATGAATACTATGTTCAAAAGCTATTATTAATGCAGCATAACAGTTTGTGTATTGGGCACTACAAATTAAGATTGAAAGTTAAATTCACCAGACTAGTCCTTTTTGTTATTATCTTACAGTCTGAATAATCTTTATGTCATTTTTAATTGCTAATTTGAACTAAACAGTGGCTTTTCTCTTATGATGGGACTCAGAGCAGCTGTGCTGATTTGGAAGAACCGAATATCTGAGCAGTTAGTTTAATAGTTCATAGTTAAATTTACAAATAAGTTTACATTTAAATTAATTATTTTCAAGTGATTTTAAAATGACACATTTCTACAATGTACTATTACATTGAAAAATGGTGGTGTTGCTCTGAATTACTATGGTATTATTATGGAAATTTAGAAGTGTTTTGAAATGTTTTCTAATTATGCATATCTCTTCAAACAAGATAAAATTAAGCAAAACTTTTTATTAAATGTTTTAAAATATTCTTGGTAATTCAGAATACTGTATCTCAAACTTCATAATAATTCATAATTCTGATACACTGGTAAATTTTATTTTTACGGGTATATGTGGCTAACATTAATTTAGATTCATACTCAATAATGGAAGTACAACACCTGCATATTTAGACAGTGCATCAAGATAATTACTTTTTGAACTAAAACTAGTGTCAAGCATCGAGCTCATTTTATGAATTAGTACTACATTATTAAATAGAGTTGAGAATTTCAGAGGTCATTGACATAAAGCATTTAGATGCTTTTTGAGTGATATAAAGATCTGTCTTCACTTAATTATGTCTTGTTGCAAACCAAAGTAGTTTTAAAATAATTGCACACGTGTAATATTGAACAGGAGAAGAATGGTGTAGGATTTAGCTGAGATAGTGTTAAGATTAGCTCATTACATCAATATTCGTAAGATTTGGATTCTCAAGGGTTGTTTCTTTGGAAAGCTGCATATATTCGTTATCAGTTTAAACCATCAGCATAAGAACTGCCTTTGTCTTGGAAATATAAATAAAGACTTGTCAGTAGAAGATGAAGACTCTTTACCACTTTACAAGTGAAGGGAATGTGTAACAAAGGCTGTAGAAGTCTGAAATTTCAGCTGAACATATTACTTTCATGGCATGTCCTATACTAAAAAAAAAAAAATTAAAAATATTTCACAAAAAAATGTTTCTTCTAATGTGTTGTTTTAAATTCTATATTACTTAAGCAAATATTTAAATATTATATTAGCTTTTCTGCATACTTGACATGAATATAATTCTACCTTCCTGCCAAGTATGTCAAAACCTAAATTCACTTTCATTTGCCAGGGTAAATGTTTATTTTGTTTTCCCACATAATGTACTCTTTAAAGTGTCACCAGGATACCAAATCTGATTGCTTTTTAATAGAGACACGGTGGGGGTTTTTTGCTTTCATTAGGAAACAGGATAAACTATCAGTAAAGCCTATGGTAATGAATCCGTATACAGTAGATGCTCTTTGCTCTCCTTCCCCTCATCTCACCATTAAAAAAAATATTTTAAAAATCCCATCAAAACTATTGTGATGGTACCTCATTTTTAATAAATGCCTGAAGTGTCTATAGTACTAATGGGTGTTAGGGGCAAAATCAGTGCTGCAGAGCAAAAGACTAAGATTTATAGGGCATGTTTCTTCTGTTAAAGGTAAGCTATGATGATTCAAAAAGACTCCCCAGAACGACTTTGTTGTTTGTTTTTCTGAGAAATGGCTGAGATTATTCAGAGATTATTATTGGCTAAAATATAATTCACTGCAAGGTCACTATTAAGAACCTGTGGTTTTACTAGTACAGAACATCTACATTTCAGATACTGAAAGCTGCCAGCATATGCTTGCGTAGTTTTTCACAAGTCAGTAAGTATTGTTTTGACTTTTAGCCTTGAGAGTCTTGAAGCATTCCTTCCATCTTAGCCAAGCTAACAAAATCTGGCAAATTTTGTTCACAAATTGAAATTTTGAATTTTCTGCTTTTAGATGATGTATCAGTAAAGTTTAATCTAAAAGTTTCCCTTCTACTTCTTATGCAATATAAAATGTAACGTAAGTATTACTGTGAAAGTTTTATGCAATTCAAAAATACATTTATTGAGATTTTCCTTTTTTTTTTTTTTCTCTCTTTTTTTTTTTTTTTTTTTTTTTTTTTTTTCCGGAGAAGGGAATGGTGATGTTTAACAAGAGAACTCCTGTAATGGCTTTGGATGATGGTGATTGTTTTGAATTAATGACCACATATGTTGGCTTGGTTTTATGCAAATGCTTAATAATTTTGTGGTATATTTATCAGTAGGCATAGTGTAAGGACTAACTAAATAGATTTTTCCAAATTGACCAAATTAGCTGATGGTTCAAATTAACTTAATTCTAAATGTTAAATAATTTTGTTAAATCTCAGAATCCTCACATGTTCCTTTTCCACTCTAACATTAGAAAGAGAAAAGAGAAATTGTGTGTGTGTGTGTTTTGGAAATTAAACTGCCTTTGGAAAAATAATCTTTTAGGATTCTGTTTCTTATGTTTATATATGATAATGCTCTCAAGACTACAATGAAGATAAATTTCCTCATATTTAAAGAAATTAAGAAACAATAATGAATAGCAGCATAGAAGATTTTGCATAGTAAGTGTTACACAGCCAGTAACATTTGACTAAGTAAATATTCACACTGGGTGAAATTCTGTTCTTATTGTCACGGATGAAGTCCCACTTAGAAGAAATAAAAAAATCTTAATGCTTTTGTTCAAAGCCTTTCAATTTAGACAGTGATTTTTTCCTTACTCTTCACACTGGGTACAGTGTGCAATTTTGATTTTCCTTTTTTTTTCTCCCCGAGCCTCTGCAAGCTGGGTACACATGGCCAGTGTGTGTCGTGGCATCACCACGCACAAACTTTGCAGTGATTTAATATCAGTGAAAATAACCCCATAAGCTTTCCAACAATGGTGAGAAAGCCTTAAAACATGATTAATTCAGCCTTCATTTGTACTTGGTCATGCTCAGATGGCAAATTAGTAGCAGAACCTGGATAGGAGTTTTTAATATTGAAGTTATGGTTTTTTTTCTGATCGGGAAGCCTGGGCTATTCAATAGGCAGCAAGCAGCCAAATTCAATCTGGGAAGTTGGGAGTCTCTCTTTTATCAGTTATTTTGAGCTTAAAGAGAAATGTACTCTGTCTCTATAAAAACGCAGGCAGATTATAGGTAATGCATACTGGTCACTGTTTTACTGAGGAAAGCATTTCCTTTTTTAACTCAATGTGTGACTTGCTTGTTCCCTGCATTTTGTGATGTGATTTTTGTCTGGAGTTCCATGTCTAGCAACTATCAAATTAGAAAGGCTTTTCCAAAAGAATAAAAATCTTACCACAGGATTAGACTCAGTGGCATAAATGCCACAAGTTGAATGTGAAATGTCTATATACACAATTCTTGTGTTAAGGAAGCAAGAATACATTTTTGAATACCACTCTGTATTACTGTCTGATTACAGTGGACAGAAAAAGTTTTCTAACAGGAAAAGTCAATTCAAGTACTGCACTCTCCAGTTACATGCCAAGGGAGCACATCTGCATACTTGTAGTGCCATGTGTTTTAATTGTAATGAATGGATTTTAATGCTTTCATTATGGACATTCATGAATACACTTCTTAAACAAATTCATTGTAAAAGTTGCCAGATTTGGACTTCTCATGAAAAATGGCTGAGCTAAACTGTTTTATTCATTTTTGTAGTTAATAGGTTATGTGAATTAATGAATCATAGAATCATAAAATTGTTTAGCTTGGAAAAGACCTGTAAGATCATCAAGTCCAACTGTTAAGACAGCACAGCCAAGTCCACCACTAAGCCATGTCACTAAGCATCAGATACCTCCAGGGATGGTGACTACACCCCTTCCCTGGGTAGCCTGTTCCAGGGCTTTACAACCTTTTTGGTGAACAAGTTTTTCCTAATGTCCAACCTAAACCTCCCTCTGGCATAACTTGAAGCTATTTCCTCTTGTCCTGTTGGGAGAAGAGACTGACCTCCACCTGGCTCCAACCTCCTTTCAGGTAGTTGTACAGACTGAGGTCTCCCCTGAGCCTCCTTTTCTCCAGAATAAACAATCCCAGTTGCCTCAGCTGCTCCTTATAACACTTCACCAGCTACATTGTTCATCTTTAGACACACTTCAGGCCCTCCATGGCCTTCTTGTAGTGAGGGGCCCAGAACTGAACCCAATATTCAAGGTGAGGCCTCACCAGTGACAAGTACAGGAGGACAATTAGTGACCTCCCTTTCTGAAACCAGATGAGTGTCTCGTGCTAGGTGCATCCCATAGTTTATGCTCTCCAAGTTTGCATTAAAAAAGTGTTTGTATGGCAAAAGGGTGAAGTTCTCAGCTGGAAACCAGACATGTATTTCTATTAGCAATCTCTTTCTTGTGTCTACAGGGAGAAGGGCACATCCAGAGGTGACACATTTTCTTACCAGAGCTGGAATAGGTGTGATCAGTCAGTGCCTTTCCTCTAAAGGGTGACTAAATTATACTAAAACACCCAATGTTGAGTCCTGGCCCAAGAGACAGTGCTGTAATGGCTATGCAGCAGCTGGAATTCTCTCTAGAGCCATACTGGCCTGTTCTAATTCCAAAAGACTTTTATAGAGAGAGTCCAAGTTGGATTTCTAATCTGCATGTGGGAACATATAGAGAAAAGGCTCTTTTAGGGTCTGTGTCTCATTTTGAGAGCCTGATTTTGTGCTTTCCTTTGACAAGAGGGTGATAACCATCTACACTAGGTATAGCTTTAAGTTAGGAGACATGTTTGTAGGGTGAGATCCTACAGCTATTGAAGTTAATGAAAGCTTAGCTGGGGACGCTATGGATCCAGGATTTCATCTATAAGCTGTAAGACTGAATTCAGATTTATTAAGTGGATTGCTGTAATGCACACCAAATTACTTGTGGATATAGCAAAAATATTGTCTCTTGAATTCTTTACTTGTGCATGTACCTTCTGCTATTATATTGGAAGATGGGTGCCCTTTTTTTTTTTTTTTTTTTTTTTTCCACTTTTTCAAGGTACAAAATAACTAAAAAAACCCATTTTTAATTATAAACTTTTTTCATTCTGCTCTCAGTGAAAGAGCATCACCTGTCCAGGATGCTTGGATATACCTATGGCATTGTAGTGCTTGTAAATCTCCTGTGCAGGATGGTGATAAATCAAAGAATGACTGATACTGTCAGAATTGGCTGGTCTACTGATAATGAATATAATGAATATAAGACAAGTGTGCTTTGTTAATGGTAGGGGAAAAGACAGAACTATATTTACAAGTAAGATTACAAATTAAATTATTAAAGTTTCTCCTAGGCAAAATTTGTCTCAGTCTTCTTATGCTCCTCCTTTTACTGTGGAGCTGCAGAGTATTATTAAGCAGGACATGTCCGTCATCAGGCCTGACTTAAAGAGAATTACAGAGAGATGCCATACAGAATAATGAATTTTATCACAGATATTGCTCATTAATATGTACCTTGGGTTCACTTTCCTTTCTTTTCAATGTGAAGAGTGTAAGAATGATGCCCTTGAGGACTTCCTCCTTCACTTCTTATTTAACATAAGTAACACTCAAATGTACTTTCAGAACCATATGTTGATGCTGGCTATTAACAGGACAGGCTTTTATGATGCAATTTTTTTAATATGTTTGTTTTCTTACTTGCATTTACCAGTTAAAGCCATTGAACAAGAGGGCTGATGTCTAGCTGTTCCCAGGCTTACCTGCTGTTCAGTTTATCTGCCTTTACTGGATGTATTGCTTAACAAATTGTGGCCAGAGAGTAATTCTGGACATGCTGTATATATAGAATATAGAATATGCCTGGGAATTGGGTTTCACTGAAGCTGACTGTATCTAGAATTAATCTTCTGGTGAACTTTGAGTTGAAACAGCTCCCTTCACCTTCTACCATTCCATTTAGACCTGTAGGAGCAGGATTGGATCCTCTAACCAGTTGGGTTCAAAACCAAGCTACCTGCAAATAACAATGGGGGGAAATACTATGAGGTTGAGAGCTACTTGAGGATTTTTTGACATGACACATAATGTAATAATTACAAAAATTGTGCATAGAATCCAATATAATCACAGAATCACAGAATGTTAGCGGTTGGAAGGGACCTCGAAAGATCATCTAGTCCAACCCCCTGCCAGAGCAGGATCACCTAGATTAGGTCACACAGGAACGTGCCCAGGTGGGTTTTGAATGTCTCCAGAGAGGAGACTCCACAACCTCCCTGGGCAGCCTGTTCCAGTGTCTGTCACCCTCACCATGGAAAAGTTTCTCCTTACGTTTACATGGAACCTCTTATGTTTCAGCTTGCCCCCGTTGCCCCTTGTCCCATCACTGGATGTCACTGAGAAGAGTCTGAATATTAAGTAAAGAAGAGCCTAAATATTAAATAAATGCACATTTCTAAGCTGTCTGTCCTTTTATTTACCCACCTATCCATATCTCTAGTCATAAAGCTAAAAGAAATACTTCTAAAATTTCTCATGGCTTACAATATTTTCCTTTTGCTTACAAGTGAGCTTGTCTGATTATTGTATTGTCATTAAATAGAGTGTGAGGGTTGCAAATAAGAGAAAAAAATTAAAACTCATCATGCAGAAGGGCCCATTCTGCTGTTTTTATCTCCCAGACAATGAGTGATGCCTATTTTGATGGCTGAAGCTTCTACTTTAGACATGCTAAAGCTATTTATATTAACCTCATCTATGAATTAATACAGTCAGGGTAAGTGTTCAGAAGAATGCTATTCAGAAGTCTTGAAGGTATCCCAATATTAACCTGGTATGTAAAGTTTTTGATATATAGCCAAATGGAAAACACAGAAAAGTGTTACAGTGTCCTCAACCAGAAAAGTGAGGGAAGATCAGTCGTCTTAATATAGTAATAAATCCCTCATAACTTTATAAGTTTGGTAGCATAGCTTATCCAAAATTATTTTATGTTTTTTTGAAAGCACTGGTAGAAGATAGCTATAAATTTAACACATAGTTTTACAAAATTCACAATGAAACTTATTATAGCAGAAAAAAATTATTTTCCTGCAGAAATCAAAGGTATTGCATGAAATGGAAATGTTTTGTTTACAGGTTCCAGCTCCAGATTTCAGGCTAGCAGTAATAAATTTAGACAAGGAATTTGGATATGATATGGAGCTGATTCAAATAAATACAGTATGTGTAGATTTTGCATATGTTCAAGGGCAAAGTATTACAGGGACAGTGAGTCCCTATCAGGAGGTCAGTTTTATTTATTCCTTAAGCAATGAGATCATGACTGCTGGGAATTACTCCATTCATTTTGTTATTGTCTGTACAATTCCATTTGATTTCTTTCTTCATAATTCCCTTGAAATTTTTACATAATCTTAAATAGTCTTGCCAGTTCCCTTCCCCCTACTTATCTGCACATACTTTGTTAGATTACATTTTACATACTTTGAGGAAGATGAATGGAGTTAACACACTCCCGGAGTACAAAGCTGCCTTTGTATATAGTTGCATTGCATTGAGATCAGAGCAGGAACCAAATTTACTGAGTCATTCTTTAGTCTTGGCTTTTGCTTAGCCCTAAAATGGAAGTTGGCCCTGTTGGTGATGGTGTTTTCACTCATCACTCATCACAGTAGGATTCATTTTGCTTTTCTGAGGATGTCTGTACTATGGACTTGTAGATCTAAGCCCATGTCCCTAAGGCTCTGTTGCTGATGTACACAGATGATGAACTTTGTACAAATTCATAGATGTGATTCATCTGACTTATTTTAAACATCTATTTTAGGACTCAGTTGCTCTCTAAGAGTGCTTAGTATCTTTTTTACTATAAAGGGACTTTAGGTGACTAATTAGCATACTGCAGATGTCTAAGTTATTCAAGCGAATCCCATCTTTTGTCCCTGGACTGAAAATTGCCAATTTTCTATAAAGAAAAATGATTATTAAAAAATATAAACAAACAAAAAAACCCACCTCTATTTTAATTAATATTTGTCATCATCCACAGCTGCCTTTCATGCTATGTCCTTCCATTTACAGTTGTAGATCCTTAACAGCTCTGTAACAGTTAAGATTTATAAGGTTCTTAAGGTCTTACACTCTCTTTATTGGGGTGAATGGAGTTAATAATATGGTAGGAAAAAAAACCCAAACTATTTTTACTATTTATATCTATTAAGATAAATTAAAATGGAGATCATCTTGGTCTGCCAGAAAAATACCTCATTTTTTCATCTAATATTGGGAATTTTGTACTAAACACATGAGCACTCAAAACTAGTATTATATCAAAGGCCTCCAGTTTGCTATGCAGACTTGTTCAGTTACTGCAGAATGTATGGTATGTTCTGTAAGAGGTGGGTAAAGATGATAAAAATTCCCTGTATGTCTGTACTTTATAGCCAAATCAAGTATAACATTACAAAAGTTATTGATCTTCCTCCAAGTGGCATTTTTATTCTCTGTATAAAACTCTGTATAAGCTTAATCTTTGAAAATGCTTACTCTTAAAACTTTTTCTTTTCTTTGTTTACCAATTCAAGTGATTCTCAGAAGAGTAAATACATTTTTCCTTTATGTAACACAAATCTTCAGATACTGATAATCCTCAAATAATTTCAAGATACAGAAGGCTAAAACTGTGGGTTTAGAATATTGTGTAAATGCTTCAATATTGAGCCCCCTTGTGCTTCATTCATCAAATGATTTATCTTTTTTTTTTATCATTTATTTTTATGTTTAAAATTTTTTTTATCTAGGTAATTTTTGACCTACAACCCTGGACCTGCGAGGTACAGCATATAGTGTTATTTTGTAGTCTACATTTAAAAAAAAAAAAAAAGAAAAGAAAGTTTTTAGCATACTCTTGTAGCAATATCAACCATTGCAGGGCAGCTTTGTTTTTTCCCTACAGTAGTCACCTAGCTCTTTTGAAGCTGTGATAGGTGCACAGTGGAGAGATCTTTAGCAAAGGAAATCATGCCACAATATGAATATGCAAGCAGTTTGGGAAGCCAACATCTTCATCACTAACATTGTTGCCAAACACAGGGGTGTCCAGCCATCCTGCATACGTTTTTCAAATATTCCAGCTTTGCAGCTACTCAGCACATTTCCTTAAAACACGAAATAGTTGGTAAGCAAGTTAACACTTGGCCTCTTGCCTTTCCCCCCCCACACAAAGAGCTTTATATGTCAAGTGTGAAAGCTTTAAAATGGAACCAAGCTAAGATTGTTTTACATCCTGGATGGTAGGTGACAGCATGCAACTCTTTACCTTTCCTTTCTCTTTTTAGTCTTCCTTTTTAATTCATTGTACTGAAAGAAAAGCTATAATGCAACACATTTTTGGAAGACTAAGCATACATTTACTGTGCCAGGTCCTATCTACTGCATCCTGCAGCGTGTTTCAAGGAAAGCACACAAAGCATTTTAACTCTGCTGTACACCACATAACTCATCTTCTTAACTGCTTAGAATGCCTAGTACTACTACAGAGGGAGTAAAAATGATATATTTTTAATTATTTTGATAAACCAATATGACAGTGTCGTTGATGTTTTTTATTGTATCTGGTTTCAAGGTAAGATTACTTCAAGGTGGTGTATCATTAGGGCTTTCAATGTTTTATCATGTATGAAAGATTTCCAGCAGACTTACTTTTATACTGATGAAAGAGGACTTTAGTCCTGTTGGAGGCACCTGCTGCTCCTTCCAAAAACAGAAATGGGAAAATTTCACCTGTATGACTTTGAAGCTCTTAGTTAAAATATCCTGTATAATTTTTTGTTTTCAAGAAAAAATATTTGAAAACTAATGATGGTGAAAAAGAGCAAGTCAATATTTTGTAGACTTAGAAGAAAACATTACTTACATACTATAGCATTTTCACAAACTTTCTCTGACTTCCCCAGCATTGAATGCCATTTCCTTTAAACTCTTCTAGCCTTGAATAACACTGTGTTCACAGTAATGTGCTCACTCTTTCTTTTCTGTTTTTATCCCATGTTATTGATTTATTTTGAGTTTATAAAGTATACCACAGAAATATAGAAATAAGGGAATATTGCATATTTTTTTTCCAAAGCAGGGGTGATGTAAGAGAAAACTTACTGATTGTAATGTTGAGAAGTGCAGAGGAAAGATATCTGCTATTGTCTTCTGCTTCGGTGTTTCCTTAAAGATGATATACCTATGATATCCATCTCTTTATTTCTCCTGCATTTGCTGGTTATTTTTAGACTGATGGAATGGTCCATAGCCCCTGAATTGTGTGTTTCCATGCCATGATGTGGGGTTTTTTTTGTTAAAGTGTATTGGGAAGAAAGTATAGACCAGTTCTTTATGATAAAGGCTATTTTATTTGGTCGTGGTTTAGAGCATCACTCTAGAATCCACCTTTAAAAAAGACTTCTTTTTAGAGAGAAGAATTGAAGGGAGAAAGCAATTTTATTTCACAGATATGTAGGTAATTTTACTACATAAAAATATTCATACAGAGAAAAAGTGTTTGTATTAATTTAGTATATAAGAGCAAAATTAAGTCCAGTTTTTAGACAACTCCTGTAGACATTTTTTAAAGAGAAATGAAGTTCTTGTTGGAAAAATCCTTCAGCAACAGCTTTCTTTTAATGAACTTTTGATTAGTAGGTTTTTGATTTATTTATTGTAAAGAAACTTGCAATGTTTTGAGAGTGAGCATACTGTGAGACGTGTAGACTAGACCTGGACAATGTGCATTTCCAGAGTTTTATAGTCTACTTACTGAATTGCTAAATCATTTAATTTAACATAACTTCTCTCAGGGTTAATGTTTTCTATATTATGTCATGAGTTGCCTGTATAAGTTAAAGTATCCATGTCAAATTTCTAAATTTCTAGATGTCTTTTTTCTTTGCCATCTCAGGTAGGACTTTGAAGCATAACTCCTTATGTTAGCAGATAATTTTACTTTCTAGTGCTTTCCTTATTGTTGCAAAAGTGTTTAAGTCCCAGGGGCTTCTGGATGTGAATGGTAATAAGTGATGGCTTAACATATAGGTGGTAACAGGTAAAAACTGAATATCCTGGGCATTAATACTGAGGCCCGTGTTGTTCAGTATCTTCATCAACGAGGTGGACAAAAGCATGGGCAAAGATACAAAATGCACATTCTGCAAATCTTTTGATGATAGTAAGTTAAAAGTGGCTGGCACACCGGTTGATGGAGCTTCAATCCAGACAACAGCTTTACTGAACTTCTGCATCTGGGAGAGGGTAACCTCATGGATCAGTACAGGCTGGATACCAACTGTCTGACTAGTAGCTATTCTGGGAGGAACCTGGGGATGATAATGGACATCAAATTGAAGATGAGTCAACAGTTTGTTATCATATTAAAACAAAACACAGTTTTGCAGAAATAGTGTCAGATTGAAGGGAGTTTACATGCCCTTTTACTTGGTGGTTTTGAGCCAAGTATGGAACACTTCATCCACTTTTGTGTCCTTCAGTTTCACAGAAATGCTGAGAAACTGGAAAGGTTTAGCTAAAGGATACTGAGAGATCATGACTCTGGGGCACATGACCTGTTAGAAGAGGCTGGAAAGAGATTATTTAGTTTTACTAGTCTGAAGAATAGGAGGCTAAGATTAGATAGCAGCCTATAGCTGCAACGATGATAGAACCAAACTTTTATCAGTAGTGTTGGGTAGAATAAAGGAGGTCAAGAGCCAAAAATCATTGCTTGTCAGTTTCAAGTAGGACATTAGAAATGTTTTTGACTGATACAACACTGGAGAAGATTACCCAAAAGGTTACCAAAAGAGACATAAAATCTTTGCCCTTGGAGGTTTTCACGACTGCGCTAGAGAAAGCTGTACATGGCTTCATCTAGTGTTGGCAATAGTCCTCTTTTAAGCTGGAGGTTGGGCTATGGACCTCTAGGGGGAAGGTTGTTAGAAAAGCATCTCAAGCAACAGTTCTACCTTCACATTTCCATGTAAAATTTGAAGAAAATTTTGTCATAGAGAAGCTCAGTCTGTTTGATTACCCACCTAAAGTTAAATTATTTCAATATTACCTGGGAGTGCCCAACTAGTAATTTCTGACTGGAAAAGAAAGACACAAAAATTGTTACAAAATTGAAATCATATCGCATAAATAATTAGCATTTTTAATTATTTGAAGAAATTATCTCTTAATATGTGAGAAATTTAAACCTAAGTTAGATGCCTTTCTAAAACATATAGTAAAATTATTCAAGAAATTTTAAGACTGACATTTCTAGGATGTATTATGGTGGGAATTGTCCTGTGCTTTGCAGAACTTCAGATTAGATGATCCTGATGGTGCCTTCTGTCTTCAAAAGTATGACTGAATTAATTCAGATGTAAACCAGATCTCTGTTATGGTTATGCTGGAATAGTGTTGAAGTTATGGCATGTATTGTTAAAATTAATTTTAAAGGATACAAATTCTGTCTAGACTTACTTAATGTTCTGGTGGAATAGATTAACTGAAAATTTGTACTTGTTAGAAATGGCAGCTCCACAAAATGTAGCGAAGATGCCAGAAGCATGCATAGGAGAACTGAAAAAATGCATTAATAGAACAATTTCTATTCTGGTGACTTAAAGTCAAAGTACAGAAGAAATGATTGAGTAAAGAAGAAAAGAAAGAAGGAATATCCAGGTACGTTCCTGGACAGTTAGTGGTTTAGTTTACAACTAAATTGGAATGTTGACTGTCAGCAAGATCTCATAATTGAGGGATTGAACTGCCATAGAAGAGTGACCTATAAGGCAGAGATTAGAGGAAGAAACTGTCTATTTGAAGTACTGATTTTTTTAAATTTTTTTTTTTTTTCTGATTTGAGAAACTGCTAAGGCCAAGTGCTGGTTGTATAACATGTCTCCAAATATGTTTATTATCAGCCCTTTCATTTTCCATTAAATCAGATTAAATAACTCTGCAATTTCAATTTCATTAGATGTCTTAAGAGCTCAGGGGCTCAGAGCAAAATTTCTCTGTCTGTGTTTTTTTCCTTGTTTTTCATCCTGAATGCAAACACACCTGCACTTTACCTTCTTTGCACATGGTTTCTTGAGCTGTATATACACAACTGCAGAAGCAAAGTCTTAATGCCATCAGACACTCCTGATACCATTTTGTATCCTTAGCTATGGTTCTGTTCTTATGTAATTACATAATTATTTATTAATTATTTATTTATTATGTTCTTGTGTAATTGTGTAAGTATTTGTTCATTGAGTTATTGTTTGGAAGATAGTTTTATTCCTTTCCTTAATATTTAAGACAATCTACTTTCCTTGTTTGAGAGACTTGAGTAAACTGTCTCTTTCTAAAGAGGTTAATCATTCTCTTTAATCTAATTTCCACTTCCTGCCTCAGATATGTAAAGGATTTAATCTCTTCTAGAGACCAGATCCTTACCACTTTGAAATCACCCCTGCTTTGTTGAAGTAAACAAAACTCAAGCATATGCTCAGACCTCACCATGAACTTCAATGCTGATTCCACCATGATTCAGTTATGTCATAGGGTATTTGTGGAAGAGTGGGTGTGCATAATTGGTGTGGTTCCATACCTTGACATTTTTGAGACACCAGTATCTTTTGGTGGATACTGAACTCTGTGTGAAATATATTCTCAAATCCAGTAATTAATATTTTAAGCTGGTTTTTTTTTTCTTGAATGAGCTCTAATTTAGTCTAATTTCTGTTCTTTTCCTGGAGGTGTTCAGCAGTATAAAAAATTCAAGCATAGATTAATAGTGAAAAAAAATAATTAAACAGATGTATTTGCCAGTTATTACTGTACATTGACTGTGGGATGGGGCACGTCAATGCTCTTTTCTGTCTGGTACATCCTCAATGTGTTGGAGTTTACGCATTTCACTACTGCTAATGCTCCCATTTTAAAAACACACAGGTTCAGTACCGCTCAGTGCAGACCATGTTGGCCTTGGTCCAGGAGAACGTTTTACTTGTTTGGTCATCTGTAAACATGTAGGCAGACTACTCATGTGCTTCAGTTTAAGTGTGCACCTCGGTCAGGCCAAGAGCGCTCAGCACCTTTTCTAACTCAGCCCTCGTCACTGTCATAGGCGAGCGGTATGCAAGCACATTTGTAAAATAAGGATTGACACGCTCCTCTGGGAAACTTAGCTCACGAGACTAAAAACCAATCTGTGGCTTATATTTTCTGCATCTTAACTTGTTCAATGCATGTTTAATTTGGGAGGGTTACGTCAAGGTTATGGCAGGGGCGCTTTGGTCTATAATTTCTGTGGTGGAATGCAGTTCTTGTTGGAATAAGGTACATCATGTACTTCTACTCTTTTGTCAGAGAGCAGAAAGACAAACAAGAATGATGGACTCGGTCCAGTATGCAGAATTTTGTGAAAGTCGGCAGTTGAGTTTTTGTAAGTATTATAATGGCTGTACTGTATTAAGATGTTCAATTGTTATTTCATGTAATAGAGAACACAGCAGAACCTCACGTTTTTTGAAAGCACTTTTGTTTCATCAGCAATAATAAAACTTTAAATTCTTTGTCTGCGTAACTCCTGGGAGCAGTTAATTTAGCATAGTTTCAGGCTGTCAGACAGAGTATTTTATTTGAATATGTACCAAACTTTCTATATGCTTAAATGCTGTGCTGGTGAGGACAACTGCAAACATAGAACTGGCAAGGAGTTAATGGTTGAAAACAACCATACTTGCCTGACATCTGTCATGCTGGTGTTTTAGTCAGCACATTAGTAAAGTTTCATGGTTGCAGGTTTGTCAGAAAGCATCTAAAATTAGAGAAGAGCAGTAAGTTTTGCTTTTATTTCCCTATCCTCAGAGACACAAAGAACGTACTAAAGAGTCTTTTCTATTTTAAGCCGTGAGCTCCTGCTGTGGAATTTGTTCAACATTAGCCAAATTCATCAGTATACGCCATTCCAACACTAATAACATGATGACAGAATTAGGGCTTTACTAGCACTGAAAACCAACTTCCTAGAAGTACTTGTGGGCCACAACTATAATGAGCTGTAAATTAATGGGCTTGATCATGTAGCAAAACATCATTACAGAAGCGGTTAAGTGATGACTAAGGTTTTAGGTCAAATGTCAGAGAAAGTGAG
The DNA here is from genome assembly GCA_024336885.1 of Actenoides hombroni. Lineage (NCBI taxonomy): Eukaryota > Metazoa > Chordata > Aves > Coraciiformes > Alcedinidae > Actenoides > Actenoides hombroni. The sequence goes on from WUAM01000395.1 coordinate 20,687,830, forward strand.
GTGAAGGAGCCAGTAAAAATCATGACAAAACAGCACATGATCCTACAGCACAGACTTGAACACAATGGTGTCTTTAAATGAGAGACCTTATCTTTTCTTCCTTTTAAATTCGATGAAAGAGTGACTCATTTATGGCAAATTAATAAGACATTTGAAATACTGTTCTGTATCAGCAAATGTCAGCAAATGTAGGAAAACATGTTTTGTAAGCATTTCTTTTCCTAATTCAATATGTTTTGTAAGCTTAGTTATAATTTGGCATCACACATCTGTGAGCCATTAGATAAATGATACTTCAGATTAGGGTGATTTCAGGAAATGAGAGGTTTGTGATAAAGTCATTTTTAAATCCCCCAAATTATCATATGGAGACAGAACAAATAGAAATCTTAAATTGTGAAATAAAATTGAATGTTGCTGACCAGGGGATTGTGATCTATAAAAACATCTCAATGCTATTTTCAGTGTTTCTAAAAGACCATGTCTATACAGTTCTTTTTCACTGACATTTAATGTCATTAAAAGTAAGAGAATTAGAGTGCTTAGGAAATAGTATCAAGAGAGACTCATGCACAAGTTCACTTGCGTAAAAGGAATTCAACTAGATAGAATGAGAGGCCATGCAGAACATTTGTTCAAAACTAACACAAAAGCTATTTTTCAGTTATTTTCTTATATTTTAGTTAAAAAAAAATAATTTAAAAAATGTGTTGCTATGTTTAAAGTGTAGTAGAACCCCATGAAAACTGTGTCACCAGAGAATAAACCTGGAAGGGACTTTTAGAACCCTCTTCTAACGATGTATCTTGATAATTACAGCTCCACATATTTCTGTGCACTTTTAAAAGTGAAAGAAAAGGTCCATCAAAGATTCAAGTGCTAAAAGATTACAAATTTAAATTCTAGGGAACATTTTGCGGTCCTGCTGTCACCTTCACACTTCTCTGTGGTTTTTTTGTCTTTAGCAGCCCAGTGTAGCCTTCTCATTCCCTCCTAAAATAAGTAACCATTATTTTTATCTGTTTTCTATTTAACATCTGACAGCTTTTTATCTTTTTAGTCCTCTTTGAAGACTCTCTTTGAAAGATATGATTCTTCTACTTTGTATTTACTTCAGTTTGGTTGTCCTGTCTTCACAAACAGCCCTCATTAAGAACTCTATATTACTAGCTCCTTTCTGTCCAAGTCTCCCCAGCTTTCTGAGATCAGCTTGTCCACCACTGACCTAACATCATCCTTTTTTCCCTCCTTTTACTCTCTCAGCAAATGTCATGTTTCTTTGTCCCATATTTTCCTCTGTACTTTCTCCAAAGTGATCTCATCCATTAGCAGTGTGAAGTTCTCTTATGAATGTTGATCATCTGCAGACCTACATCTATCCTTATTTCTTTATATCCAAAGCACATTTTAAAAAAACTTATCTCCAATTATTTTGGTGAGCTTGTCAGTACCTAATCCCTGTATAGTTAACACAAGGACTTCCTAGTTCTCCTATTCTTCTTCATTAGTCTTCACTATCATTAATACAATTATTTTATCTGGATTAGTGTAGATTTCTTCTAGTCCTTCCTCTCATTCATCAAAGATATGATGCCAACATGTTGTTTGTTTTAGAATAATATATTCCAAATCAGGTTTGCTCCATTTATAGTCTTCTGAGGTAGACCCTTCCTTCTTCTGGAAGCTCCTGTATGATTGATTAACTGTGTTTTTCTCTTTAATCCATGCAGTTTATGGGCCTTCAAAATGTTGTTTATGAAATAACAGTCTTTCCCCACTAGTTCTATTTTGATAATTCCTTCCTTGGCCAGTTAAATAACATTCACCCTCCTTGTTTCACATTTGCAATATTTTTATGACTGGAAAAAGTACATTATTTTGTCCCACCTGTTGTTAACTTTTCCTTTTCCTCTTATGATTTTCACTGACAGCAAAGAAAGCATCCAAGTTTCGTGACTGGTTGGATTGCAGCAGTATGGAAATAAAGCCAAATGCAGTTGCAATGGAGATTTTGGCATATTTGGCATATGAGACTGTGGCGCAGGTGAGGGAGTTTACTGATTGAATTCTCATTAAATGAAATGGATTAATTACTCTTGGATATACTTCGTCCTCAGGTGACTGTGTTGCAAGCCCCTTCAGAGGCATTCAGTCATAACTTTAGCTAACCAAGCTAATTGGATTCCTGTCTGTCTGTTTACTGTATGGCAGATGCTTGTTATACCCTATTCATCCCTCTGATACACAAGTAAAAATGTTTTATAATGGTATAGAGGAGCATGGAGTCCAGCATGAACTTTATTCAAGTCCAGGCTGAAACCACATACTTTGCTATGTGACCTTTGGCAGTGCACTGAGGCTCATTCAACCCCATTGCACAATTGGATTAAAAAGCAGGATTTCCTGGAAAACAAAACGTTACCTTAGTGCCAAGCCGAGCCCTCTTGGGTAGATAGATTACTCCATGTATTTACAGAGGAGGAAAAGTTTCTTAGGCTGAAATATCTCTGAATAATTTTGTTTTGAACTAAGAAACATTAATAATAATCTGCCTTTACCCACAACTCTCTCTCTTCATTGTTATGATGGCATTAAGTACCATGTCAGTAAACCTACCTGTTTCTCACCTGGTTTTGCCTCTCCAGTTGGTGGACTTGGCCCTTTTGGTTAAGCAGGACATGGCTCCCAAAGCTGGTGACCCATTCAGTCATGCCATATCTGCCACCTTCATACAGTACCACAACTCTACGGAGGTAAAGCTTGCTTTTTCATGTATTAATGCATTTTATATTTTACTTTCACATGCATTTGGTAGTTTGTTGCTTTCAAAGTAGATGTTATTGTATCTGTATTGATACTGATTTCTGTTGCAGAGTTTATGCACACTGCAGTTAGGGATTTAGATGGAAACACATTAAGTTATAGGTCCAAAGATTAAATTCTTAGCAACAGCTTTATATTTAAATGTAAATCCTCTTTTCTTGGGTGGAAATTCCTTCTCTCTGTATTGAAAGCTCTCTCTATTGCAGATTTGGAGATTAAAATTGTCCGCAGTGGTGAGTGAAATAAGTGCTGTATTGAATGCATTGTTATGATACAGATATTATAGTAACCTCTAGAATGAGCAAACTGAATTCTGTATGACATCTCTTCTAACAGTACATCTAAGACAGCAATAATTATTTTTTTTTGTGTGTGATTTGATTATGTAATGGCTGGTTTACATCTTGCTTTCATAGCCACATCTCTTAGGGCAATCTACGAGTGTAAAGACCAGTCTTGATTCTCCTGAAAATACACCACCTCCTACACCCACACCCCCAGCATCAGCAGGACAGCAACATCTTGGGAAAACCCAGTCAGGAACCCTGGGGAATGGTGGTATTGGACAGGACTCTACCAAATCCAAACAAAGGAAAAGAAAAAAGGTATGTAGGCCACAAGCCTGAAAAAAACCAAAAACAACCAAACCCAAAATGTCTTAAGGAAGCAACATGAACATTTCTCATTTTAAATATTTATTTTAACCTATAAAATCAGAATTGACTCACAGAATCACAGAATAATAGGGCTTGAAATAGATCTCTGGAGATCATGAAGTCCAAACCTCTACTAAAGCAGAACCACCTAAAACAGGTTGCTCAGGATCATGTCCAGATGGGTTTTGAAAGTCTCCAGGGAAGGAGACTCCACAACCTCTCTGGGCAGCCTGTTTCGGGGCTCTGTCACCCTCATAGGAAAGAAGTTTTTCCTGACGTTGAGGCAGAACTTTCTGTGTTCCAGTTTGTGCCCATTGCCCTTGCCCTGTCACTGAGCACCACTGAAAAGAGACTGGCCCTATTCCGTGTTGACTACCAATGTTATTGTAGGACCAAGTGTGGGGTTTTGTGATATTTTTTCTATCAGAACTAGGCTAAAGCTTCTCAGTAATGCCTGGAAACTTGAGGGGTTTTGAGATGACTTGCTGCTTCTAAGATGAGCTGCTCCCCTATGGGCACAGCAGTAGACACCTCCTCAAATAATCATCCCCTCCTCTGACAGCGGCAAAGGTTTTGAGGGTCAAAGCATATGCAAAATAGGCAAAGAGGTGGTTGTGATTTTCCTGCTCAGAGCAGCCTTAGGCAACAGCCTTCTTTGCCTATAACAACTTTGCCTGACCTGTTTTATTTTTATGCCAGTTGGTTGCATTCAATGTAAATATTTGTTTACTTTGCATAAAATATGGATGTCTCATATTCAGAGTGTGAAATGTAAATATTGCAATTCCTGTCTTCTGTTGCAGAGCCTTGGTATTCTATCTGAGAGGGATATATGTACCTTAAAACCACAAGGGAAATAGATTTGATTAAATAACCTGGCTAGGAAGCACTGTGTTAGTCGCTTAGGGCTTTTTTTTGAAATAAATGTGATGGCAGGGCTCATTTTACTGCAAAGCAATGGAATAACTTGTGATTTTATCATGTGTGTCATTATTCTCTTAAAACAAATACTCATTTTTCACCAAGTTAAACCAGTGATTTTTACAATGACAGAAGAATATGTCTTTTTCTCCTTCTGGTGTCATCGACATTGTAGAGATACTCCTAATAAGTTCAGTTTTCTCTCTGCCCTTATTATATTTCTTTTAGAAAGCCTTTAGTGAATCCAAAAAACCTCCCTGAAGTATTTTGATTTTTCCTCTTCCTTTTTTATATTACATTTGATGATGTTTTGTTACTGTGGCTGATTTAAATTATAAATCCTAGGAAGAAGAATTTAGCTGGAGATGTAGTTTTTGATACATTGTATTTCACTAGTGTTATGAGTTTATTTTAAATTCTTAGTGTTTGACTTAATGCCTTTTAAAATAATTATAGTCTAAAAAGTGCACAGTTTTAATGAAATGTTCCCATGATTTATCCAATTTTGTTAGTTATATACTGGATATAACTGAGGCATTGAGACAATTGAGTTAACTAGGTGAAGAATGTTATTCTTAGTCCATGAAGGCCCAGTCCAGCAGAAAATATTTGAGTTTCATGTTCCTGTTATGAATGTCAATCAGCAAGGGAAGAATCTGCCATCGTATTATGAATAATTCTGTGTGTACACACACAGGCTCCAGTGGACTTGGCACTCTTGAAAATAATAAAAAAAAATTGTACAAAATATCCCAAGTTTAAAAGTATATAGTGTAAATGTATGCAGGGACCATGTATGTGTCTACATTAAACTTCTGTGTATAATTGAAGTTTTTTGTCATTCTTACTGCATTCACTAACATTGTTTTCATCAACTTATTACCAAGCAACCATCATTCTGATAAGTCATCTAAATTCTGGCAATCAGCTGTGTCTAGATGGAGCCTAAACCAACATTTCAGTTTGACTAGCAAGGAGAAAAGAGTAACTTTTTTGTTTAAAATCCTGGGGATATTTTTATAAAATCAGTGAACTAGTAGCAGTAAATTCTTATTTTTCCTATTTAGGGTTCTTAATCGAAAAAGTCATCTGAAACTTGAAAACATTCCAGTTTTAGGTAATTAAAATATTTTTGCATCCCTCCAACACCATTCTGTCACATGTTTCATCCTTAAATTTCAATCTGATATTAGTGAATGGTGATTTTGGTGTCAAATTGCTTTCCAGTTTGGGTACTTGTTCAATATTTTCCCCACCCCTTGACATCATAATGAGAGCTTGAAATGTTTTAAAAATAGTTTCTGTGGTTATTGCAGAATGACTTATATGACCCTTTCATTTTAGTTTGAACATTTTCTGCTCTTTTCAATTGCAACATACAGCAGCACTAGGTGAAAGATTTAAGAGGACAAATATGGTGTTCTTTGGGTCTCTTAAGCAAAGTTCATGTAAAAGTCCTCTTTGATTTGTTAATAGCTTTTTTTCTCTAATGTAGTGTGTGGCAGCAATGATGTGTATCCTCAGGAAAAAAAAAAAACAAAAATGGTCCATTTTATAAAGGTTTATTTTCATACTTTATGCACTGTAGGTCTGTTGTGTGTTTTTGATTTAGTAACAATTTATGTGTTTTTCTGTTGCAGAGCACTGCAGCCTGTGGTATAGAGGCTCAAAGTGATGCCATCCAGCCCAGCCACATCAGAGAGGCCATTCGACGCTATGGCCACAAGATTGGCCCCCTTTCCCCATTCACAGTACGTAATAACAGAGTTATAAAAAGTTATATTTATAATCTTAAGGAACTTTGATTTTCAAGTGGTCAAATGAAGAAGCTTTGGAATTGTTGAGAGCAATTTGTGGTGACTGTAATTTTCTTTATAAAAGTGGCATAATTCTCTTGGGAAATAAAACTTAGTAATTTCTGTCTCTTTTTGGAAAGACAAAAAAGTGAGTTCTTTTCTTTTAAATATTATTTTCTTTCAATTACAAATTATGCTTTTTTGTTAGTGCTTGAATTTTCTGTTTTTGCAAAGTTTAGGTTTACAGTTATTTTAAATTATATGTATTCCAATATGGTGAGGAGCACTTTATATTCTAAAATTAGTTGTGTGTCAGATACTGTTCCTATTGGAAGTTGAAATCTCAAGTGACACATTTATGGTTGGAGAAAGAAGAGAATGGTTTCTTTAGACAACTTTGAACCTCCACTAAAATGTAGTAGAACTGAGCTTGTGGTAAAACACTGATGGGTTATGAGGTTTTGAAATCATTTTTTCTATGCAAATTGCAAATCCATTGTTCAGAGCAGCCAAACGAATTCTTTATTTAATTTTCTTCAGCTGATAAAAATGTGAAAGTACTCTGTCTCCAGTGTCATAAATAGGCATCATTTTCTTCTGATCTGCTGTGCTGTGTGCCATATATCCTTGCTTACCTCAGAATATCTCCACTTAGGAAAGAATGAACGTCAAAGAAACCATTATAGGAAAAAAAACACCAAACCACCAAACTAGATCTGAGCTCCTAAAAATCAGGAAGAAATTCTGGAGGGATATTAGGAAAGGAAAAGTTTTCTGAATTTGGAGGAAATTCGTCTACGTAAAAAATATATAGGAATATATGAAGAACATAAATATCAAGGAAGTAGGAGGACTTGACCCCAGAAGTGAGGAGCAAAAAAAAATAAGAGTAAACAAGTATGCAAAGTTATAATTTTCCTAGTGTCAATGCTCATCGATGGTTTTATAAATGGCAGTAAATGTTTCGTTTATTAATGATAGTTGATATGTATTTGCAATGAGTTATCTTTACATAGATTTACCTCTCTCGTTAGTCACTCACAAATGCTAAGATTAATATAATTTAAAGCATAGGAGAATTTATAGTCCAAAATAAAATGTCTTTAGCAGAAGTTTGCTAAGAGATATAGCTTCTGAAAGGAGAAAATTTATTTAATTTTATTATAAAGAAGGGGTCACATAAAAAATTAGAGAGGTTAAGTCTTCCTTCCTTGACCCTCTCTAAAAGTGGTTTGGTTAATTATTAAACAAAGTTTGAAATTTCTCTGCAACCACAAGATATAATAAAATACTTTGGTTTGGGTTATTGGTTTTGGGTTTTTTTTTTTAATGTTGTGAACTTCCTAACTGGTACAACTAACTGATTTGTTGAGATTACCTTCTGTCAACATGATTGATGAGGTGAGCAGATCTTGTTCCCTCTAAACAAGCCAAGAATGACAGAGGGGATCTTGGGACACCTTCTAGATGCATACAGATGTTGTAGAGCTGTAATACAATTTCTTTTTTAATAAGAAAGTTCAGGAAAAGCATTTTGAGAGATAGAGTATGCATTTCATTCTGCCAATCTCCCCATTATTCCTGTCAGTGCCCCTCATTGGCAGTTTTGGGTACAAATATTGCCATCGCAGTTGTCCAAAATGAAAGTAGCCCAAACTTTTTTTTAACTTCCTTACAGGTGCAGAAAACATGAAGGTAGATTGATGCTTCCTTTGACCCAACCTTTTTGTATTGCCAGACTCTCACGCTGTTGTATTTAAAGTATCGCTATGCATTTTGAACCGTACTGTAGCAACACTTTCTATGAATGGCTTCTGCTTTCTCCTGTTGCCACTGCCTTCATCAGAGTTTCATGATGTAACTGCATGACCTCCTAGACAGAATGACAGAACCAGGAGGAAAAGTGGCTTTACTGAATGTGCTTCTTTTGATCCTGTGATGACACTTTAAATACTGCAGGGAGAGGAATGGGTATCTGTCATTAGATTTGGTGAAGTCATGCTTTCAGCTGTTACCACCCTCAAAACTAACCTAAAGGTCATATAGAGAAGTTAGGAATATATATTTGCACATTATTTCTTTCATTTCTCTTAAGCCTATTGATCATTCTTCCATATCAGATCTGATTTTATAGTCAGTAGGTGTCCAGCGTCTGCTGTGGTTGAGGAGGAAGGATTTTTCTGCATGTGCAGATGTCTTACACTGTTTTCTGATGGGAGTTTACTGTTTGCATTAGCAGTCCTACTACAGGAGCAAGGAAAAGAATGAAGATGCAACCATTTTTGTGAGCTATATACATGTTCAGTTCAGTACCTACAATTACAGAATAACAGAATGGTTTGGGTTGGAAAGGACCTTTAAAGGTCATCTAGTCCAACCCCACCTGCAGTCAGCAGGGACATCTGCAACTAGAGCAGGTTGCTCAAAGTCCTGTCCTACCTGACCTTGAATATTTCCTGGGCTTCTACCACCTCTCTGGGCAACCTGTTTTGAACTTGAAGTAAAAGACTTAGTTCTATATTCTCACAGTAGTAAAAAGAAAAAAGTGCAAGGCTGCTAATGCAAAAATGCTTTATTAGTCCAATATAACTTTATGATACTTGTATAGTAAGAATGTAGAATCAGTCCTAGAAACCTAACTGCATACTTTTCTATTCCAAATAACGTGACACACGTTAAGAACATATAGGAAATCTCATGAGATGAATAATATTAGAGAAGACTGAGGGGGGATCTTATGAATGTTTATAAATCTCAGAAGGGTGGGGTTCAAGCAGAAGAGGCCAGTCTCTTTTCAGTGGTGCCCTGTGATAGGACTAGAGGTAATGGTAGCAAGGGGAAACCCAGGAAGTTCCACCTCGACATGAGGAAAAACTTCTTCACTGTGAGAGTGACAGAGCCTGGAACAGGCTGCCCAGAGAGGCTGTGGAGTCTCCTTCTCTGGAGACTCTCCAAATCCACCTGGATCTGTTCCTGTGTGGCTTGCCCTGGGTGATCCTGCTCTGGCAGGGGGGTTGGACTCGATCTCCAGAAGTCCCTTCCAACTCCTACCATTCTACAATTCTATGACTGAATCTAGACAGCTTTAATGGCTGTGTGTTCCCGGGGGCACCTCCAAGGTCACAAACTCATGCAGGAATTTAAGTTGGAGTGACCGCTGAAGATCATCTTTTTTGCTCTCCCTTGCTTGAATCAGGTCTAATTACACCTAATTGTTCGGGGTCCTTTCCAGTTGAGTTTTGAATATCTCTGGAGATGGAGATTCCACAATCTGCATGGGCAATTTGCTCCAGTGTTCAACTACCACCATGGTGAGAAGATTTTTTCATTATATCTAACTGGAATTTTCTTTTTTTTCCAACTTGTGGACTCTTGTCCTATATGAAAAGAGTTTAGTCTCTTCTCAACACCCTCTTAATAGGTAGCTGAAGACAGGTTTTCATGTTCTCTTCTCCAGACTGAACTCACCTTGTTCCCTCAACCTCTTGTCATGTCATGTGCTCCACCCTGGTGAACACTTCTCACTGCAGTTCCACAGCATGGTGGAACAGCAGGAGATGACTCATGATGGACAGGATGTGTGAGACACGATCCAATACTTTCAATTACATCCTGCAAAACTATTTTCATGAAGAAATTTGCAGGGGCTTCCAAGAATCAGCCTGACTTAGAAGGCTATCAGGAGGTTTCACATGCAGATTTGAGATAAACAAGTTGACAGAAATGTCACAAAAGCACAGAAAAAAAGTTAAAATTATTCTGCTGTTTTTCAAGGGACCAAATCAAGCCAGAAGTTTCATATCAGTTTTCTCAACACAGAGTAGCTAGAAGAGCCACTTGAGAAATGCATGTTTTCTTCAAATTGGGGCACAATTACTAGTGCACTGAGGAAAAATAAAATGTTTGGTTTGGGGAAGAAATGAGACCATTCAGTCTTGCTTTACACTATGCTCCTGTTTTGGTTTTTCCCCAGCAAAATAGCTTGTCTGTTAGCAAAGTGTAATGTGCCCAGGGTGACACACTCGATTTCTCTGTATAGCCAAGGGAGTGAGGTAGATACTTCAAGGCAGTTTAAAGTCCCAAGTAAGAGGGGAGTTTTCCAAGCACTACAGAGGGAACTGTAACACCTCTGCAGTGCAGACAGAGGTAGTAACTGCCTTGAGCCATGCAATGAAAAATGTTGAACCTGACCAGGCATGTGAGACAAGATTTCACGCAGCAGGTCACCACCTCCACATCGTCTCTAGAGCCATGTGGCATGAGCAGGGGAGGAGAACTTTTGGCCTTCAGAAGAGACACGGGTTTTAGACTTTCATCAGTTGAAGGAGATTTAAATCCCTAGTTCACACATTCCAGGAAAGTGTTAAATTATGAACTACTCTGAGAGAGACATTTTCTACTCACTCTTCTAAACCAGCATGCAGAAGTCTTGGGAGTAGGTAACTGAAGCAGAGGCCAACACTGTCTCAGCTGAGGGCTCTAATCACGCAATTACAGGCAAGTTCTCTTCTACCTGCTTGCATTTTGGCCTAAGTTGAGAATATTTCTGTACATACTTACAGAATTAATTCTTCCTCAAACTTACATTGGCCACAGTTATTGCTGTGGAAAGGCACTCCAACATTCTGCTTAGAAATGAGACCAAGACAAAACTTCTTTGTGATTCCACAGCTTCGCTATGACCGCCTCAAACTTAAATACAAACTATTTGGTAGAGCATCAGTAACCCAACCATACTGTCTGATTATAAGGGGTATACCTTTCTGTCACTCCAGGCAAGATAAAGAACATCCAGAAATGTATTCCGAAAACAAGGATGACCTGGAAGATGACCTTTCCCATGACAGTCTTTTTGAGGTACAGTGCTCGATCTACCACCATGGTACCAAACTGAATGAGCACCATCACCAAAAATGCCTCCGGGACCTGGTCCTCTGATAATGAAGAGGTGATATCTGCTGCTGCAGAGTGTTTCTGAAAAGGAAAATATAACAGAGTGGTGGAGGAAAGAGGACACTCGCATGGTACTTAGCATCTACAGCATGTAAATCCTACTGAGGATTTACAGATAGATGCCTTTGTGACATACCCCAAAAGCCCAAAATCCAAACACAATGATGATGAAGTCCACTGTATCTGCGAGGAACATCAGCACATAAACGTCAGTCACTGCACTGTATTCTGGATGAATAAGATTGTAGAAAAACTGTCTGATGGGCACATACACCTGGAGAGTCCTAAAACGACACAGATCACAATGTGATTTAACAGCACTGTAACTTGCACCAAAAAAAAGAAAGAATGGCTGGGTGTGATCTGATTAATATTTCTAAAGATATCTAAGACCTACTCTAACAGCCTTCACAGACACCAGCCCCTTGTTCTGATTGCTTCTAAACCCCCATATTAGCATTTGTTCACTAGAAATGTCCATAGTCAACCAGGTTCACACAGGATATTTAACTTTTTTAGCAAGCGGACGCTATTTGGACAACTGCTGACTTGACTGATGTTCAGCTGGTGGGACTTAGAGGGAAAGTATCTGCATACAGTGAACTGTCTGTGTATGCATTCATGCCCTTGAATTAAGAGAGGTAATAACCTGCTCTCTTTAGCATGTTGTTGTACTGCTTTACTGTTTGAAATCTCCCCCCAGACCCACACAATTCCTCACATTGCTCACTTTTTAATTGTAAAGGCCTTGGCTTTGATCATTTGCTCCCGGAACTTTTCCATAAGAAGTTCTTTTCTGGATTTTTGCTTGATGCTTAACACACTGCTTCCTTTCTGACTGCTGTTCCGTGTACTGGTACTTCCTGAAAAAAAACAGGAGGCAAAGAGAAGCTAATTCAAAATCAAAGTTTAAATACAAATACTAGAAAGTAATAAATCTCTAGGCTTCCATCCCATATAGGGGACCCAGATTTGAAAGAGGTTTTGAGACGAATTCTTTTATTTTTCCAATATGATAAAATATTCAGAGCGTGCAGTAAACTTTTAATCACTGTCAGATCAAAACTTGATTAATAACTACAAAAAGAGAAGACTAGTGATAAAGGCAAGTATTTGATTGATCTGACTCAGTCACCTCAAAAGGTAACGTACAAAGTCAGGCTGGAGTAAGATGGGATAGGTTTCAATAGACCTAATCAAAGCTTCTTCTCACTTCAAGTGTCATCAAATGTAGGTACCAAAAATACATATGCTTTGCATTCCTTCTAGCTGGAGATTATGCTGAACCAGAAAATCTGGAGCTGGGCCACACTGAGAATTCCTTTCCCAGCTTTTGGATAATGTCATTTTAAAAACATAATGAATCACAAAGTATGGCTCTCCATTTGAACTTTAAGAAAGCTTGGAGTGTACTCAGACACGAAGATACTTTGGTTCATATCCTATTCCCTCACTTGAGAAGCAGCAGCATTCAGTAGCCTCTGGGATCTCCACAAGGTTTCAGCAGGATGACTGTACAGGAAATTAACGTTCGGCTCTTCAAATCCCCTAAATGCCATGACATTTACCTCTCTTAGACCTGTGTGAAGAGAAGCTGGACCTGTGTGAAAGCTGTGATACGCTGCTAGAGCTCTTCCTCCTGATGGCTGTCTGCTGCTCAGGGAAATGGACGTGGATGGACTCCACTGATGCTGCAAGATTGACAGATTTCAAAGAGGCAGAAGAGTCTCTCCTGCCTCCTGTCAGAGACACCTCATCATCAGTATCCTCTTTATTACTGGAGCTGTCCCCTTTCTCGTCTTCATCCCACAATCCATGGCACTAGTGGAAAACGAAGAAGAGAGTACTTCAACCTTGCATGTCTGTCACAGTGTTTACCACAGGCATTGCGAAGCTCAGGCAAGTGTTCACAAGGGGGAAGACAAATTAATTGTGTTGGCATCTCAGAGAAACATTGAATTGCTTAGGTTAGGGAAGACCTTTCAGATGATTCAGTCCACCCGTAAGCCTAACACTGCCAGGTCACCACTAAACCATGTCCCTCAGCACCACATCTACACATCTTTTAAATCTCTCCATGGATGGTGACTCCACCACTGCCCTGGGCAGCCTGTTCCAAGACTTGACAACCCTTTCTGTGAAGAAATTTTTCCTAATATCCAAATGAGCGACTTTCCTATGTCACATGAGTGACTAAAACCATTAAAACAAAAAACTAAATGTAAAATAAGAAAATACACAAACTCACATTACCTTTAAAATGGATCTGTGGAAGAACAAAGCAAGGAGCTGAACAAGATCATAGTGCACGTAACCCTCCTTCTTCTCAATGCCAATAATATTGGGTGGGTGGTAAGGTTTATCTTTTGTGTAATCCACGTATTTATTCCAAGGGAAGAAGCCAAACTGGAAGAAGTACTTGATGACAATGGCCACCTGTTCAGAAACATGACACACTTGGGGTGTTTCATAAGCATGGCGGATATTACAGCCTCGTGACATTAAGAGGAGGGAAATACAACTACTTTGACAGTTTTATGAGGAGATAAACAAGTATATGCATGGCTACAGAGCAACAACAGGTCCCACTTCCTCGGTAATAGTCAGTCATTTACCAATGGATGATGCTCAGAGGCACCTGAGATACCACGAGCAGCGTATGCTGCCCATTGGTTTCCAATTATAGAGTATCTGTTTGCAAATGGTCTGTTCTTGTGATAACTGCTTTATGTGCCAGGAAGGATATTGCTCATTGCAATGAAGAAAAAACACAAACAAGACCTTTTCATGCCACAGAGATTGCTGAGGACTTTAACAAATATTTATATTAATACGAAGGGCCAAAGGCTCCTGATCCTAGGGATCAAAACCTGAAAAGAGATCAGGCAGCTTACAACTTAACTCTTCTGTGTAAGACACAGGGTTGGAAAAACAGCAGCATACCTCAGTGTAGACAATGGCTGTCATCCAGAAACGTTTGCTTGGCCGAGGAACAGACAGCATCGCCCAAAGGAATATAAGGATGGGAAGCACCAGGGTTATCATGGAGGCAGAGATCATGTGGTTAAGGATGATCACAAAATAGCACACCATTTCTGAGCGGGCCACCAGTGTGTTGTAAAGGGCATAGATAAGAAGCAAGACTCGAGGCTGACCGACATAGAACTTCTCTGACTCCTCCAGCTCGTCATCATGAAACATCCTGTGAGGAGCAGAGTACCGTAAACGAAATGAAAATTAATTTCACAAGAGTGGGTTTTCAAATTGCTACTGTTTTTCGTTTTGAAAAAGTATAAAATTCTGCTGCTGAGTGCAATGGGAAAAAAAAAAAAAATATATGAGATTTGGTATTACACTCGAATAGCCTGATTCTAAGCTCAGAAAACAAAGATTTCAGGCAAAATAACTAGAAGCACTGTTTTGCTGGTTTTTAAATGACCCAGGGAGTCAGCCTGGCTAAAGAATTTCTACAAGCACCACTTTCCTACATCTGCCCAACCAATGTATCTCATGGAAATCACCCTATGCTGGTGTGGCACTGTCTGGATTCGTATTTGATTTATCAACACAGATGGGAATTTGGAGAAACTCCAGAAGTCCATCAGGAGACATCTATTATGAATGAATAGTCCTGCGAAATTAGCTTAGAATATAATAAATGTCTTTGAGCATTAGAGGTGTCTATTCCTCTACCCTCTACCTGACTCAAATAAATATAAAAGCCAGCAAGAAAGCAGCATATGATGTTCACAGACATTCACAATTCTCTTTGCTTTTCCTAAAGAGTGACCTGGGTCTCTGAGGAGATCTCAATGAAAAGCAGCAAGGACCATGGAAAAACTGGAGAAAAGACATTGTATCTCCAAAGTCACATCTACGCAGCTTCTCTCTCTCCAGATGCAGCCAGGCTTAAAGGCATTTCTATGGTTGATGACTGTCCTTGAGTTAGGGGAAGCTCTCCCCTAGCAGAGGAAGAAGAGCGATGGCACCATCCCCACCATCCCAATGCTGGTCGTACTATTGACTGGAAAAGAAGGGACCATCCTATCTCACAGGAAAGTACTTCACAAGATGATCTCTCTACATAGCCTTCAGCTCCTACTGGCTTCAACAAAACCTCTGCCAAAGGTCAGAGTTTCCCTTACAGTAATCCAAAATAATTAAAGGAGAAACATTTTCCCAGATAGCCCTGGAGGAAATTTATTTGAAATTGCAGCTGCCTGGAGAAGAGAAGTCCTCTCCATAAGGAATATTTAGAAAAGCCCTTGACCCCATGACAACAATCCGACACTAATTGGCACAATTAGGGATGGTGTCTGGGGAGAATGCAGAGATTCTTTCCGACGTCAATTTGAAGCATTTTAGAAATCTGTAATTAGAACAACTGCACAGGAAATGAGCTTCTTCTCTTAAATCAAACTTTGCGCAAGATCCGTATCTGAAACTGTAGGCTAGTTCTGAGACAAAAACCTCCCAAAGTAATGACAAAACTTCACAGAGTGGGAACAACACTTTTTCCCCTGTCGGAAGGTTCTTACTTGTTCAGAAGCAGCTCACTGGCCGTTAGCTCGTGCGTCAGCGGAGGGAGAATTGTGTCGAGTTTGTCCGTCCGACTGTCGTCTGGGCTCACCATCATGAGGCTCTTACCAGCCGAGTCATCTGGGGAGCCAAAGGGAAGGTGTTCAAAGCTGACAGCTTTGCTATAGGAAGGTGGAGCTTCTGCATTGCTATCCACAGTGGAGTACAGCGGCACATCGGTGTCAGGGGTGTATGCTGCTCCTTCTGAACCCAGGCTGTAATCTTCCACCTCCTCTTCCTCCGGCCTTACGGCAGAATGAGCTCCTTCCTCTTCATGTTCCCCTTCTACTTCCTCAATGGTTTCTGTCGTCCCCTGACGAGAATAGAGCATGGTGACCTGCGTAGGTTCGCTGTCAGGGACGGATGAAGAGAGAGAATTGAGGCTTACAAGGCTCACCAGCAAGCAAAGTTTGTTAATTGTGCCTTCATGTAGAGAGCTGAGCAACCCCCTTGCATTCCCAGGCCTTCAAAGTTCATATAATCTGGCAGAAAATATGTCATCATGATCTCCCCTTACACAGAGGCACCACCTGGGTCCATCTGCCCCCTGAATGACATCCCAGTGAACTCACAGTGGTTCATTACCTTTTTACAGCAGCACAGGGCAAATTAATATCATCATCAAGAGAAACTACACTCACTTTCTGAAAGTAGTTCAAAGACTTTCTGACCAGACAGGACTTGCTATTACATCTATTTAAAGCATGTTCCATGGTGAATGAGAGGTAGCCATGGGGTTTCCTTCTAAACATGGTGTTTTTAACAACCACCGTACGGGTGCTATGTATGACTGGAGCAGGAGCTGAACACACATGTCAACTCTGATTCCAAATAAGAGAACAAGGAAATCACTAACATGGAGAAATACAATCCAGATTTCAAACCTGTTCCAGTCACAGGGTATCTTGCTTACCTTTAGATTACCCTACGTTCTTCAATACAGTTTTCATTTTTGCCTTACCTTACCTGACTGCTTTTCTTCTGTACCTATTTTCTTTTTCAATTGTTCTTATTTACCCTGTTCAGTTCTCTGCTCGTTCACTTCACCCACTCTTGGCTTTGCATGTCCATAATCACTTTCTATCTTAATGCTCTGTGCTCTGCAACAGTCTCAGCTGATGTAAAATCATGCAGCTTGATGACTCCAGATGTGAATCTGGACACCATAATTTAAAAAATATTTTCCTTGGCTTTGCTTTCACTCTTTGCATCCCTCCTAAAGTATTTTTTTCACCTCTCCCTTTGAACATCACTGTTTCTAGTCTCCATTCCAGTCCTTCTCCATGGGATAGACAACAGACATCAACTCGGTGTCTTTTGTTGGCTGCAACGTTCTTGTATCTCCACAGAGACAAAACCTGATTTCACATAGCTCCTTTGATATGAATAGGGCCATAATTTCACTTAAAGTACAACCTTTTACAGAAATCTGGCACTGCCAAAGCCAGCTGGCGCTACCATCTCCTGCCAAAATCAAAAATTAAGTTCCATCTCTTTTTCTTCTACACTGCTTCCAAACTTCTTGTGGCTACATTAGATCACTTTATTTCTAGCAGACTTTTAATTAGAATGTGTAACCCTATTATATAGGATGCATGTTTTGATGATTCCCAGTAGCACTCATCCTGCTTAAAATGCAAAAAAGCATAAAATCCCGGCATTTCAAAACTGATCAGCACCAAGAATTTGGAAAACACTTCAAATGCTGAAAAAGAAGGATCAAATATGCCATAAAATTTCATATTTATAATACTAGTTGAAACACTGTTCCCCAATGTCACAGAAAGCCCTGGTTTTTTTGATGCTAAAAAGAGAATGAATGGCTCTGAACAGTTCTCTCTTGCACTGGATATTAATATTATTCACTATCTTTTCATAGCTATTTCCCCTTTTTTAATTCCAACACCTCACAGACTGTAAATCGATGTTAAAGTAATCAAAATAGCTCTACCAATCTTTACTGTATGGGGAAAACGAAAGATGGAAATAGCAGGGCCCGCATTTGCCTATCTTGGTTTCTAAAATTAGACCTCTAAAGTCTGTATTTAGGATAACTGATTAGCTGAGAAACTTCACTTCCAGCTTCCTGTTTTAATAAGAACGACTATAATCTCAGTAACTGAAAATCAGACTCTTTTTTACCTGAATAAATACAGGCTTTAGCCTGGTTTTAGATAGCCAGTGTAATGTAATGGAACAGCTGTTAAAAATACACGAGTTGAGGATGAAACCCAAACCAAAGCAGGATAAGGAGGGAAACAGCAAACTAGTCCCAGGTTACGACCCTGACTTGGAACCTCAGAATCGTGCCATGACAAGGAAGGGAGTCAAGCTTCCATTAACCAGGCAAACTGCTCCGTACACCACGAACACCAGCTTACGTCCCGCAGCGGTACTGGGAAATGAGTGAACAAAGCATGCATGAAGTAAGCACCTTGACACTATACTGCCACTGTCAGCTGATGAGGAGGACATATCCATGCTCTGCATTTTACGAAGCCTAGGTCGAG
Organism: Actenoides hombroni; assembly: GCA_024336885.1. NCBI lineage: Eukaryota > Metazoa > Chordata > Aves > Coraciiformes > Alcedinidae > Actenoides > Actenoides hombroni. Next base: position 20,706,067 of record WUAM01000395.1, read on the forward strand.
CGCGCTCACTTGTTTTAGGAACAGTGTCTGGTCCATCTAAATCATCAAGTGTTGACTGCCTTGAGAACAGCATGGTTGCTTCAGTGTAGCAGCTAGCAGCGCAAACAGTTACAAAGACAATGTTAAATACAAATGATATTACTACACACACACACACGGTTCAGTAAACAAATACACTCGCCATGCAGCAAAACACCGACAGAGAGAACAGGTTCAGAGAGAAGATAAGGGTTTGTTCAGAGTCAGCACGTAAACTACGAGCAGATTACCCATGGTTGTGTTCCTCTAGAAGACTAACGACCATGTATTCACTGGCTAAACAGGTATGAAACCAATACAATGCTCTACATGCTTTCCAGAGGCACCACCTCACATATGTTTTCCTCCCCAAAACATATGTGAGGTGGTTTTATTTTCTTTGTTCCCCTCCTCCGAAACTTCCAAATTCCACAAAAATGTTTCAGGAAGCCATCTCCTCTGTACAAATTCTATTTTATTAATGACATACTGTGCTGAACCTTTATTTTATTATTTTTTTTCTTGCACAGGTACAAGCCAATTTCCTAAAAGAGCCCTTGAAACTGAATAAGCTCGTATTCCACAAATAGAAAAAAAATAGCTGTCAGATGTTGGCTAATCGTCTTTCCGAACCAAAGAGCCAAATCGGATATGTTACTTAGTAGATCCATGCCAAATATAACCTGCTCTGCATGGGATGGCTTTTATTTTGATATTTAGTAGTAAGCCCTGATGTTCCTTTCCAGAAGATTTCATTTATTTCAACCACAGCTTAAAAATTATTTCAAAATTGGTACCATGCACATCTTGAAAGAAAGAACAGATATAATAAACCCTTATCTCCTTCCACTTATCAAATACAACAGGACACCAGAGACATACACCATATATTGAGCATTTATGTGTTACTGGAGAGAAGAACTGGATGAGTTATGAGAAAGTACATAATTAAATACAAGCACATAACATAGCAAGAGGAAAGAAGCAAATACAATAATGACATATGGTAGGTAAAAGAACTATTTCTCCTGCAAAAACCTTTGAAAAACACAGATGTCTATGAAATAAGCTGAGGGAGCTGGTGTTTTAACACATGCAGTGACCTGCCTGAGTCTCTCAGGTAGAACGAGAGAAGAAAAGACCCCAAAATGCAAGATTTAAACTCTACTTTTCCTCTTTTGAGTCCATCTGTGTTACACCTGTTACAGCAGCAGCAGGGGATTTTCTTACTTGACAAGCACTATGTTTGTCCAGGGGTGTGGAGAATTGGGAAAGAGGTCAGAAGGGAAGTACAATGGTGTTTTCTGTGTTACTTTGGTCTTGCTAGCTTCAAATGAGAACAAAAAAATCTGCTGGCATGAAGTGACAGTTTGCAATTATTGCCTTAAGAAGAATGGGGAGGAAAGCAACAAAATATGTGAGGTGAAGAAGCAGTTAATTCTTAGGTCTGTACTCACTGATGATCTTTTGTTGACTGAAGGGGCTGAGGCTCAAAGCATACTTTGGACTTTGAACAGGAGAAAAGTATCACCAAGATACCAAAGGTATTGTGAAATAACTTCCCTTCAAAGCATCATTAATGGCAGGGGCACCTCTGTCCTGCCAGTTCCTGTGGCCAGGACTCTTTACAAGCCACTGCATTATTTCTGTCAGAGCGCAAAGGCACACCAGCATCCTCCAGACAAAACCTGGAAGGCTCTCTGCATGGTTTTGATGTTCCTATAGGAACAGGAGGTCCATCCTAGATTCAGCAGCATGGAAATCAGCTGGAGCTCCATGTTACTGACTCTGGGGGCTCGTGAGGGAGGAGGTTTCTCTTTGCACATACACCTACAGAGCACAGCCAGGCTGTTGTACAACAAACCAGTGAGGTTTTGGTGCTATAATTTAGGGAGACAGCAGCAAGTAGGTAATTATTTTTGCAGATTACCATTCAGTCTTGGGTACTACAGTGTTTTCCGCATGTTATTTTACATCTCAAGGGCTGAGTTTATTCTTTTTGAGAGCAATACATCTTACTAAGGTGTTGAAGTAATTTAAATGCAGATGTAGCTCAAAGGGAACCTTCCCAGGGCCTTAAGCAGAGCAGCTGTTGAAATCAAAGTAACACGTGCCTGTTCATATATTTTCAATGGAAGAAATCAAAGCCAGCTCTCCTCCAAAACACGTAAGTTATGACCTGGCTCCCAGAAAAATCACAGGAAAAAAACATCTATTAATCCCAAGAAATAAAAACATTTGCCCAGATGGAGTCCCTGCAACCATTTGGTTTAAAGCTGTTTTAAATGAAGGATAAATCATCATCATCATCTGCTCTGTACCCTTGAATGTCAGAGGAGATGTGTATGAGATGACACCTGTGGCACAGCCTGTATATTCTTTATGTACTTTAGGAACATGGAAGAAATGAGGACACCAATAAAGGAGAGAGATTTACACTTGGCAAAGCTGATGTTGACTCAATCATTGACTATCACATAAATTTAATTCAAGCATATCTTCCTGAGTGACTTTTCAAATTTGTGTCCTTAGAGACCTTGAAAAGCATTAGCTTCTTGAAAACATTCAAGGACCACGTATTTTAAATTGAATGATCACTAAAAGCCCCTAGTTCAAGCATTTTATATAAAGTTGATCGGGTATCCATTTCAAACGGGGATATATATATATCTATCTCTCTCTCTCTCTCTATATATATATATCTCAGAGATGTTTTTATCCTCAGTGAGCAGGAAATTTCTTATTTTATGACTTCCTTTTTGCTAAACAAATTTACCCTTTCCAGAGAGTTTATTACTTTAAGGGGGGACTTAGACATTTTTTGGCTTTTTTTCTTTTCTGTCTATGGGCTAGTTACTGACTGTCATTACCTTTATGAGCTACTACACACCCCACACCCACAAGCAAAGTTCCCAAACATTCCCCATCATTCATGCTCCTAAATCAGACCTAGATCCAGCCCCAAACTGGGACTCTGCTTTCATCCTTCCTCCTGTTTCCCAAGGCAAATGTTACTCCTCCAGTACTCCCTACATCAAGCCCTATATTCTCTCTTATCTGGTGAGGGAAGCACAGATGAGAAGTGATGTCCATAAACACCCGGACTTCACTTGTATGTTCACTCTTACAGGAAGGTCAGGGGCTCCCACCTGCAGCTCCTACAAAAGTTTGCATCCAGGTAGAGTTGGGAACTGAAAATGTTATTTGCGGTGGACAAAAACTGATATAAACTGAACTGGATACAATACTTCAGATATCCTGAAATCTGATTCAGGAAGTGCGTCTAGCTGCTATTTCATCATTGTAGGCAAAGTCCCAGAAAGGCAGCCAACTGATGTTAATAAGTTTCCAACCACATTACTGATGTTCACAAGCTGTTTAACCCAATAAGCAGTTCATCAGTCAAATGGAAACCAAAGCAGCAAATGCTCTACTATGCTAGCTCCCAATCCCTTATGATGGTGCTCCTCAAAGAGCTTCTTAAGGGTCAACATCAGTCTCTTCTCCTGGCCCACTATGCCTCTAGGATACCTGAGAATACTTATACATAGAGAAACCAAACAACTACATTATGAATACCTCATTACACCTCTTGGCTACTCCGTAGAAAAATAACTGAGAATAAATAACAGTCCTAATAAAAGAGAAAATCCCACAGAGGATACCCTGCAAAACTCTTTTCAGAACTTTATCTAAGGTAAGATCCCTGGGTAAGACTTATAAGGGTTGGCCCTGAACTTCTCAACAAATTTGCAGATCCCACAACTGATCAGGAGGATTGTTCTCTCTGGAAGTCCAGTCTTCAGAGCACTGAGCAGATGCCTACAATGTGAGTTCTGAGGAAAATGTATTATTATAATGGAATAGCTTCTGTGCTTCTGCAGCCCTATGTACTTCCAAGACCTACTCATTTGACTCATGGACCTAGTGTCCACTACAAAATTTTGTGTAGGGCAACCAAAGAAGGACAACTGGAATGCTGGTTAGAAACACTTTGCTCCTTCCCAAAAGCTTTCCATTGCAAGCCTAGATCCATCATCACAGGGATGTTTTAGATTTCATCAGCTGCTTTTACATTTACTGGAAATAATTACTTCGAAATTTAAAATGCCCCATTCTGTTGTTCACACAAAAAAAAAACCTCACGCAATGAATTCACATGAAGTTTAAAACATTTCAGATTTCTAAAAAAGCTTGGAAGCGCTTTTGTAATCCCAGGAAGAGACAGGCAAAGGTGCCCCAAGAAACAGATGGCATTATCATTCAACCAACAGACTCATTTTTGCTTCCTCTAATTACAGGTCATTATTATTATTATAACAGATGGGCACAATCTGTAAAAGCTCTCAGTGCAAGAATATTTGATTGTTCATTACCAGAAAGAGGATTTGAGATTAGAAAAAATCAGTTGTAATACTGCCTTTGTTGATAGGTTCTGTGACAGTTTCTGAGGAAATGGAGATGACAGTAACCCACGGGGAAGATTTAATTTTTTCTGTTGCAAAGCAGCTCCACAGAATAACTGAGATTTTAAACGAGTAAGCCTGCTCAAAGCAGGGTTACAAATGGATGGCTATTCTGAAAAAAAAACCCAAAAAAACCTAAGTGGAGCTCAACCCTGGATACTATCTCACTGAAGAGGCAGAATTTACAAATGAAAACTGCAAGATTTGTTTTTCTTTTTTACAATTCACTTCGGAATTGTTAATAGGTGAAGATCTTGCTAACACGGTGGTACAGAATTATAGAATGTTAGGGGTTGGAAAGGACCTCTAGGTATCATCAAGTCCAACCCCTCTGCCAGAGCAGGATCACCCAGGGCAGGCTGCACAGGAACAGATCCAGACGGGTTTTGAAAGTCTCCAGAGAAGGAGACTCCACAACCTCTCTGGGCAGCCTGTTCCAGGCTCTGTCACCCTCACAGTAAAGAAGTTCTTCCTCATGTTGAGGTGGAACCTTCTACTCTCAAGTTTATACCCACTGTCCCTTGTCCTGTTGCTGGGCACTACAGAAAAGAGCTTGGCCCCTTCCACTTGACACCCACCCTTCAGATATTTATAGACATTAACAAGGTCCCCTCTCAGTCTTCTCCTCTCCAGACTAAACAGCCTCAGTTCCCTCAGTCTTTCTTCATAGGGGAGATGCTCAAGTCCCTCAGTCATCCTTATAGCTTCTGCTGGACTCTCTCCAGTAGATCCCCGTCTCTCTTAAACTGGGAAGCCCAAAACTGGACACAGTATTCCAGGTGTGGTCTAACTAGGGCATAATGATAATTTCTTCTATTTATAGTAAAGAGTGTGACCAAAAACTATTTAAGGAAAGCAGGACTGAAATGACTATTCTTTCTTTAGGTGAGACTGAAGTTTGTGGAATTAAATTCTCCCCTGCAGATATCCAACTGGCTCCAAGTGAGCTGCTAATAGAATTTGGCTTTACATTTTCCTCACATCACCCAACTCCTGTAAATCTTTGAGACAAAACACAAAGGTGTTGCTTAGTTGGGTAGCTTGCCACCAAGAAAGACTTGCTTGGATTTGGTGTTTTCACTGGAGTGAACCTCTCCGAGGCCAGTGCTCACCCTGGGGAGCAGTTTGTGAGTATTCTGTCAGGGCACCATACTCACAGGCACTCTCTGATGCTTGCTTTTCAGTAACTTCAGAAAGGAAGAGAAGCCCTCCTTATTTTCAGTCTGCTAACATCTACCCATATGTCATTAGTAAAAGGTAAGCATAATTTACTGTACACAGAAGCTATGGACTTTGCTGGGAGTATCAAACACCATACGATACTGCCGCGCTTCAGAGAAGGACAGGAGACAGCAGAACACAACGGATTATGAAAAAGCTGGATCTCCAAAGTCCTCCCTTCTCCCCCTAATGGGGGACAATTTCTGCAGTCTCTTAAAAATCAAGAACACCGAGGACACAGTGGGAACAGGTGACTTCTGTAAGAGAAGGAAGGGAATGTGTGTGCCTCTGTGTGCGTGGAGCCGCAGGAGCATGCAGCAGTTTTGGCAGGGGACCCGATGGTGTCCGTCTTCAGAAAAGAATAAGAAAGGTGGTTTTCCTGAACTGGAATGAGCATTTGATTCCCAAACTGTGTAGCTCTGCTAGACTGTAATCACAGCAGTCAGGAAATCAGGCTTTGCCCCTGTGTGTATGAGAGGGGGATTCTGTTCTCCCCAAATCCAGAATCTCTCTCAATGCAAAGCCTTTTGGAATTTGCAGGCAACAGACAACAATTTATTTTACAAAGACAAAATCTTCACAATGAACGATCGTTCTCCAAACTCCACACCCACATTCCTAAAACAGTATCCCATAATCACCTTCAGCAGGCTCTTATTTTTCAATACTTTTTACAAGGCCAGAGCCCTTGTCAATGACTCCTAATTCTAGGGGAAACCAAAAGCAGTGGGGTAGTCATGCAGCGGAGTGGAGTGAAGTCAACACCTGAGTCCCTCGCTATAAAGGAATAGTAACATAGAGAAGATTTTTCACTATTAAAATGGCATGGAATAAAAAATAATCAAAAAGAGGAGGTCAACATTGATTAAAAAGTTCATCAGTATTAGACATGACCTAAAATTACATCTACTCCATGATCCATCTTTCACAAAATAAAATTAAATCAATACCTGGAGATACTGTCACGAGAAGCTGCTGAATCTAAACTATCCATTCTTTCAGATGCTTGTAAACCAGAAGCTTGACTGGGATTTTTATCAATTGAGTCCAGTCCTGACTCCTTAGAAAGTTTCATCATGTGGTTCTGGTAATACATATGGATGCTCTCCCGCGTTGGAACGTTTCCCTGCGGAAGAAAGTGAAAGTAGAGGTGTATGGCAGGGAGGATGTGTGTTCTTTGAGGAACCAGTTTCTCTTGTCATTTGGCAAGGAACAGATTAAGGACAGTGCAAACAGCTTCCTAGTAAATAGTAAGCTCCCACTAGTAGTTCCCTTTTCAAAGTGTAAGTCAGATTCTGATTTAGTGGTAGAAACCCCATCCCTGGCACCATTGCAGGTGAGGTTGGACAGGGGTCTGAGCAACCTGCTCTAGTTGCAGATGTCCCTGTTCACTGCAGGGAGGTTGGAACAGATGACCTTTAAAGCTCTCTTTCAACTCAAAACATTCTATCATTCTATGATTTACATTACCACGGCACAAGGTGTTGGGTTTTCAAGCAAAACTGGAGCAATGTAAGTGGTTTCAGGCTATATATAGCCTATAAAACTCTGCTGGGTGGACTGCAGATGATTCAGCACGAAAATGAGATGTGGGCTGGGACCATGACTCAACCTGTACTCCAGAAACTTTTGATGTATTTGTTAAATAGCTTCACTGACCTTAAGAACAATCATACACCTTACGAGTGGTCAGTAGCAGGTTTTTTAAAACAGAAAAGAAAAAAAAAAAAGAAACAGGTATTGCACAAACTGATGCAGATTTTTGTCAGCGTCTCAAAATGAGAATTTATTTATGAAGTATAGATACAGTTGGAAAACTATGAAAAATACACTAAAAACCTCTACTCTTTCTCTGTGACTTCAAGATCAAGCCAGTTCATGAAAGGATGGGTTTATTAACTGCCAGCCCAGATCTGGGCACAGAAACAAGACTTGCTGGCTATGATACCGCAACCAGAATCCTAAAGGTGTGACACAAGAATAAAAATGAGAATTTTACAGCCTCTTCTCAGGCAGAAACATGCTTGACTCATTCCACTAACAGCTGCATTGACTTCAGAAGATACACAGAGAGAAGTCTGCTATACCTGAACAGTCATTAGACTTAAAATAAGGACTGTTTTCCAGCTAAAATAATAAAAGTACTCTAAAATACTGCCTGTATTCCCTTTACTAATATTATTAGTTACTAGTATTTCAACTCTGTTTCTCTACAGTATCCCAAATTCAAAATTTTCAAAATCTGAAGTTCTGCAAAAAAAATTTTAAAAAATCTTAAAAACAAAATTTGAAACTCAGTTTTTTTCATTAGGTTTGTTTGAATACAAGCTGTGTTCCTTCTGCAGAAATCAATATTGGTGTCATCATGACAGCCTGCCTCTGAAATTATGGCACACACTACATTCTAGCTCAACTGCAGGCCTGGGATAAAGGAGAAGAGCTGTGACAGCAAAAGTGCCCCACAGCTGATGGAGGACTCTATTTCAAGTTCTTCTGTAGCTGGGAGAGAGACTAAAGCAACTTAATACACCAAGTTAACTGTCCCCAACTACACATCGGATAAAGAAACGATGTCATCATGATGACTAAAGCAAGAGTTTCTTTTCTTGGGCAGCAATGATAGGCATGGGGTGCTACAGAGACTTGGGAATGCTAATGGGGAATTGATGATTCTGATGTTCACGGGCACCAATATTTCACAGAAGATGAGAGAAAGTTCCTAGAAAAAAAAACAACCCTGAATTTGAAAACTATTGACTTGGGGAGAAATTCTTTGAAGGGCTTCTAGTAGTAGAAGATTTAGGATTGAAGCAGGATATACCACCCTATACAAGGACATATGGACATTATGAAACTGAATAAATAAATCATTCTACTGGGAACAAAGGATAGGAAAAAAACTCAGTAAAGTTGAAAGTAGAAAGAATGCTGCAAATAAGTGACAAATAAGTGACAAATAAATGCCTAAGTAAGTAATGGCCATAAAAAGGCAGTTAGTTTGGCATCTGTGTAAATGTTAGAACCCTGAAATCTTGGGGGTGGTGTAAAAAAATAAAAAAATCACATCAGCGAGGATGCTGAAATAGCAGGGACTTCTGAGACCTGGGGCAAAAAGGAGTTATCACTACAACGCTGTACTATCACAGTATGAGTTTTATAGGAAGGATGGAGCGGAAGATAGCTTGAGAAAGAGGTGCTGTGAGTCAAAAGCATAGGGACCAACATATTAAATTAACTGTGCCAGGGCTATCACAGAGTTGCTGTGGGTGGACTTGAAGCAATTAATATTGAAGAAGTATGGTATAAAGGCTCGATTTTTGACCATCAAACCATAAGTGCCTGTTAAATATTAAGGAATATGACAGATGGCACCACCAGAATAGCTCAAGTTCATTTTCAAATGTACTTATGTACAATACACATATAAATGTCATGAAAGAGCCTGCACGTACAAACACACGTCACCAGAATGGAGAAGACCAGGAGGAAGTAGTAAGAAAACATCCTTCAAAAACTGAAAATCATGAAGAAAATGAAACAAGAATGAACTTTCTGGAGTTCAATGTAAAACTGCAGCAAATCAGGCCAAAAGAGATGCTGAGGAATAACTTGCTCAAATAAAAAGAAATCTGATAACAAAACCTTTTTCAAGAATATCTTAAGAATCAGCTGCCAGAAAGTCAGGGTATTAACAGGTGATCAAGGCATAAAGAGGTGTAAGGGGGTTATAGCAACAGGACAAAAAAAATCTTGAATTTTTTGCATCTCTCATCGCTTCAGAAAAAGTCAGTGACATTCCCAGTGGAACAACTTGAATCCCAAGGAGCGGCTGGAGTAATTATTTCATAAAAGACAAGTCTGAGATCAAAATAATAAGCTGAGCACTGAGGTGCTCACCCAAGAAATCTGCAGAAATCAACAGGTGAAATAGTGCCAGGGGAAGAGAAGGTAACATCAACATGGTTTCAGGAGTGATTCTGAGTGACACTCATAAGAAATTAAGGGGTCAGGAAATAAAACAGACTACATCTATTTCTTGTACTTATCCTCCATTAAAAGACCGGAGACAAAGGGCACAGACAAATTTTTTTTCTTTACAAAGGAAGAAGGTCAGTGCCTGGTTCCCCCCAAGGAGTTTTACTGTCCAGGATATTCAGAAATAATCTGTGTAAGCAGGAAAATAGCCACGTGATAAAGTTTGCAGATGAATATCTGGGATATTGAAGTGTAAACTTGACTGAAGTACTACAAAAAAACATGATACAACTGAATGGTAAAAAATGGCAAGACATACAATGGGAAAAAGAACCTGAACTATATATACACAATGACAGGCTTTATATAGGCTTTTGTTAGCATTAAAGGTCTTGGACTCAGAGTTTATAGCCTGAAAACAGGCAGCACTCACTAAATATCAAAGGTGTTGTTGGATCTTACTAGGAAAGCAAAAGAAAAGACATCACACTTGTGTATAAACCTGTGATTCACCCACACCTTGAAAACAGTTTTGGTCATCCAGTCTTAAGAAGGCCATATTAAAACTGGAAATAGGATGGAGGACAATTAAAATGATCAGAGCACTGGATGGACTCCTTGTGAAGAGAGGTTAAAAAGAAAGGGACTTTTTATCTCAGAAGAGAATGACTGAGAAGACGACTCCATGCAGATTTATTCAATCAGGCACAGTAGAGGAAAATGGAAAACATCTCTGGTGTACAGGAGACCACACAATGATCAGGAAGCGGGTTCAAAAATCACAGAATTAAAGAATGGTAGAAGTTGGAAGGGACCTTTGGAGATCATCTTGTTCAAGCCCCTGCTCCAGCAGGGTCACCCAGAGCAGGGAGCTCTGGACTGTGTCCAGGTGACTTTGGAATCTCTCCAGAGAAGGAGACTCCACAACCTCTCTGGGCAGCCTGGGCCAGACTCTGACACAAAGAACAAGAGGAAGTATCTTAAACACACCCTATGGAATGACACTACAGAACTCCATCTTGTAGGATCTTCTAGAAGCCAACATTAAAAATAGATTAAAAAGGCCAAACTCCAAGAGTGTGTGTGTGTAT
>WUAM01000395.1:20716937-20742061 GCA_024336885.1 Actenoides hombroni
AGGCTGCCCAGAGAGGCTGTGGAGTCTCCTTCTCTGGAGACTTTCAAGACCCACCTGGATCTGTTCCAGTGTGGCCTGCACTGGGTGATCCTGCTCTGGCAGGGGGGTTGGCCTCGATGATCTCCAGAGGTCCCTTCCAACTCCTACCATTCTGTGATGCTATGATTCTATAACAGGCAAAATAAGTTGTCTGAAGTATTCAACAACAGGTTTTTAAAAACAAGAGCATGTTACTGCTTTTGTGTGCTGAGCATTGAGAAAAGACTGGGGAAAGAAAAAGGAATAACTTTAAATGCTTTCCTGTTTTCCAAAGTAACATTACATAAACTGTAGTACAATACAGTTATTGAGACTTAATAAATTATTTTGATTTTGTAAGCCTATGATATTCTGAAATTTTCTTGGATATCTGATTGTTGAGCAGTAAAGAGGATTTACAGAAATATTCTACCCTTGCTGTAAATTACTAAGAAATTATGGACAGGTCTGGACTGTTCTTTACTTTTAAATAATTTCCATCTCATTTCAGCCAATCGTATGAGGCAAGCATTTTCTTTTTCATTTGGAAGATTACCCTTAATTTAGGTGGAGTTGCTTTTTGGCTTTTTTCCATGCTGTCTAGTGTGAGACATTCAGTAGTCTCCCTAAAATTCACTGTGTATCATTTTTTATGTCTATGATTTAACAACATTGGTTTTTGACAGACTTTTTTATCTGTACAAATAGATTGAGCTTAAATTAGAGGTACATCTGGAGAAATGAGCAAAAATCTAGACCCACAAAGTATCTGATAATATTTCCCTCCTTAAAAATGTGAGATACCATAAAATAAATGTTCTCTATATGGAAAATCCCATTCATACGATTGTATTTTAACCAAAACAAGACAAGAATATTTTAACTGCCCTTGATATCAAAATACAGATCTTGTTAATTCCCTTCTTTTTTTCCTTTTCTCCATGTGCTATATTTTTTTATCCTTTTTTTTTTTTTTTATTCCTTACGTTCTTATCATTTTTCACCTCTGGGGAGCCAGAACTTCTCCATTCTTAGACAAAACCTAATTTCTGCACTGTCTGGAAACTCACCCTCAGTAGTAGCAAGACCCATACATAATTCTAGAGAGAGACAGATGAATGTGTAGATATTTGACTAGATTACTAGCTAGGAAACTATCCTTGTTTTCTCCAGATTGACCATCACACTTCAAAAATGTGAAAACCCCCTACCTTCCTTCTTCTATGTGGGGTTATGGGAAGGGATCTGCCTTGCTTTAAGCTTAATTTTTCAGTAATGACTCATTCATATTTGACTCAGGTACTTGCTTGTGCACACCTAAAGCTAGGAGACTGACATATGGGGCTTAGATTTTGCTCAAGTGAATAAAATGTGTTTGCTTCCTTGGCACAATACACAAGAGGGCATGAACTGATAGGAGAGCCTTCTAGTCTTTCATTTATCCTACCAGTACACAGCCTTCATTGTGGTGTGTGTTGTTTGGCTTTTCCTCAGACTGCTTATTGATTCCTCAAGGTGGTTGAGAGCAGAACAAACAGGTACATCAGATCAGAGGATCATGAGAACTTTGCACATGTAGGGTATTGGCTCTAATCTTGTCTTGGTAGTAAAGTGGTAGTTTATATTCAGGATCTCTCTCAGACATGTTTCTCTGGTGAGACTACCTGATATAGATCTTGCCTTATGTTCCAAGCCCTTATGTGGGATTCAGGATGATAATTTATCGCAGTTTCTCATATGCCATCTCACAGCTTGGGTACAAGGGTTTTCTCAGAGTTAGGGTTCTCATTGCTTAACTCCATTTTTCATCCAATACTGTTCCAAAGGATTAAAAGAAATCAGTTTAGTTTTCTCTACTCATTTGACTAAGCTTTTTCATTCCTCGTCTGTCTTTTTAAACAGGTGAAAGACTTTCCATGAGTAACATTGGGGTGCAATTGGTGGCTATCTTTCTTCATCACCAATCCTTGTGTAGGATAACACATAACTGTTATATTTTGTTATTCTAGGTGGAAAACTCATCCCCTAGCAGTTTTGGTTCAAATACTAACTGAATACAACACGTCCTTGACAACTGCCAATCTGTTGGTTATTCTATTGATCCATAAAAACATCCCTTCTAGTGACTTCAAAGAGATCAGTGCAGGGTTTAGATCCTTCTGATACTTTCTTTCTCCCCTCAAGACACCATACTGAATAGCTCAGCCTCCTGCCTAATGTTATATCAATATTTTCAACTACTTTGAAAAATAACATGGCCTATGTCAAGTTGTTCCTGTTACCAGGATAAGGTCTTTTGTGACAGTTTAGCCAATGCAAAAAAAAACCGCAGCCAAACAAAAAACCAAACAAAAAACCCCAAAACCAATTACATCTGAAAATCCACTTGATTGGGAATTGTAATGTCTTCTCAGAACTTCAGGAAAGAGCTATTTCTGAATACACTAGGAGCTGTTTTGTACTCAGCATCCAGTGTTTAACTGGGTGTGAATCTAACAATACACATACTGAATTAGTGTCCTTCTATGCTCTTCTTCCTTGTGTGAATAGGTTTCCCAGAAGAACCAAGGTGTGTTTAGCCCAGAACTAGTTATGCCATTATCTAAGAATGAATGTAAATTATTCTAAGTCAATAAATATATATTTCAAGAATATTAACTACTAACTTTTTTTAATGGATGTGTTTTTTACAGAAATAGGGATTCTGAGTATTTGCAAGCATTAAGCCAATTACAGAGGTGAAGAGCACAATAGTGCAATATTAATTGACATGACACTTGCATTTTTATAACACCTTTCCTATGGACATCTCAAACTGCAAACTTTTTGCTGGGAACATCCATTAAAACATTCTCTTGATATTAATGGGGTAATGGTCAAATGTTCAAAATTATTTTGCTTTCCACTGCAGTTTGAGGCATACATGCTAGGACCGCACTACTGCTGAGTTGTACTGATGTGACTCCTGGTTCATTTTTGGTTTCATTGAATCTTGCTCGTTTTGCATGGTTGAACCTTGATGGAACTGTCAGTTTTAGTTGCCAGATGCAAACATACTTTCTTTCCAAAACAACTAGGCTTCTGAAGGAAAACATGTGAAGATCTTTTATTTTGTAGAATATAAGTACAAGTTTTATCTTTTGCTACTGAATAATTCAGTCTCATACACAGAATTTGGATTTTATTTCTCTTTAAAAAGCAAATATAGGGGATTATTTCTTTTTTTAAAAATACATATTCTTTTGGGACTATTGTCTTAGGATGGTTAATATGTATTTCTAAAGTACAAAAGTGTTTTTTCCTGACATCTTTCCCTTTTTTTTTTTTTTGCTGTTTCATCATGAATATCCTTCTCTTCCATCTGATTTGGTGATAAATGTTCCTAATAAGGTACTTTTGGAGAAAAAGTTAAGCTGTATCATTTATTCTTTAGCAGCATTTGATGGATGTTGGCTTGGACAAAGAGAGCACTTTGAAAGTTTTATAATCATATGGTAAATGAGAGCTAACATTAAACTAGTGAAAATGATCTGTTTGCGTTTATTTTGACCTTAATAGCTATGTCAAAATGACTAACGTAATTAGAGCATTTAGGTTTTGTCTCCAAGTGCAAGCCACAATGGAAAACAGCAAGTGTACTCTAGATTATTCTACATTGTATGATATCTAAGGTAGTCTAGACATAAATTTTATCTATATATACTCTATTAACAGTATTGGGTAGTACTCAGTATTACCTACTTGAAAGCGGGGTCAAGACTTCCAAAGAGCAGAGAAATAAATGAGTTTAAAAGTAATGCCGTATAATTTTGCAGGATAGGAATGGGAAATACGTAACTCATCATCACATGGGATGATGCAATTCCATGTGCTGTACCTGAATCTATTTCTCTGTGCTCTGTGCATTTAAGTTAAGGAAGTGAAAGATTTTATATGTATTCATTCATTGCAGAGTAAATCTTGCTCAAGAAAATGAGAAATGTGTCTACATAGGATTAACAGGATTTTATATTGAGACGTGAATTTATATTTGGCTATAAAATTAGTGTATATAATAATATTTCATATCACATCTTTTTTTAATTGAACTTTTCTACACATGTTCTTTTTCTTATTATTCTTTTAGATAGTTAAGGAGTAGAATAAGCCTGAATGCCTGGTTATTAGACATCAACTCAGTCTATCCCAGAATCTCAAGTACAATGACATTGGTATTACAACACCTTACATGGAGACTATAACTGCCTGATTAGATCATTTCATGGTTCATTTAGTGGAGTGGTCTAACTATTAGACACATTGAAATGCAATCTAGAATGCAGAGAGTAAGAGGATTACTTCTCTTACATGTACAGAATTTATTGGAGTTCAGTGGGAAGTTAGTGGAAAGTCATTTTGGGAAAGGACAAATTTCCGTATCTTGTAGAATGATCTGGGTACATCTCTCTTTCTTCATGAAAGGTTCTGAACTCTTACTTTACAATATGGCAGCATCATTGATTTCAGTAAGATGCAGGATTTAAATGGGATCAAAATCAACCAAAACAAATCATAACAAGATCAATCTTTCTACAGACTGGACAAAAAAAGTGAAATAATAGTAGTGTGTTAGATTTAGATTAACCTAAAAAGCTCATCTCTGTAAAGCACATAGTGAAAATGATCTGCAGTCTTGACTGGGCCTATAGGTATAATCCTAATATTATTCCAAATATTATGCTAAATAATTATATTTAGTATGCCAAGGTGTTCACAAAAATATCAGATAGATATTTTTTACCAGGAATACAGCATAGTGTGTCTAGAGAAATTATTTTAGGTTGTTTTAATTGATTGTATTTCTAGCAGTTGCAGTAACAAACAATAAATAATTCTTTAAAAATATTTATTCCATAATCAATATATAGCGATTACCTGAAAGTAGTAGTACATGAACAACTTGTAAGTAGTACTTGTGACCATGAGAGAACAACTCTAGTAAAAAGTGCAGTTGTACTCTGAAATGAAAAACAAAGTGCTCAGATGTAAGACTGGAAGAGCACAGGCAAAAAGAACATGTTCACAAAACAGATTCTTTGTCCCCTCTAGTTTATGCCAGCTCTGAAATGAGATGTTTTAGATGTTTAGTTAAAGAGAAACCAAGTTTATAAATGTAAATTGTAATCCTGCACAGACCTGCAGAGGACAGTGGCCGTTATTCAGCAGCGTGTGTGTGTAAATGGAGCATATTGAATGAACAGAGGGTTTAACCAACTTTTGTTTGGGTTTTTAATTTTGAGGGAGAATGCTCCTTCAGGCTCTGAATCATTTCAGTATGAAAAGCCTTGCTAGTCTAAACCTTCTCTTGTTAAAAATTTCAGTCCCATAAAATTGCCTAAGCATCATAAAACAATGAATATTTACAAAACCATACTTAAGGTACTGCTTGTGATATTCCCTACACAAACAATGTGTAGTGCCAGAGACTTCCATATGGCAAAGGCTTACATTATTTGGGCCTTATACAGCCCTGCCTATAGTCTTACAGGTTCTTAAATAATAAATGCAGGTATTGCATGTAGACTTCAATAAGTTGGCTGTATATGTAAATAATAGTTTCACAATCAAATTAATTATTTAGTCAAGACCTTTCACTTCCAGTGTTTTAAAAATGACCATGATTGATCCAGATTGTGCTCAGCTTTTATGAAAATGCTTAAATCCATTTCTGTTGTGGAAAAAACTGAAGTTCGACACAAACCTTTACTAATTTCAATTTAATAAAGATGATGCTGGCTCCACTGATTTCCCTTAGAAAACATAATTTGTGGAATAGTAGCAGAAGACCTGGCAAAGCTGTGGGAGACTAAACCAGCCAATTCTGGTGGTGGAAAGAAGACAGGAAATCTTTGAAAATAAGTGTGACAGTATGGTATCTTTAGAGATAAACAGAACAGAACATTTTGAAAAACCAGTTTGGTTTAGGTGCCTTAAATGTCAAGAAAAATTCAGCTTCACATTTGGTCTGCAACTTAGACTTGTTCACTGAAATAAATTTCTTTCTGCATAGTTTAGACGAAAATAGTAGTAGGAAGTTCTGGAATACAATCTTCAGTAATTGCTTCAATATACACAATAGGGATATACATTACAGCGTAATTTTTCTAAAGCTCTTGAATGATACAAATTTTGAATGCTCTTTCCGAAAGAAACAAGGTACATAGAAACAAAATTTGAAAATCTGTGATATTTAGGGTCCTGCATATTATATACTGCCCCTATTGATACCCAAAATTGGTTGATATTGGTTTGTAAGAAGTTAGTCTTTTGTTCTGAATCTGTTTTCAAAAATTAAATTCTTGTATTTTATGTCAAAAGGCATTTGAAAACTTTTCCTTCAGTTATACTTTCAGATTCTGATACAGAAAGTCAAATTAACATTGTTATTGTTTCTTCTCATTGTGAAAGCTAAAAACTGGTTTTATTTCATCAGTTATATATTTATGAAGTCTTTGCCTATACTTCAAGCTATTGTCTGTCGCTATTTGTTATTCTTACAGCGTTAACACTGTGCATTTGAAAAAGATGAGTTATTATTCTATAAAAGCAGTAGGAAGTCAAATCTCAGTTTGGAAATCTTGTTCCCTTCTCTCCCAACCCCCAATTCAAGGTTCCTCCTTTCAGATTTATGAAAGAAAACATTTCTTTCTGTAAAAGGTTTTTGTATGCCAGCATCTGGAAGTGTTTATTTCAGTGGCGTGTAATCTATCTGTGGATTTAGTTAGCACCAGACCCCCTTTTGTGTACTCCTGACTTAAAATTTTTATAAATGATCTTGTTGAATTTGTGCCAGTGTGCACATGGTTTGGCTGATTGCTGCATATATCCTTTACCTGCCAGTCACCTTTGATTTATATTCCTTCCCCTTTTGCTTTTGCCTTCCAAAAATGGTGCCACTGAACTGTCCTCTAAATCATCTTATTGGATAAATTACTCCAAGATGAGATGGTACGGTTTTGGCCGACTCCTTGACAGAAAGCATTCCTATAATCCATCCTTGCCCGCTCTGCAGAACCATTCAAAAAAGAGAACAAACAGGGGAAATCAGGCTCTCTCTTCGATCTAAGCACTATTTCTTCCAGTGCTATTCAAAAATGCAAAATCGGATGTTTGATTCATATAGCTCTTAATACCATCTGAAGACACATCAACTGTTTGAGAATCTTTCTCATGCACTTTCCTGAAGTGAACTTCTTCATTATATGAGTTTAATCCCAAGAATATGATTACACAGTTTTCTCCCAAAAGATTAAAATGTGAAAGAATAGCACATTTAAGAATATTTTAAAAGTATTTCATTTGGAATAGATTATACAATATACATGACAGTTCTTTCCATGATAAAAATCCCCATTGGTTTCCTTAAACTAAACAGCTAATACTCCTTCAGAATAACAACAGTTCTGTAAGCTTTACTTAATGATATTACTAATTTGGAGAGTTTTATGAAGTTTCCTGGAGAAAAGCAGGTGGCTTGGCAGTAATTTAAAAGGCTCACAATTTGTGGTAGCGGTTTCAGGGGGTTTCATGTTTCTAAAGAGGGAGACCAAGCTGCATATTGCTTAAGAGTGTCTGACACAATGATGTATCATTTTGGACTAAGTTTCCAGAAGTTCGTTGGTCATTAAATGTGCTGCTTGACTTTATATTGCAGTTTCCCAGCTGTCTCTACTGGGGGTAATCTTAACGCTCAAACAGAATTTATTAATGAAGGCATAAGTTTGCAGTACTGATGAAACAGTAAGTTGCCCAGATGATTTTATTAAACAGGAACATAGATTTTTAGATAAGACAAAAATGTCATTTAAGTAGATTTGAAAAGAACTGGCTCATTTTCTGCAGAGCACTGGGAAAGTATTTACAAACGGTCTGGATAGTATTTGATATCCTGTGGGGACATTTAAAATTCTTGGATTGCACATACATCAGTGTCTTACTACACAACACAGTACATGAATTGTTGCAAGCAGCGCGCAAGGCTTTCAGGCAGTATAGATGTGGTTCTGTTGAGGTAGGAGACACTGGCATGAAATGACTCTGCTAATGTAGTTTTCACAACAGCGTGGAGAGCTGCTCCTCCATTGTGTCGCTGCCTGTCTGAGCACATTACACTGGAAGTACTGAAACAAAATGTGCATCTTGCTAAACACAGAGGAGCTCACAGTGTAAGATTTTCTTAGCATCCATTTTCTAATAATTAAAAAAAAAAAAAAATTCTGATTTAGAAAATAAATTTACTAACTCTGTTAGTGAAAAGATAATAAGTAAGCTAGGAAGTTTGAAGTCAGCTGAATCTCTGATATAAAACAAAACAACCCCTAACCTCGTAATCCTTATATAGTTATTTTTTTCCTAACTGTATGGCCAGATTCAAATACATACTAGGGACATTTTACACACAATTGTACTGATGGAAAAGGATCCAAGGATAAGAATACATTACTTTTTAAATGAAGTGTATGTTCTTATATACCTCCTGAGAGGCTTAAAAGACGTTAGTATAAACAAGAATCTGACACATTGCTCAAGGCGACCTAACATGTAATACACAAATATTTATTTCAAGGGCAAGGTGAGCAAATATTCTACAGCAGATACTAGGTAAAAAAGGTAACTTATTTAAGTTTGCTGAGATATTACACAAAGGGAAGATATATAAACATGCCCATCCTCAATAATTTATATTAATTTTTGTAAAGACAGTGGCGCTGCATCCATGTAGCATGTACATTCAGGTACAGAGGTTAATAAATGGAAACTTGGTAAATGAAGAATCTTAAGAACAAATTGAAGAATCCTAAGAACAAAGCGGGTTTTTTTTCCTCACTTGTCATTACACAGAATATAGTGCAGCTCCCTGCGGGTTTCATGGTTTTATGAGTCTGTTAAATTTTGGACAGTATCATGTACTTATACCATTATGTAATGCAAGATGAATTGTTATAGTTGTACTCTGTATAGTTCTTTCAGATTTCCCTTGAAAATGAGCATTCATTCATATTTTTCTTCCTGAAAGATTTAAAAGTGCTTTATGAACTGAAACTGCTCATAATTGTCAGTTCACCTATGTCAGGGGCTGAGCCAGCTCAGATTTGAAATGCAGCAGCTGTGTAAGTCTGCAGCAATGCTGCACAGCTTTGTAGGACAGGATGTGAGCTGTCTAGATGAAACATTATGAGAACTTTAGGATCATGTACTAGAACTGTTTGAGTTGGAATTAATCTGTGGTTGAAGAAAATTTCATAGAACTTAATTTCTTGTGAACAGGATCTCCACTTTAGATGTTATTTCTACCACTAACTCTTGACAGTCTTGTCCCATTGAGATTGGATAGAAGCTATAACTGTGGACATCTCTGGCATCACTGACATGCTACTTCACAACAAAAGAAAGTAAAATCTCTAGAATGACAGGATAAATCTGGAAAGGAACAAATAATAATCTAGGAACACCAAGACTAAGTGGAAATATTTTTTTATAACTCTCATTGTTTATTATTTTCCATTCTAATTGGCTACTCTTGTTTGTGAAGTCATATAACAACACTCAAAGTTGAGCACCTCTTGGGCTAGGTAATGCACACAGGAGAAGACAAAAGATTTCTGAAGTTTAAGCAGGAAGTTCGTGGTTTGTTTCTGTCCGTTTTTCAAGCCCCACATAGTTAGGTGTCAGTTCTCATTTAAAACTTTGATACCACTAAGAGCAAAAAAAAAAAATTGTTTAGTGAGTAGTGCTACAAATGATGCTTGATTTCCTCTGGTTTGTGTCCTCTGTCCTTTCTATTTCCTGTGGCAATGATGCTCATTCTTCCCTTATCCCTCTGATATGACTCCAGGCAGCAGAAGACATCACTGCTATATGGTTGCTAGAAAATTTAACATCGAAGTGCTCCTTTTCTAGAAACAAGACCCATTTTAGGGAGCCTGACTGTGGACTTTGTAGTGCTTGCAAATATTTCTGTAGCAGAATCAATCAAAAACGCCAGGCTTGAGGCAACTGAACACATTTTATGAATTTCAGTTTGGGGTTTCTATGCTTCTTCCCTTCCTTGAGGTTTTGCATTATTCCAGCTTTCTGACTTTTACTTCAAGGTCCTGTAAACCTCAATACAGCAAACCAATCATCTGCTTAATTTTTAAACTATACCTTCAGTCTGACAAAAGCACATACTAAATTGAGGCTTTTCAGTATCATTTAGTGATATACATTTTGATTCATCTGTTATTTCAACATTCTTTTTTTTTTTTTTTTTAATGTTATGGAGCAGGAGAAAAAGATGGAGGAGGATGCTTGTAGGAGAAAAGTATTCTCAGAGATGGAAACAGAGATAAAGGATAATATATGTTTCTAGGTACATCTATATCTAATTGTATATTAGTGGCCAAAACTAAGAAAATAGTCGTTGCTATGTAAAAGGTTTTAATATTTTTTTATTTGCACATAAAGTGATTCCTCCTGATTCTTGATTTCTCTGGACATTTAATTTACAGCAGTACTTTTGTCAGTGATGGTGACCTTAAAGTTGCCAGTAGCAGATTTGATGAAGATGACAAACTCCTGGCATTTCTGCTGCTGGGATGAAAGATAGAATGTTCAAAAATATATTTAGTTGAGAGAGATAATAGTTTAAGCAAGAGGTGGACTGAAATGTGAGATTCAGGTTGGTGTTTTTTTTTTTTTCTGTGTTCCATTTCTGAAAATAAATATGGCAACTGCTCAGCTGTGGAACTGCAAATTATGTAGTTGTGTGTACTGTAAAGGTAAGTGCCAGAGTAAGAGAAGATATCTAAGTGTCCTTAAAAAGTACTAGCAATAAGCATAAAATGAGGTGAAATGAAATGAAATGAAATGAAATGAAATGAAATGAAATGAAATGAAATGAAGACTGGATCCTTTTTCTGGACTTGTAATATTTGCCTCACTGGAAAATTTGGAAAAATACTTAAAGGATTTAAATTTAAATAGGATACAGCACTGGAACAATACTGTGTTGTTAGCAGAACTAGAGAAAAATCACAAGATGAAGGGAAGAACTTGAAAGGAACTCTAGAAATGGAGAAAGTTTAATCAGGTACTGGTTATGTTTTTAGTGCTGTGTAGTACTGTACTTGTACCTGTGACTGTGATATCCAGTTTACAATTAAGCTTCAAGTACATCCCTTGTATCTACTGTTCCACAGTGAAAAAGTTTCACCATCAGGATGGTTTTCCTGCTTTAAAACCAGGGGCTTCTTACCCCTATTTATATCACCCTGGATAATTCAGTTCTCTTCTCAGTGATTAAGGTATTTAGTTATTTATTGGTAGAGGTTATATGATTTTCTCCATGTCACTTAGTTATAGAAGCGAGGATATGAGGTGGGAGTTTTCCTTGGTGATACATTCTTCTGTGTCTAAGTATTTGTGTTAGTTAATATGCACATGGATAAAAATGTAATGTATTGGTCTTTAGTAAAGGTCCTGGGCTATTCTGCAAAGCCTTGAGAACATGTGTCAACTAGGTGGTTTCCTTCAGGCTTTAATTGCTGAATGACTGTGGAACCTGGAATATATCTGAGTGGTTAAAAACCATTATATTCTGTTTTACTAATTTGGAATGAATTCCACAAATAAGAGCTCTGCCTTATTATATGCCTCTAATTTCACATAATTTAAATACTAGGAGAATAATAATAAGAAATAATAACAATAATAAAGAGCAAGACTAAAAATAAGAACAAAATCATACAATAGGTGTTTAATAGGGTTGTTAACACTGGCAGGTTATGTAGGTTGGGAAAAGGCTGGTATTCAGCTTGGAGAAATTGTACTAATACAATATTTCAGGCTGGCAGCTGGCACAGGTCATTCTTTAAATGTGGTGATGTGCTGACAGGATTGTCATTTGTGATGGTAAAGAATTGAGACAACAGGAAAATAAATAAGACTGTCTAGAGATCTACATGTGTTAGTTTTACTGCAGAAGGTGATAAAACTGCTGGAAGCCAGCAGTCTCCATGCAAAATTATTGCAATACAAATGTCCTAGAATTGAGACATATTAATTTCACTAAGTTAATTTTGTTGGTGGTGAAGGGTTTGAGTATTTTTTTACTTGCAAGAAGGACAACTAATTATTAATATTTACCATCAAGAGGACTGTAGTTCTAATTGGTGTTTAGATACAGTACTTATATTACCATCAGAAGTTACAGCATATATTCGGAGTTAGGTGCTTCTGAGAAAAAGCATACAACTCTTTCTGCATCTGTTAACAAGAAAGTTTAAACAATCTCACCATTGTGCATGGACTGTTTTTAAAAAGAAGCATATGGTAGAGAAGAAAAGTAAATGTTTGTTGCCACTTTAGGAAGCTTGGGATTAAATAGCTTAGTAGGTAGATGAGGTCCATCTTTGTCCATAATTTGCTGTGAAAATGTTTGGGTAATAAAAAGAGATAACTAGATAGAAAAAAGAGAAACTAGATGGCTCAACAAATTGATAAAAAGCTATTGATCATGGCTCTCTAGAACATGTTGAAAGCCATTCATGTGATCAAAGAATATTAATTTTGAGACATAATTTTATAACTAGTTCCAAACTGACTAGACATTTTGAATGCTTAACCTGAAATATGTAAAAGAGTACTGGTTGTATTATGTTTTTTCCTAAAGATGCATGATAGCATTTCTTGAAAGTTGGAGTTTTTCTGGATTCAACTTCCATAGCAGAAGTAAATTGTCATTTAACTTTAAAAAAGGGGGAAAAATTGTTAACCACTAATTCTTTTCAATGTAAGAGCAATGCTCAAGATCCAGGACTCCTCTACATACTATTTGTAATGCACAAATGCAGAAGAGAAGTTAATGATGGCTCAATAGATTTTGCAATATATATAGAAGAGAAATTATGAGATTTGATAGATAAACAGGAGAGTAAGAGTGAGATAGTTTTGTTTAGCTTTTGAAGAAGTTGTTTCAGTGTATAAATTATCCAATTAGAATGAGGTGGTTTTTTTTTCCCATAGGAGTCAGAGCACAGAGAGTTTTAAGACTTAAGTGACAGGGGGTGATGAAATTAGCCTGCTGTTTGCTTCTTCCTACCAAAGATATGATGCAGAAGATGTGCTGGCTTGAACGTTTGGTGTGTGCCCAGCAAAGAGGGGCAAATGCACCAATGCAGGTTGAAATCTGACATTTGATGGTAGATGTGCTGCTGCACAGGAGGAAGATAATGTCATGCAGGAAAATGAAAAGTAGTTTCTAATGCACGCAGCTGAGAGAAAGATTCAAAGTAATGAGCAGGAGAAATGAGATTAGCAGGAGCCTTATGACGTGGTACAAATAAGAAAATGTTTTTTTTCAAAGCTAGATTCATAAATGTTTCTGTAACTTCTGCAGTGAGAAGATCAGAATCTGCACAAAGAGTAAGGAAGACAGTTATTTGCCACTAGCATTGTTATGTGGAAAGAAAAAGGTGAAATATAATTGCAAGCTGAGTGTGAACACAGGGAACATCCAGTATCAGAGATGACACCCATGTTACACACTTTAATAGTGGCAGCGGTCATGAGGTTCTTGAATGTAGAAGATGGTGGTTTTGGAATAGGCAGGAGATGAGGAATTCCAGTTTATCCATGTTCAGCCTGAGCTGGCAGCTTGATGTGGAAGCTCTCACAGGGTCATGAAAAGTGAACTAGCCCTGAGTTATTCAGCCAAGAATCTTTATCGGTTGTATCATAGCGTTAAGAAACACTTACTGCCATGTCTGTGAACAAAATATTAGTTCAGGAGTATTATTTGCTTCCCCTAATTTATTACAAACTTCCCAATTCATCAAAGCACAATTTCCTTTAGGTTGCTGAAGTGTAACTCCTTATATATATATATATATTTATTTTTTTTTTTCATGGAAAGAATTCATTCCCAACTTCATAAACTTTATTTTTAAGAAATTGTGGGTTCAAGGTTTCTAATAATGTCTTTTTCTAAAAAAAAGGTAACATTTCACTTTAAACTGATGTGGCAGTATTCAGTTGCCTGTAATCAGCAGCAACTTTTTGGCTTTAGTATTTATTAATATATGCCCCAAGAATAGCACTAGATATTGGGAAGTTCTGACTTTTACCATTATAACTGAGACTATCATTGTAATATCAAGTCAGAGAAACTTTCTGGGTTTGGTATCTTCATCTTTGCAGTTCTTTTGCAATATGCCATGAAGCCTTGCACATGCAAAAACCACCATGTATTTTTAAGGCATGTGTCAACTGGATTCAACACATACCCTCTGTTTCATACTATGAAGATGTGGTCCTTGTAGGGCAGCTTCAGCATTGCTATAGATGCTTAGAACAGAAGCAGACACACAGAGAAATAAATATTCCGGTTTAGGATCTTCAGACATCTTGTCAGGGTACAGAAGAAATCTGCAATCAAGTGCAGTATGATGTTAAGCCAATAAGGCTTTCCTGGTTGGCCTGAGAAGTCCTGTTTTATAATATAGGCATAGGTGGAGTGGCTGGAGCTCTGCATTCATAGTGAGTGTTGCAGGTTTGGAAAATTTACATTGCAAACTCTTAAACTTCCCAGTTCTCCAGATGTAGTTTATTTAGGGTCTAGTTTCCTTGTCAAATATTTTTGGAAAAAAGGTAATTGGGGATTGCAAAGTAATGAAGAGGATAAGTCAGTGACAGAGAGTTACTGGGTTACCATTCGATAAATGAAGTGTGAGCAAACTATTTTCATTCCCGAAGAGCCAGATTTTAAGTATTTCATGTATGAAATAAGAAAATGGGCCATGTTTACAGGCTCTAGGACTGTATCTTGAAAAGTAGTCATTTTGAAAGAGTGTCCTGAGTCTTGAGGAGTTGGTTAATGTGATGCAATCAAAACAGCGCTGTAGCTGAAGGGATTGATGAGTCCTTGGACAGGCAGGCAGAGGAATAGCAAATTGAAGAGTTTTCTGCTTTACCAGGGCAACCACAGCTAAAATATTTTTCCAATTTGGGTGTCATGTTTTAATAAAAAACTCAACAACTAGAGAGGGCTTAAAGGTCTAGGAGAAATTGTGAAAGACTAGGAAGTCCTGACACAGAGATATGCACAGTGCTTTGTCTGTGGAGTTTATCAAACTGAAAACAGTGTTGTGTAGTCAGTCTTTAAGGCCCCACTAAAGAAGAAAAATGTCATGTTTTAGGGTTTTTCAGTCCTACAGCAGTTGTAAGGATATTCAAGGTGGGATTTCTCTGGCTAGATACAAACATCTGTATCTGGGCACAATTACTAGATTTCCTTTATAGGAAATAAGCATTTCTGGGCTGTAATTTCTCTCTTTCTAAGGTAGATGTTTAAGAGGGGTCAAATGAACCATGCTGTAGAAGTGCCTTTTTCTATGTCTTGACAGGATATGTATATAGATATTGACACTGCTGAGCTCTAGGTTAGGTGAGAGGAGTCCTTCTCCTAGTATGCAGCTTGACATTTAAGCTAGACAAATTCAAACTAGAAATAAGGCATTTATATTTTTAGCGACATAACTAAGTGCTGAAATAACTTAACCAATGATTGTGACAGATTGTCCATGACTGGAAATTTTACAATGGAGATATTTCTGTAAAACCTGTGCTCAAGTTCAACCACAGCTACTGGATCTGGAGAGCTGATTCAAGAAAATTGTGTGGGTTGTGTTATGCAGCAAAGCTTGATTAGATGGTTCTTTCTATCCCCAAGAGCTACAAATCATACTTTGCTGGTGCTGTGGTAAACTGTAAATAGGAAAATCCACTTTGAATACAGGTCAGTGACTTACCCGGTTTGAATTCCTGATGTTCAGGTGCATAGTTTCAGAGGAAATATTTTGCAAGATTTCTGCTAGTTTGCCATTCTAAATATAACAATTTTGCTTCGGAGTTACAATTTTCAATTTTCATAAGTTTTGTGTTACACAATGTAGTCTGATTGATTTTTTTTTTTTTCTGGAAAAATAAACATCACAATTATGTAATAGAAGTTTTTGGGAAGAAAATATTGATTATGTAATTGTGACATTTGTTTTTAGAAATAAAATTGTGATAATTTGTTAGTAGAACAGGTAGGTTAGAAAAAAATCAACATTGCTTTTGAAAATCAATGGAATGACACTTTTTTTAAAACCCTCAGAAAATTTAGGTCATTATTTCTATATGTGGTATCTCTATACATTCTTACAAATATTCATATTACTCTTACATTGTGAATAAAATGGGCTAAATACACCACTTTAATTAGAGTAGTGGAAATAACTTGTTATTTCCATTCTTTGAATGCGTTTGGCAAATTTCCATTGTGTCAACATAATTAAGACATTAATATTAATCTAGTAAGTACTGTAACTTTACATAGTGGAAAAATAAAATAAAATGGACCATGAGAACATTTTTCAATATCAGTTTAAATTTTAATACTTTATATTGTTGTGAAAAGTTATAAAAATCTGTTATTATTTTATTACCCTATTAAGAAAACAACGCAGCAACAGATGCTTGTTATGCTGATTTTCTCAGTCTGTTTATGGGGATGTTTTATCAAAATGGGTCTTTTAAAAGTTATAAAGATGTAATACTCTTCTAAATTAGGTCATAAATGCCTAATGTGGAAAACTAATACATTTTATTATTTTTCAAGTATGAGTTTATGTATATTAAAATATGCAGCTGTTAGGAAGTCTGGAGTGTGTATAACAGAAACATATTGGATTACAAGATGTTAGTGTCTCTCTCTGAGTATGTACATTCTTTATGCATATACCCACACAAGTTCTTGGCATGCAGAAGAGACTACATTAACATTTTGCCTCTGTGTTATTTTCTAGTACCATAGATTATTTTTTTATGAATAGATGTAAATGCTAAATATACTGAGCACATGCATGTATTTTTACTCTGTATTTGCCAAAATCTTTACTATGGCCACATACAGAAATTGAGCAGGTAGATCTAAAATGAATACCTAAACAACACTCAGTTTCAACATCAGCAACTGTGTGCTGTGTTTCTGCAAAAATGGTAGGTGTTCCCAGACCAGGAGAGATAATAAGATAATCTCTTTGTTTAAGCCTTCTTTTGTCTCCATACAGCTGGAATGGATTTGTGGTGGAGAAGAAGGGATTCAAACACTTGCCTGCTTGTTGCAGGTAACATGGTGACCATGACTACTTTAGGAAATGGTACAACCAGGAGTATTTTCAAATTTACCTGTAATTAGTGATGGATAGATCAGTTGTCAATGGTGTACTTGCTGAAGCTCAAACTTCGTGTCTCCACTGATGGAAGCACTTAACGGTCACAAAAAAGTGTATGAAGTATACACCAAATTTTATGGCAATGATGGGAGTGCACCAAATTAATAGGGGCCTGTTTCCTGCCCTTTCACACACACATCCACTCCCTCACTTATTTATGTATATGGGAAAATCTATTTATAGTACTATTTTGTTTTAGAAAGGAAACAGAATTGTATAATATTGTGACATTTTATTCTAATTATTGCAGCATTGTTTGGTCACTTACACTACTTTGTTTTTAAAAACCACAACCCAACAAGAATATTTATGGTTTCTCATGTTCAGGACCTCATTCTTATGAAGAACTATCTTACCATGCTTCAAATACTTCCTTCAAAACACTCCTTTTTTTGCAATGCTCACATGAACCTTGTCAGTAGTTAGGTTCAATGTGTTATCAGTCATATCTGTGTACATCATTTTTTTTCTTTGAATTTTCTTTTTTTTTTTTCTTTCTTTTTTTTTATTTTTTTTGTCCTGTGTGTCATTTTGCCATTACGTGAAGATTGTTAATGTCTCAGGAAGAAGTTTCATTTTTTTTACTGTTCTTGTGCTTTAGATAGTAGGGTCATAGTCTGTATGGACTCAGCACTGCAACATTAAAATAAATAATTATAAATGTTATAAAACAGTAATTTAAATGAAGGTAAATTAGTAATAGATACTTTTAATATAAGCAATGTGAAAACTCAACCTTGAACTAGGAGAACAAAGTTCATCTCTAATATCTGTGACCATCTCTGATGTGTCTTAGAAAGATGATAATAAAATAAAATACCAACAATCCTGATCCTGACATGGAGGAAAACTCTTTCTTCTTGCTGGATCTGGTCTCACTGTGTATGGTTTCATTGAACACTGAGTATGTGGAATCATAGCAGACCTTATCCCTGCAGACCTCTGTCCACACACATTTGCCTTAACCTCACTTTAAAGCTTTCTGTTTGCAAAGAAATTCTGAACTGTGAAACCCAATTTCCTCCATGTTCAGAGCAATTTTCTATTTGATACACTGCAAGCTTGGCTCCGCCTATGAAACCCTTCTTTCTTCAAACCTGCGAACAGCTGGGTTTAAGTTTTAGTTTGGGTGACATATGAGTCATGCTGCTTCACTCACATCTGCATCTGAAGTTTCCATGAGTTTAGGGATAGCTGGCCCAGGGTTTTGCTTTTGGCCCGAATCTTACACTGGTAATTTTCCATCTTCTTTTGTCTTACATATATTTTCAGGGAGGATTAAAAAGTTTGCTACCTTCTCTTATTTGCTGCATTCTCTTATCTTGTGTTGTGGCTGTCTTTATGTTGACAGAGTTAGAAAAATCTGCGGTATGGTGCTCTCTGTTTTCCATGTCCTATTCACTTATTTGTTTTCACTTACATCTGGTTGGTGTGCCATGCTACTGTCCTCAGGGTGGCTTATATTCAGGTTTTGAACCTATGTTGGACTCTGTCACAGCTTAGGGCCTCTAAGATGATTAGGGGAGTGGAGCATCTCTCATGTGAGGTCGAACTGAGAAAGCTCAGACAGTTCAACCAGAAGAAAAGCCTTAGGGGGACTTGATCACTATGTGTAAATGCTTGATTAGTAGGGTGTGAAGAAGAGAGGACCAGACTTCTCTCAGTGGTTCGTTGTGAAAAGGCGGGAGGCAATGAGCAGGGATTGCAATACAGGAAATTGCACTTCAAAAGAAATTTCACTTTTAGAGTAACCAAGCATGGGAACAGGCTGCCCTTGGGAGTCTCTGAAGTTTCCATCCTTGTAGATATTCCAAACCCAAGTGGACACATTTCTAAGCAAGCAACTGTAGGTGATCCTGTTTTGAGCAGAGAGTTGGACTAGGCATTATCTAGAGGTGCCTTCCAGCTTTGATGAGTCTGTGAATTGCAATGTTGTTGAGAGCATGTTTAGGGGTTGTGTACATTCAAATTTTCTGTCTTCTCATCATTCTCTGGATTCAAGACATGCATTCAAAAATCT
The DNA here is from genome assembly GCA_024336885.1 of Actenoides hombroni. NCBI lineage: Eukaryota > Metazoa > Chordata > Aves > Coraciiformes > Alcedinidae > Actenoides > Actenoides hombroni. Next base: position 20,736,273 of record WUAM01000395.1, read on the forward strand.
TTATAGATGTACCCGTTACAGTTAAAATCATGCTGTATACACATTTGCCTCCTTTCTAACCATGTTATGAATTACACATGAAGCCTGCATGCCATATAGTTTTAATTAACCTAATCTATCACACTAGATGTGCTGCCAACCACCAAAGTGTTGATAGGACTTCACCGGAAGCTCAGCTAGTCTGTCATCATCTGGAGTCAAAATGTAGTTAAGATGATACTCCCCTTTCAGAACTGTAGGTTTTTTATGAAGTATGAAATTCAAGCCACTGTGCAAAAGGCTGAATTTGCTGTCATTTTCTACTTTTCAAGCTTTGCAAAATAGGTGACTTATTGGAGTGTCCTGGATGTAATTCACATTAGTGAAGTAGATTCCATGAAGACAGCATAAAATATACCATGGTTTCATTATCAGGAATTCATGGTCAACAGAGTTTAGTGAGTCCTTCTGCCAGGAGTTTGTGCTTCAGAAAAGATCAGTCAGAGGTGAGCCTTTACAAAATACAAACTTCAGACGTGTTTTTCAGAGTGAGTTTCACGAGAGGTTGTTGTTCCTGGTGGCTAGATATGCCTGTTGCTTCATTACAACCTGATAATGTATCTTATGTCCTGCTCCTTGTTAAGACGTATTTCTTAATTTAGCAATGAGTCAACGTGTTCATAACGAAGTGGAGCAAGGCTCAGTAAACAACACTTTTATGGCTTCAAGGTTATTTTTTGAGATATCTTTTCTGGATTAAATATTTCAAAATAATTCAGTTATCTGCTTGTCGCTTCTTTCTAAACCAAACTAAAAGGCAATAACAGTTGTACACTTTGCTAGTCCCAGGCTTCAGTAGTAGAATATTCTCTATCTGCTTTCCCTAAAAAGTAGGAGAAAGAAGAATTCAAGATTCTATCTGAAAGTAATTTTTCTCAGCTGTGCAGCCAGAATAATTTTTGGTCTCTACATGCTACTAATACCAATCCTAGGACTGTCAGAATGCTGAAAATTGCATTTTCTGAACTACAAGGTGTGTTGCTTGTCTTGAGAAGGCACAATAGGTCATCTGGAAACACATCCCCAAGTTGTGTGCTGTTGAGTGTGCTAACCTGGTCCAGGCTGCAGGGCCACCCATGTGCCCTTGCTCAACAGGGACCCAGAGGGCTGTAGCTTTACCTCATGTTACAAGAGGGTACTGCTGCTCATGCAGCTCATATTATAGGAGAGTACTGCTGCAGCTAATTTAAATGTTACATCCATTTTAAGAAACAATATTTGGGGGTAGTTTAGTGTTGTAGGATGCGCTTCCAGAGAATACAGTCTGGTGCCTCAACTTGAATATACTATCATGTGGTCCAAGAACACCACAAAGATTGTTCTTTGCATGCTCATTATATCCTCATACTTTATAAAAGTAGTATTTTTGTCATCCTATACTTGAATTAAAGGTATATGCTTTTCTGAACTGTTCACTTTCTCGTTTGCTAGGTGTGTAAATTCAGAACAATTATACTTTGGGAACTTAATTTCTCCTGTTTGTAAAAAAAGATTTGTGCACTCTGGTTTTCATACTGAAAACTCCTGTCTTTAAGGTGCAGTAAGTAGGGTGTTTCCTTATATGGTAAGTAACTCTTTAAGAATATTGCTTACTGAACTTTGCAGCCATTGGGAAAAAGGAACTACAGTTTCAGGAGTTTCAGTTACCAGTCTGATTTGTTGACAAGTGGCTTGATACTTAAAAGAAGCCAGTAATGATTTATAATTTCATGAAAATGTTCATGATTAGGCACTTTTTTTCAGAAAGCTAAACTTTATATGGCTAAACATGGTTAAAATAACATACATAATCAAATAAGTTGTGGGGTTCTATGCAGTTAAACTAAAGCAAGTTCACATTTTCTGAAACAATGAGATCAGAATTCATGTTGCCAAATGTAGGCACATAGGAGAAGACACTTTCAGGGGTGCATGTCCTTCCAAACAGCATATTTCATAGCACTAGCTGTAAATGGAGGTGGGGGTGATTAGCTCAGATTGAGAGATGTTTATGGTCTAAAACTGAAGGGTATTAACTGAGATGAATGCACCTTAAATAAGCAGCAAAGATTTTTGGATATCTTACTTTGAATGCATATAGAAAGTGATGTTAGACAGCACTGCAGTGACTTAATGATAGGATTGCTAGGTACAGTATAAATTATGTTCATTTTATGAAGCCTAAAATATTAATTCATGCCATTTTTATAGACAGATTACTTTTTTCAGATTTTTGTTGCATATCTCAGTACTTGTTAGTCATCTTAAAAGTGGTTTTGATATCCATTATGTGTCTGAATTTTCTTACCAGTTTTATAATAACACTTTTCTTAATTATGTAATTATAATTTCTTCCTGTTCTCAGTGAATAAAATATATCATACAGATTAAAAAATGGAGGGTAAGAGAAGAACTGGAACTTACTATACCAAAAATATTCTTGGATTTATTAAAGAAGTAAAATGAACAATAAGATATTTTTCTCACTTTTCAGTTGCAGCTATGAGAGATCTTGCTTGTAACAGTAATTAGTACAAATACATTAAGGTAGAAATTGTTTTTTCTGTTGGGTTTTTCCATCTCATATTAAGTATTTGAAAACTCTACATAGGTAGCATATTTTATATTTGTAAGTATATTGTATGAATTCGTAGGTTTTTTTAAAAGCTTTATTTAACAGCAGCAGAAGTCCTATGCAATGTTATTGCATCCTATCCTTTTAAACAAGTTATGTGTCAAGAATGGGATAGAAAAAGAACTGCATTTTAAAAGTATGTTTAATAGGAATCAGATTAGGTGTTACGAATAGACAGATATTTACTTGCAAGACAAATCCCTAAATATAGAAAAACATGGCACCAAAAAGTTTAAGTAATTGATGAGTCGGAAAATTCACGATACTCTTGGAGATTTCTGGGATTTTTTGAGGGGCATGTTTATTAAAAATACAGCCTAAGGCTCTCAAGTGGAACTTAAAGCCTCATTGAGCTAAACAGTGTATGAATGCAACTCTCATTTGAGATGTGTGAAGTGCATTAAATTGAGAAATATTTATTTGGAGCCACCAAGGACAATGATGGAGAGGCAGGATCACAGAGAAGAGATGAGAGAGCAGTCCAAAGGCAGATGTAAGCACAAGTAGTGCACATGTCATCAGCTTAGGGCAGCACAGAAATTACTTAAAAATAACATAAATGATAAATAGAAGGTGGCTGAATTACTGCAGGCCCCAGAGAAAAGGACTGAAGGAGGTCTCTTAAAGGGAGATCCTAAAGGAATGACAAGAAGTGGAAGGTGAGTGGGGAAAAGTTAAAGTTATGACTGATAAAGGAAGCTGTGGTTCTAAGCATATACAACTGACCGTGTCCAGAGCAGTTAAATAAACCAGGACATGTAGGTTACAAGGGTACCCGTTAAGTTTCGATCATGAAACCACCTTTATGCATCTTGGTAAAGGTGATTTAGAGTTGTAGTGGTGGCAGCTCCTAAACTGGAGGAAATTTCTCATGGAAGTGAACATTTAGGTTTGCTGCTAATGGGCTGTACTGATGTGAATAAGGCTTACTAAATACACAGCCATAACTGTTCTTATTTATATGCAGAATATAAATATCACATTGTGTAATAACTATAAGACAATCCAGAGCATTTCCAGGGGATTATTGCACATCTCAGGTAGCTTAAGTCAGTCAGCCTTTTGGCTTCATGCCTTAAAACACTACTAGAGACATGTTATAATCGTCCAGAAATGCTCTGCCTGTTGCAAATTACAGCTTAAACCAAAATATTGAGTACATTACACATATACCCAAAATACACAATTTTACCAGGTAATAGGATGTGCATGTTTAAAAAACAAAACAAACCATCTATATATGGTGAAGTTCAATATGCTCTTCCACAAGCTGAAGAGAGAATTTACATACCCATCCAGAATAGTTCCAGAAAGTCCCTGCTAGTTTGCAATGTCATTTGCTTCTGTGATTAATGATCTTACTATCATCATCTTTGACCTTTATGTCTTTTCCCTTCTTTTTGGCTTTGTTTATTTGGGCTCTGCATTGGATCTCTGAAGTGCCACATATGCTTTGAGGCACTCAAATACGAGATGTGATTATACCAATGAAGTGTAAAGAATGTTCACAAACGGTGCTCAAGACTGAACAGAGAAAATGGAAGGATGAATAAATAATGACTAAAACTCTAACACAATCACAATTTTCTAAGTTAGACTAACCAGGAAGAGGTTTTCTTATAAGAAAATGATATCTGATCTGAGTGTTCATGTAAATATCTGTATTTTACTATCTCACCGATAGGATTAAAGTTATTTATTTATTTATTTATCTTCCTGTCTTCTCTTACATGAGAGATTAAATGGGAGATCCTTGTTTACCTTATCTCTACCTGGTCCTGCTGTTCATCCACTCTAAACTCTGCCATCCTGTGCTGTTCTCTCTCTCATCCTGGTGAGCAGATTGCTCAGCATAATGTTTTTATTGATCCTGTCTTTATCGGCCCTATGATAGGTTGCTCTGAAGCAAGCAAAGCATTTCCAGCTAGACAGGGTTAAGGAGTTGCTGGCAGCCAGGCACACCTCGTGTTGTTTCTTTTCCCCAACCACCTTGTTTTTGTCAGATAAAATTGCAAGCAAAAAGCAAATTACAGTGTTTTCTGATATTAACTGTAATATTATGTCTTCTTCCTTGTAGGCAATTTAGCTCAAGCTGGCAGGCTGCCCATTTAGTGCACAAGGACACTGCTTTTCTGGGAGGCTGTGTCAGATAAAGCTGTTAGCTTTTCTGAAAGCAAAGGCTATTTTTTCCCCCCCTTGTTAGTGGAACAAGGCCTTATCAGCATATAAACACAGCCTGCACGGCAACACAAAGATACCTGTTTTGCCTCATATTCAACTTCCTCAACAAAGCATATTTCTTGTGTGGATATTAAAATAATAGCTTTTAAGTTAGAAAGAATGCTTGCTTGCACTGCAATTATTAACTGCTCAATTAGGACACTTTTCCAGCTATCTGGCCTGAGGTTTTCAGAGGAGCCTAGGGATTTGACTGCATAAAGCTATGTCTGTACTGGGAAATTAACTGTGTCTGTGGTCTCTGACACTGAGGCTAACAGGCATGGAAGGGCCCGTGTCCATATTATTCAATTTTCTTATCCTCCAAAATATAGGGTGGCCGTCTCCAAACCGCCTCCTGAGAAGGATTTCTGGCACCCGCATTCCTCTGAGCTGTGTTCTGTCCTTGGAGAATGGCAGTTGCCCTATGCCAGAAGCATTCCTAGGGCTAGTTGGACAACTTAAGTGTAAAGGGGTCCTGGAGTAGTTAGAGTGCTACACAAACCATTAAAACATTTGGGTTTGGTTGTTTGTTTTTTTTTAAAAAACACGGGGTATTTATAGTGAATACTTTTCAAGAAGCAGCTCAAAAGTGCAAAAAGCAGAAGCCTGGAGGGCTGAGGAGGTTGGCAGCACATCAGTGTAGTGGACAGCAAGGGTGAGAGCCTGGGCGTGTGTTTGGGGACTGGCCGCTAACCCCTGCATTCTGAGTTTGAGGGATGTCATCTGATTAGGATCCAGATTGCTCTCCATCATCTGTTAGGATTGTTTCTGCTGTATCAGCTTGATGACAAGGACGTTAAGTGCTGTTCACACTGATTTTTCCCAACGGGAGCTGCTGTGGATGTGAACACAGCAAGCCGTGGATATGTGGAATAAAGTGGTGTCTGCCCAAGAGCAGAGGTTGGAGCTCTTTAGA
>WUAM01000395.1:20742161-20774574 GCA_024336885.1 Actenoides hombroni
ATTGCCAGCTAGCACGAGAAGAGCCAGATGAGCAGCGGTGTCACTACCTGCTTCTCTTCTGTGTCCCACAGCTGCATGCTATGACAAGCGAATTGCACTCTGGGCTATTGGGATGTCCAGGGTCCAGGAATATTCCCTGAGACTGTTTTAAATTACAGTCAACTCTTAGTGTCATTCACTGCTCTAGAGCTGAAGTCTTAAGCTCTGGTCCTTAGAGCAATCTCATGTGCAGTCTTCATGGTGGTACCGCATGTTCTTTGATCTACAAAAAAAGGTGCCTTCCACTCAGTAACCTTATGTGGCCAATTGCATTTTATAAATAGGTCATTCTTAGCTATTAATGTATAGAAAAGACAGTTATCTTTAAGAACTGCATAACTCTTGTCACGTTAGATCCCCTTCAACAGCATTCAGTATCCAATGCTGGTTTAGATTATGCTTATTAATAATAGCGATAATAATAGGAATACCGTAGTCTCTCATTTTGTAGGCTTCAGCATTATATAAGGTTGCTCTGTCTTACTACATACTGCAGATATCACTACTGCTTAGCTCAGGGTTGTGTGAACTACAGATGTTGATGATGTCATCTTGCTGTTGACAAGTAGAATATAAACAAATATTTTCTTCAATTTTTTTTTAAAATTTTTTTCCCCCATTTTGCTTTCCTATAAGAAGATCTTTTATCTTCTTGAATGCCTTTGGGATGATTGTCTAGTGGGAAGTGTCCCTGCCCGTGGCAGTGAGGTTGGAAATCAATGGTCTTTAAGGTCCCTTCCAACCTAAACCATTCTATGATGTCAAACTATACTTTGATCAAATACTGTACAGCTATAACTGGAATTACCCCCAGTTTGGTCTATATACTATATATTTGCTGTGTGTTCCTGATGGTCAGAGACCTTTTCCAAAACCTTTGTTAGTTTTTGATTCAGGCACTGGATATCTATTTTGTAGACTGGTAATGTTTTCACACCATCCTTCTGTGTTCTGTGTACGTATAATGAAGTCATAGTACTTGCTGTGTGACATCAAAGCCTGTTGCTATGAGTGTAATCTAGCAAACAATGATCACATTGTTTAAGCAGGGAAAAGAAAAGGCAAGTTATAAAGCAGAACCTTTTTATTTATACAGCAAATTTTTTAACCAGAAGATTTGGGGAAAAGGGCTGGAAAAATAGTAAAAAGATAAATGTACTTCTGTTTCAATATTATGATTTTTTTTAATTATTTGTTTTTAACAAGTACAAAAGTTCATTTCTATGTATTAAAATAAAATACACCCTTGAATTTCAGGCAGGATCCTGAGAGAGCTATTGGTATTCCCAATCAATGCTCACTGGGATTTTTTTAATTCTTCTACCCCCGCCCCAGTCCTTCTATGTACTATTAATACTAACCTCCTTAGCTGCACACTTGGAACAGGTTGAAGCGATAGCTTTACTACAAAGGGCTTCTGTGTATTCCAGGAGTAAGGATATAGCACTCTTCTGACCGAAAATGCCCTGTAATGAAGGTGAAGCTTAGACATTATTTATTCCAAATACAGGATCTTTCCATCTGCAAGTTTATAGAGGCTGAGAAACTGTTGAATTTGGAGATTTGCAAATACAAATTACAAGCTCGACTCTGAAAATATTGCCTCTTGGAAAACAAGTCTTATTCCCTCTTGTGAGCATTATCCTTAGGCAGCGTTAGATCGGTACAGAAGGCATTTCTAAGGTGGACAGCTCTGCTCGTAAAGACACAGCACCACCCTCTCCTGGAACGAAGCAACTAAAACAGTTTGATCCCACACTTGGGTACTTGGAGAGAACAGACCATCACTTGTGTTGAATTGCGTGGAATATTTTTTTGTGTCTCTTACCCAGGTCTACTTTTCAGGCTGCAGCAGGTTAAAGTTAGAGCTGTGCAAACTTTGAGAAGCCTAAATCCAAATTAAGGCTGGCTTGCTTCCAGAAATGGCTGGAGCTGGCAAATTTAAATCATTTTCAAGTTGGAGCTGTTTTTTTCTGGGTTTTATGTCATCACTTATGAGTTAAAACTGAGGAAAAACCTGGTTGTAACCTATTTAACCTCTTTTTGCCTCCTGCCTTGGTCTAGAATCTTTTTTTTCATATGTGTGACTTGTTTGTTGAAAACTAACCACTGATGGGATTTTACAGTGTGTCAAGTCTCTGGAATTGCTCATCTAATAAAGCATGGGATTTTAAAAGCTTTTGTTTTAAACCATTATAGAGCATCAATTGGAGGAGTATCTAGAAAAAAGTGGTTCTTAAAACATATTAAATTATTTTTCCACTTTATGTTTTTACACAATTAAGATGTTAAATGATGGTTTTAAAACTGACTGGCATTACCAGCACAATGGGAGGTGTCATGCTTCTGGCTCCAGATCAGTACTAAATTAAGTTTCTTAGCACTTATGTTTTCTGAATTATTCCTGTGGTAGAGAGATAATTTATATATTTAATGAGTTTACAGGTGAAATCATTCTGAAGCCACATACCAGTGCCTAACTTTATGCATGTGGATGATTATTGTGAACTGATCTGAGAAGCTCTGGAGATCGTATCATGGGAATCAGTTTACTTCAGTAAAATACAAGTGCCTGGTTAGGACCTGACCTTTTGAAGAGCTGTCCAAACATTTACTCACTCTCACAACACCCTCATGAAGTAGAGGATAAATATTATCTCAATTTTATGGAACAAGAAGGTGAGCACCAAGAGAGTCTGCATTAAAACTCTGGAATTTGTGGCATGCAGTTGCTTGCTTCATCCATTAGACCATGATGTTTGGTTTGTCAATAGTCCCATGCTTTATAACCTGAACAAAACCTTTAAAATACCAATTAGTTTAGATAGGCGGGTGTTCAGTTCTCTGCATAAAAGAGAAATGAAGCCATTCCACATCATCATCATAGGCAAACTTGGTGACTTTGTTCCATATTTATCTTTAAGTGAGGATTGCTCTTGAAGGTGGTAGTGTATCAAACAAACTCCTCCTTCTGGTTGAAGGGGAGCTTGGAAAAAGGGATGGTATTTCCATGTTAAATGAAGTAGATCATCACTTTAGCCTTAATTTAGCACATGGTTACGAAGCAATGCTGTACATGTAATTATCTTCCTGAATGGTTCCATCATGTTTGCATACAATGAGTTTACATTTGGTTTAAGCAAAATAGAATTTATAAAGCATTTCTATCATTTACAACAAGTCCTTGTGATGCCTTTGGTCACCCATCAGCTGAAACAAGGCTTAAAAGCACTGTAGAAATGACAAAGGCTAACAATCATCTCTTCCAAACTGTAGTGGAACTGAAATGATACAGGACAAGAGGGCAAATGCTGAGAACTGGAAAAACAGAAAAACAGAGCAGCATGAAATGTCAAACCACATTTTTAAGGCACTTTTTACTATATTTCCATAAATGCATGAGGGAATTATGTTGCAAATACTTGAAACTGTTTATTTTCATTTTTGGCTTGATTTTCTAGCATTGAAAAAACCATGTCTAATGATCTTGAGCATTCTTAAAAAAAAATAATTATATTTTACATAATGGTTTGCATGTGTGAGTTCCCTCTGGCAGGAGCTCTATAATTAGCCTGTCGTCTCTCAGAGAAGAGACTATCTGTCTTAAAGATGCAACAGCAAGTCTTGGCTACTAGAGCTAGGAGTAGAACATTGTGATTTTGTTAAAAGATAAACATTATCCCTTTTCACTTATTCATCTTTCTCCTCTTCCTGCTTCTTTGGCTCAAAACTAGCCTAGCAAAGGACAGCTAAGTACAAAGTTTTCTTCCTTCCTCATTCAGCAAGGCATGGTGAAAGATCTTGGCTTCTTGACATCAATAACTTTGCTTCAACTCAACTTGGAATGGTTTGGGCAGCCTTTCAAAAAATAAAAGGTACTATAAAAGGGGACGGAACTCCTGTTTTACTGATAAAGTAGCAGATTCAGCTAAGGCATGCTTTCCTTTGGATTGTTAATATACTGCCTGGTAGAGTTATAGAATCATAGAATTGTTTAGGTTGGAAAAGACCTTGTAGATAATCAAGTCCAACCATTAACCCACCACTGCCAAGTCTACCACTAAACCATGTCCCTAAGCACCACATCTGCACAGCTTCTAAATACCTCCAGGGATGGGGACTCTGCCACTTTCCTGAGCAGCCTGTTCCAGGACTTGACAACCCTTTTGGTGAATAATTTTTTCCTAATACCCAAACATCCCCTGGTGCAACTTGAGGCCATTTCATCTTGTACTATCACTTGTTACTTGGGAGAAAAGATCAACCCCCACCTCACTACAACCTCCTTTCAGGTAGTTTTAGAGAGTGACAGGATCTCCCCTGAGTCTCCTTTTCTCCAGACTAAACAACCCCAGTTCCCTCAGCCGCTTCCCATAAGACTTGTTCTCTAGACCCTTCATCAGCAAATCGAGGATGTGGAATATTATTCCTTTGCACAACTTTATTGTAGCTATTAAAAGACAATCAACCAGAATAGGGTGGTGGCAGACAGTGTTGTGTGTTTCAGTCTTTTGCGGTCTTGTTACTAAAGGAGAGTAATTTTGGTAGAAAGTCTTTGCTGCCTTTGGGTAGCCATGTGTGTCCTTGATCAGAGGAGGGGGAAGGAGAGAAGAAAAACTCAAAACCACCACAGAGTCAGAAAAATGTAACTGGTTTGAGCTGGCATAGCCGTGCTGGTGTGTGTTAACTCTTGGTATTATCGTGCCTGAGGTTTTGTTTCCAGCATCGACAAAGAAAGCTCTAATACAGGAGATGATCACATATGGCATCTTTCCAGGTTCAACTGGTTACATTAGCAGGGACTGGGTTAGAAGGTGAGGTTTCCAGAGGGGACAGGAGTATATTGAATTTAATTTTCAAGGCTGAAAGGACATGTGCCAGTACATCAAAGAATGTGTTGATATGCTGGTGAAAGCTAACTGCAGTAAGCAAGGACATTTCTCCACAGATAATGTTATATGGACCAGGTTCCTTGAACATACCCATTGTAAATTTTTTTGACTTGTGTCATGTCCATTTATTCTTGAGCTTACTTTGTAATTCTTCTGTTCTTGCTGTTCTTTTGCCCCTCTTCTCTCCTACATTGTTTAATTTGTCTGAACAGTATGATTTTCTTTTCTTATGCCTTACGACCTTTCCCACTCTACCCCTCTGCTTTCCTGATACTTTCCTTTGCCAAATAGTCAGAGATTTTTCTCAATTCTGAGTTCCTATGTAAGCTATAATTTTATTCTATTATGAGAGAGCACTGCTACTGCAGGCCTGGAACTGATTACTATTTACGTGTATCCAGCATCACCAGAGGAAGAGTCAAAGACCAAAGAGACTTCTCGGAACCTTACAAGGTTTACAAAATCACCTTCTTATTCTTTTCATACTCTCCCATTTGTTGGGAATTTTTTTTTTTTTCAGTTGTATCTGGAATTGAAAAACCATGTTTAGCTTTTGAAAAGTTCTTGTAGATATTGGTTGCCTTCCCAAACAGTCCAAAACCTAAAATCTCATTTTAAATTAGCACCTACTTCCAGTCTTGGACATCCCCAGAAGTCATTGGTTAGATCAGCATGAACTCTGTGTGCCCTTTTCTGCACTGTATTTCAGACTTCTGGATTGACAGACCTTTGCTCAGAGTCTCAGGGAAAAGTTTTTGTGTGTTTTATGTTGGTCTGTGACCCTCGTTGAAACAAATATTGTCGTTGTTATTGTAATATTGCAGCACTTCAGTTCTTCATCCCAGAAAGGAGAAATCACAAAAAAATAAAAGAAATAAAAGATTAATTGATCCTTTGGAAAGTTGACTGGTTTTCCCTATATAAAAGTTATATTCTACTATTGTGTTCTGGAAAGATGGGATAATGAGGAATTGTGACATAGAAGAGGTCATATTGGCCAATCTGATATCTCTTCTGCTTTTCAACCAATTTCAAATTAATACTTGCAGGAAATATTTGAAAGATGGAGAAAACTGTGGTGAACTAAGACTGAAGTAGTTTGTTCTTCTGCTGTGTCAGTCACTTCCCTGAAGATCCCTGTAATAAATCTTGGTGTGCTGTGGTCACCCATGAACTGACCTTTTTACTCTCCAGGAAGTTTCCTCAACAAAAAAGAAAAATATTTTGAAGTGTCTGTTGATCTAGATATCTTCTTACTGCTCTTTGCTCGTTTCTTGGTAGTTTCTGTTCTGTGCAGAAACACTTATTTCTGAGAATGGCATTGCTGGTCTGGAGGACACAAGAAGCAACTGTCTTAAGTGTTCTTGTGTGGAACTGCACGTCTCATTTTAAGTCTCCTTTAGCATATAATGATTAATTGACCTGTATCTCTGGACTGGGTAAATGGATGCAAGATCTGAGGATGTACTCCTATTCTTCTTCCCTTGGACAGTTTATTGAAGGTCTTTGAATGAAAAAAAATAATTACACCAACTATTCTAAGTGTCTCTGAAATTCTGTGAAATAGCCATTTCTGAATCTTGAATTCTGTTATTTCTTAGGTTGGATTTGTTGTCCTTTTTCTGTGTCAGTGTCTCCTTTTATCTTTTCCTGGCATTTCTCTTAGAAGCCCTTTGTTTCTGACTTGGTCTGTTCAGGATAAGCCAGGTGAATTAGTCTCCAATATTTGTTATTTCATAAACATAAGGATACCACTGAAAAAAAGGAACTTTATTGGCTGTATTACCTTCTGATCACTGCCATTGTTCTTCAGATAATTTATTAATACCCAGCTCAATTAAATTAATTCTTCCAACTATTGTTCTCCTGAAATGATTTGCTAAATCTTGAATTTCTATTATCTGCTGCTGCTGGCATTAGGTTCTTTAAATTCAGGGGGAATTAGGCTGGGACTGCTTTGCAAGTAGTACAAATGGGAGCAGATGTTTAGAAGACAAGTGGTTGGTGCTGGCCCGACATGCACATGATGAGCATTTCAGTGGGGTTTACTTTGAATCTAGCACTTGGTCTAGTCTTGCCCTGTTGACTGAATGACTGTTAGTGGTTGGAGTGCATCTTTTGATTTGGTTTAATCCAAAAAGTGTCCAGTTAGTGTGCTCTGAAATCGTGCCACTGTGAAAACCAATGTGCAGTAAGTGGGGATGAATGGGAGATGTGTTTCAAAAGCACACTCCTCATCCAATCTGAAATGCTTCCACAGATGTATCCTTTGTACCTGACTCAGACATCGCAGTAAAACCAGTAATGGGTTTATCTGGATCAGCCCTTGCTTAAATGTTTCTGTGCATGTAGCCAAAAGACTTCTTAACATCCTAATTGGATGTGTTCTTTTCATGTTAATGTTACCATTATTGTGGAGACAGTCGTAATTGCTGGTCTCTTAAGTTGTATTTATGTAGAAAAGTAATACCAGATAAATTCAAGTTAGAAATAAGGCACAAAGAAATTAGGAGTGGAGCAAACTACCAAGTGAAGTTCTACATTGTCTAGTTCTTGATGACTCTAGATGAAGGTCAGATGAAATTCTGGAAAATATGCTTTTGTTAAACTGGTTATTGGCCCAAAATAGGGGCAACTGGCTGAAATTCTGTGGTCTGTGGTATGCAGGAGGTCAGACTAGATGATCTAATTTTCCCTCTGGCTTTAAACTGTATGAATATGAGCAATTCCTCTGATTACAGGACACTTCCAGCTGTTGAAAACTGCAAGATCGAGATGTCAGTTACCAGTAAAGACTATTTGCTATTTTGCCATTAAATTAGGAAATTAATTTTAGGATATCACATTGTTGTATCCTCATTTATGATACAAAGACGCTTGCGTAAGCAAGGAAAGAAACCCACCACCTGTAGCGTGATTTTGATTAGGGCAACTGTGCATTGTAAACTTATCCTTTGGTGTTGCTTATCACAATTCAGATTCAAAATCAGAGCTGAAGTAGGACTTTGTTATAGAGTTTCAATGCCAGGAAGGTTAACGGGTTATTGACAGCTTTAGGAATGAAATGTCAGGGAGGAAATTAGAGCAAACATGTATCTTGAGCCAGCACACAGCATGGCTGGTTTTAATAGACCCTGCAAGATCCTCTGTAGTAACGCCTCCATTAATAGTGCAGTTATCACTTTCCAGATGGCGTGATCATAAACACACAGAGCTTTTGCAAGGACCTATAATTTATCGTGATCTCTTCCTCCTCTGGATTCACCCAGAAGGAAGACAAGTGGTACCACAGCCCACCCCAACTGTTTTATTTTGCCAGGAAGTGTGGGGTGGAGCCAGGATTACATCTGGGTGTCCATGGAGCCCACCAACAGAGCCTGCTATGAGTCTTTATTCAATGAGAGCATCCACTGCTGTTCTTAGCCACTTCCTTTCCACTTAACTGTTTCACTTGTACTACACTGGTCCATGCCCCATAGTAGGAGGTGGGTTACAGCTCCTTTGCGCCCATTTAAGAGCTGCAATCTGACTCTCCCTTTTTTCATTTTTTTCATTAAATCACCATTTCATTAACTAAATACTCCTCCGTTCTCAATGAGCTTCACTCAACCACTGCAAAACCATCATTACAGATAAAAACTTGCAAAATTAGGTAATGGGAGATGTTTTTAACTGTGTTCTTGACAAAACATAATCCTTGAAAAATTGATAAACTGCTCTAGTCTTCACAGTAAGTATGGATTTGAACACATTTGAGAAGTAGAAAAATAGAAGGTGTCTCCTAAAGAAGAAAATTGCAGCAAAAATATGTTTTTCTCTTCCTATCTGCTAATGCAAAGATGCAGCACCATGAAAAAGCATGTCTCAAAATATACTGAAATGAGAAAACGTTCTTTTCAGAAATCTCAGATCTTAATGTTTCTAGGAAGTAGCAGATACAGGTGGCAATTTAAAAATATTTCTTTGTGGTGAGTGCATTAAGAAATTTTACATTTCTCAGTTTAGATCCCTGGGTTACCTAAGCAACAAGGGATCTACTTCTGGCCTTTAATCGTACAAAAAGAAGCAACATGCATTGCCAATGTATTTCTTTCCTGTGTCTATCTTATACATTTTTGAGGAAGGAGTGGGAAAAGAAAGAAGCATCCAGCTTCTACTGACCTCTGTTTGGGTATTTCCAAATGCCAGGTCTAAATCTTGCTTTCATCAAGAAGATGGTAATTCAAAATAGTTAGTTGAATTTTGGGTAGTATAGCAGCAGGTCTCTTCATATCTTGCTTTTTTGGTATCGGTAAGTAAACGCTCATGATTTATAGAATATTTTATTTCACTTATTTTGACTTTGCCTTTCACCTCTTTGACCTAGAAAATCTGGAGTGCTTTCATAACCAGTGTCCTTGTTAGAAACTTATTATGTGGCTCTTTTTGGAAAGGCGAATTGAATATGTGGCATAGTGTAAGGAATTTTGATGTAATTTGTTTAGAGAGGCTGTTGCTTGACAAACCTTTTCTGAACAGGCTACATGGTAACTGAAAAATTGGAAGTCTCAGAGCTGGACTGGATAATGGACAATAGAAGCTTTCACTTCTGTTGCCTGTTCAAATCCAATCTGTCAAAAATTGAAAATTGTTCCCTTTTCATACTGGGCAAGTGGCCTGTGAGTAATTAGTTGGTTAACTCTGCCTGGTGCCTGATTAAAACTTGCCCACAAGACAAAAACACCACCCCATTTGGCACTGTGGCTGGTTGCTGCAAAAGCCAAAGCTGAATCAGCAGCCATCTTTCCTGTATTCTTTTCCAGATCAGGACCAAGGTGTTCTCTTGTGCAGTGTGGACATGCTTATGTTTTGTTGTCCCTAGTTTTGTTCTCTGTAACACCTGTCATAAGTACACAGCAAAAAATGGTTGTTGCCCTGGGGATGGATGAATTTCATCCCCCTACAGAGTGCCAGGATCAATGATGCACCCCATCAACAGCCCCTTTTGAGGAATAAATGCCACCTGAAAACACGCTCTGCTTCACAATGTCTCTGCATTTGCTGAGATCTATGTGAGACTTAGTCATGCATTTTCATTTGACTCATGCCCAGCTAAAGACAAAGGGAGGAAATACTACAGCAATTAAGTGACACCAATTTAACAAGGAAAAGTAAAAGCTTACTAGAAAAGATGGCTTGTGAGTTCAACCAGTCTCAGAGCAGGGCAAACCTAGAGACCGCCATTTGTGAGGCAGAAGCCCCAGCTTTTCACAAGGGGAATATTTCCACAAAGGTGAAGTGGTTTTGAGCAATTTGTTCAATGGACTAGGCACAAGGATGCTTCTCTTTATCATGAAGGTAGAGTGTGCCTTTTTTTTTCCCCTCTCCCTCTTGCTTTCTTAAGCAAATTGCATCATTATAGAAAAAAAACACAACAAAACAAAACAACACACAAAAAACCAACATAAAAAGAAAAACAAAAATCAACCAACCAACCAAAACACACACACAAAAATGACCCAGTGTACTTTTTTATTTAATATCCAATATTGAACTTAAGCTTGTGGGAAGTACAATAACTCCCTCAAGCTTTTTAGGGCTCTGTGCTTCAACTGCTGGCTACTCAAAATTGGTGTTTATGATCCTTCTGCTCCTCTACATAAATAATGAATTTCTTTTGCATGCCTCAAACTCTTCTTCTGTCCTACAACTACCATAAGCAGTAGATCCAGTTTTCCATAGTTCTGCAACAATGGCTGGTACAGTTGCAGAGCCAAAAGCAGGTTGAGAGAGGATAAAGGAAGTTTGGGATGGAGTTATATCAAGAAAGAGAAGCCCTTCACTTCTCATTTCTTTACAGAGGAGATTATGCCATTAAGAGACCAGACCTACAGAAATAAAGCTGGAAAGAAAGCAGAAAGAGAAATGCTGGACAAAAGTGGGTGAGAGTGATGACTTACAGAAAGATGGGAGAGAGGCCTGGAAACCAAGGGATGGATAAGCTGAACTGAGGGGCAAAGACACAGACAAATACAAGAGAATATTTAATTAAGATTAAAAAGAATGGAGTTGGTAATAAAGAATTAGAAAAAAAATGCTGTTTAGAGGTACAGAAAAAGATCATCAGGAAAATATGTTGAAAGAAGAAAATTAAAAGATTTCAGGTTATTGAGGGATATCTTGTAGATTCTAAGAAATGAGTCAATAGTTGTTCCCATTTTAGAAAACTGAGAAGGATATAGGAATGAAAAGGCAAAGGAGAAAGAAGAAAAGTTAAAATAGATACTATTTAATGCTTATTCCTGAGCCTACTTAAAGTTTTAGCCACATAGCTCCTGGTGAAATGACCAGGAGTGAGATAGCTAAGGTCACTAGTTGGCTTTCAAAATATTAACATTATAGAGTTTATTTTGTAGAAATGTTAGAGTTTATGTTACTATTACACAATAATATTTAATAACCAATGGCAAAATATACAAACTTACTATCTATATGTGTTACAAATATTGCCTAGCATGAAGAAACATAATGGTTCAGTTACAAATTAAATATAGCCTAACATAGATGGTTCCATGCATTGTCTAAAACCAAAAGTGTAGGAAATAAGCAAAAAAAGATGTTTTTTGTTTTTTTTAACATGAACTCCATGTTTGGGTTCTTTTTTTATTTTGAAGCTTCCCACTTTTGAGATAAGATAATTACGTGTTTTGGGGGAGGAGTGGTTGAGGTGAGGAAATGCCTCCATTACACATTGAATGTTTAGAAAGTCACACCTTCATTCAAGACTCATGTTTTAGAATAGCTCCAGCATCCAAAAAAATGGTGCTTTGGAGTTCTAAGATCTTTTGAAGTTGCGATTCCCATTATGGGTGCTGAACATTTGGAAATACAACCCCGCTCTCTTAAAAGTCCAGCTGTGCTTCTAAGTCCATATTCATTATAAATGTTATAATCTATTGACAGGAGCAACACAAAATATGGGGCAACAGACCAATTCTTCTCCCAAGGGCTATCTCTTATAAAGGTGTATCTGTGATCCTGTGTATATGACTATGTACCAATGTCTAAAATATAGGTGACTCAGATTCTTTTCCCCTTAAAATCATGATCTTTTGTATGAGAGAATTTTCCTTCCTACCTGTAAAGATTTGAGTGAGAAGGTATTGAACCCACCGTCTGATGCAGCATGATAATCTGCAATAATCTCTAATAATTTAATCTATTTTTTTCCATTTCATCATTTTAGCATCTGAAGCCTATCCTGGCTTCTCTTGACCACATACCCCAGAGGATTTGTGCAGTACACTGGTAAAAAGAGAAGCTGAAGAGTCAAAATCCTCCCCATAAGTGGGCTACAATTGTGCATATTCCTGCCCTGTACAATGAAAATCAGCTTGTCCATTTACGTGCTGATGGAGGCTTCTGTGCAATATCATTTACAGCCGTGTTGTCTTTGTAGATGCCTTCTACGATGTGAGAACACTGATGAGTGGAGGGGGAAGGGACCGACCTTCCACTTACCATATGGAAAACATCTGTAACAGGCAACCTAGCTCTCTCTAAAGAAATGTGTTGCTGTTATATACTTCCTTCAGAGTGTTACATAGACAAAAGGTATTAACTTGAATTTTTACCAGGATTGACTGTCCTAGCCCCTGGAGATGTTTACTGTAATACCAAAGTGATCTTTTAAATGAGACAGGCAGTAATGTTTTACACTGTCTCACACAAAAAGTATGTAATATCCACTGGAAAAGTATAGAGTAGTAGTCAAAGTGCTCCAAAAATAAAACAAAAGAAACAATATCATGCCCTTTTGTTGTGGCCCCTTAACTCTAGTCCTCTGAGAACACTGACTGATGTCGGTGATGCAACCTAAAAATTAATGTCAATTACCCAAAACAATGTGCACATAAGCAACATTAAGGGTCTGATTTCAGTCCACAAAAGCTAGGAAATTCAGAGCTACTTGAGAGACAAAAACCTGGATTTGACATTCCCATCTTACCAACAGGCATTCTAGTGGGGGGGGGAAGAGGAGAAACAAAGAAAAAAGGGAATTACACCATTACAATAAATAATGTGACTGAGACAACACTCTCTCTCTTTGCTGAAGCCCAGATCCACTGGGTCCCATTAGCTTTAAGACCAGGAACTGCAATGTGTGCAGTGGGTTTGGAGCTCAGTAACTCCCCTACCACCTTTCTGCTTTTTTTTTATACATAAACTCTCATTCCTTTAGTAACAATAACCTTTAATGAGACCCAACTAACTCTTCATTTACAGTAATTGTTTACTGTTCTTGTGTTTCAAGCCATCGGAAGTGGGGGTGTTGCTGTCAGCATGTTTAGTGCATGTTATGTATTTGGTGCAATTATTGCTCATCCAAACGGGATCGACCACGCACTCTTTGATAAATGAACATGCAGTAATCGAGCTGTTCTGGTGTCAGCATGCACACAAATCAAAATGTTCTAACATCAAAGAAGTACTTATGAAAAAAACTTTCATACAGGATTTAAATATTCCTCAATGTTATTAAAAAAATATGGGCTGCGATATCATGAAAAGCCCTTGATGGAGTTACAAGCGGGTAATCCATCTCCCTATCCGTAAGCCTATATTTAATGACCAAACAATGGCAATCAGCCAGAAGAATCTCATGGCCTGACCACTTGGTTTTCAGGCAAGTATCAGTTTTATAGATATGCATATAAATGTATGTCTTTGGTAAAAGTAAGTATAAAAGAAAAAGATGAGATGTGGTTCTGAAGAAGAGAGAATTTGACGTGATGGATCAGACTTCCGAGATATTGCTAATAGCATGAGTCTGTCCTAGCATTTCAAAATAAAATTCATTCAAATAAAGTGTGCCATAGCAAGTAATGTCTATAAGTGGGTCTATGGAGAGGGAGTATAATTCAGAGTCCGACTAGTTATTTCATTTTTATCACAAAGTAAATATTATTGTCCCCCACCACAGACTGATCACTCAGAAATGACCAAAAGGGATTTTTAGTCAACTCTAGGAAGGACTTTTTGGAATTCTGCATTTCTCAGCAACCATCTGCTGTTTCTGGCATGGCCAAGCCATTAAGTAAGGAAGGGAGGGAAAGACATTTAGAAAGATTATAGATAACTTGAGCCACACGTTAGAGAGACTAGAAGTCCATCTTGCCTTGTTAGTCAGCTTTTCCAACATATGAATGTGAATAGAATGTCATTTAAAAAGTATATAGTAAAAAAACCAAACTTGGCCTTCCTTGGGTTCCCAATCTTCATGGTACACCCTTACAGCTCATAACTTGCCAGAAGCTCTTTGAAGGTGCAACACAGGCTCTTTTCATAGAATCATTAAGGTTGGAAATGACCCTCAAGATCATCAAGTCCAAATGTCTACTAAATATTATCAGGAACACCAAACCTTTCTGTACAGGCTGCCTTATTCAGGAGCCTGCAAGGCTTTGAGCAGTCTTAGCACTCTGGCCAATGTGCCATTAGCACTGTTAAGTCTCATTAGACCCATCTAAATATGCGAAGGAGTCTGTCTGTCCTGCAGCTAACTGCTGTTAGGAACTGCTGGGGAGGGATCCATCTCCTGGGGCAGGAGGACTGGTCCCTGTAGCATTAGTGGTGATTAGGAGGAGACTGCCCTCTTTACGTGTCTCCCTCATGCTTGTTTACAAATGAAGCCACCCACAGTCAAATTCTTATATGCTCGGCATGTTTCAGCATTGACATCTTCATTGCAAGCCATCAGCAGACAGTGCACAGGGCCACTATCACACGGACGAAGTCAGAGGACCTGTTATTGTTCACAGATGACCAGATCATGCCCGTTACTGATTTTTTTTTATTTTTTTTTTTTCTGCTCTCATTTGCTTTCCGTATATCAAAGAAATCTGTTCTTCATACTACTGTTTTTTTCCACATCCTCATGCTTAGATCTGGCTTGACTGGGATCAATGTGTCATTTCTTTGACATGGCTGGCCAATACTCAAATGGGTTGTTATTGAAGGGGGGAGCATCTTTCTGTCATTATCACCAATTACAAGTAAAGTGTTAAGTGTTCAAAGGAATTAACTGCTCTGCTTTATACTTTTTACAGGCACATTGAACTCTTTGCATAAGGAGTAGGACATCCTGCATGTTAATTAAAAAATAACCTTTAATTACCTAAATTATAAATGCTTCCCATCTTCAAAAATCAAATAACTGTGTCAATATATGCCTAGATTAAAGTTCAAATTGGGGATGTAGCTTTGTTTTGAAGAATATAAGGACATTTGGCTTTCATACTTCATGGGCCTTTTTTTCAGTTTGAATTTGATCCTGGTCTTCAGGAAGGAGGAACCAGAAAATGTATTTTGATTTGGGGCTATTTCTAATATGAATGTCATAAAACATGGTAGTGTATAATAATTTATTCTGCTACTAAAGTATTGTTTTAACTGGTTAAACTGCCTCAGCACTTGGATTTTTTTCTCCAACGTGTTTCAGAAATACATGTGAAAGATAGATTGAATGCCATTCTGCAGCCTAATCCTGGGTAATTTATTCAGTTTTACCTGAGAGAAAGGTCCAAATGTTATGTTCTTCTGTTTTTAATCAGTCCAACTACAATTGATTCAACTTTTGCCTGAATAAGGAGTGAATAAAAACTGAGCAAGAGCCTCAAGATTTGGCTCTCATTCGTTAACCTCAGGGCAGACTTCATTTTGTATGATTTTTAAGCTATTAAAATGTTGGTTGGCTTCCATTTGAGCTCAAATACCTAATATCACCAAATAATTATGTGTAGATGATGAAATGAAAAAACAGGCATGTAGTCTCCAAACACACATTTCAGTCTGGGTGGCTGAAATGGCTCATAACATTCAATGCATGAAAATGGGGTGGATTGAATAAATTAGCAGAATCACAAAAGGAAACCACTATAGGAAATAGTTTTACACGTGTAATCACTGAAATACTCTAGTGAATGTGTCAATCTGTACTAAATAAATATATTTGTTTATAGACATGCTCTGTATTAGCTTCCACTCTTTCACAGCACTTTGCCAAACAAAATCCCACTAGAAGTAGGATGTTCGCACCCGAGTAGGAGTTTCTTGGATAAATATTTTTTCTATATTGAGACCAAAACCACTTCTACAAATTTCAGACTTTGATTGAAATAGTATATTTCTTTAGCTTTTTTTTTTTTTAACCTTTTTTTTTTTTTTTTTTTTTTTTTTTTTTTCCCATCTCCTCCACTGGCAACCACTGATGCATTACCTTAATTCCTCTTACCTCCCACCGCTTTAGTGAGCAGACGTCCGGCTGCAGACAGACTGCATCAGTCAGAAAGGAGCACGGCTAGAAGTGGCCGCACCCGAATGCCACCACCAGCAAAGGGCCTCGGAGCCTGAGAAAATTTCTCTGTTTACAGACCCGCTGTCTTGCCCTGCCTTCTTGGTTGCGTTCTCATTTCCCTGGTGAAATGCTTCGTTGAATCAAAGGGAGAATAGAGATGCTATGCCCTCTGCAGAGAGCATTCACAGGATGTTTTCAGGGGGTGGGGGAAGAGAAGTATGTTGCAAAATGTCATTAATTGACCCTTTTCATTACAATTTCAACAGTTTTAAGACAAGAATGTAGGTGAACTGTCCTGTTTTGCCCAAGTAATTAAATTTATTTCAAAGTAGTACCCGCTTCTCCTATGCAATAACTACCAATTTCAGCATCCATTTCTGTACATCTGGTATTTTAGCCATTACAATAGAAGATATAATGCAATGAAAACAATAATTATGGAACAGCATACAGTGTTTTCAAAACACCATGTATTAGCTCTGTAATCAAGCAATCCTCAGAAAAGGTTTGCAGTGAGTGATAGCGTTTCTGTTTCAAAGGCAGGGGAAATTGAAACACAGAGACATTAAGTGGTTTGTCTGAGGCCACACAGCAAGTAAGTGTCAGAGCTGGGAGCAGAGCCCAGCCCTGGCTCCTGCCGTTGTAATCAGATGACTATACCACACCATATTGTTTCCAAATAAATTCACTAAAAATCGTATGCTGAGCTTGCGAGCAGTAGTGACATGGAGGGGGAATTTAACCTCATCTGTCACTTCCTACATAAAAAAAACCCCTGAACCTTTACAGCAGTAGAAGGAGACCTTAAAAAGTCGAGAGAAGGTATCCTGGGAGAGAGGGAGCCATCCAGGTTATTTCATGCTGAATTACTCTCAGGTTGAAGGAGGTTTTTATTACTAGTGGTATATTTTCACGTGGGGGTGCTGTGGCTATGCCATACCCTGAGACATAAGCCAAAGGTTTCGGTATCTAACCATACCTAAAGTCCTTTCTGTGTATGTCTCAAGGCTTCTGGCTTTAACTTCATGCTCAGACATAATAAAGATGCCCGCATATATTATTGCTGCCATACAGCTAAAGCAGAAAGTTGAGAGGTTGGCCTCTGAGCAACTCAGAGTGTTTTGACCAGTTTGATATAAGGTGGTAAAATTATTAGTGAACTAATTATGATGCTCATGAGGAGAGATCAAGAGGAGATCAGGGATACTCGGGAATCACTACCTTTCCAGTGCAGTGAAGGGATTAAGATTTCCCAATCCTGCTGGAGTCCAACAGGTCGTATCCATCAGGGTCCAATGCCTCATGGAGACCTGTGATGTGCTTTGCCAGTAGCACATCATGGGCAGTTATGGGCCAGTAGACCCACGGCAATAACAACTTGCTGGACTTCAGCCTCCTCTGAAGTAGAAGCAGTCTGCTCCCTCAGACCAGGGAAGGGTGGTGATAGAGCCCGGCTACACTTTTTGCAGGCTGGAGGAAGGAATTCCTCTCTCTGGCTGTGAACGGGGAGCAGTGTGTGGTTGAAGTAGAGCTCAGAAGAGGAATTTCTATCAGTGTGCTAATCAGTGTCGCATTTTCCCTGACAATTAAAGAGGATTTCTTGCTCTCAGACAAATAAAGCCTATTAAAGTTGGTGGCAGTGATGGGAAGAACTTCGCAAAAATATGTTTGTTTTGCAAAGCTGTCTGCCAAGTATTGTTTTATAGTTCCATTTTTTCCTTCTTTCTCCACTGTTTACAGTATCCTCTGAGAAATTTAAAATGCTCTCCCTACCAATTTTGTTCTTTCTTTCTTTTGGCAGATGTTGGTACCCCACTCCCACACCCCAGTTCTTGCTGCAACAGAAGCCATGATCCTTTTGCCTTGTTTTTCTTTCTTATAATACCAGCCCAGCCCTGAGAACAGTGTTTGCTAGTTAACTGCAGCATCACAAATTTGGCTAAGTGAGCTGAAGGACAGCAGTATAAGCCCTACCACTGGTGGTATTGCATGAGGTGTCTGAGAAATACATTTGGTCCTTGTTTTTCAGAGATTGTATGTTTCCATCAGCCTTGTGAATGTCATTATTCCCAGTAACAGAGAACAAAAATAAAAAGTTAGTAGTTGAGATCTAGACTATGTTCTTTAACAGACTTGGATGATATATCCTGGATATATCCTGTTCCTGGACACAGCAACACAGTTTTATGTGATTATTGAAAAAGTTTATGCCATTGGCAGATAAAAGGTAAAACAAAGCCCAGAACTGACTTAGTTGGAAAGCATTTTGTTACAAGCTGTTGAAGGGTGATTTACTGAAGCAGTGCTTTTATCAGCGTGTGATGTTTGTAGTCACCTACATAAGTTGTGCTGGTGATCTCAGGGCAGGTACTCACAGCATGTGACAGCTGCTGCTGTCGCTGGTGTCTCACTGGATGGCTGAAGAAAGTTGTTTTGTTGCTGTTTCTTACACCTAACTGTGGCTTCTTGGGGAATAGCTTAAGCACAAATATGGTTGTGCTTCCGAAGGGACCATTGCGGTATGGATAAGTGGATGCTGTAGCTTTCAGCACATTGGTCTGGCCCTATAATAAATGAAATCTGTGACATTTCATACATACAGCAGGGAGGGTCATGTGGAGCATCGTACAAGTTTGTAATCTACTAAACCTGGTTGTTTGTAGCTATATCCTTGGTAGTTGTTATTCATTATTGACCATGTACTAGGTATTATATACACAAAATGTTGCCTCACCCTCTGAGTAATATCAGACATCTGTGCTTTGGCTACTGATTAAAGATGGATTTATAGAATTAGAGCCTTCAGTGCTATTGTTTTAAATTGGAGAGAGAATTATCCAATGCACTTTTAATAAAGAGAGTTTATATCCACAGAAATGTATTTAAACTTAAACAGAAGCAGCTAATTCTAAACACCATATGGATTTTCTTTTTTAAACAATGTTGCTTATACTTTGCCTCCTAAACTAATTATTATTTTAATCTCTAAATAAGCTGACACTTCTTTGCATGTGGTTTGTCTATGCAGGCTGGGAAAAATTAAGACGAGTAACCTTTTAATCACAGGGGTTTTAATGTAGATGTCTTCATGTACAAAGAGCTATGAATCTGTCTGGGATGACTTGTTTGATATTATGGCGGGCTAATGAAATTTCAAAGTTAACATTCCCCAAATAAAATGGAAAGAAGACCCAGGGAGAAAAGGAGCAGATTTAAAATTAGAGAATCTTTGTGGTTTATGGGTTCCAGGTTATTTGGAATGGAATGAAAGTTAATGCTACATCCTTTTTTCCATCCTGCCAGCCAGTGTCTGATCCAAGAATGTCTCTTATTTAAAGGGCAGGGCTCCCTCCACTGTTCTTAAATAAAGGCTTTCACTGTCTGAGATCCAATCCTCCCTGATTTTCGCAGTTACATTGTAAGACTGCATCAAGAGAATTGTTTAATGAAAAGAAGTTTTGCGTATGATTCCCCTATCATAAGCCTGTTCAAGTCATATGGTTTGATTTACATTTATGCAAATATCAGAGAATGGAGTAAAATTACCAAAGGAGGAAAGGACCGTGGCATGTCACAAACAAGATGTGCCTATTTGTATTTATGTTTGCTAATGAAGTTCAGCCAGGACTCACTCTTTGATTTTGTTGTCTCTGTCTGCCATTCCACTTTATGCATTGTAATTAAACCACTTGCCCACACACATACAAGGGGACACTGAGAATGGGAGACTTCCAAGTTTTATAAATACTGTTCTGTAACTTGCTTATACAGGACCTATAATTCAGGATTTATCATCTTTTAAGTGATAGAACAGACCTGTGGTACGACACTGTGCTATAGCTTTAATGTAAGCAGAACTGCAGACTTTTGGCCCAATAAACTTGAGTGTCTGGGATGCCCACTGGAGGTGTTTTCCCCTAGACTTTCCGAATTTTATCCCAAATAAGAACTAAACATCGTCCCACTCAAAAATCACATCTGTTTCTTTCTCTTGTCAAAATTATTCCTTCTCATTATGCTACAGCTGTGAAATTATGCACTAGTGTAAACTGTTAACTGGAAACCATTTCTAACTAAGGTGCCTGTTCAGAAGTCTTCGTTTCTACTCTGATATGTTAGCTAATTGAGGAGTACTCACATCTTCAGATCTGGCTGTAAATCACAGCTTCAGTATATCTTGTGTTAATAAAGGTGTGATAGTCTGCCCTAAATTGATCCTATGAAATCTTCGGTAAACTGTTGCATTTTTGTGTGGCCTACTGTGGGAACAGGAGATTTGCTGCCCTCCTCCTGGAGTGATTCTTTGTGATCCTTCCTAATACACTACCTTGGGCTACCACTACAGGAGAGACATAGGACTAAAAAGAGAGAGTAGAAAACGGATGAGTTTTCATGAAATTTGTGGAGTTACTTAGAATAGTTCTGGTTGGAAGAGACCTTCAAGATCATTAAAGTCCAACTTGACCAACACTTCTTGTTCCAGGTTGCCTTTTTAAGCTGTTAGTTTTCCCTTCTTTCACCAAACTAAGGGCAAATCACGGTCTTGCTTTTAGGTGACTGACAGCAGTGAATACTGCTCATCTTTTCTGCTTCATTATACCTTCTTTCAGACTGTTGGGAAAAAAACTACCTTCATTTATTAATTAATAACAGCATTACCAGGGAAGATCTTTATATCAGAATGCAATGTGCTTTGATAACTTGAAGGAACAACATTTTCAAGGTGGAGTTCCTATACTATAGGCAAATAGAGTATGCCTGACAAACCAGGAGAAGGTTATTCACGTGTTACCTAGATAGGTTGGGGCCAGGACTGGGAAGTAGAGAACTAAGCAGCAAAATCATCATACCTCTCCCTAAATGGAAGGAAGTGGCAAGAGTGGACTGGGCAAGATGAAGCTCATGTTTCTGCTCTCAATTTTGGCCTGCTTAGCCTCTGGTTGTGGATAGCAGCAATCTGTCCTTTCACCTTTAATGAGGTTGGAGAAGGGGATGCAGAATCTTGTCATATGATAGCAAAGAGCAAGAAGAGTTTCTCTGAGAGCTAGAGTGGCCAAATAAGGTTATATGCATTTTCAGACCATGGAATCCATTCTGGGAAGATGAACTGTGTAATTTGTGCCGAGCTAGGTGATTTTCTATGTCTAAAAGGTGGTCCCTTGACCACCCACGCACATAGCGGAGGGAGTAATAAGCTGATAGACGTCCAACCATGGCAGAGAGTCAGCCCACAGCAAGAAAAATCAGAGCACAGGCTGGTAGACAGTACATTTTGAGAGAGTGCACACAAAAATTTTGGATACAATGGACTTTTCCAAAACGGTCTCCAGGAGGGACCATGTGCTTACGTTATCTTCTGACATTGGGCTATAGCAAGATATATCCAGCAAAATGGATACAACTATAGCTTGCCATTTTATTCCCACATCAAGAGGCTGCATCATCCTCTATCTGTAATTCTGAGCCAAATAATAATATTTAAAAAAAAAAAAAAAAGAATACAGCCGAAGTGGCATAAAGCACCCAAAAGTGTCATCCAAACCCTTTACGTTATATCAAACCACAGTAAATGACTGCCACATATATATAAAAATCTCTCTTGCAAGGGCACATACATTTGCAAGTTTTATAAAAAACATCTTGCTGTTTCTCCTCGCACTTCTTGGCATGTAACGATGTGTCTTTTAGTATCACAAATTCAGTTGTATATATCTTAAAAGATATGTGGTAAAACTCAGAACTAAGGGATGACTGTAAATAGGCTTGCTATACATAAAAGCATCTTGGGGGTTAAGCTTGATTATCTAGTAATGCATCAAAATAAGACTGAAGTGTTATCTTGTTATGGAATGGGATGAATCAAACTGCCTCCTCCGAAATACTAATTTTCAATACAGTTACCTTTAAGCTGAGGCTGAAGGTAAAGATTGTTTCTGGGTAAAATGCTTCAATTTATGGCTAAATTCCGTAATGAAATATGCATATATCAGAATCACTTTCTCTGGCTTGGGAAGGAAAAATGTGTTGTTTTCATTATTGCTGAACTTCAAAATGGCTTAAGGAATTTTGTTGGTCCTTTCCAAAGAAATTGAACTTCAGGCAGAGATTAAAGCAGAGGAAATTTCAGCCCAAGGGCAAATGTTTCAGAAAGTTTAAGGTATGTGAAACAGGGAGTTAAGTAGGAAATAGTTTTCAGTCCTAACTATAGCCACACTAGTTATAATATATGGCTAAATATAGACTGGTGGGTGTGTCCAACTTTCTGAAGGTGTTATCCTCCCTCCTCTGAAACGTGCTTCTAAAATGACCTTTTCAAGCATATAACTAACTGTATAAAGTTGCCCATGTTGGAAAATGTTAAACTTCATTATTTCCCAGGTGAGCTCAGCCAAGCCCAACTTTGCTTTGCAACCAAAATTCCTTTTGCAAAATTGAACCTTTTACCTTTCATGTAGATCCAACTTCATACTGGGATTCATTTATCTTCAAGCAAACTGCACAATAGCCCGGAATATTTTTTGTTTCGGTGTTAAAGGTTGTCACTTGGGTTATAAAGCTCTGTAAAAATATCGGGGTCAAGGAGCTAAAAACATTACTTTTGCATCGACTTCAAAATGCCAGCCTTAATGGTTTGGGCAAGCTGCAGATCCAAACTCCCTTGGACTTGCTGCTTGTGGTTGTGGGAATATATTGGATCCTTTCAAAATTATTGGCTAGTCTGTTTTTGTGCATTTCATGTTTGGGTATAGAGTCTTTGGATTTGTTTTTCGTTTTGCTTGTGGTGATACTGTCATGTCTGATGACTGGCTGTATATCCCAGAGCTAATATTCTGCTCTTTGACTTAAATGCCATATGCTGCTAGATTTCTATATTGAAGGATCGTGCTAATATAAAGGATGCTGTAGTGAACATCTTGTACATATTTCCTTTTGCATATTCAGTGTCTGTAAATGTCTCTCTGAATACATGCTTGCTGTCTTTGAAATTATTTCCTTACAGTTCGGTATAAGTACTATTTATATACAAAGTTGTTTGAGGTTATCCTTTGCTCTTAAGATACACTTCTAGTTTTAGAGAGAAGAAATTGATCTCGCTGAAATTAATTAGGAGATTAGTAGAGCCACCAAAAATGGTAGTTATATATGGCACTTCCTAAGTGCTTGGACTTAAGAGGTACAAAATAAACCTGACAAAGCACTAACTGTAATGAAATAGATTACTATATTTTCATTTTCAAAACTGAATGACTGCTGAAGGTGAACCAAATAAAGCAAAGGTATTTAAACTCCTTCCCTTTTTGAAGATATCATTAATATCACCAAAAAAAAAAAAAGTAATAAATTTTTAAACAGAGAATATCCCCTTAAAATATAGGGTTTCCAGTGTGCCTGGCATAAAAAGGCATAGTTTCCTATATTGATTCAGAAAAAGATGTTAAAAATGCATGAAGGTATTTTAGTGTGTGTGTCCTGTGACAGTGTCACAGGATCTTTTAAAATTATTTTCTCAAAGGCTATTTAACTCTTGTGCTTCTTTACCAGTGGAAACATTTGATCCCAGTTTACAATATCTGGGATATGTTGTAACTGTTGCAATAGGACAA
Source organism: Actenoides hombroni (assembly GCA_024336885.1). NCBI lineage: Eukaryota > Metazoa > Chordata > Aves > Coraciiformes > Alcedinidae > Actenoides > Actenoides hombroni. The sequence goes on from WUAM01000395.1 coordinate 20,766,032, forward strand.
GGGGGGAATGATTTTAAACCAAAAGATGGTAGATTTAGTGTAGAAAGAAGGAAGAAATTTTTTTACAGTGAGGCTGGTTGAGACACTGTCCCAGGTTGCCCAGAGAGGTGGTATAGAAGCCCCATCCCTGGAAACATTCCAGGTCAGATTGGACAGGTCTCTAAGCAGCCTGATCTAGTTGAAGATGTCCTTGCTTACTGCAACGATGTTGGACTACATGACTTTTAAAGGTGCCTTCCAACCAAAACCATCCTGTGATTCTATTCTGTGATTCTACAATATCAAATTATTTTGTATTGACCAGAGGGTCTTTAATTTGCTTTTGGGGGGTGCAGATAACACCAGTGTCTGTTTACACAGCTTTAGACTCAGGCTAGATATTGGGTTTGGAAAACTGTATTCAATAATGTATAGACTAATAAAACAGGTTAGAAATTATTCTTCAACATAGTGAAGGGAGAACCCATGCTTATAAAGGACAAACAAATTCAGCATAATAGTGTGTTTCTGGTCTCATCTATTTTGCAGGCAATTAACAAAATAGGACATTACATTTTTGCATATCTCTCACTCTCCTGAAATAGAGTCACTAACCACTTGTTAACCACACTGATTTTTTAATAGACAAAGTGGTTGCTTATAGCTTCCCCACCAGAAATGTTCAGATTAAGCACACTATTAGATTGCAGCCAGAATAGCCTACAAAACAGGAAGAAAGCCTTGCCTTTCTCTCTGCCTTCTTCTCTTGTTTAAGTTGATGTGATAATTCATTACAGATTTTTCTCTTTCTTTGACAGAGTGCCTACCGCAGGAATGGGATGACTTTTCTCGCTTGCTAATGTGGATGTGGCTGCAGCAACAGGAAAGACAGTGTTATATTAAGGTGATTTTCTTTTCCCCTCTGTGGAAGAAAGAAAAAATAAAATACAATCTCCAATGTCTCCATGTACCAGTGAGTGGGCTGGTTTGTTGTGACTATCTGCTGGCTGACTCTGTCTCTTTTTCCAGCCCCCTCAATCGTTATTCTTGTTTACTAGCTGGAACATTTAGCTAATTAATGGCAGGATGTTTGGGGTAGCGTGTAGGTGGACAAGAATACAGATCAGACGATGCTGAAGTTTGCAGGGGACTTGCTGCTGTCAGCCTCTTCCTGAAATGCGATGTCATTTTTATTTGTTTGGAAGTCTGTATGTTCTCCTAGAGATGTTTTGTTTTGGTTGCTTTTTTTATAAAGCAGGATGGGGCAGAAAGAGGCCAGAGATAGACTGGCTTGTATAGGTTTATATAGGTTATATAGAGGTCCCATAGGTTTTTATTGTGATTTTTACAAAAAGAAAAACTGTTTTCCACTATTTTCCTCTATTTTCCCCTGATTTCTCAGAACTAAATTTTAAGTGATCAGACACAAATAAAATATAAAGCGTTTAATCTAGAAAGATGCTTTTTGATGACAGTAATAGTGAGTTCAGATTCAAAGATACACAGTAGAAAGTTCAGGTGCTTTACCAGTTAGAGACTAGACTTTTTGCAAACCCAAGGACAGGCTAAGTGGTCAGCCCCAAATTCTCAATATTTACATATTCTAAAGCTTGATCCATCACTTTCTGAAATCAAGGAAAGCTTTTTCAGTGATTTGGCACTGGATTGGGCCCCTATGCAGAAAAATAGATCCTAAATTATTTAAATAACTGTGTCTGTCTCGGTGGTTCTAGGCAAAGGCTTAACGTTATGTACTTGCTCAGCATTTGCTGCAGGAAGCAGATGTTGTCTCTGTTGTTGACAAAGGCAACATTACTGTTGGATTTGGTTAAAGAAGAAGAAATGAGCTCTTTTTTGCCTTTTTTTTTTTTTTTAAAATATATTTTAGGTCACGTTGTTTGTTTTCACATTTATTTTTTAAATCTCAGTCCCTCCCTCTATGCTTCTTCCTGTCCCCTGCTCCTCCAGCTTTTGCTGGCCTCACAAACACATTCATTTCTTCCCATAAAAACTGTACAAATATAGAGCTAACCACGATGATGCTTGACCAGGGCTTATGCTTCAGCTCGTCATCAGGCTCTACAGGCATCTACTGCTTGTGTCCCTGTGGTACCCCTTGGCCCCAGGGTCTGCTTCAGCCGCTCTTAGCTCAGGATTGAAATGTAACTTAAACCTCAAATTAAGACACTGCACTCAAGAGATCAAGTGGAGATCAGCAAAATATTACTTTTATATCATGCAGCCGTCCTCCTCTTTTGTGCTTAGTATTTGAGGTCTTCATTTTTACTCCCGCTGTATGCTCTTGTGGTCATTTGTAAGCGATTTTGTTGCCCTGCTTTCCTGGACCTGCTTGCAAGAACTCTTTTTAAATATACCCATTTTTAAATAAACAGAAAAACGTCTCTTCTCTTCGCAGTATTGTAAAAGTGAATGTCGTCCATCAAATATTACTGCCATTCATAAATTGCTTTTTTCTTTTACCTGCCTACGCTTCTGTTTTCTGGAATTAATCTGTGTGTAAAGGACTAAAAGTAATTCCTACAACGCAGTGTATTAAATGAGGGGGGTGAAGTTTTCTGATGTTCCATCTGTGCTTCTTGAAATATATGATTAAACTTTTCTTTTTATCATCACTGTTATTTTTGTTGGCGTCCTTAATCATGGAAAATTACATGCTTGCTGTAAACATCCAGACTTTTTAAAAGGACACCAGCATTTATTGTATTTGGTTTCTATCTGCAGGGATATAGACAGAAGAAACCGTTTCAGGCATTGGGTACTGGAATCAAAATTCTTTCCGTAGCTCTATCTCTCCCAGATTTTACATTTTAAAATATGCATAAGCAGGAAAAATACTGGCACTTATTTTTTACTGGTCTACTTAAAGTCCCAGAGAATGAAGACTCAACATACATTTCTCTCAGAAATATGACAGATCATGTTTTTGTTGGTCTGCTGTATGTTTGTCTATCTTGAACAGTCTGACAGGCAATTATTTATAAAATCTGGGTTTGCCCAGTAAACCCATATAATAACCTTTCACTTCTCTGCACAAGACAGTGAGCTGAATTTAGGGTAAAACAAGGTAGGTTATGTCTCCCTATCTTGGACTAACCCAGTTTATTCTTATTTTGGGAAGTAATAACTTTTTTTTTTCTCATCTTCAGAGTTTTCTTTAACTCTGTTTAGAACACAAGTGAGACCACTAGGACTTGTGCTGCTTATAGAGTGTATCTTAGAACCACTTTATGTGCTGCAGAAGCAGAGATACATGTTTAAATGAGTACTACACATTTTACCTGAAACTTTTTTTTTTTTATTATATGTATAAAAATGAGTTTGAGGTTCAGTTAATAGCTGCATATTAATAGCTTTGTGCTCCTGTAATTTCAACTTGCAAATCGTTTTGATTCTTAGCAAGGATTTATAGTAACTGAATCAGGTTTATTATTTAACATGTTGTTATAGTTAACTGAAGGAGTGAAGGAGAACCAATTTCAGTAGGAATAAGACTGCATAACATTTAAAGGAGTATGAGATCTTCTCACAGATCAGTGTCTGCCTTGCTGTGTGATTATATTACCTTTTGTTTGTTTGTTTGTTTCCTTAGTCCAGCCATCCACAAAACAGGGACAATAATTCAGCTTGAAAATTGCCAGAGCCACAACGCAGATTTCTAATTGAACTTCTTTTCGTTTCCAGACCTGTCCTTTCTTGGCCTTTCTTCTGAGAAAATAAAGCCCTTTAAAATGCTCTTCCCTTCATCTGGAAGTCAGGAGAAGCTGACAGTGCTCTGTATTTCTCTGGAGACACTCAGGACCTTGCAGAATTTGGCCCCCCTGGGTTTTCAGAGTACACGTCTCTTTGTCAGGTGAAGATTTTAGGGGGAGAAGTGTTCTCTGGCACTTCTTACATTTAGATGAACCTTAACGTTGTATTAACGTTCCACCATCAACCGTGTGTAGATCTCATAAAATGTTTTATAGTTTCCCTTCTAGCTCATACAGAATGTTTCATAGTACATAAACACTTCTACTAATAATTTAAGAATAAATAGATAGTGACATTAGTCACAAGCCTAACCTCTAGTTGAAACGTACAGAGTTATAGGTTGGGGTTTGTTGTTTTTTTTTTTTGCCAAAGTGAATCATCTTGTCCAAGGTTAGGCTTTTTTATACCTCTACTATATATCTACACTGAGCGTCGGTGCAGCTGGGGAAACGCGGTGGTGGCATGCATTAAATCCAGGGCTTTACTCGGAGGGCACCGAGCCAGCGCAAAGCAACAGAGCCATCCCTGAAGGAATTGAATGTAAATTTGATGGTTTAAATAAGGCCAGATGCCTTAAAAAATTATTTTGAAAGCTGTATCTTTAATGTAGCTCTTAACGTGAGTTTTTTTGTTAGTTTGTTGAGGTTTTTTTTTTCCGCTTAAGATAATGACGTTGCCTTTACAAAGTAATAAGAAAAAATAGCTCTCATCTATTGTGGGGAGACAAAAATCAGACACTTTGACTTCTATAAATCACTGAAATGTTGGCAACTGAAACAAACTTTTGGAAGGCAGATGACTGCAAATTTGAAGGAAACCTTCATATTTTACTGTTAAAAGCCTTTTAACAGTCTAGAGAGCACTCTGAGGCACTACATTAATAGCCATTCTCAGTAATCAAGCTTATATACTATACTTATATACTATTTTTCCTCAACAAGATAGATTAGTAGTGGAAGAGAGCTGGAAAGATAAATAAGGAAAATCAAGAACTAAAATTATAAGAATACAGTTTCAATTTATGTCTTATAGCTCTCTTCTATTTGTGACTGATAATTCATCTTAATTCCTATCAGACAAAAATATTGGCACAAGAATCTTATACCAATATCTGTATTTCTGGACTAGTCTTCATCCAGATGCTTTGCAGATTTTCTTACTGATTTTGTGGATGTGATCTGTCAATCTTTGGTACTTGTATGACTTTGATTACTTTTATATCTGAGTGCCTCACAGTCTTCCATGTATTTATGCCTGCAGCACCACTTTGAAATAATAATGTGTTGTTATCTCTGTTTCTTCTGAGGCACAGAAAGGCTAAATGACTGCCTCTGTTTTGGGAAACCTGGGATGGTTCAGAAAAGCTCCATTTTCAAAACCCATATTGATGGCTTTGAGTTCTGAGCCATCTTTCCTCTGCAGTGAAAATGACTGATGTATCAGAAAGCACAATACTCAGCCTCACAGGTTAGGAGAGAAAGAGGCAAAAGCAGTATCCAGCTGGATCTATGAGAGGTATTTGGGGAAGAAGAATGCAGTCACTAAATTTGGATCCAGTCCAGGACTCAACACTTTAAAACATTCAAGTTGGAATGTGCCACAGCCACTTAATTACCTTGTGCAGAAACATAAATATTACCACCAAGACATGGTCTGTGGAACACTTTACCTCCTCCACACTCTGCTGGATTTTTGCATCAGGAATCACCAAGATGGACATATTCAATAAAAACACCTACTTTGGCAGTACCAGAGTGTTCTTACCTCAATTTCCTCCTAACCTGCCTTTACTCAGTGCACCAGGGCTGCAAGAAATAATAGGAGAAACACAATTAAGAAACGTAAATGCCCTCTTTAAATTGGGGTAAAAGCTGCCATGGGTGTTAACAGAGATAAAATAAAACATCAACTTTTAATAAATGAACTAGGTCTGAATCTAATAAAAGTGCAGATGAAGTGTGTGGTGGCTGGTATCTTCAGCCTATAACTAGACTTGGAAGAAGAGAAGGTATAAGATACCTGAAGCCATAGCGGGATTCAGATAGTCAAGAGTCAATAAAGCAAGTTGGCTTAGACCAGTTTGGTTTAGCTCTCATTTCCATAAGTATTTAATTAATCTTCAAAATAAAAAAAAACCCAAACCAACCAAAACCACAAAACAAAGAAACTATGGCATTTCTTGTACTGACATGATTTCTTCAGATCTGCAACTGAAAGTGCAGCAACTGTGTGTCAAGCCTAGGTGAAAACAAACCTGAAACATCTCTGGAGAAGGAGAGAAAGAAGGCTTTTATAAGAGCAAAGCTCCATCTGAGCTTCTCTCCCTGAGCTCCCTTGTTCAGATAGCTGCGTATCTGATCATCAGTGCCAAAATCTGCTGTACATGCACGAATTCTGTTGTAGCTTCAAGTAAATGATTTCAGGAAATTAGATGTGGTCTGTCTAGTCTTCTCCATGTCACCTTGCCCTTTACTTTAGTATTAAAAGAATTTATATTCCTCAGTTCTGGAATGTTAGCAGCATTTTGCTAGTCCTACATTTTCACTGTTCAGCAGACTTTAGTGTAGACAGAACACAAATAAATTGAAGCAATTATTAAGGGGTGTTTTTATCATCTGGGAAAGGGTGTCTTTGAAAGTAATTTTCTCCATGGAAGGTTCTGTTTTTATTCATCTTCTATGGGATGGTGGCAAAAAATGGTACATGGCTTCTGTAGGGCTTGAACTTGTACAACAAACAGTTGAGGTCAGCCCTGAGGTCTCCCTCAAACTCATATGCATCCCACTTGTCTCCTCACTGTGCAAATTAGACACAACCCCCAAGAGGAAAAACATGACAGATTCTTCCACTGGAAGATCAAGAACCACAACACTAAATATTCCAAGGTAAGACAAAATAAAATAACCTTGGTCTGACTAGACTCCACTACATGTCACTTGAGAATTTGAGGAATTTTTTTCTCCTATTTGACAGTTACTTCATGATTACTTCCACACGCTGGTTGTCAGAACTTTGTCCTCATATGTTTGGCTGTGAAATAGTTAAGAATAATAATTTCTTGTATGCGGTCAGGTTTCAGAGTCAGTACCATGGTAAACAGCTCTCTCTCTGCAGCTGTTGTTTTTGACTAGTGGGTTAAGAACCTTTCACATTTTAAGGGCAAATGTATTTTGGAGCAGAGTCTTCAGTCAGTTACTTTTGTTCATGGTACTGAAATAGGTGTAGCCATCTAAGATAGTCCACATTGCTCTGCTGATGTCTCTAGAAGGAAGAGAATGTATTAATATTGTCCTTGCTATAATATCATCCAAGAAATGGCCAAAGTTCCATCCATGCATGGGTTAACAGTAGCAGTATGAAGATTATTCCACCAGGACTGTGGAGTTTAAATAGTCTCTACACTCAAAACCCTGTTAAATCTCTTCAGACAGGCGTCTACAAAGCAGAAGACTATATCCTTCTGTTTGTGAATGCTGCTTATGTAGGAAATTAATGTAGCCTTGGGATCAAATATATGCCATTGTCAAAGTAAGAGAGAAGAAGGAAAGGCTTGGCTGTGGACTGTGACAGGAGGTGTGGCCACGCTTGCAGGTTATGGTCTTCCCAATGTTATGATAGTGAAGATAAAATTTGGTATAAGCAGCCAAACTTGAATTTTTGGCCAAAGTCCAAACCTTCCCAGTTTTTGCCATGACTAGTTTTTATATGTGTTTTTTACAGTGTTGAATTTGGGCTTGTAGATGATGCTGGATTCATTTTTATTTTGTTGAGGCTTGTTTTATTTGCACTCTGGTATGTATTTGTGGTGCATAGTCTGAAGGGATTTTGTGTCTTAGTTGATTTCTTTGGTGGTCCTGAAGGTGGGGCAAAATTAATGCAGCACTTAAAGAGGCTGTTATTAAAACTTCATTCATAGGTGAGCAGGAGAAGCACAGAAATTGTATTTATTTATATACATATATATTAAATAAATATGAATATATATTCATGAAGACTGAATTCCAAAAAACAGCTCTGTTTTTTCAAATCCAAAAGCATACTTGACCTTTATTTGATACCTCTCTCTGTCTGCAATGAAAGTAGTTTATACTTGTAAAGATAAAGATTTTTGCTTCGTGGAAGTAATTTGATGGTAACCTTTGGTTTCTTGGCTGTCTATATTACTCATTTTTCTCTTGCTCAAACTTTAATGTCACACTGTGGATCTTTAAGAGATTGTGGAGCCTCATTAAGTTTTATAAAAATAATTTCTGACCCCCTGAATGAAAAAGGTATTTTCAAATCTACAAGGGTGGGGTATTTTTTGCTGTTGGTTTGTTAGTTGTGTTTTTTTTAAGTCCAATAGAATATTTTTTGAGAGGAAGAGATCTCAAAGGTCTGGAAATAAGTGCCCAGTTTATGTGCTAAGGGCAATGGCATGTATTTTTATGGTAGTTTAATGTTGAAGAGCATTGTCAGAGCTGGACACTGAAGTGATACCTCATTGTTCCCTTCAGTTGTCTCTGAAATTTCTTTATATTTTATAATACATAAGTTGTGCTCTTGGTTGCCATTTCTTTCCTTCAGACTCCCAAAGGTATGTGGATTGTGCCCTCTGGGAGCTCTTTACTACTTTAAGCTAGATTTACACGTGGTGGTCTTTCCTTTCCCCTTTCCCCTTCTTTCCCCTCTTTCCCCTTCTTTCCCCTTCTTTCCCCTTCTTTCCTCTTTTTCTCATTCCCCTTTCCTTTCCTTTCCTTTCCTTTCCTTTCCTTTCCTTTCCTTTCCTTTCCTTTCCTTTCCTTTCCTTTCCT
>WUAM01000395.1:20774674-20798024 GCA_024336885.1 Actenoides hombroni
TTCCTTTCCTTTCCTTTCCTTTCCTTTCCTTTCCTTTCCTTTCCTTTCCTTTCCTTTCCTTTCCTTTCCTTTCCCCTTATGAAGGAAGAAATTTATGGCTTTTTTTACATCAGGAAGTCTAGCTTTTCCTGACGTTTTATCGCTTTGAAAATTTGAAACATTTCAATCCCAGACAATAAATATTATATGATTATTGTTTTCATATGGATAGGCTATTTCGCTCAGTTCTTCCTATTCAACTTTTTACTAACAAGTGACACCCAAAAATGTATGGATACTAAAAACATTACTATTCACCTTTACTAGGAAAATCAAAGATAGTCCCTCCATTTTCATGCAATATATATGGAAAAAAAGTTAATCTTGTATGTTTTAAATCCTGTAGTGATAAAAAATTACATCAGAAAAGAATGTATCCTGTTTTTCTTTTTTAAAAAAGTGGTCATATTATAGGTCAAGCCTTCTTTCCACTGAATTAAATGATAGCTCTTGAGGAAAAGGTGGGAAGAGCATTGGACCCCAATGGAGTGTTTCCCGGATCAACAACTGGTAGCCTGCATGTTCAGAGCTTATGAGTTTACTTGAAGTTGGTTGAAGGGTGATACCCTTTTATAACTCAAAGTCTAGGTTTTCTGCTCAACCAGGTCTGTTCTTGTTGCTCTCGTGGTAGAAAGAATTCATTGTCAACTAGGAACCATGAAATCCAGGCAGAGTTTACACCTTTTAATGATTTTTGTTTGGGAGAAGGCAGCTGGCTCCTTGTTGTGTGTACGGAGCATCAGTTCTGCAGTGTGAGCTGTGGCAACCTAGTCTATCTTGAAGTCCCAGGTTTGATTTCACAGACAGCAAACAAAGCAATATGTGAAATCTCTGGTTAAGTAGCTAAGGTAATAAGAATATAAGAGGCACCGGTTCTGCTCAGAAGCACAATATTGTCTATTTTTTTTTTATATTGATAGCATTTCATGGATTCCATGCAGGACCCTGCAGATCATCCTTCATTAACATCATATTATCAATGACTTCATATAGTTCTTGATTGCAGAGCTGGGTTCTAGATAACAAATAAATCTCCCTCTTTCTGTCAGTTCCTGATTGAACGTTTCATCCAAATGCAGTGACGGTCTATATAACTATGAAGAGAGTAATCACAATTTGTTTCAGGAGGTGACAAGCTGTCAAGTTGTGGAGACAGTAAACATACATGTAAGTCTTTGGAAGTTTATCTTCAAAGATATATCAGACCACTGTCAGGTGGATAAGAAAAAGACAAAACATGTCAAAGTTTTCAACTACAGCAATGCCCATGAGCCAGTGGATCTTTCTTTCCTTGCATTGTGCAGACAAAGGGAACCAGAGTCTAAATCCATTCAGAAAGAAACATGAGTAAGTACTTGTTTAAAGTCTTTTTTAAGTGTTGTTGTGTCTTTACCCTCTCTCCTGTCTCATCCTCTTTTGGGAATGTTGAAAATAACATTCAGTTCTGTGCTTCCTTTGTCTGTTCTTTTCCATGTGGTAAACATGGACTTTTTCCTCCCTGTTTCTTACAGACTTTCAGCCAACTCAGCTTTTCCTGTTTACGTCCTTGTCAAAGACGACATTGGTGATATCACTTCAAGTCTAGAAATAAGGAGTTTGCTGCCTTTCCTAGCCACCTGCTGCTCCATTTGGTATTATATTGATTTTGCATCATGTCAGATTTGACACAGCTACTGATTCATTTATTTCTCTTTTAAGGAAAGCAGATGCTTTTTTTTTTACCCCTGTTACCAACACATGCTGAAGGTGAAGGCACTGAAATGGCTTTCTGGAGACCTGGGCTCCCATCCAGACCTCTCAGTGCATCACTATAGCTGTATCATGGGAATGAATTTGTGGACCAAGACTTTTTTAAATAGTAAAGATAACAATGATACTGAGAAGCCCATAGGCTCCCAAATTCAAATGAAAAGATGATGCTATGGAAGCTACAATAGCTCTGTGACTGAAAAACTGACCACCACTGCTTTGCAAAATCTGTTTTGTTCTTGTATAGAAGAAGATAATACAGCAGAATGGCTGCTTCATTAAGTGCATTTTTTGTTTCTTCTGATTTGGAAGCCCCAAACATTTTAGTGCTTCAATATTTTAGTCCTGATAAAGGCAGTTACTGGTTCATAGTTCCCTCTGCCATTTCAACACAGTTCTTATATTCTACACAATAGAAAGAAAAAAAATAAAGTGTGATCTGATGTAAAACCTCCATAGTTATCAAAACAGACTCTGATTTCATCTCTCCAAATCTGTGGGGTTTTGACGAACAATAAAGGTACCACACTTAGGGTAATATTTGAATTTTCTTGGCTGATGATATTTGTAAATCTACAACAACCTCGTCATGAAAGCACCAGCTTCGTGGCTGAAATCAGAATTTCAGGTTTTCATTTAAGAAAGAAAGATGCTGCTTTCAGAACAGTGCTTGGACCTGCACATAACCAATTTACTGAGGTCCGTCTGATGCTGTTGGCAACTTGGAAGAATACCTCTGAGAGCAAGAAATTAATCCATTTTTCTCTGTAAGTTATTAGTAAACACCTACTTCTTGAACCCTATTCAGAAGCACCCTTATACTGCAAATTCATTTGCAAGGACCACGTGCAGCATCTGTCACCCATCTGACATGAAGCTGGCTTGATGGTGCAATAATTCTTAAAGGAAGATTGTAAATAGGGACCTTTTCCTGAAATGAAATCTACATGATTGGAGGAAAAAAAAAGAAAAAGAAAAAAAAAAAAGAAAAAGAAAAAAAAAAACAACCACAAAAACAAGAGAAAAGCCCATGGACATCTAGGATGGAAAATAAATCAATGGTCTGGTTGTGTGATACTGAAGGTAATCAGCTGCGCTGCTGGAGTGTGGTGATCTACAACCATCAGTGAGTCTTGCTAGCTAGGGCTAATACCCTTACCCTTGTGTCCCTCACCATTTTATTGCTGCTCTGTGACAGGATGTGCAACTGCTATGCATTAATACGTTATTACAGATTGGCTAGTGTAAACTCCAGGTGTTGAGAACATGATTTATTCTATTAGTATAAAAAAGTGTTTCCTATGGCCATATTAAAAATTATACTAACTGTTGGGCTTGCCACTGCGCTGTGTGTGGCGCATGCCAATTTAAACCTGTCATTTCCTCTAATTTAAGGATATGTCCTCAGAAGATCATTAATTTGAGGTGGAGTTGGGGATCATAGTGCAGCTGTGGCCTATTAACCCCCACCTGGTTGTTAATCCCTGCAAAGCACCTTCCCCAAAGATGTCTGCTACTACCATGTACTCACTGAAGCAGAGACCAGAGAAATTACAGTTTTGTTCATATTTTGTATTTAAATCTATTTGACGTTGCATTTTTAATTTAGAGTGAATTGTACCTATCATGTGATGTATGAACCCAGTGCTAGGGCTATGTTTGTAGTGACATCACTATTTAGTGGATGGCGCAACTCTATAGAGCTAGGTGAGAGCCCACGATGTTCCCCCAGGGCTTATCACAAAGCAGCACACTTTCCTGCAAGCATCTACCCTGAGCACAGCTGGGATGAGCAGTATGGGTTCATATTCCTCCTAACTGGGCTCCCCTCTGGCAGAGCAAGATTCAGGAGTCCTTGTTGCACGTTAGACTGAGCAGCCAGAGGTTAAATCTCTGTGCTTATACATTTCGTGTGTGTGTGAAGGCAGTGGAGTGATTTCAGTCTGTCCCAGATGACTCCTAAACCCTCAGCATTACCCATGTAATCTGAGGACCCTTAAACCATGTTTGTGCTGCCTTCTCTCCACATGTTTCTTTGGGGGATTTTACCATTTTACTTTCCCACTCTCGAATGCTGTTAACTTTGCTGGGCTTTACACTCAGCCAAAGCCAACGTACCTTCCTAGGGCAGCCCAGCAAACGTCAAAATCATTCTTTTGGGGAATCCACGTCATCTTATCTGCCAAATGCTGAACGTGGAGGGGCTCAGTCAGGAATGTGGCATCAGCCACATGGTGAGTTGCAATATCTGACACCACTCAATTTTCTGGTTCTTCATGCTTTGTTTCCACATGTCTTAGGTAGACATAAGTCTTTGTTCCAGAGATGGTTTGATATGACCTTGGGGAAAGCACAGAGAAATGACTCTGGTCTGCACATAACCCAGCCTTGTGCACTTAACTGCTACTTTCTTTTCCCATCTGCCCATTGCACAACCACAGTATCTCCTAGAAAAGCCCCAATCTTTCCTGCTGTAAAATCAGCTTGTATTTTTAAGGCATCTTGAGAGTGGATTATCTCTCTATGTTGCACTGAGCTACCAGCAACCTATACCCAAGGGATGCCGATGCACAAAGCCTGGCCAGAAGTACATCAGGCTTCAGGACATCATTCAAACACACACAGAAAGCCTGTAGCAAAAGTTTTCTATCTTAAGTTGCCTCCCTTCTACCTGTTTTTTCCTGGCAAATGTTTATCCAGCCTGTCTTTAAAGACCCCCAAGGATCGATATTTCACAGTCTTGAATCTACTGATGTTCTTGATCCTCATAAATTTTTTTTTCTATCTGGTTTGCGTTTTTCTTTGCAGTAATGTAAAGACATTTCTTACCCTACCAGTGAGGGTAGATTGTACCAGTGCACTTTGTAACAGCCTTTTCTGTACTCAAAGGCAGTTATATCCCAAGACTCTCTCTTTTGGCTAATAAATGTAACTCGATCAATCTTTCCTCCCAGGTTGTGTTTTCTGGATTTCTAGCACCGCTTTCTGTTTTGACAATGAGCCATTGATAACTGCTCTCTGGGTGCATATATCTACAGCCTTGTCCCCACTCTCTAGCAGTTTTATCTAGACCCATGTTTCTCTCACCTGATTAAAAAAGTGAATATGAGACACTGTCAGAAGCCTGCAAGTGCCAATGATGAATCTATTGCTTTTTCCTTCACCATAAGGCTTGTTACCTGTCACGGGGATCCCACAACAAGAGTTCAAATGGCCACCAAAAGTCACACTTTGCATACTTGAGAGCAGACAAAGGATTAGTTAAAAGCAGGGATTATTCAACTGTTGGTGAACTGGGCGACAGAAGGACTGAGGTGCCAGAGTCCCAGCAAGGGGCACGCCGACCTGCAGCCAGACAGGCAAAAGGTGGACTACATCTTTCCAAAATCCCATGCTCTCACCATGTCGTGTCCTCTCACGGATACCAGTGGCCCTGTGGCAGATTGGTGAATCCTGGCAGGCAGCAGTTGCAACATCTCGTCTTCATTTACAGTGTGGATGACCTGTTGTCGTTACACTGATAATCAGGTATTTTCCCCTGACTTTGCTCAGCAGGTGAACTGAAATTAATATCCTTTACAGTAAGTTAAATTCATTTCTAGTGATCGTCTAATGGCTCTTTTAATTTTATGTGGGTTTTGTGGCTTTGAGCATGTTGTTACTACATGCAGGGAGAGAGCCAGAGTGCTCTCATGCACGTGAACCTCCTACTGATCTGGATAAAATTGCTTCATCAATTTAATTTCCAGGTTTTAAGTTCCTGCATCCTACTTCTCACAAGGCCATGAAATAAAAGGAGCTTCATCCCTGGGAACATAGCATGAGAATGGGACTTATGACTCCTGGCCTTCATTTCCAGCTCTCTCTCCAACTTCATCAGTGTTACCATCACCTCTGCACGCCTCAGTGACCCCATCTGAAAAAATAACATCTCACTCCATTCATCCTTAGCTCTCAAGGCAGCTTTCAAAAGAAGAAGAAATCATCATCCTGATTTTTATAGATGGAGAAACTGAGGCCCAGCAAAGGGAAACGACTACTGTTAGCCTCCTGCAAGGCACCATGCCCTCAGCCTCAAGCCTCTGTGCTCAGGGGCTTGTCCACCGGACCAGACAAGTGCTGGAGTGGAAATAAATATTCCTCCTGATGACTGTGGTCTCTGTGGTCAGGGCTGAGGGTCGAAATGTTCGCACAAGGCCTGCACACAAAAACCACAGAATCCCCCACAGCTCCATTGCACTTTATTAAAAGTCACTGCTTCTGTGAAAAATGGATTTTATAAGAGTTAGGTACCTTAATTATAAAGTCATGTGCATTTGAATGACTTTCTCCCTGCTAACCATTTGTGACAGCCTACAAATGTGAAAAGTATTACCGAGCCTATTTTTAATGTGGCTATGGAGAGGCTGTAGTTGTGGAAAACCAAATCCTATAGGATCCTAATGAGAAAGACCAATAATTCTTTAAATATGGGCAGCGTTGTCTGAGTTCAGCAACAATAATGACGCTATCCGGAAGACGGGAGATGCAGGAGTCGCATGTTAAATAAGTGACAGGAGCAAGTGATGTACAGGGCTAAAATTTTGCCTTGGAAGTGGCTGAATGGTCAGTGTATGGAGATAAAAAATAATTTCGGAAGGCTGCTGGCACATGTTATCTGTGTAAAGGTTTTCATGTTTTCAGCAGAGCTGTAACCTCTCAAGAATTTATTCTGTCACTGTTCTTTACAAGACAAATGGCCATCTAATGGGGTACACAAAGGGCATGAGGTCCAATGTTTTGTAGAACTGAGTCCTTAGTACTGCTTCTCCATGGGCTGCGGCAGAATCAGGACTTGAAGCATCATCTTTAGCACCAACTCTTGGCCATAGGATCAGCAGGGGAAGAGGAAAACACACAAGATCTTACTGCCAGCCTTATTACCTGCATCCGCTAACAAGGATTTCAGCCCTTCTTATAACGGGGCTAGACACTAGAGAAGGAGAGCAGGCCAAAACCAACATTAATGTTAGAGCAATAAGTCTCAGACTTGGTCTGAAAGGAAATGAAAATGATGAAAAGGAAATATCCAAATAGGAGGAAGCAGAGAAAGAGAATGCTGTTCTCTTTCAGTTAGAAGAGAAAGAATAAGGTGTGGAAGATGGATAAAAAGATGACATACTTGTGTATAAAAGTTTTATTGTGGGTTTAGGTTTAAGAATGATGGACACCATTAAAAGAATTTCCTCTGATCAAGCATGTAACTAGTTTCAGCTCTAACCTTGTGATTCTTCAGCCATCCATGACTTCTCATGGGCTTGTAGAGACCTTAACGTTGGTGCATAAGGTCTTCAAACAGTGCTACCTCATCCCTGGATAAATCATCTTTGTGCTGAGTGACAGGACACAAACAGTACCTTATTTTTAGTCAATTATGTTTCTCTACCTCATTTCTTTACCATTGAATTATGTCAATTTCAAGTGAAAAAGGTGACTTGTAGTGATAGGATGAGGGGTAATGGCTTCAGACTGGAAGGGGGTAGATTTGGATTAGAAATTAGGAAGGAATTCTTCATTCTGAGGGTGCTGAGACACTGGAACAGGTTGCCCAGGCAAGTTGTGGATGCCCCCTCCCTGGAAGTGTTCAAGACCAGGTTGGATGGAGCTTAGAGCAACACAGTCTAGTGGGAGATGTCTCTGCCCAAGGCAGAGGAGTTGGAACTAGGTGATCTTTAAGGTCCCTTCCAACCCAAACCATTCTATGATTCTATGATAAACCAAAATATTGGGAACCAAGGCTTCATGTCATTAAATACTCATAGATGCTTCATGCTTTTTTGGTGTAGAAGGACAGCAAAGACACTATGCAGCAGTATGTCTGCTTATCTTCTGCAGCTCAGACGTAAGTAATGCTGAGGTCCAGAGCTGGCCTTATGCAAAGGATGAGTTTTCCCTTAATCTTTGCTTAACAATAGGGCTGAAATCTCGATTAGGATCATTATATCAAAGGCCTACAAGAGAGATGCCTTCAGAACATTTATTCCCCTACCCTCTGATTCATCCAGACACTAAAAACAATACCTGTGCTCCAAAGTGGCTTGGTAGTGGGAGAGATGCAAACCCAAGAAAGGCAACATTTTGCTTCTTTACTTAATTTTGTTTCCTCACTTAGGAAAAATAGGTGGATTTCGGTACTCAGTGTATTTCTTGGATGACCCTGCAATGAAACCTTTTTTACTGCCTACAGATCAGTGTGTTTGTACTGCTGTGAGGAATAGCAATGCTTTCACAGTGGTCTAAAGAAAGATATTCTTTGTGCAACATTTTTTCATCCCTCATTTTTGTAGTTGTACTAAACTTTATAAAACTTCATAAAAAGACTAAAAGCACACATTATTTAAAATTCTTTAAAGGTAAAGATTGAATCTGATGGTCGTGAGATTCTTCACACCATAACAGAAAAAAAATAAGTGGTTTGTTTTCAAGCCTTTTTCATTTTTTTCTACTGGGTACCATGAATGTGCATCTGAAAAAAAATCTGTATTTGTAACACAGGCTGAGGCTGAAGCATATCTTATCCCTTGAAACAGCCATTGGTACCACGCTGTGAAGGTGGTATCTGCAATCAGATAGAGCAAAATTAAAAGGTTAGAACTTCATCTTGCATATTAAATCTTTGGTTAAATTCCAGTGGAACCCTCTGTCTTTCCTCTACATGTTTGCATTGCGTTCATGTATGTCTTTCGCAATGCCAATGGCAAACTTATCATAACATCCACTAGCCTGTAATAAGCTGCAGGGGCTCCACAGCTAAAATTGTGAAGGCAATTCCTCTGCCAAGTCCGCACATGTAGGCATGGCATATGTAGGCTTATCCAGTAATGTTTATTAAAAACAAAACAAGACAACAACACAAACAAACAAACCAGAAGAAACAACAATTAAAAAATGAAACTTCTTGGAAAAGTCAAAACTGAAGTTAAAAGTAATGATGAATAATGGTATGGTAACGGTAACAGACTGTAAATGTACATTGGGGGATATAAAACTCTCATGCTGCAGCTATAAATTTAGGGAGAGCAAGTGACCTAATGAGTGCAAATTTGTGCCTAATCTATCCCGTTTGCACTGCATATAGGGTTTGAACTTGCAATCTGCAGTGCTTGAAAGAACCATTGCTACTATTTCAGATGAAAGAGTAGTTTTGATGCTAGATCATTCCTAGTTTGTGGACAAGCCACTGAGGCACATCTGCACCTTCCTCATTACTTCATATACAGTGACAGAATATCCCTGTCACTGGCAAGACAAGCTCTGCCTTGGCTCAAGCCCTGGTCCTTTGCCAGTCCTATGTTGGTTCAGAAAAACAGGTGGTATTCAAACCTCACTAATGCTTTGTTTCCACCTATACAATTTGCTTGATGAAAACGTGGAACAATTTTCTCATTTGTTTACTGAAATGTACTCATTTTGTGATTAAACCAAGCCCATGGTCATGAAGCTCTGACATGTTAAGGCTTAGTACAGGAGTCTGGGTTAGTTTTTTACCGTTTTCTTTCTCAACAAACATTAAACCCAGATTTTCATGATAATCACACTTGTCTGAATCAGGAGTCTGACTCATCAGTTCATCTGACATCTTTGTCATGGAAAAGTCTGCAGTCCATCTGGAGACCTAAGGGCTCAGGGAGATGGAATACTTAAGGGGATGTAATTGGAAATAATAGGGAAATTTGGAAAAGGACATGGGAGATCATGTGTTTTCTAATACATGGCTTCCTTGATCATGCGTCTTTGAAGATATATATTTGCTTTTTAAACCTAATAGAAAGTCCTTTCCAGTCTAAACTATGGATAAGACAGAAAAATCCTGCACTGTGAATATGAAGCACAGGCCATAGTAGACATGTTTGAGTTAGAAACTGAGTCTGTGATTATAAGGCTGTATTTTACCATTGAGGGAGTCACATTCAAGCTGGTTGTGGCTCTTCACTAGAGGTGTCACTCTCTAAAGTGACTCTGAAATTTGAGAAACTGACCTAGAAATCTTAAATGTCTCCCTCCTCCCCACAGGCTATGAAATTGTAAAAAAGGAGACACAAGTACCTTTCTCACAGCATTCTCTATATGCAAACAGCATAGAAAAAACTTACAGTTCAGAAAAATGAGATGTAAAAACCCATGATTTGGCAAAATAATTAACAGTGCATTGCAGAGAATGTGTCTGGTTGCAGAAACCAGCAAGGGTTCACCAGCTGCCATATGATTATTTACACTTTACCAATTTGCCTGCCAGAATCTTTGACTATTATGGGTATAAGAATTAAACATCTTCAGTGTGTCCCTTGTATATCTTTTGACCAACTAAGATAATAATAACATGCTGAGATGTTTTCTGTCAGATGTGGACAGCCCGTCAATCTGTGTTGATCTGCCATCCCACATTTTTTACTGTCACAGAGCACAGCTCTAGATAAACAGGAGAGAGAGTTGCTCACATCCCTACACAGGTAAGTCAAGTGGAAGGGAAATAGGAGATAAATTAGCTGGTTTCAGGCAGGCAGGACACGTGTAGCTGGTTGAGACAGGCATGGAGTCACATTTCCTGACTGGTTGTGTTCTGCGCTGTTGTGTCTTCAATGATGTAATACTTCCTGTGAGTCTTTCCAAAAATATTTTCATAAACTTTGGGTGATGTGCACTCTGCTAAGGAATTGCCTAATACAATTATCCCATGAGGGTTTGAAGCTTTAATATTTTTAATCGCTTCTAGATGGATTAATTGCCTCAGATTCATATCATAGACATTCAGCTACTATTGGTTTATTCCTCATTACATCTATGACAGCTACGCATTCATAACTTCCTAACAAAATATCAGAGTTTATCTCATTAACTTTAGCTAATGGTTGTGTACTCATCCCTGAGTAATATGATATTACTGTAAAAGTAAAGGGGTTTGTGCTGAGCTGTGTTTTCCCAAGAAACCTTGGAAAGTTTGGTTGTCCCACATTGCTCATATTTGGTCACATAATGAACTTTCTAAGTTTTGGCTACTTCTGTTTTCTTATTCCAGCCAAAATGAGGCTATAGATGAACTTTTAGTATTGGAGTTTATCCCACCCAGCATGTCACAGATCCCACTTCCAGCCAGTGGGGAGAAATAGATGGTTTTAAGGAGTGATCAATCTGACCTATTTTAATTGTCTGCTCTAATATTAGATGAACTGTACCCTAAAGACACCTGTTTCTTTGAACTGAGTACAAAAGGAGAGTAAATGTAGTTGTCAACATTGCAGCTGTTCGCACTTGATCAGATGAATGATGCCCTTCAAGCCATATTGAAACTTATTTATGATGGGATGCATCTGACAGAGGATGCATGTCTCTGTGTAACCTGAATTTCTAGAATCTCTTCATACTCAGAGCAAATAGACTTCTTTTAAGGTGGAATCCATCCCACATAATGGCAAATAACTGAAATAGCTTAGTTGAACTGGTTTTGACTACAAGAGGGAACCCGGAATGGCTGAAATATAATTCTGCAGTTGATATATAGATCTATAAAGTCACATGGGACTACATCATTCCCAAGGAAGGACACCTAACTATTTTATAGTGCAGAGTATCCCACATTCCCTCTGAGACCAGTGGGGATTGAGCACATTGGATAAACATGTTGCTCTTTTGCATGTGTAAAGATTGATTCAGGAGTCTATCCGGGCACCCGCAGTAGAAAATCTGGAATTTCAGTCTGTTCTTCTCCACCCCTCCCCATCTCCATGGTTGTAAGATTTGTTTCACAAACTAAATACTCATGAAGGAGGATGTAAAGTCAGTATGTTATCAAATAGAAGCAGTATCTGCAAGCTATTTATAATTTACAAGATTTTTCATTCAGGAGCATTATCATCATAGTCATCAGAAGCATTAAGAACGGGGAGATTGAAGACTGGTGGGGGAGAGCAAACCTTTGGCATTAATGAAAGGTTGTCACCAGATCAATTCCTCCCTTCTAGACATCCAGGTTTGTGCAGAAGAAACTGGGGCTGGTTCTGTAACATGGGGTAGATTATCCCAAGTTGCAGCTGCATCCAGCTGTGTGTATAGGGCAACCTGTTGTATTGTTCTCTCTGGCAGACTACACCAGCCGTTCTCAGTGCCAGGGTTAAGATGGACAAGCTGTTTCCAATTATTCCCCTTGTGCTGGACCCATTTTGATCTGGTATGAGGGGGAGGCTGTAGCAATCCCAGACATTCAGGTCTGCTGTGATGAAAAAATTGTAAAAAATGGATGTAGGCCAAAATTTGGGTTTACCTGGGTCAATTTATGGCTACAGATGAGCCCTGTGTGAAACGGGGTGATTTCAACCTGAAAACAGGCAAAACACATCGGCTTTGGCTGGCTTTGCTTTGAGTTATGGAGTTTATAGGAAACCAAAACTCAGAAGGGGATAAGCCCACACAAACCAAAGTGAAAGGAGTGATTTGCATGAGTGCCCACAAACTGAACCTGCACAGTTGGGCTAGTTGCTCCATGCCTCACCTCCCAGCGGCTTGGGCGTTCAGAATCCCATGGTGACCTGTGGTGCTGTAGAGGCACTTGTCTCTTTTTCTGATTGTTCCTAGTTTTACCCACTCTGATGTTTCATTGACTAGGATAAAAGAATATAACCATCCTCTCCAGAGATGGAGAGTTTCATGTGAGTTTCTTTTTTGTCTATCCATGTCTCTGTTTCTCCTCACATTGCTGCTCTGATCTTTGTAGCACTTGAGGGCTTGGTTCCAGTTGCACACAGTCACGTAGCCATAAGCTGTAGAAATGCTCATGCGTTCTCTTGACAGTGCTTGTGTCAGCACAAGACAAAGGCATTGGTGTCTAAACTTTCACACAAGCCTTCTCTAGAGAACTCAGAAATAAAACTGCTGTGGACAGATGCTAATTTAAGAAGTCCTTATATTCCACAAAATAACAAATCAAATCTCTTCGAACAATGATGAGCCTCACTCAGTGTAGTGCTACTCCTAGTACTTCTGGGTTTGTTTACAGATCTATTCATG
Organism: Actenoides hombroni; assembly: GCA_024336885.1. Classification (NCBI taxonomy): domain Eukaryota; kingdom Metazoa; phylum Chordata; class Aves; order Coraciiformes; family Alcedinidae; genus Actenoides; species Actenoides hombroni. Next base: position 20,787,503 of record WUAM01000395.1, read on the forward strand.
AATAAATTTGAAAATATTTTTTCCTTATTCAAGTTCACTGTGAGCTTTGCTTTTGTATACAGCATCTCTGTAGCACACAGTAGCTAAGATATATATGTGTCAGATAATCAGGCTCGTTAAAGGCAATGTTTAATTGTTGTTTCCAGCTGCAGCAAATTAAGTGAAGACACAGTATGGAAAGGAGAAATTTCTTATGTATGATACATAAAAATCAGGATGGAATTATGATGACTACAGCTAATGGAATAATTCACCACAAATAATTTATGCAAATGTAGCCATTTTTCCTGCTGAGGAAATAGCTCTGAGCTAAGTTCAGTTTCCTACACAGTACTTGCTTGGACAAATATCATTATGAATGTTTTTCCCTCCGGCTTATTCATGAATAACAAAATTGGAGACTTGTTGGTCAAGCCAGTCACATGGTGCTATTCCTGCTCACTTCATGGAAACATTGCTGCAACCACTTCCAGTACAAATATCCAGGTGCGCACATTTAAGATTCTGTTCCTCTTGATGCTCTTCCATTCAATACTGAAACATTTTGTTCTGGACTATTTAGGCCTGTGAAGTTTAGTCATAGAAATGTTCAGATGGAAGCTGAACCCAAACAGTTAAGTAAATTGTGGCAAATATTCATTTAATGAAAAATAAATATCCAAAACTCAGTAACTTTTACATATGTGGAAGCTGCCACACCCCATACTTGTCGTTGAACCAAAGTATGCGATGTCAGTTCAATCACCAATGTCCAAATTTTACTCCTTACTTTAAAAAGCTAGGTGAATTCCATTCTTAATTCATTTTGTTGCAATGGGCACAATCTTATGTTTCTTGCGGAGCGTAATCTTAACGTTGTACATGCAGACCATATGGACTATAATACTGATCTTCTTCACAAGGGAGGATTAACGGTGCTGCAGCTACTTAACTGTGAAATTTCAAGTCTGATATCATCAATCATCAGTGTGTTACAATGCATACTACAGACGGGGCTGGTTGCCTATTATTGAGGTTGTCTGACACTTCCCATTACAAGACTCTGTTTTCAGTTGTTCAGAGCTTTGCCAAGCTTTAACCATTTGGATCTAAATTCTTCATGCTGAGTGTCTGCCTCAGGCTAAACAATTTTAGAAAATGTCAGCCAAAATCAGAAAAATGCATAAAAATTCTGACAACCTTTATGTGAACTGCTCTTTTGCCCCCTTTACTTTGCAGGAAGGGCTTGACATCTGGCAAACAGACTGACCTTTGTGTCAAGGATGAAAATGCACTGAAAGTCTGTAAGAAAACTTGCAGACTCCCAAACTTGCTAAACTCTCCAACCTTTTGCCAAGCTGCAAGGTGCAAAGCCCAGGTGAGACTTTGATTTTACCCACAATGGATGGGCTTTTGACTGGGCTGCTGATACTGTGGTGAGCTCCAGGAATGTTCTTCATCATCATCATCTGAAACAAAAACAAAATCCTAACTTCTTCAGTCATTCTCAGACCTGTGTGTGCTTCATGTTGGCCCTACTTCATCTATCATTGTTCTCTTTTCATTCATGTAGCTAAAGAGAAGTGTTTTTATTATTTGCACTATTAAATCATTCAGAATGACCCATGTCTCACTTCCAACTCTCAATGTATTCTTGCATTACTTGATTACTAATCTACAGCTACTGGAACTCTATTCTGTTCCTTGTAAGCAGTCTATTAACTCCTAATAGTCAAGGCTGATGATCTAATTTCAGTCCTGACAATGCAATTCAGTTTTCAGTTCTGAACAATGTAAGTCACTAGAGCAGAATCCACTAATGTGACCTCTGTATTAGTTAGCATAGTGCTTCCCAAAATGCTTGAAGTACCATTTTTATTAATTGTTCTGAAGGCATCTGAAGTAAATATGAGCTGAAGAACAAGACATCATAGTGGTAAACCACTTAAATAGCCTTCTTATAGATGACATTTTTGCTAGGGAAAAGAATGACGTTCTTTTGCCATGAGCAAAATTGTTGCACTCCAGATATATGCCTCGATTTATCAGACCATGCAACACACTTTCACATTAAGTTCAATATTTAATTCAGCCCTTTCATGTAAATCTCTGAGCTGGACAAATTGCAAGTGAAGGAAGTAAAAGACTCCTAGCAATCTGTTACGAAAAGGCAGATGATTACAGCTGAGATGCCTCCTGTATGAGGAAACCGTCCCTTGGCCGACGGCATGGCTGCATCTTGAAACATCAAGCATGGTCTTTATGTAAATCTTGCTGTTCTTCTGCTTGTTCTGCTGCAAAAGCCATTCTCCCTGGGACACGGAAGAAAATCCAGTGAGACAAGGTAATAGAGAGGGAAGGCTGCTAATGGAAAGATTAGGTCTCTGGGCTGTCAGACTTGTCTCTCTTAAGCACATGTTTATGCTTTAAGTTAAATAATACAGCGTGCTTATGTATGTGAATATATATATTCTGCATATGTATCTGAATGTATGAATGGTAAGATGCCATTCTGTGCAAGAAAGTTGCAGCAGAGACTGGTTTCACATTTATATATATTATATTACATTACATTTCATTACATTTATATTACAATGTAAAAGGTTTCTCCCTTCTCCCAGAAAACACAATCTTAACATTCGTGTACTCATCTACAACAAGCCTGTACATACACAGGATCTTGGAGAGCAAGTTGGTTTGGATGTACTGGAATTTTCTTACCCTGCAGATGGTTTCTGTGACTCCTAGCTCTGGATAAAATAAGTCCTTTTCATTGAAATGAACACTTCAATACTGAACTTCAGTCCTGTTCAGGGAATCAGTGAGTCACGGTTCTCAGTATTCCAGGTGTCCTTGTCCTTTTGTTCCACGAAAACATTTTTAATATGTTCCTGCCACTGTACTTAAAAAACAACAGAAAAAAAACAAAACCATTGCCTAGTCTACTTTACCAAGTCTTATTTTCCTGCACTTTTCAAGCCCTGCTATTATTTGCAGCAAGCTGTACTTCCTGCAACACAACTGCATTTAGAGACCAGGTCTTTCCATCTGTCTCTCTTGGTAGAAGTGAGTTTATTTACTGTTTTGTGCCTGATAATACTGGAACAGAAATAGCTTCATGTGTTTCTTCTCTGTGACAGTCTTTGTAGAGCTCTTTGAAGATACCTTATAGTACTTGAACACAATGGCAGAGAAGGAGTTGATCTTGCTTTGACTTCTTCCTCATTGTCTTCCCACTTCTTTTTTTTTCCACCTTGAGAGGGAGAGAGGACACTAAATGAAGAGTTCATCCCTCTCACTACGAAGCCTTTACCTCATATGTGCCCTATCTGGTGGATATTTGTGGAAGAAATGCATGTCAGCAGAGTTTTCAAGACCACACTCCTGAAAGGAAATGACTGAGTTTAGATGCCCTGATTTTATTGTATATTCTTGGATAAGATGATAAATACTGACATAAGAAGCCAGTAATTGAAGCATCAGGCTAAAATAGTTGTGTCCTCTGATCTAATCCTTCCCAGACCAATTTACATTAACCTTTCTCTCTGCAATTTTCTCCGTGTAACCCTTTCAGATGAGATTTTACAAATGAAATTTTTATCCCCTCTTAGTTAAGAAAAGTTTCAGATACATCATAGAAAAGCAGAAGTTGTTTGGTGCAAAAGACAAAATTTAGACAGGCTGGGGCTGGTTTGTTTTGAACTCAAGTTTTTTTATCTTCTCCTCACAGATAAAAGTGTTGCTTGCACTTTTCTTCTCCCTGTAGTAGGACATAGGCTGGGAAGGGATGAACCACATGAGACCTTAGCCTATTCCCAGCAGCCATGTCATGAAAATCAGTATAAACTGTTTCATTTCTTATGGAGGGTTTATATTTGTCTCTATACGTGTTCATTTTTGTAAATAAAAAAGAGAAAGAACTCTAAAATCCGTATCTTTCTGTGTCTTTGGGGCAAAAGTGGCTGAACTTATAGTGAAAGATCGATACATTTAAGGATGGCTTTAAACCAGATGTGTACTTTCAGTAAAAATGTTTGTGAGTCTCAGTAGGTTGCTCGGTTACTTTCAGGATGTGGTCCTCTGCCTCACCCTCAGCCTAAACTGCCTTATCTAGTTCAAAGCTGCATCAGATTATAGGAAATGTGTTGCTGGAAAAATATTATTTGATCCCCAATGCTATTTTGTTTTTAAGGAGATTTATTGGGTTTGATTCTGCTTGTTGCTGTTTTCAGCTTTTAATGTGTATTCTCAGATGAACAGGGAAAGTTGGAGGCAAAAGAGAAATTCCTCCCATGCTTTCTACAGAATGGAACTAAATAAAAACCTGCTTGCAAAATATGCAGGAAACATCTAACTCAATATCTGTCCATTGTACTTAGGAATTCCAGTTGTGATTGCTGTCAGCTAGGGGCAAAAATTGTCTGTTTTGCTGCTATCAGTTGTGTTCTTTTAGCAGTGCAATGCTCTTCTCGCTCCAGCACTGCCCATCCTGTCTCCCTTCCAGCAGACCTTAAAATTAGAACCCCGTCAGAATTATGATGGGAACTGAGAGGTAAAGGGGCAATTTTCCATGACATTTTTATTAACTCAAAGTGAATTAATTGCAGTCAACACTGTGCAACAATGTCAAATACCATTGGCTGAAAGCCTAATAGGAAAACAATTTACAGCTGAGTAATAAAGCAGAGTAATTATTGCTTGGATACTCCTGTCATTACTAGTGGTATTACACTGAGCGGTATTTTGCTTTCAGAGGGTTGCTGGTTGGCCTGAGGCATGTTGGGATTTGATGTGAGCATGATAACCCCATCAGGGATCTATCAATCAGAGCAGAGCAATGCCCAGGAGTTCCAAAAGACATCCAAGTTGGCCTGCTCAAGGCCCAGCAGTGTTTTTACCAAGGGAGGTGAAGCTGGGGAGACTGGAGGAGTCCTGTTTGCCTTTGTGTTTGACAAGACAAATAACTAGGATTGTGCTTGGAAGTGGCGAAAGAAGGCTCCACAGGGATTGTGGGCTCATTCTAGCTGGAAACTAATTTCTTTAGAAAAGTGAGGGATGCAATCAAAGTCAGGGATTGGGTTTGTTCCACTAAAATTGGGTTGCAATCCCTGCTCGCTTAAGGAACTTTACTGACGTGAGTAGTCCCATTGAGAGTATGAGTATTTATGTAGCTGAAAGAAGCTAATGAAATGAACTCAAGTGAAAAAGAGATTGTTCACATGCCCAAGAATTGTATGATGAGGGCCTTAATCCAACCATTGTGGTTTAGGGATTTACAAAATTACTTATTTTTGCTGTTGCATCTATGTCAATTTTGCTAATTCTTCACACATTCCAGGCTCTCTCCTGAAATCTACCTTGTTTGCTCTGAATTTCTCCTTCCAGGACAGTCATAGCAACATACTGACCTAATTCTTCAGGTTGTGCAGCTGTGTACTCACTATTTTAAGAGATAAATGAGTAACAGTGTCTCCATTCTCTGGTGTAAATTGACCAAAGCCTTTTCATGTCAATGAAGCAACATGAAGTTACGAAAACTGAAAGCCTGAGGCTAGGTATTAGCTGCAAAAAACAAAGGTAGCCATAGCATAGGACTTCTGAAAAATATTGTGAACATGCAGCGTTTTCATGTAGAAATGGGGATCTAGTTAAAAAAGAAGCTATGGCTGGGATGAAAGATCTTTGCTGCTAATGTTCACCAGGGTATCGCAATACAGCTCTTGAGATGCCCAGGGCCATCACACTGTTCAAACTGATTTTTCTCAGAGGGGATGTTTTCTGCCTTTTCAGATATTCATTTTTTATCAAGGTTATATTTTTAAAGGTGTCTCTACTCCTGTTGGCTGCTGGACAGCAGTATCACAAGGATTTCCCTCTGGTATAAAACACAGAGCTCTTCTGTATCAGTATGGAATGCAGTAGCAAATCACTGTACAGTGGCCCATAAGGATACCAGCTACCCTTATAAACTTTTTATAACTTAGGAAAATAAACATGTGGTTTCAAGGCTCTGCATAGTCAGTACTAGCTGAGTTGGAGCTTGCTTTACAAAACTAAGAAAGAAAATATTGGTAGAGCTAATAAATTTCTAAGGGAATCAGTGAATAGTATTCTGAAAGGTCTGAAACATTTGATGGTTTATGGATAACTTTGTATTTTATCTCCCAGAGCATCATCCAAGTTGAGCACTAAAGTGCAGTTGTTCTCCATAACGAGTACTGTGATCTGGGGGCTCCTGTGGGACACCAGCCTCATGTCAAGTTAGCCACAGAAAGACCTGCTAATCCAGGGGATCAGATGTGCTCTCTGCAAGGCCAGCAGGTATGTCTCTCTCGCTTAGGGAGAAAATAACTGGACCATAGAATCACAGAATCATAGAATACTAGGTTGGAAGGGATCTCAAGGATCATCTAGTTCAACCTTTCAAGGTAAAACAAAACCCAAACAAATATATATATATATATATATATATAATTTAAATGAGATGGTCCAGCACCCTGTCAAGCTGAGTCTTAAAACTGTCTAATGTATTGGAATTCACCACATCCCTTGGGAGAGTATTCCCGTGTTTAATTGTTCTGGTTGTAGCAACAGCAGAAAAACAACCAGCCCTATACAGATATCTGTTAATGCCTTTTCTTTTAAATAACCTATTTTTCTTCAAGAAGTCTACAAATTTAAATTTAGTAACTATTGGGGATGATCAGAATTGAAAGGTGCAGACTGTGATGTTTCCCACCTCTTTCCATCAGGCTATAGTCATTGTTATTTTGCAGTCCCTCGCTGGATGCTGTGCTAGCTAATTCCTCCCTACGGGAAAAGTGTGCTCTTGAGTGCTCTACAATACATCAAGAACAGAAAACAGGAATATAAAAGAACTCTCACCCAGGTTGCGTGCTGCCAACTCCACAAATTGTAAGAGAAAAAAAAAAAAAAAAAAGTACAGAAAAATTAAAGTAGTGTCCAGATAAATGAAAATGTGTGAGGCTCTAAATCCAATCATTTCCGTGGGCTCTGAAGTGCTGTTACCAACACAGACACTTTCAGCACTGCGTGCTCTGTGGCAGTTTCAAATCATGTCCCCACACATGGCAGGAGTTACATTTAACACAGGTGTTACGTCTTCCCTGTTCCGAGCTGCAGCCTTTGCACATGAAAGGACAGGCTATGTTGTGGCTTTTGGGAGGCTTTCCTGGTGATGCCTTCACTCCGTATCTCAGGCAAATGTTGCAGTGTGTCCTGCTGTGACCTACCCTGTGTCTCAGTGAGTAAGCTTCTTGCAGATTGAGGTATTTTTGCTTAGGGGCTCATTGTCTCCGTGTGAACCACTGGCTCTTGGTGGAGTCTCCCTGAACTCCTTCCATTCAACATGTGTCAGAGTTGGACCCCATGTCCTCAGTCTAAGGCTTCTGATCCTAAATATAGCGCTTCCTTTTTCTCACTACCCATCAGGTTTTAACTCAGTCTTCACAGACAAAGCAGAATAACATGTCTTGGACAAATTCTGAAACAATAAATATGTCGCTTCCCTGGTCTGAGCTAACCAAAGGCATGACCCAATCACTTGGACACTCAAACACAGTGAAGTAATACAGTCTACACTCAACTGTTCTGTGACTCAGCTGACAGATCTTTCTTGCCCCAGAGACAAGAATGGCAAGGGGATGAAAAAAAATATTTTACAGATGGGAAACTGAGGCACAGAAGGATTAAGTGACTTGCGTACAAGCATAAAGGCAGAGTGTGTCAAAGCCAGGAATAAATCACAGAAGTCTGATTCCCAATTAAGTACCTTAACTGTAAAATCAGCCCTTCCTCACATCAGAACATCCCTTGTCACCACAAGCTGAGGGTGGCAAGCAGTGGGAACGGAAGAGCTGGAGGTCACTTTAGTAAGAACATATATTTACTCTGTTTAGGTACATTTGCTTCCTGGTAAGTCCATTAAGGATATCAACATTTTCAGCTGCAGGTGAAATGTTCTGCATTCTCACATTCAGTCCCTTGAATCTCTGTATATTACTTTTGAAAAGCCAAAGCAGGAGAGTTAGAAGAAAAAAAAAAGCAAACAACATCACATTCATTAAAAAAGTAATAATAATAGAGCCACAGTACAACAAGGAGGTGAAATTAAGTTTGGAAGCCTGCAAATGGCTGTGTGCATGCTGAAACATTAACTCTGTTGTTTAGCTCAGATAAAATTGCTTTGGTGCCAGTAGAAAATACCTTTCCTCAGGAAGGTCTTCTGGGCTCTAATTTGGAAATTCCAAAAGACTCAAATATATCCAGTTGTGCACTTGTAAAGAGGTGAGAGACCTGCCAATAAGTGATTTACAGTATGTTTTCCCATGTTTTACATTTTGGTAATTTCATGTTGCAACTCAATACCTAATAATGTAAAATCCAGCTCCTCCAACTAAGCCAGGAATGAACTCATGGAGAAGTGTCCCATAGGGAAGGGCATATACTACATTACGTGTCTGTGTGCCAGCACCGGAGGCGCAAAAAACAGCTCTGTGGAGATTTGTTCTGTAAGGTCAGCCTCCAGAATTGAAAGGGTTGGCTGAATTCACCTCTTGCTGCTGACTGACTGCAATTCCCAAGACTTAGACATCACTGCGGAGTCTGCCGAGGTCAGGCTGCTGAACCTTGGGCTGAGGTGTGCCTTTAGATGAAACTACCCATGAACTAATATTCAAGAGAAACCTGAAGGAAATTTGGCAAAAAGCTCAATGTGGGGAAGCTGCTCTGAGCACAGTTCCTACGTCAGCATGTTCTGGAGAGTGCAGAGCCACATCTGAACCATGAGATGGGATGTGAACTGACACTTTGAGCTGAATGTCCCCAAGATCATGGATCTGCACAGCAACCGGTGCCTTCCTATGAGAAGATGACAATTCAGGCACACCTTTGATTTTAAGATGGATAGATAAGATGCAAAATAATGTAAGCAACAGAGAAAATATGTTGAGGTGAAAGATTTAAAAGATCTTGGTCTGTTAAGTTTGTGAAAAGCAAAGTGGTGAGGTGGTTTGCTTATACCAGATGAATTATCTTCATAGAGATAAAATAGCAGTACAGAAGATCTCCTGATCAAGTACACAGACACATAACAAAAGTTGTTAACAGAAGCTGCACCTGAGTGCATATCCTGACAAGAAACAAAGGCCCACATTTTTAACTGTTGGGATGATCAATCATTAGGAACAACTATCAATGTAAGTGGGGGATTTTTCATCTCTTTGGTCTTTTTAATCAGGACCGTGTGTCATCCTGAAAAAAATGGTCTACTTGAGCACAAGGCATTGAAGTCACAGCAAGATGAAGTCTTTAAGGGTCTATGTTAAGTAAATAGTTTCTTTTGGGCTTAGACTGTAGGGATTTACTGATCTTCCTGTAGCCCGAAAGAAAGGAAGCAGACATTTCTTCTCAAAACTTGTGTGTGAAGGATGTAATTTCTCCACCTTTCATGCCCTCTGAAATCCTGAGGGTACCCACAACTCTCTGCTCTTCTCTTGTCCAACTTGCCTGACTTTATACAACAGACTCTGAGGCCACTGAAGCTGATAACATATTTGTGACATTATCAAATATATCTCTACCATGATGGAACTAAACTGAGAATAGCTAGAAATTTGGCAACAAATGACAGGCTGCCAGGAAAAGATCCGGGTGCACAGGCTACAAAGTCTCAGCAAGGAGAGGGAACAAGTCAGATATGGGATAGTACTCTTGGTCTACTGCTACCTCATTGAAACATCTTCTGTTTGACTAGTCCAACCTGAACTGAGACAAATTATAGAACCACAGTTTCCAAACAGGCTGGTCTCAGCTAAAAGGAAAGAGAGAAGATAAAAGAAGGAAAGACCTGGAGCGCTGACTAAATTTATCATTGAAGAGTCAGAGGAGACAAGTGAATTGCTGCTTATGTTCAATGACTGCTAATTTTTTTTATTTTTTTTTTTTTCTGGGGAAATTTCAAGTGAACCTCTGGGCCTTCCAGATTCTAACATGACTTGTGCTGTTGCCGTACTTCAATCATGCTGGAAACAGCCATCATATGAACAGGATATTTGGATTCCTCATTTAGTGCTGCAGCTCTCTTGTGTGACAGCATTGTGCCAAGGTGCTGCCCTGGCATTCTAGATTACAAGCTTCAAGAACATTACTACCTGACACTTGTACATTGTCCCCTGTTTACATCTCTCAGGGAACATTTTAGGCAGGCTGATGCTATTTATCCCTGTTTTGCAGGTGACAAAACCAAGTTGCAGTGATTTGTCCAAGGCTATATTACAAATCAAAAAGAACAAGAGGCTTGAAAGAGATTTATCAGCTCCTACCTCTATGTCCAGTAGAATCACAGAATCATAGAACAGTTTTGTCTGGAAGAGACCTTCAAGATCATCAAGTCTAACCTTACTCCCTATCAAAAACCACTAAACCATGTCCCTAAGCACAACATTCAACCACCTCTTAAACACTTCCAGGGATGGTGACTCCACCACCTCCCTGGGCAGCCCATTCCAATGCCTGACAACCC
>WUAM01000395.1:20798124-20860233 GCA_024336885.1 Actenoides hombroni
TACAAATATATACAAAACCAGTATCGAACCCAACCCCCCTGATGGTAATTACATCACCGTCACCACTGATGCTGTGGGGCAGGCACCAGGGGAGTCCCAGACTGGGCCCAGCAGATGGGAGCTGTGTTCAGGAGCTGGATTCTGGTACCCGATTCAGGAACACTCAGATCAGGATGGAAGGCAGAATGGACAGAGTCCTCCTTGGATTCTCTGAGGAACGAACAGAAAGAGGACCTGAGCCAAGCCAAGCAGAGCTGGCCAAGCAGTCCAAGAGGGGAGAAGAGACACAGACCCTTCAGATCCCTCAGCTTTTTGCCGAATAAGATGTATATAGGCTGGAATACCTTGTTGGTCAATTTAGGGTCACCTCTCCTGTCCACTCCACCCTGCAGGTGGAGCCTTTCACTTTTCTGCACCCCCCAATGTGGTATACAAGACCCAGCAGTGGCCTTGGTCTGCACACCAATCCTTGGTACTAACTCTAACTATTGAGCATTATCAGTGCTAGAAGTATTCACTGCTTGTGAAAACATGCTGCCTATTTCATTAAGTGCAGTTAGATAGAAGAACTGAGATGAAAAGTAAAATCACTCAACAGAATTAGTTCTGTTCTCACTCAAACCAGGACAAGATGTGTGGCTGCACATCAAGGGAGGTGATTTTCATCCTTCCACTCTGCTCTGGTGAGACCCCATCTGGAGTTCTATATCCAACTCTGGAGTCCTCAGCACAAGAAAGACATGGACCTGATGGAGCAAGTCCAGAGGAGGGCCACAGAAATGATTAGAGGGCTGGAACACCGCTCCTGTGAAGAAAGGTTGAGAGAGTTGGAGGTGGTCAGCCTAGACAAGAGAAGGCTTCAGGGAGCCTTTCAGTATTTCAGACTTTCAGTACTTAAAGGGGGCCTATAAGAAAGATGGGGACATTCTTTTTAGCAGGGCCTCTTGTCACAGGGCAAAGGGTAATGGTTTTAAACTAAAAGAGGGTAGATTTAGACTAGATATAAGGGAAGACATTCTTTACAATTAGGGTGGTGAAACACTGGAACAGGTTGCACAGAGAGGAGGTAGATGCCCCATCCCTGGAAGTGTTCAAGATCAGTTTGGACAGGGCTCTGAGCAACTGGATCTAGTTAAAGATGTCCATGCTCACTGCTGGGGGGGTTAGACAAAATGACCTTTAAAGGTCCCTTCCAACCCAAGGCATTCTATGATTCTATAATTCTATAAGCAAACACTTCAGCAGGTGCACACCGCTACACAGATGAGTGGAAGAGTAAAATCCCCAAAGAGACTGACTTTACAGAATCATGTATTAACTTGGCTGCTGCTGAGATCCATAGCATTTCCATAGTTTTGAAGGCTGCTGACTCGACATAAATGAACAACACAGCACTTTTGCATTAACTGTTATTCCCTCCATACAGCTTCTATATCCTTCCAAGATCTTAGCCACAGAAAGTCTTCAGAGGTAGACAAGGTCCTTTTCATTTAGTGTCAACTGTAAATCTCTTCGGAATTGATGGATATGAAGATTCAGCAATTTCTTCCTTTCCTCTTTACTGGATAGTAAGATTATACCAGAGAATACCTGACTTGTGTAAGAAACTTATTTATTTCCAACTTAGCTTTTACAGCTCTACGGTTATTCATCAGATTAAAATAGGTCATAGTGTCAGTGTTAGGGTTGACTGTAAGATGCTTTGACAGTACAGGTCTCTTGGTTACATGTCTTGTATAGTTTTGAGAGTAACCCTTGTCTGTGAACCAGACTTCTTCCTTTTAAAATATTTGACCCACTGTACCTTTCCTGTCCTTAATATATTTATTTTTACTGTGTGATACAGTGACAACCTTTGTGTCCTTGTCTGTATGCAGTCAAGGGTCTTGTAGTCTATTCCTGAATACATTTTATAACAACACACTTGAGAGAGGACTCTGGCCACTGTGAAGTACTGTTTGAGTATATTTAACACAGGAGATACCAGCCTTTAAAGATTAGTAAAAAATTGGCAGCAATAAAGTAAGAATGCAGATAATTGGATTTAAAAGTGGCTTTGACTTTATAGCCATATAATAGGCTTGCTAAAATCTACTGTTGATAAGCTGATATCCCTTTTGGTGGGAGCTAAAGACATCCTGTTTCCCTGAAATATTAAGTGAATAAAGGGCTAAAATCTCTGAAAGTTCAGTGGCTACATGATTCATGTTTATTATTTCCCCTGGAAGGGAGTCTCTGATATTCACTCACTGGAGAGAAGGAAAAAAAAAAAAAAAGAAGAAAAAAGCAGAATACCATTTTCATGTCACAGTAACATAATGAATGAGACAAGCCATTCACACCACAAGGGATGGGCACTCCTGAAGTAGGCAATTCATAAATCTCTTTCATTGTGTTTGTCAGCAGTCATTTTTAAGGGTTTCTTTCTCAATTCACAGGTTGTGGTTTTTAGTAACCTCATAGCAGTGCTGCAGATGTCGTTGAGGCTTATTCCTTGGAGCCATGTCATCAATCATGGTTTTCACGTGGTTTTCACATACTGAGGCAGAATAATCCATAGTATTTTTTTCCCCTAGTAAGTATGACTTCAATAGCTTAAATGGAAAATGTAAGATATAATCATCATGCACATGCACAAACCACATTGACTTGGCTGCTTAAACTGATGCAAGGCAGTGACATTTTTAGTAATACTGTACAGTTCTCTGAGACTTACCTTGTATGCATGGAAAAGAAAGGCAACCACAGCTCCAAGTTATGTACAAGAATTGCTGCTGATGCAGCTAATGTTGGAATTGGTATACAATTATTCCAGATAACACTTTTCACATGGCAGGCTGCAGTTTCACTCACCCAAGTGTCACCACATTGTTAAAATATCTCACATGATCAGAGTTGTCCAAAAGTATATGAAGAAACCTAGGCTGAGGGTTTGTGATCTCGAAGTTTTGCTTCATGGCAAGGATGCTTGAAGGATCTTCTGACTGTGGGTTGCTTGCTGAAGGATTAAAAAGTTGTTGGAAAAGTGTATATTTAATGAGAGCACAAAACGTATTTCATATATTTCAGCAAGAAAACATCTTATCTGGTATGTTGTTCTCACCTATAAGGTGGAAGGTGAGGAATCTAAAGTTTTCTCTAAAATATAGTGTATTGTGGTAAAATACTGCATTCCTTCTTACATAATCAGCTCTATGTGTATGCACGTTTTCTGATAATGATATTTCCAATCCAGGAGGCTTTATTACATTTATTACATTGCAGACTTGGCTAACAATCAGCTTCTTCCCTGGAATGAGTTGCACCTTAGCAGTGAATCTCATAAATTTAATCAATAGCCACATACATCAGAGTGGTGATTTATATCTTGGCTGTTGATCAATGACACTGTACATTTGCTGCCTGTTTATGGAGTAGACGGAGTGTTTTGGGTCTGTGCAATGGCATACTGAGCTCTCTGCTTTATACTCCCTGACAACTATTCTTTTTCAGCCTGAGCATATTTCTTCTGTACTTCAATTATGGATATAGCAGCAAAATACAGCTCCAATGAGCTCTTCCTGAAATTGCTGCTGCTGCTCTTCACATCCACCTAAACCTTCCCCTTAGATTCTGTCAAAAAAGAAAAGCAGAATCTACCCTGATGTGTCAGCTCAGGGCATGAGCTTCTGTTTGGATCTTGACTCATTTAATCCACTTATTTTAAATTTTGGTTCTCTCTAGCTTAAATTTAGAGTGGGTCAGCTGACATCACAGGTAGAAAAACAGATATGCAGGATGATGTACTGATATTGTCTTCTGTTTTTCCAAGCATTGTGGAGGAAATGGATTCAAACCATTTGTCTTAGAAAATGTAAACCTTACACAAGCACAAACTCAAACACAAGCCCATTTCCTGTTGGTCACCATTTTTGAGGAAGCAGGTACTGTCAGATCACCTTCTCTCATGTCCTTTGACTATTTCTCCAAATTAGAAAATGTCTCCTGCTGCTGAGCTATATGAAAGAACTGACCCAATAATGTGGTAGAAAGATATTCAAAGTACACTGTAGGAGTACAATCAAGACTCCCTATTGTGGCTAAGTAACATGGTGCAGGCAACAACATGCTATGCTCTGTTCCTATCTCATTGGACTGTAATGGTGGCAGCTTCCTGTGGCTGCTTGCAGAAGAGCATTGGCTTAGAAGAAGCACTAGACATTAAGACTCTCCTTTGATAATTTTTTGGCTGCTTAAAGTTATTTATCCTTTCTAATGTATCCAAAACAGTCAAGCTCATTTTCTGAGCCTGACCCTTTTCTTTGGCAGGTCTAATTTCCTCCTATTATGCTGTGCACCAGGAAGGCATGCATCATATTCCATTGCAGCCTTCCTGTACAGAGATGCCTTCCATTACTGCATCTGTTCTTTTGTGTCCCTGCTGGAACTCACCTATTTTCAACACAGTATATGTGTTGAAAACATCTGCTCCCAAAAGGGATCACGGACATGGGAAAAAAAGTTTAAACTGAAATGTAGTCTATTGGATAAAAAGTTGAATGCCCGATCAAAGTGGTTGTGTTTTCAGCAGTGCTAAGGACTTGGTGCTCTCACTGAAATCCAAACCAGGAGCTTTTAAGATGACCATATTTTAATGTTCTTGAAATATGACAGGTTGAGCATGCTTAAATATGTTACAGTGCCTGATATTTAAGTGTAGCGAAATTCACAAATTTCTGAATATGTAAGAAACATAAATCTTCATTTCATTGCCTTGTTCAGCTACTTAAGGCCCATGAAGATACCTACTCTTGTCACTACTTTTTTTTTGCCATAGGGAAATTCTCGTTCAGGGAAATTCTCATTCATCATCCTAGAATCATCCTTTAAAATGCTCACAGATTGTATTCTAATGATGTCTTCCTTCATTTGCAGAAGCATTATAAAGGCCTGTAATTGATGCAGCAACACAATGGAGAATAACATTCCTTTCAAGTTCAATGTGAATTGGTTTAATCTTAAAGCAAACCAATGTTCCCAGAGATGGCTGGATTTACTCCCTCTGCTCAGTATGTTAGACCCATCAGATGATTCACATATAGTTTCTACAATGTTACACTGATGGCATTAGAAAAATGTGAAATATCGTAAGTTGCATATTAAAACACCTGTCAAAACACAAGAACTCGATGAGATAAAGTGTCTTAGATTATTTGCTAAAACTTCACTTCTTAGATTTTTAGTTCTTGAAAAACAGTGCAATTTTTTTTTGATTTTTTTTTTTTTTTTGCCACTAAGTAAAAGTTTCTTATGCATATAATCCCTTTGATTTCATTGAGAAATTAAATGGACCAGTGTTAAATGACAGAAGTAAAGCTGGCAGAACCTGCCCATATGCTCCCAGCTGCTCTGAAGCTTTGTGGCAGCTTGTTATTGCAAACAGTACTTCCACTTCAAGCTGAAATATTTACTTGGTGTATTCTAGAAAAAGCTGTGCAGTTGAGTAGCTCACTCAAGTTACCAATGTCTTCTGTCTTTATCTTAGTTGAGTAAATGAGGAATTTTTCCTGGTCTTACTGATGCTGGAAGGCATCTTCTTCCTTTCTCCAAAACTGTTCTGTGGAACATGACACTGTAGAAGGGAAATAATTTTACTTGGCTGAAGAGAGAGAGAAAATTGGCAGAGCAAGTAATCAAGGACCTCTGAAGTCTTGAGGAAAAGAGATTCTTGGTGCAGGGAAAGTTTCTTTTAGATAGCAATAGACAGTAATACTTCAGATGCAGAAGGTCCCTGAATTTTGGAGAAAGGAGAGCTCAAGTGTTGCAGGGAAGTAGAGTCTGGTTTATCTTTTGTAGTAATTTAGATTAAGAAGATGAGTCTGAGTGAAGACCTTTCAAAAGAAAAGGAGAATTTTCCCCTGCCAACCTGTAGTGTCTAGTTATCATAGCACCTTGCGTTGCAACACTTCTGAAAGCATATTTAGTATAGGCCTATTCACAAAGGCACAAGTTTTAAAGAGTAGTCATTGACCTTGGATATCCATTGTTGAATGTACAGCCCGAGTTTGATTTTCACAGATGCTGATGTGAAAGAAGTGGCTACAAAGTTTTAAGATCAGACCTACAGAACTATAAAGGCATTGAAGGCAAGAGGCCAAATGTTAAGATTTGGGACCTTGTAAGTATTTATATTAACTGAAAAGAAGCAAATCAACATAGTATATACAAATGTGTAATTCTGGATGCCATATCATAATATGTTGAAGGAAATTATCTTCTGTAGGGTACATAGTGATGACTTACACAAGAAACATGTTTTTCAAGAGAAAAATGAAGTCCTTAAGGACCTGTAAGAAATTATAACCTCTGATATGAATGTGGGTTTTTTTTTTTCTCTTTAGTTTAAATATCTTTCTCTCATATAAATTACAAATCAATACTCAAAACACAAGAGATTAATTAGCCTTATCTCCTGCTTGGTATATACTAAAACTATGATGATTATGATTGTTAAGTATTGCTTTGTCAATTCTGAGAAATTATACAGATTTAATTAATTATATCTCAATTAATGAATTGGAGTAGAACATGATCTAGCTGAGAGGTTTATTTTCTCCTACAGAAAACAAATGTTTTGCATTTTTTTTCTTAATAGTCTTTACTGTAAATTAGAGATATTGGTATTTAAAATACAGTAAGTGAAATATTCAGATTAAGCTGATTTGATTTACATTTTAGCATGCAGTATTATACTTAATGCAATCTTCAGTCTCTAGGAAGACATGATCAGTGGTTAAGAAGAAAATAGGAGAAAAAGAAAGAACTCATTCTCTACTACTGACTGGCTTGGCCTTTCTCATTTTGTTACTTCCCAATTCTCTCTTCATCTGCCTTTTTGGATCTGAACTGTGTGACAGAATGGTTTGTGGCTTTCGTTGTATTATTTGACAAATATATTGTGCTATAAACATGTATCTTACTTTAAGTCATTTGCATAAAGGATAAAGCTAACAATTGAAGTGTTCTGATAAATTTTTCATGTCTATATGGACAACAGTTAATTTTCTTGTTTTATGGAATTTTAGATTAACCAAAGTACTGGGAATCCTTGGTGTATGTCATTGCAAAATGCTTATTATTCCATATTTAAGTTGAAATACCAAAGCTAATAGCAGTGATTTGACTAGCTGAGTTTTGGCTGACTGACTCAATGTATCTTAAAAGGGAAAAGTTTTTTGAGTCAAGGTACTTAGGGTCATTTGGAAATTCAGGAACTTTTAAGATGTTTGAAATTAGATATAGATTTTTAAGATAGCCAGTACCACTAGTCAATTGTTAACCAGCTTTTGTTTTAAGAATCTTAGCGATAATAATATTATTGGACTCTGACCCTTGTAAATGCTTTGTTAAAGAGACTGCCTTACAGTTTTTTGCTCTTTTGTGTTCTGTAGATCCGCTGTGTAGAGAAACTTCTATTAATCCCACAACTGAGTAAAACATTCAAACTGTACAGTGAAACAATGACTTGAGATAACTTTTCTTCTTTTTCACCTTTTTTCTCTTGTATGCATTGAATAAAAAATTGAAATGTTATTGATGTTTTGATTAGTTCTTTTTTGGTGGTGGTAAGAGTTTACTAAGCCATAAATCATCAAGCCATCATCTTAATGGTAATCAGAATTATTAACTGTGAAAAAGCAGCTATGATTCTGCAATTGTAAGGTGATGAGTGGGCAACTTGACCAAAAAAAAAGTGAGAAACCTATTCCTGTGTGAATTATTGGTGTTGAAGGGTTATAAAACAGTTTTAGTTTTTATTATTTTTTAAAATTTTTTAAATGTGTAATGAACATTTTTGTGAATATCTTTTCAAATTATTATCTAGTATCTAATTTTTTTTTTCAAACTAATTACATTACTTCTTTCCTTTAGGAGAATCTTCTCATGATACAATCACAAAGCACCCGATAGCTTACAAGAGAAGCTTGGAGAGCAGACATTTGATATTGTTAGAAAGCGGAAGTCACAGATCATTCAATTGACACAGATGTGGTATGTAGGTATCATTATGGATACCTACCTGTGGGCATGTGGAAGAGATGAACACAGACAAATATATGGATATATTTCTAAGTATAGAAAATGTTCCTTAACAATAACAGCTTTGGCTGGAGCTCAGAAATTAAAATCTGTGGCCTATGGAAGAAGGGCCAGGACACTGAGGAAGACTACAAAGATTTGAGAGGCTTTGGAGGGTGAAAATTAGAAGGGCCAAAGCCCAACTAGAAATTAGTCTGCCTACTGTGGTAAAAGACTGTGGGAGACAGACTGAGCAGTTGTTGGGACAGCAGCAATACTCATCTCTGCGGAATTGAACCCACAATGAAGAGCAGAATTGAACCTACACCGAAGAAGCATCTGAGACTCAATACACTGCAAATGGCTCCCAACATGGGGCCACGGGTCTGAAAGGCTGAGCAGACAATTTTGGCAGTGTAGCCCGATTGAACTAATATTGCAGCATGGAGAGAGCCAGGGAACATACGGCACAATCACCTGAGTGGAGAGGTGAGCAATCGGGAACTATGGGAAAAAGTCCAAGATGGTGCTGGAAGTTTTTGTAGAAGTATAATTGCTCTCAGGAAGAAGTCCCCTTAGGAAGAAGTATAGCTTAAGCCCCTCAGGTTATGTTAAACCCTGACACCTGTGCAAATGGGTTCACCTGAACTCAGTCATAATAAAAAGGTGGGAATTGTGGGAGACAGGCTGAGTATTGTGGGAGACAGACTGAGCAGTTGTTGGGACAGCAGCAGTACTCATCTCTGCAGAATTGAATCTACACTGAAGAAGCATCTGAGACTCAATACACCACAAAAGACAATTAAAAATGTTTCTATAAATACGTTAACAACAAAAGGAGGACTAAGGTGAATCTCCATCCTCTGTTGGGTGTGGGGGGAAATATAGTGATCAAGGCTAATGAAAAAGCTGAAGTACTTAATGCCTTCATTGCCTCAGTCTTTCATAGTAAGATCGCTTGTTCTCTGAGCACCCAGCCCCCTGAGCAGAAGGACGGAGATGGGGAGCACAATGAAGCCCCCATAACCCAAGGGGGAATGGTCAGTGATCTACTACATCATTTATACAGTCACAAATCTATAGGGCTGGATGGGATCCACCCAAGGGAGAAAGCTGGCAGAAGTTGTCACCAAGCCACTTTCCATCATTTATCAGCAGCCCTGGTTAACCAAGATGTTCCCAGTTGACTGGAGATTAGCAATTATGACACTTATCTACAAGAAGGGCTAGAAGGAGTATTCAGGGAACTACAAGCCTGTGAGTCTAACCTCAGTTCTGGGGAAGGTTATAAAAGAGATCATCTTGAGTGACATCATGTGGCACATACAGGACAACCAGGTGATTAGGCCCAGTCAGCATGGGTTTATGAAAGGCAGCTCCTGCTTGACTAACCTGATCTCCTTCTCTGACAAGGTAACCCACTCAGTGGATGAGGGAAATGCTGTGGATAATGTCTACCTAAAATTTAGTGAAGTTTTAGACACCATTTCCAGAAAATTTTGCTGGAGAAACTGGCTGTTCAGGGTGTGGATGGGTGTCCTCTTTGCTTGGTAAAAAATTGGCTAGATGGCTGGGCCCAGTGAGTTGTGGTGAATGAAGTTATAGCCAGTTGGTGACTGGTCACAAGTGGTATTCCCCAGGGCTCGGTACTGGGGCCAGTTCTGTTTAATATCTTTATCAGTGATCTGGACAAGAGGACAGAGGGCACTCTCAGTAAGTCTGCAGACAACATCAAGTTAAACAGGTGTGTTAATTTGCTTAAAGGTAGGGAGGCTCTGCAGAGGGGTCTGGAAAGGCTGAATTGATGAGTTGAGGCCAGTTGTATAGAGTTCAACAAGGCTGAGTGCTGGGTCCTACACTTCAGTCACAACATCTCCCCCCGACATTACAGACTTGGGGAAGAGTGGCTGGAAAACCTTGTGGAAAAGAACCTGAAAGTGTTGTTCAACAGCTGTCTCAATATATGCCAGCAGTATGCCCAGGTGGTGAAGAAGGGCAACAGCATCCTGGCCTGTATCAGGGTGGCCAGCAGGACTAGGGAAGTGATTGTTCCCATGTACTCAGCTCTGGTGAGGTCACACCTCAAATACTGTGTTCTGTTTTGAGCTCCTCACTACAAGAAGGGCATTGAGTTGCTGTAGTGTGTCCAAAGAAGGGCAATGAAGCTGGTGAAGGGTCTAGAGAACAAGTCTTATGAGAAGCAGCTGAAGGAACTGGGGTTCTTTAACCCAGGGAAAAGGAGGCTCAGGTGATACCTTTTTGCTCTCTATAACTACCTGAAAGGAGGTTCTAGTGCGGTGAGAGTCAGTCTGTTCTTCCAAGTAACAATCAATGGGACAAGAGGAAACAGCTTCAAATTGTGCTAGAAGAAGTTTAGGTGGATATTCATAAAATTTCTTCACAGAAAGGGTTGTCAAGCAGTGGAACAGGCTACCCAGAGAAGGGGTAGAGTCACCATCCCCAAAGGTATTTAAAAAATGTATAGATGTGATATTTAGGGACATGGTTTAGGGGTGACCTGGCAGTGCTAGGTTAACAGTTGGACTTGAAGATCTTAAAAGTGTCTTCCAACTGAAATGACTCTATGATTGATGAGATTTTCTTTATTATTGATGCACTTGTTGTTTTTTTTAAAAAAGTCCTCAGATGATAGAACTACAGTCTATAAATACAAAGCCTGTCATTGCTAATCACAAGCCTCAAAAAGTAAATTTATGTGCCTGGATATTTGGCTTGAATTGTACACCCAATATTACAAACAAATTCTGAATCTATTTTTTATGTTGTACAGTGTTGCCTATTAGTTCTCTTTCATCACTTTATTTGCTGTGTTGTAATAGTCACAAGGTCCACTCTTGACTTATTTCTTCATCACTTTATATAAAACTATTTCTAGTCATTGTTTTTGAAGAGACTTATGAGGACTGCATTCTGAAAATAAGAAGTGCGTATCTTTCTCCATTGATGTAATACAGATGATGACAGGCAACTTTCAGAGTACAATTTCCATCTAGTCTTCTTTTTTTTAGCTCTATCACCTCATAAAATAGGGAAGAACTACTCATCAGTAAGCAAAGAGTTATGCAACAGGAAAAGTAAGTTTGCATTGCTTTGTTTAATATCCTATCAAGTGCCTTGTGCTACCTTGTCAGATCTAATCAAAACTCTTTGATGTTGTGCCTTCTGGATGAGTGATTTGATTTTAGGTAAACTGGGCATTCATATTTATGCTTTAAACTGGATGTGGCATATAATGATTGTGTTTTGATCACTGGTCCAGTAAACTCAAAGTTGGTTTTTGGTTTTTGGTTTTTTTTGGTTTATTTTTAAATTATTTTACAAGCAAGACACAGAGTTGCAACATTATACTTGACTTGCAAAACAACAAAATAAATCTTGCAAAAAAAGTCAACATTCAATAAATTATGCACTTCACATCAAGATGTGTCAACATCTTGAAGTATAGCTTAAAGATAGGTGTTAAAAGGGAAAATTATGGATGTACAGTGGGTTTCTTTAAAACTATTACTTATCTCCATTCCATCACTGTAGCTGTCATTTTCTCTTTTGGGTTTTATTTTTTTTTTCCTACATTTTTGGGCTAAAGTGTCTGAATTATGACAGAAACTGTCATATTATGAATAATTCTTGATAAATGCAGAAGAAGATGAAATCTCTACAAACTCAATGAATATTTAATGTCACATATATAATATTAATTCTGACAGATCGTTAAAAACTGAGTGCTCTTCTTGAATTGAAAGAAGTTTCATTGAAAACCTGGAATTTTCCTTAAGTGTGCATTGCATGTCATGTGTACATATTACAAAATTATTTTTTCTGACAAGGACACACTCCCAGATTGATACTTTTCCTCCTGTGGCTCTAGTCCAATACACAGCCCTTTTTATCCTCTGATGCTAGCATGCCAATGTCATAAGTTACTAAACATAATACACTTTTGAACTTCACTGCTAGGTTATCACTTCAACAGGTTGTTTTGAGTTTGTGAGAAGAACATTCACAGCTGAAACATGCAATGAAGAAGAAATTTCAATAAAGACAGAATCTCAGAAAATTCAGAGTTTACTTTTGCTTTGGAGTGGTATGCAAACCTTCACTTGTCCAACACATACAAAAAAGTGAGCCATTTGCTCCATTAGCAAATGCCATTTCTCTTAACTATTGGCATTTCCTGATTTCATTCAGGGTGGAATCAGGAAATGTAGATATATATCAAAATATTTATAATAACTACAAGAGGCTAATAATTATCTTCAAAGCAATCAAAGTCAGGAAATTCAGACTTAAGCTTCCAAAATCGACATAAGTTTTGATGCTTATTTCCACACACTATCAACCTCCTGACAGTACAGGATCTGAGTCATATATCAAGTGATCACAAGGGTTTCAGACATTTCAGCCAATGTCAGGATGAATGCTTTTTCACTCTGAATTGCATGAAATATTGATCAGTTTTCTTTCCACAAGCACAAAATAGGAATAGGGATGGTTTATGCTTGTTGCGAGACTGGGTAGTGTTAAGTAGACTATGCTCTGATTTACAGATCTTGTTGAGAAATAGGTATATCACTGCATTGGTAAATAGTGTTTCCAGAGTGAGCCACAGCCAAAATCATACAATGCTATAGACTGTATTAATAGCTCATTTACTTTTTAACTTCGCTCCATTGATATTGGAGAAAACTGCAGGATTCTGAACTGTAAGATGGTGTCTTACAGTGGTAGCTATGTGGGAAAGCCTGGATTGTACATGGAAGCTGGGAACAGATAATTTAAACCCTTGAGAAACCTGGTTATAACAATCTTGAAATAAAAAAATATTTTAAAAAAGTCTTTGGTTTATCAAATATCCTACAAGTCTGTGAGGTGCTCTATTTCTTTTGTGAGGATCTATTTACCACATTATCTGCACCTGAACTTTGATTTATTAGTAATGAGGTGAAAAGAGACTACACCACAAGGATTAAGCAAATGATGGGTTTGAACTCCACTCACAGGTTTAACTGTAAGGCTAAACCAAACAATTTATTTGAATTTCTCTCAGAGATCTAATATGTCACTAACGCAGGTTTTCACAGATACAATAGAAGAATGCACTATTACAACTTAAAAGCAAGAATACACTATAACAAACTAGTAAATGTAGAAACATGTGTGTTAGTTAATCAGCCAGTGTTTCAAACTTACAGTGTGCTAAATATTTTCTTACACCTCCAGGTAAGGGCTCTCAATCCTAGAAAAGTGATGTTGGCCAATGTCATGACCAAGGGGGAAGGGTCTCCATACGGATGAGATGTAGCATTGGAGAGATGACTCCCAATTCCTCGGCCAAACCTTAAGGCTTTCATCCCCTGATTTACATGGCTGTGGCAAGACTATGTCTGATCTGATTATATCATTTGAATACACAGGGTTGTTGGCTGAAAGTAACACTGAAGCTCCCCAGGTTCTCTTTAGCTTACTTTTCTTAGGCAACTGAATAGTGATTTGGCTTGAGACTCAGGACATGTTATTCGTTGAGGGATTTCAAGATCCAGCTCAGGTTTCAACTCTTTGCATGATGCAGCACTGCCCTGTTTGGTCTGTGGCTTATGGGTAACTCAGGGCTGAGATACCTACACAGCTCCCCCTGTGTCATCTCCACATAGACAGGACCTTAAGGTGATCCAAGGCTGGGTTGCTTTTACAATCCCCCGTGAGTCAGTTACATGCACTAGACATTACCAAAACTTGATAATGAACAATGAGCCAGATGATTCATTCAATTAGTACGTAAAACTTTTTGGATACTGGATTTTTACCTGATAA
Organism: Actenoides hombroni; assembly: GCA_024336885.1. Classification (NCBI taxonomy): domain Eukaryota; kingdom Metazoa; phylum Chordata; class Aves; order Coraciiformes; family Alcedinidae; genus Actenoides; species Actenoides hombroni. Next base: position 20,812,015 of record WUAM01000395.1, read on the forward strand.
TTCCTGCTAAAAGGGTAGAAATGTCATACAGTAAAGCATGAGAAATTTTAAACTTAAAACAGTCTTACCAGCTAAGCTTTAAATTGTGTGGCTTATTTGTCAAATTTTGCTTTCTTCACTGACTTTCATTGCATCCTGTACTTTAAGGGCATCTTGAAGTTCTGCAGGCCATGATTCACTGTCCTGAGAGGTCTGAGAAACCTTCTATTGACTTAAAGAGTGTATCAGAGCCCAAAAATCCACTAGATTTGATTGAATTCATGAGCAGTTTGATGTAGTTCTAAAAATGAATATATTTTTGGAGAAAATACTCAAAATTAATCACTGAACCTTTGTGAAGTTAACTGACGTGACAGCAAGGGAAAAGATGCTTAAGAAACATATTAAATGAGTCATCACCACTTAATAAATCCTGCATATATTTTACAAACTCGAGACTTATCCTTAAAATCCTCCTGCAAGAGATTTCTGCTTTTTGTGCTTTTGACTGATTTAGATATAGCTTTAAAATGATCTAGTTATAGGTAAGTTCTAGTGGCAATGCTTATTCACTGCTTCTTTTGCCCATACAGTGTCAGCCTATCTAAGAGCAGGAAACTTGCTATGCCATAAAACATATCTTTGCTCCATGTCTGAGAAGCATCTAAAGAATCATTATAGAAATACAAACTGTATCTAGCATATGAAAGACAAGTTTTGCTGCATAACCAGTTAAGTTCATTTATGTTTACAATGGGAGTTTTTAAGGAACAGTTTCTGAAATATAGACTGTGAAGGAAAGATGCTCTCAATCTCCAATGTAAGTCTAGTAAAAGTATACTGATTATCATAATATATGAAGAAGCATATTTTAGTACTGCATGAATTCAGATTCATAGGAGAAAGAATTCCTTTTAGTCAATTGATGTTCTAGAGGTCAGAACATAGTTTTTAATTTCTGTGGAAAAATTTTGCATTTTAATGAACTATGGTAGTCAAACCTTTGAAATATTTTGGCCAGAAATATTTCTTACCAGTTCTAGTTACTCTATTATTCAGGTCCCCTTGTTCCCAGTCAGACTACATCTTCCCTTATCATCACTCCTCAGTGAAGCTAAAATGTCAGATTTCCTTCCCATGACACAAAATCTGTGGTCTTCAAAACATTTCTTTATTACTCCTCTTTGTTCATGGTACATATTAGCAACTGCCTAAGAGAATATAACTTTTGTTTTATTATTGACAAATAATCACGTTTGTGATTTTCCATTTTCTGCTACTGGGCTCAAATGCCTTCTTTGAAGACAGGCTACTTACCTGTAGACTGATCAGTAATTATTTATTTTTGTCCTCTGGCTCAGTTCCATTCCTTATTACTCTGCTTAGCCTAAACTTGCCTTTCCAATACTCAAGATATATCTCTCATTTATTCCAGTTGTTTCTTTTATGCCTATCCATATTTCTACACTCCATTAGAGAATAGCCTTTCAATTTACTTATCCAATAAAAATATGTAATAACAAGTTGTATTCAATGCTCTGCGTAATTGCATAAGAATAAAACATATATACCTGAGAGACAGCTGGTTGATAGGATAAAATTCATGGCCTTGGAACATAGGAAAAAAAATTACAAGAGATGTGATTTTGCTAATTTGTAGGTTTGCTACTCTAGGACACCTGAGAACTGTTCTCAGGGTAACTCAAGAAACACAATTCAGCTTTTCCTTCTCTTAGAATCATCTTCCTAACTGTCAAGGGTTAGGGCTGTATTTCTAGCCCTGGGGCAGCTGATTCCAGGTACGTGGGACATCTCTATAGGTGAAAGCAAACTGTGGCCTGCACTCAAGTGCTATAGGTATAAAGGAACACACATTAACAATATCAGTTGTGGCATACCATTTAGCTGCCTTTGACTTCAGTTTGTACTGGAGTTCTAATGCACCTGTCACAGCAGCACTCATTGCTGGTGGAACTTCATTCAGGTCATGATAGTCCACTGTTAATCTCACTTCCCATTAGATTTTCACACCAGCCTTATAGAACTTTAACAAAGGGTGAGCAAGGCTTGGTAACCACTCTTTGGCCCTGTAGTTGAGGGATCAGCTTCTGGATAGGAGCTACAGAGTCTTGGCCAGTATGATATTGTCATTGATGCACCACTTCAGTAGCAACTGGCACATTTTTATTTTTAACTCTCATCCACCCTGCAACGGCAGACTCCTCTGAAAGTTCAGGCAAGATAGTCAGCTGTACAATGTTCTCAGTCTCTACCGGTGCTATACCAAAGACCAACAAGTACCCTTTTGGGTCCTTATAATACCCTTTTCTGAGGAAGTCTAGCCAAGAGTACACAGGGCATCTGGACCAGCCACTATACAATGCTTTTCCCGCTTAGGCTCATTTCAGCCTCCACTACAGTCAGCTCTTGAGACCCTTCCATCACTTCAGAAATAGTAATGGAATAATCATTTATGATTCAATGGATATAGGGTGCACTATGCACCAGTGTCTACCAGGGTTCTGTAATTTTGTGGTTCTAACTTGCCACGGCATTGAATCCACACAGTCCAATAAACATTGTTGTCCCTCTCCTTCACCCAGCTGGAGGCAGGGCCCCTCTAATTCCCAGGGTAGTACCTGCTATTGACAACTGGGTTTGTGTAGTTTACCAGGTTCACATGGTTTACATGGCTCATAGGATTTAAATAGTTCACAGGATTCACATGGTTTACAGGACTTTGGTGGATTATATGCATTACATTTTTATTCCCCCTACTCATAGCTGAATCTGAAACTCATTTACTTAGATCAGAGGACTACTCACAGTAGACTGGAGCAGCCCTCCTTCTCCATGAAGAACTCTCTCTTTATTTTACCTTATAAGTGGCACACTTGTACCTGTAGAGCAAAGGTAGGATTTCCACCCCATCTGCTTATGTGTTTGTTTCCCCATTTCCAGGGGTGTCAACTTTCACATCTAGTTCTGACTCACTCTCTGATGGTTCTGACAGAGAAAGACCCTCTCCCCCACCCATCACTGGGCCAAGTAGTCTATATTGGTGCTATGACAGTTTTGTTTGTCTCATTCTCCTCTCAGGGGCAACTTGTACCCATGCAGATTGAGTGAGAGTGGCTGTCAGTATAACTGCGGTGTTCATTGACAAAGATGAAGCAGTGGCAGTGCTTGTTACAGGGGCTTACAGGGTATGAAGTGTAGTGCATGTCATGCATGCCATAAAATCTCACAGGGTCTGGATAGTAACTACACTGTCTGCTGCTGAATCTGAACATGCTCTAGGGGCTGCAGTGGCTGCCTGAAACATACACCTGCACCAGTGGTTAATCTGATGCCACACAATAGAGAGAATCAGGAGAATCACTAATGAATTCAATGATGATAAAAATATTATATTTTGATTGTAATAACCAAATCTGAAATCTTCATAATCTAATGGAATTCCAGAATTAGTGGAGTTAGATTAGCACAAAGGGGAGAAGTATAACTTCCTGATGTAAAACCAAAAGTATTCTTCATAATAAATCTACTATGTGATGTCCATAGTACATTGATGCATTTGCTGCCCAATTTATCACAGCATAGATCAGGGATAAACACCACAATAAAGTGACAGCTTTCACTCAGCTCCCAGAATGGGTAGCTTTCAAATAAACACTTAAAAACAGGTAAATAGTAACAAAATGCATATGGCAGGTAAGGAAACATTACAACACTTAAGTCTGAAGCAAACACTAGAAAGACAATATAATTTTGGTCTCAGCAATGACATGATGTAAGCAGTCCATTTTAATTTTCAGCCCTTAAAGACTCAAAAAAAAAAAGATCTGATGGTCTCTCAACTGAGTGAGCCGGAATTCCAATTATTCAGACAATACATCAGAGCTTGGATCATGCCCCATGTTGGACGCCAAGAAATCTGTCAAGAATTTAGACTGGGATGACCACTAGATGAGTGATAGGTTTCCCAAAGGGAAAAGGAAGGGAATAAGGGAGAGAGACTAATGGATTAGAAAAACTAAACAAGCTTTACTGAAAATTATAACAATATTGAACCCCAAACCCTGATAACAATTACATCATGACCACCACTGATGAATTGCACAGCAGATGAGATCTACTTTATCATCTCTGAGAAATCTCCTGTAGCGTAAGATATTTCTCATGCACTATGGCATGCCATCATGTCTAGATGGCATGTTGATCAAACCATATTTGATGTCCTCGTGTAGACTGATTAACTTGCTCACTGCACATTTCTAAGACCCATTTTTTAACAGAAGGATACCTTGGTGAGTCACATAATAACCCTGGAATGGCAAAGGAAATGCAGATTGATCTCTTGTGTGCAGTGGTAAGTTAGAAGACAACTGCTTCACCAAGTTCCAAAGAATTTCTTCAGCAATGGACTACTATGATCTTCCACAGAGACAGCAAATGGCCCTTGTCTAATACTCTCCAAAATCCTTAAAAAGTGATAGGCAAGTGGAGAAAACTAATGAATCAAAAAATTTTGTACTACAATTAGTATTGATATAAATATTCAAAGAACTGGACAAGTAATTTTGCATGCCCTTTCAAGCTCAAAATTGAATGAAGTCCCTTTGTCACCCAACAGATGCCCTGAATATCAAAGAAGCGTATCATCTGTCATCCACAACCAGGCAAAAATCACAGCCCAAAAGAAACAGAAGAATCTCTTCCAGTGTTCTTTGATCATGAAAGATGCCAACCTGTAACTGAGACAGGTTTTAGTGGTAAAAATACAACTGTTCAAAGATAGAAATGATGGGACAAATGCCCTGAGATCTTGTATTCCTGAGCTATTTGCAGAAAGGAATGTTAGAAACCTGTACCTCAGTCACTCCAAGCTCTTCCTTTGTAACTCCATAACTCCATAACCTAAATAATCACCAAAATTAAAATGAAAGAACTCCAATTTTTCTTTCTTTTTATCTGTGGAAAATGGTGACTGCATTACTCTCTCTCTTCCTCCTAAGCCCTATAAACTTGGGTTAACCATTACTGGGCATTCCTTAACCTAATAGATCAAGGGTTTCACTTCAATAACAAATATCACAGAGATTTCTGCACATATCTTCAAGAAAGAAAAAAGTGATCTTGTCCTGTATCCCTGTGGTGCTCTAGGGTGAGGAGTAGCTTTGGCAGAACAGTCCAAGATCTTGCATGGGACTAGATAGGAACTAAGTGTGTGAAAGCCCAGTTTGGCCTGCGCATAAAGCAAATGGATGAGGATTAGCAACACCCTGGTACTTGGCCAAGCACCTCTTTTCAAAACCACACACAGGTCTTTGCCTGTAATGTCTATTACCATTCACATGGTATCATAGTTTAAACTTTGTTAAAAGGTAAACACCACATAATCTCTCACCCATTGCTGCTTCTCCCCCCACCATGGGACAGAGAATAAGGAGGAAGAAAAAAAAAGGTGAGAACCCAGGAGCTGGGGTAAGGACAGTTTAATAAAACAACAAAGAGAGAAAAAACCAGCAGTACTAATCATAGAATCATGGAATTGTCAGGGTTGGAAGGGACCTTAAAGATCATCTAGTTCCAACCCCCCTGCCATGGACAGGGACACCTCCCACTAGATCAGGTGCCTAAGGGTGGGCTGGATCTCCCAAAGTACATGAGGGCAAAGGGTCCCAGTTCCTTCTGGAAATTCTATTCACTCACACCTGTCCAGCACAGAAAGACTGCAGAATATCCCTTCCTTATTCTTCACTAAAAATTTATGGCTTAAGAGGGTTTTTTTACACACACACCCCCCCTTTTTTTTTATCCTAGGACTCCAGAGAAAACTTAAATGTCAATGGACAATCTGCAAAAGTCACAGCTCTGTGATTTTCACAGTTTAGGCAGATTTCAGACTTTATCTCTTTTGTTGGTTCACCTCTGGATACCGGAGACTTGAGCCAGCAAAGGGAATCTTTCCACCTACATCAGCAGGAAGCACCCTGGTCTTCACCGGCTCCTTATTAAGTCAATCAGGGCTGACTGACAAGGCTTGAAACAAAACCGGGAGATGGTTTTGTTTTGTTTTGTTTTGTTTTGTTTTGTTTTACTCTCCCAGATCAGCAGCAGTTCCCTTCTCCATGGGGGCAGGGGCTGACAATAATCTCTGCATTGGCTGACAATGAAATCACACGTTCTTCTTAATCCTGCTCCTGACAGTCAAGTGATTAGTGTGCTACGGAGATAGGGCTTATTTGACAGCACCTGAAAATCCTTGTGCATCAATGGCTTGGAACAATATTAATCATTAGCATTAAAGTTTCTCTGACCCTGATTGTAGGCTGACGGATCTGTCCTGTATTATTTATACCACTCCTTTATTTACACCTTTTAATCACCACTGCCTGAAGTTTTATTGCCCTTATAAATTTCCGCTCCCTGCACCACCGTCACTGTTTTGAAATAATAAGCAAGAGCAAGCTGATGAATGCAGGAGGTAAAAGGCTTATTTTGTTACCGGGGTGGTGAGGCCAGAAGGGTTTGCCCATTAAACAGCCCTCACTCCATTGCTCTGCTTTGGAAAGCCTGGCCCACCAAAAAGCAGTGCAGTGAACAATACAGTGAACTTCTCCTGCCACCAATAAACCTGTCTTACAAAGGAGATGAATGCTTTTCTGAAAGGGCTGACAACTACTGAATTACCAGTCTATCCCAGCACTAAAATCAATCACCAGCATTAAAAGGACCAGGAACACATTTAGGTCCCTCTTTGCTCTCATCTGAAATTTCTACAAAAACTTTGTTCTTTCCATTACCCTGTGCCCTTGCTCGCAGCATTTTGCAAATTCTGCCTAGGGAGTGAAAGCCTTGAGGATGTGTGATGAGAGCAGGCTTTTCACATCACCTTCGATGAATTTAACAGAAAAGGCATGATCGTCAACCAGCAGAGTCAATGGCAAAGCCCACACCAGATTCAATATTGAAGGAATGGATTGTAGGGAAATTAAAAGGCAAACAAGATGCACGCACTGCAAGCCTAGGTGGTCCTTCCAAAATGTCCTTTCCACACTTTTCGGCCAATCCAACTGAAATCTGATGAGAAGACCAAATTCTGCAAGAGACGTAAGATAGCTTCACATTCACCAGTAACTGGGAACCACCAACACAGACTCCTTACAATTCTCCCATAGATGAAAAAGGTCTGCCACAACTAATGGCATTCTGCTGTTTGTACAGGTTTTGAAGTCCTACTGGCAAAAAAAATATAAATCACATGATCCTACCACAAGACGCTCCTGGGACACAGCATGGCAGCTCCATCACTGTATGATAAAGAGTGCAAATTTGAAGATTATATTTTATTAGAAGATTATCTAATTGGAATTAATTCCTAATTGATACTAAAAATCAGTTGCTTTCTCATTCAAATTGCCTAGGGCTGTTCAGAAAAATAAAGTTAACCTGAGTAAGGTTTTGGCAAGGAGATCAGGATGGGAATTCCTGTATTTGAAAAACAGTCAATGACATTTCACAAGAATGAGTTGGGTCTCAGAGTAGAATTAACTATGTGATGGAAAGAATGGCTGCCTGTTCGCTTCGAAACATGTGCCTATGTTGATTCTCAGCACAAAAGTTTTCCCATAAATCAAAGCTACAGGTTCTGAACTAGAACAAAGTGATCTCCCCCACCCCTTTTCCTCCTTCTACCCCCACACAAACTTTTGGCACTTCACCCTTTGCCAACAAATGCAAGTTTCCTTCCCAGATGCATTTCTCAGAGCCTTGATGTGCCTTTCACAAATATGTTCTTGTATTGTTACTGAGGGATTTGAGCTGTAATTGGAACCCAGGTCACAATCCAGCCTTTCTGAAACTTCAAAAGCTCAAGGCTTACGTTTCTGAATAGAAGGGAGAGCAGCAAAGATTGGATTTACACTTCGTTACATTGCTGGGGTGGTTATCACAGGGAGGCTTCACACCTGCCAGCCTCCAATTATCACGTCCAGCTGCTCCACACAGCATTTTAAAATGAAATATTAATAATTAAAAAAAATACTGGATGGAAATTATCTCCCCCAGAGTCCTTGAAGTCATAAAATAAAGTAGCAACTGCCAAGAAGAAAGAGGGAAAATTTCACTGTATCACTACAGGAGGTTGAAGCTCAGGCTATTCAGAGATGGAAAAGGGATGCTGCAACCAGGACAGGGTGTCGATGGCAAAGGAGGAGACAAGAGAAAGGCACTAAGTGGAGGAAGCTACATGAGCAGAGTAGGAGCCCTCTCCTTTCTTGGCAGCACTGCCAGCAAATGGCCACTCCGACAACACATCTCACCCTAAGTAATCCCTCTGCAGAGAGAGGCAAGCACTTTTGTCCCCGTTTTGTACAGGACCATTGGCACTTTTGAATTAGTAAAGCAAAAAATATAGCCAATCAATCAAAAAGCCACTGTGGGCACACAGATGTTGTGCAGGGGCAGATGGATCCCTGCTTGTACAACAGCCCAGAACAGCAACCAGCCCCTGTAAAATCAGCCAGAGTGGTACTGCTGGGGTGCAGACAGGTGATTTCTTTAGCACAACTCAAGCAGCCCCTCAGATCCTGTTCCCAGCCAGGATTAGACCACACAACCCCTCCAGAAATCTGGCACACAGAGCAAATATTTCCTAGCTTACAATAACACACAATCTTACACGGTTCTCTCTCTGAAGTGAGGGGGATGAACAAACACTGAACTGTTTGAATAATATTGGTGAATCCAGATTTCAGTTAGAGGGAATTCATGTTAGACCAATTAAATAGTATGTCAATTCCCTCTAATTATACGTTCCTGCAGCCTACCCGGTAATTATACTTAATGAGTCTAAAACAAATCAGCATGTTACCTGAGAAATAATTGGATTTGTGTGCAATTTTTTAATGATCCTGAAAGGTACCCTGGAGATTGAAGTCCTCTGAGTGTTCAGGGCTTGATGCTGGGCTTCAGTGTGCTTTGGGTGTGGATCTCAGGTTACACTGGCCCTGATAAATGAAATGTGCCTGTACTCTGGTGTTGGCATGGCATGGCTCACAGGGTGGCTGTATCCAGACTTCCCACTGGAAACCATCCCCAGCCAGTGCTAAATGTCAAACTACACCTACAGGAGCAGAGAACAACTACAGGCTTCACTGCTATGGCAACATGTCTCAACCTTGACCTGCAGGGACCTTCTGGGGGCTCCCTATTGAGGCTGCAGATAGCAGGATGATTTGCAGAGGCACCTCCAAGTTCAGAAGCACACATCATAGCTGTGCTCTGCTAAAACCTGTACTGTGCTTTTGAGCATCTTCCCAAAGTTTGGGGCATATTAGAAACTAAGGCCCACACGCTATGGGAAAATAAAATAAAAGCTAAACCTCTATACACTTTGATGAACCTTCGTCCTCAAATCCCACAGTAGCAATAAACAAGTCTCACTTGCCCCAAACTGAGACACAGTAGAGGATTTTATTGTTTATGTGTGATCTCCTGAAACATTCTATACCTTAAAATTAAAAGTACACACACAGAGTGTATTTATTTACAGGCACAGAGAATACTCAGGTTTACCATCAAAAAAAACTACCATTTAAAAGCACATATCTTCCTGTACACAGAAAATGAGTGTCCACCAGACCCCAGATCCATCCATTGAAGCAGAGGGGACCACGATTACGGCAAGACTTCCCAAAAAATACACAAGACATTGAATTTCTTACAGCTTCTAGTTAAGCACACATTTCCCTGAACTATTTCTTTGAATTTCTAGAAGAGGTGAACCATAACACCTCAATACCAGATCTCTGCAGGAGTCTTCCCCGCATCCAGTGAAAGCAGTTGCAGAGCAATTAGTGCAGTAGAGATCCCCCCCACTGCCCCCTCTCCCTAGAGCCCCACTATTTGGAAAACCTGGGGCTTTCTGTTTCAGCATGATTTACCATCCTCCATCTCCTTGAAATCCTGCCCATGAAAAACCAAAATAGCACCTTGCCTTGTGAATGAACCCCATGCAGCCAGTGAGTCTCAAAACCACTAGATTTCAAAACCAACGTAATGTCAGCGAGGCATTACTGCAGTGACAGTGGCTGGAGGGAATGACTGCACCGTCTAGTTATTCTTCAGCAGTGGTACAAGTAAATGCCACTAACTTCAGTTTTGCTTTCTTTCAAGGAAGACTTTCATTTTAAATAACTCCCTCTATTCAGGGACCTTTTGACTCCAGCATGACTCTGAGAGTGGGAGAACTTGGGCTTCTTTATTTTATGTTAAAGATGTCCCATCCAGACTCTGCAGGCCACATTCTGAAGTGCCTCTCAAGCTTGTATACAGGAAAACTGTCATTCATTCTACCTGAGTACACACTTAACCAAGGCACCTACTTCAATAGCATGGTCACATCAGGCTCCCTCAATAAACAAAGGAAAGAAACTGATGTCTCTAGAGGACAATTCAGACCTTAAATAGCTTCTTATTAAAGTACTTCTGTCATGTCTACTGTTAAGAAGGAAAAATTCAGGAATAGAACCCAAAAAATTGTGTTTGTCTTTTGATAAAGTTATGGATCAAACCATGTGCCAGGCAGTGAGCTCTCGACAGGGACTCTGGTGCTCTTCAGTTACAACTATGTGTGCTCAGACTTTCTGAAGCAGGTCAACACTGCATAGGACCACAGATTTGGGGATCAGCTCTTAAACATATATTCATTTACAGCTCATAAACAGTACTCAATAACCCAAAAAGCCCACCAAAATTTCCCATGGTCCTGTATTTTCTATCCTATAGATCTGTCTTTCTTCAGTCCCCTCATTAGCTTTCTCCCTACAGAAAGGTGGAAAGGCTTATCAAACTCACACTAGCACTAGATTCTGTTTGTGACACTCCAATTTAACATTATGAATCATCAAGGAAAGGTTGACTATGTCCTGGTATCTCTGTGCAAAACTAATCCTCACATATTTCAAACCTTGTTGCTAATGCAGTGGATTCTGATTAAAAGTTTGCCCGGTGACTAAGAAACAATAATTTGTGTCAGGTTACCCTGTTTCACCCTGTAAAATTGGAGCTGCCTGAAAAATGTCTTGGGGAAATGTTTTCAAGCAGCTTCCCCTGTTCTCTTTGAGAAAATCACCTACCCAGCACACACGCAAACTCCTTCTTTGCTAGCATATCTGTAATTAGCAAAGAATGCCAGCCATAAATATTTATGCACAGATGGGATCCTGAAGTACCTTCAGAAGTTCAGCACAGGCCTCAATAGTCAGATTTTTCAAGCACACTTTGATACAAAACCTGCAGGTTCAGGAAGACTTGTCAGAACACCCTGCTAATCACCCCTCTCTTGGAGATGCATTTCTCACCCAACAAGGGAGGTTACAATCTCTCACAAAAACCCCACAACAAATGCAGGTGCTTCATTACCTACTTTTCATTTGAATTCCTCACAGATCTTGCCAGATCCCTTCACTTCATTAGCACAGGTCTCTGCGTGCTGGGGCAAAAAGTCTTAGAAGAAGCACAGAAGGTGCTGCTGACAGAGTCTGAATGTTTCAGCTTTTGTTTCAAACCTTTTCTGAAACCAGATATGTTTTTCTTTTCTGTGCAATGGTTTTTTTCTACTCCCTCCCCCAAAATTTTGCCAATGTGAGGGTGGAACACTGGTAGTTATGTTACCTAAAACGTTTGGGATTAGGCTGTTCTGAAATGCCATGTTCAGGTTATTAATTCAAAGAGAGTCAGGTCCTGTTCTCCAGCTGAAATCAGTTGGCACAATTTGGCCACCCTCCATCTCCGAACTATTGTGTCTGCTTCCGAAGCACTGATGGGGAACAGTGCCCAGGCTGTGCTAACTTCTCTGGTGGGGCCAGGAACTGGCCATGAGGGTATTGGTTGTCCTGGGCCAAAGCTGCACCAGGCTCACTCCTCCATAACACGCATGATTGCACTCCCAGTATCCAGGCGCCGGCCCCATTTAATTCAAACACAGCTAATGAGATCACACAGAAGGAAGGTTAACATTTCCCAGCCTGATGTGGGAGCAATTAAAAGCTGGCTTGTGGCACGGCGTGGGCTGGTGAGCTTCTCGTTGCTTGCACCACCATCGTGTCTGCCTGAGGCACCCAGGTCTGAAGTCTTTGCCCACACAAAAAAACTCCCAGTCCTTCTGGAGGGGCAGGCAGAGAGGGGACAAGTCCCACTAGTCCACCGGGACTGGAGGATGGCTACAAATCGGAGCAGGAGCAGCCCACCCACCAACGACAGCATGAGCTCAGCACTGGCAAAGGCTTTCACTGCCACCTGCAAAAACAATCTGCAACTGGGGCTGCTGGCAAGGGGGAAGGAGCTGGAGCAGCAGCATCCCAGCAGGGCAGCAAGTGAGGGGGAGAGGGGAAATGCTCTGCACCTGGGGGGTTACGTTACATCAAAAAAAAAAAAGGTGGAACAGAACAAAAAGTCCTAGGAGGCCTTTCTGGCAAGTATTAAGTATGAAAAGGCTTTGGTCTTGCCAGAGCCAACAGATTCAATAGAGAGATACTTACTTGGCCTGCACTTGTACCACACGATGAGGTATTTGCCGGTTCCAGGGCACGGATCTGCGCCGAACAGCCGGCTATTGACGAGAAACTGGCAGCTCCGCCTGTCCTGGCACTCATCCAGCATCTTCTGCAGCCAGGGATGCACACAAGAAATAGAGAAACAAAAGCACTTCAGTATCTCCTCCAAAGGGATTGTCAAATGGAGAAAAGCTGGGGAGCAGCAAGGCCACCCTTGCCTCCTCCACTGGCCCCAGCTCGATGCAGTGGGTAACAGAGGAGCCATGGACTAGGAGAGGACTAAACCTTACACATAATTTCTTTCCCTTTCGTGCATGCAAAAGGAGGAATTTGCACTGGGATGGTCCCAGAAACTCTGAAACATTTGCATGCAATTTAACTATCATATAAGGCAGTACTGTCCCAGGAAAGGCAGCTTTAAGGACCTGGATCAGCCTTGACAGTTACAAGCAGAGACCCAAACTGCCACCACCATTCTTCTTTCGATTTCTCTGGAGATGCACAATTTCAACAGCTGCTTTCAAGAGAGCTCTTGTCTCGGTTATATAAAAGCTTTGGCAATTGCTGGTATCCCAATAGTTAGTAGTTGTGCTGGGAACACTGTTCTACAGCCAACTTAGTTTTTAACAGGGCTCACTCCTCTTCCCCCATGACTATCACATTCCTTTTAGCTAAACTCAGCAAGGTCCTGCAAATTGGAGGTTCCTCCCACCACTGGCATTTTGTGTCCTATCCCTTTTTCTGCGCTGTTTTTCCTCCAGTGCTCGCTCCCCACTTGCCCATTCATAACACTCATAAAAACTCCATCTCAGAATCCACAGGGGCAAGACATTCTGTCTCCTGCTAGAAAATAGCTTCATTAAGGAAGATTAATGATTTCTTTTACCCTATGATCCTCTAAAGCAGTAGTGTGAGGGGGGGATATTATTAAGTGGGGCAGTAATTAAGTTTTAAATTCAGCTGGATAGCTTTGGTGGTATTTATGTACTCCTGTAGGGCCCCTAAAGTGCTAAAATTACCATAATGTTTGCCTGACACACATGAACCTGTCAGAGCATTTTGAGACCACAGAGAGAGGTAATCCACCAACCTCACTAAGTCCTTGCAATACAGAGCTGTGAATTCCTGTCCCAAAACAATCAATTTTCAGTTGCAAGGAGGTGCTGGAAAATCCTTTCTCAGAAATTCCCCTAGACTCCCCTGGTCTCTTTTGTCTTCTCCCTGTTCCCTTTTCTTATACACACCTCTATATTTGGGTTTTCCCACAATCTTATCCCTGTGTCATTAACACAAAGGCTGTTCTTTCTCCACCATGCACCACCCAAGACAATTTTCTCTCTGCCTCAGTGACTACTCTCTAGTTCTGAGTTCTCCCTGAACATAATATATCTAATCTTTAGCATTATGACTGTAAATGTCACCCTCCAGAGAAGCAACAGCTCTCCCAGTTTCAAGTGCAATTTGAAACGGCCTGATCTGCGGTTGCTCATAACTTCCTAAAGCTTTCACCTTTTGGACACCTTTACACATGCAAGAATTCATGCCTTCCTCGAGTCTGACCTTTAAAGTTCAAACCAAGACAATTCAGGCCTTTTCTAGCAAGCAGAGAACATATGCAGTTGTTTTCCACTTCCAAAGGTAAAAAAATGCAGGCATCGTGTTTCAAAATACAGAGCTTGTGATGGAAAGGCTGAAAGGTGAACACTGAAGGAAGTGCCTGGCAGCGTTAGCCCCAACTTGACCATCACGTTAAAATGCACAGGAACAGCATATTCTTCCCTCTAGGCTCCTAAGGGTTGACTGCTCACTCAGCATGTGAAATTTAATTTAATGTAAAGTCCAATGAGTTGCAAAGGAATTTAAGCAAGACCTCTATGCAGATACCTCTTTTGATCTCAAAAGGCAAAGAACAACTGGAACAACTCTTGAGTGCTTCAGACAGGGAGAGACATCCTCTCCAAATCGCTGCAGACCTGAAAGGATTTGCTGGTACTGGACATCCATGGCTGTGTTTACACCCAAGCAGTGTTAATATCACTGAAAGAAGGACAAAGGGAAAGCAGCAGCACCCCAAATGTTTTGTTTCCCACAAGGGAAGCTTTCTCCCCAGAAAGACAGCAGACTCAGGTTTTTGGTCAACAAACCTGTTCATAGCAGATGGGGGGGGGATTTTCAAAAGCCTTCAGCACTGTGTAATGGGTGCTATTAAAACCAGTGGGAAAGCCACTCTGGCTTGCAGTAGAGACTGACTCAGGCCAGCAAAAAGATCTGAAAACCTTAGCTTCGATGCCCAAGCAGCACTTACTCATCTGTCCTTAGGCTCAGCACCAGGAGTGAAGGCAATTACCAACCTCAGAGAACAATGAACATCAGCAGCCTTCACATACTGCTATTTTGTCTTGCTCTGCTCTAACTTTTGGGAACTCTTGCTTAGTCCACATGTTCCACATAAGTAAAACCTCCTGAGTTTACTTCCTGCAGTATGCAAAGTAACACAGAGCCCTGGAGAGAAGTTTGTACCTAAATTAAGAAGCAAAGTCATCTATGGCATTGTGAGACCATAGAAAAAGGGAAGTATTCTTGAGGCTGAATATGTCTTTTACTAATTTGTTTTAGTGTTTGGCTACAGTTTCAAGTTAATTTGATAATAGCCATGACTCTGAGAAGTTATTTCATGGGGGAAGAGAAATCAATATTTCCTTTTCATTTACTCCCCCTGAAGGCAACGATTTTCCTGAAAACATAGAAAATCATCAAAACTTTTGTTTTCCTGCAGACTGAGTAAAGTCTTGGGTGTCATGAAATAGATCCATACAGAGTGAAATAAAAAAAAAAAAAATACATTCAATGCTCAGTGAAATACATCAAGAAAAATGCAAAGAAAATTAGCAATGGTTGCCTGTGCCATGTGCTTGATTAAAAATAAAGAACAAAGATGTTTCACCTGTCCTGATGTTAACTTAAGAACTTGCACATACAATTTTTACCAATTCTTACTTACGCAGCAATCTTCCCCACTGCGTTCACCAGTATATGTTATATACCAGCATGGAAAAAAAGAAGATTAACAAGAGTAGCCAGCACGGATTTACTAAAGGGAAGTCATGTTTGACTAATCTGATAGCCTTCTATGATGGTGTGACTGAATGGGTAGATGCAGGGAGAGCAGTGGAAGTTGTCTACCTTGACTTCAGCAAGGCTTTTGAAACTATCTCCCATAACATCCTCATAGGTAAGCTCAGGAAGTGAGGGTTAGAAGAGGGGACAGTGAGATCGGTTGAGAACTCACTGAACAACAGAGCTCAGAGGGTTGTCATCAGTGACACAGAGCCCATTAGGAGACCTGTAGCTAATGCTGTTCCCCAGGGGTCAGTACTGGGTCCAGTCTAATTCAACATCTTCATCAATGACATGGATGAAGGCACAGAGTGTACCCTCAGCAGGTTTGCTGAGGCAGGGGGGTTGGACTCAATGATCTCGAGAGGTCCCTTCCAACCTCTACCATTCTATGATTCTGTGATCTTCTTACACACTGTGCAACACAGTGACTCTACAGACCATGAGTGACAAGATGATCCACTACAGGTATACCTCCCCTGCAGGTCCAGTGCATCTGGTGTTTGCAGGGCCCCTTACACACCAAGACCTTGGCTTTTTGGTCTTGGTCTTGGTCTCAAAAATCGTACTTCTAAGCAGTATCAGAGCTCTGGCAGATGTCATTTCTGAAGTATTTGCAGATGATCAGCTAGATTGACACCAGGAAGGCTGTGGGTATACTTGGTAGTGAGGGAATGTTTTTAGGCTGTCGGGCCTTTTTAGGCTGTCCGGCAATGATAGGACTAGGGGGAATGGATGAAAACTAGAGATAGGTTGATTCAGATGAGACATTAGGAAGAATTTCTTCACCATGAGGGTGGTGAGACACTGGAACAGGTTGCCCAGAGAGGTGGTGGAAGCCCCATCCTTGGAAGTTTTAAGCCCAGGCTGGATGGGGCTCTGAGCAACCTGCTCTAGTGGAAGGTGTCCCTGCCCATGGCAGGGGGGTTGGAACTAGATGATCTTTAAGGTCCCTTCCAAGTCTGACAATTCTATGATTCTATGAATATCCTGAGCTCATATGGCTTTTGCTTAATGGCTGGAAACATTCAGGTAATTCATTCTACATTTGCCTTGTTTTTCTGGCTGTCATTGTCAGCTCTGAAGGTGGGAAAACACAACCACAAAACCAAACAAAATGGCCCACAAACAATCTGAACTTGCACAGAAATAGAGGTAGATATGCAGAATCACCCCTAAATGGGATGTATAATCAGCTGTTTCTGTCATTGCTACCTGGTAGGCCCCTGATTAATGAAAAATAAAGTCTCATTGGATTAGATTAGATTCTAAAAATCACTGCAACTGAAGAAGGTGGAGGAGTCGTTCCTGTCTCGCATGAAAGGGGAGGGAAGACACATGAATCGCATTGTGCCATTTTATAATTGCGTTCCAGCGGTAAATCAAGCCTGAGGGCTGACAGCCAGCGCTCAGGAGGAAAGTTGCCGCTGTTTAAACCTATTCCATTCTCTGGTTCATGATTGAGCTAAGAGGCTGCAAGATTTAAGGAGATAAGAGAGCAAGAAATGTGAATTCAAGTAAAACAAACACTAATCTAGCCCCTGTGATTTATGCCCTGGATTAATCTCACTGCGGTGACCCAGGTTTTAAAGCAAGGGCAGCCTCAAGCTCAAACCCATGTCTTTCTAGTGGGCATTGCAGATGAAACACGTTTCTCGTGCTTATTTTGTTGTGCTCATTAGCTAAGTAATTGCTTGTGCTCATTAGATCACAACCTTTAAATCTGGAACTGGATGCGAGCTCTGCGAGAAGGCTGTCCTCAGCCATTCCCAAGAGTGCACTGATTTTTATTCTGTCTCTTCAAATCATTCTTCGAGAACTGCTTCCCCTGCATGCTTAAAATGAGCCTAACTTCCAAGGCAGTTAAACTTATCTGAGTTCCTAGCCTACTTGTAGTAGTTCATAGATTCAACACACTTAGGGTGAAACTTGGGACCCACAGAAGTCAATGGTGAAACTCAACGGGAACTAGGATTTTGCCAGAGGGCTGCTTTCTGTACAGCCTCCATCATCAAAGGAACAGAAGGATGACCGCAGGGCATGTCAGTCAGGCATGAAATTACACCAAGATACCCCACTAAATAATTGCTCAAATTGTATGTTGCCGAGAAGAATAACTCAAAGACCAAACTGCACCACTGGATCAGAGCTGTGTGCAGTCAAATGAAGATGGGCAGAAATTTGTACTAATAATTTTACATGAGAAGACACCAGTAATTTTAAAAAATACGATTAAGCATTCTTAGGTCAAAATCAGTCCTGGCATAGCCATTATGGTGGAGTTACACCATATATATTGGTGCACCTCCATGAGTTTTGCAATGGGAAGAAGTAAAAAGAACAAACAAGGCAGCATGAATTCTCCCTACAAAGCCACACAGCACAATATATTCATAATGGCTTCATATCATGTTTCATTTGAACTTTTATTCACATACCCGTGAATGCTGATATTATTTTAGAACACACTAAAAACTTAGTACTTTCAAGTTACAAACATATTTACAGGTCCTTTTTCAGATTATCTGAAGATTGCACATTCATCTCTACTGGGTCACACAAATTACTGAAGTCCATAGAGCAAGATTTTCCAAGGATCAGCAACAGGGAAGGACAGACTACATAGAATCATAGAATCATAGAATAGTTTCAGCTGGAAGAAACCTTCAAGATCATCAAGTCCGACCTTACTCCCAGCCCTATCAAAAACCACTAAACCATGTCCCTAAGCACAACATCTACTCACCTCTTAAACACTTCCAGGGATGGTGACTCCACCACCTCCCTGGTCAGGCCATTCCAATGCCTGACAACCCTTTCTGGAAAGAAATGCTTCCTGATATCGATCTTGAACCTCCCCTGGTTCAACTTCAGGCCATTTCCTTGTTCTTTCACTTGTCAGGGAGAACAGATCAACTCCCAGCTCGCTACAACTTCCCTTCAAGTAGTTGTAGAGGGCAATAAGGTCTCCCCTCAGCCTTCTTTTCTCAAGACTAAAAAGCCCCAGATCCTTCAGCCTTTCCTCAGTAGTTTTTGGCTTAGCTATATCACACAGTCACACAACTCAGTGTGAACTTCTTAAACTACCACCTTGGTATTTCTGGTTCATCCTCACAGCGATCTTGCTGTTCCCCAGCCCTGTCACCTAGTGGATTCCCATCCCATCAAGCGACAACAGACCTGACATTGCCAAAGGACTCAAGGATATGTGATGACAGGGAAGAGGTCATGTGGGGATGCAGCAACACTGTTGTGTGAGTGGACCTTCTTTATCATGGCAAGAGGTGGTGCTCAGTCTCCAGATCTTCCTATCTCCAGATCTCTGATTTGGAGTTACAATGCAGGTGAGGCCTCTGCTCTGCTGAAGACTCTGCATGGCTAAGGAAAGCAGGTCAGGCTGACAGTGGTTTGCGTCTTCATGTCCATCCTGCTCTCTGCTAGAGCCAGTTCAACAGGGTGTCTATGCCAAAATTGTTATTACTAATAGTCCCTTCCTCATGACTGTGGACTATGCTATCATTTCAAACAATGTAGATGATCCTGGCAGCTTCTTGAGCTCATAGCTGGGCACTGATTTATTTACTGGAATACACCTTGCCTGTTGGACTCTGTGAAATAAGGATGGCAACCCTGCCTTTCTCCCATTTTTCCAGTCTTTTCAACTGACTTGTCAAGCCATCTGGAGAATGGGTCTCCCAGTCATCAGGTAGACCTACAACATTTAGCTGTGGTTTCAACTGCATCCTGTGGCAGGTGCTATTTGAGGGCATTTCTATCCCAGAAGCAGAACATGAGAAGGCGAATTAAGCGATACCACCTTGGACTCCAGGAGCTCTCAGTGGAGTTCAGTATCTGGGCAGAGCTTACTCAGCAAGGGAGTTTAAAATTGCTTTTTGGCTAAGAAAGCAAATCCTTCAGCGTCAATCGGAAAATTGTATTTTTGATTTATTTTGTTTAGATAAGGGTTAAGACGACCAATTCAGAGCCCCTTTATGCTGTGATGTGGGTGGAAGTTTGTTCAGCCACTGAGATAGACCAGTTTCTCCCTTCCCCTCCCCACTTCACCCCCCTCCACCAACTTGCTCTCACTGTGTTTTTCTGAAACATATGGGCCTAATTCAGGTTGAAGACTAAAAAGTTTGCACAGCGCTGGTTAAAAATTATGGCTTCTTATAATGAAATCTTTGTCAATGGAAACTTGAAATAGCAGCTTGGCTCATGACTTATGGGGAGACCGATGATGGAAATCAATTAATCATCCCATTTCCCAAAATCTGAACAGGAGGGCACACTTGAATCAGAAAGGGGCTCTGGTTTATGAGCTACTTGAACAGCTTCAAGACTTTCCTTGAAAACCCCAGGAGCATGAGTGGGAACAAATATGTTAAGACAATGTTTTTCTTTGGGAAGAAGAGCAGCAACAGAGATCCTCTGTTGAGGAACATTTGTTTTTGTTGGGGGGGAAGGGGACTTCTGTTGCACTAGAGGTGAGTATTTTGCAGTCTTGAGCAATAGGGTCTTGATTTTTAATAAAGGCCCACTCGGTAATTTTACTGAGGTCTGATAATTCAGTAGTCAGCAGGGAGCTGTACAGTGGCTTTACCTGTGGTGGCCCAGCTTAGTGTTGGACACCACCTCTGTGGCTGGAAGTCCTGGCAGGGCCCTGCAACTGCTTGATGCAAAGCCAAAAAGGGTAGTAAAAACCATGGGATCTCCTTTAGGAATGTGTGAGATGTCATATGACTGGGACCTTGGCAAGGCACAGGGCAAATTTATGTGAGGTCCAACTCCAAACTGGAGTCCACCATTTCAGTAGCCTGGGGCTACGATTATACTGTTCCACATCTGCTTATTAAAAGAAACCATACCATAATTAGAGCAATACATGTAATGGATTCTCTGGTTCAAGGGTGAACTGAAGTATTGAGGGGCAATGGTTTGGATAGGACCAAACTTGGAAGAGGGAGGATCTTTCTGTGTCATCTTAAAGTATTTTGTTTGACCTGAAATGACATATTTTGCCTTTTCTGGAATTGCTTAACTCCTTTTTCCTTCTCTTTATATAATAGAAGCATGAAAATTCGGTTTAAATAATTTTAAAAATTAACCCATCCACACACCCTAAACCAGCAAAACAAGAAATCATACAATAGATACTCCCAAAGCTGTTTTAGTAGCATCCCATGTATATTTCCTACTCTGTGTTTCCATAGGAAGGGATACTCATCCCTATGATTATGTTGTGATAGTTCAAACTAATGTGAAGCAAACACATTATTCTTTTTCTCCAAATTTTTGGAGCCGCTGCAGAGGAGTTCTGCACACACACACCCCCTCTCCCCCAGCTTTGTTTTAAAGTGGAACAGCTGCCTTCAAGTCCCCACTTATTTGACACAAGCAAGGCAGATGACTGCAGCAGTCAAGAGAAGGAAGAGATGAGAAACTGGAGGAGCACTGGAGCAAAGGAGCCTGAAGAAATCTCACCATTTGGCACAAGGATGATTTCCTTTGTCATTCTGCTTGCTTCCTGCCACTGGGTTGACTTTAATGAATAAGGCAAGATGAACGATAATTTTGGTTTCTGCCTGGAGTGGGAACAGCTGACAAAGCATTTAATGGAAGCTGACAGTTAAGTACCCAGCCACAGCACTAAAGTGTCAGACAAAGCATATGAAAATAAACAGCCCAAATGAAAGCTATTTCTGAGCAGATTGCTGGCACACTTTCCCAACCCCAGGCAGGTTATCTGAGATGGTAATTGCTGCCAAAAAATTCCTCCTCCTCTTTTTTTTTTTTTAATATACCTTATGAGACTTACCTCAAGGGACCATAGAGCATATTTATGGATACGCTTAACTTCAAAATAAGCAAAATCAATACCAGAAAAAGCAGAGCTGTTTTATGGAGCTTGTACTAAGTTTGTTTGCATGTTTAAAAAAGTCAGTTGCTTAATAGCAGCTCATATATAGTATCTGATTATATATATGTGTATTTATATATTTAAAAGGTAAAGACTAGGGTTAGCGAAAGGCTTGAAGGAAGCTACAGTGCCCAGTTGTCACTGCCTTTTTATAAAAGCCTTAGCCAAAATGGTCTGGGGACATGGTGAACTGCTCCAAAAGGGTCAGCATGAACCCTACAGCCAAGATTCCCATCCAATATTTATCCACTAAAACCCTTGCCATCCTGAGCTGTGCTTTGACGTCTTTTTTTGCCCACAGTGCATGTTAGTTCTGCTTGTGTTGCTTTCAATCTTGCAGAACAGTTAATCAAAGCTGATGCAGGTGATTGAATGTTACCTCATGTTTAAAAATAGGTTCGTTGCCTTTGTGGCCAGAAGGGACTTCTCTGATCATCTCCTCTGACCTCCTGCATATAACACAAGCATGGGATAAGTACTATTATATGAGAGCTAATGTACACAGTGCCTTCATTTATTAGCTTTCTACCTGATTTATTAGCTTAGCTGTGAAAGCAGGTGATGGAGAGTCAGCATTCCTAGTCCTATTCTTGGCCAAAATGGGCTGTAAACCAGTTATAATAATATTTCCCTATCTGTGATGCTTAACTGATTCCTGCAAGGAAAAGGCAACAAGCTTCTGGTGACTTAACAGTTACTGAAAAATATAATCCTGTTACAGCAAAAATAATAATCTAAATACCAAAACCAATCCCCTCCCCAAATCCAGGCTTAAACAAAGATTAAAAAAAAAATACTTGAAATTCTGAAATCTTGGCTGCATAAACCTAAATGGTTTAAAACACTGGAGTATGCATTTTCCATTTCCAAGCTTGACTCTGACCCCACATCCTTCTGTTCCATTTCTGTGATTCATCTGTAGATACAAGGATTGCATAATTCACCACAGATCTTCACCATAGATATAATTACAGTAAATCCTTCAGCCTGAACAGCATGAAGCCTTCTCTAAGGTGAGCAAAAGAGGTAATCATGGGTGGTGCTGCTCCGGTGTAGTTTGAAAGGTGGTGACATCTGCAGTGGAAAAACCCAACAGAGCACTGCTGTGAAATGTATAAGGAGACAGAGAAGCAGCAAGTTGTTGCACCATGTTTTTGAGAGAAGGTACCTGTGTCAGTTAGTCGACTGAGAGCAAGAGATGGGAAATGGTTTCCTAGCTATATATAAGCTATCCGCATTTTTCCCATCTGCTTTGGAAATTATTATGGCACATGAAATCACAGTTCTCTGTTTCACTGTAAAAGTGTTGGGGACAAATGGCTTTAGGGCTATGGGCGTTACAAGAATATTAACTATTTCTTTGTCTATAAACTGATTTGCCAGTATAATATTCTAAAGTGGTTTACTATGATTGCTTTTTGATAGCTTGATCTTTGAAAGCTTAACTTTCTCTGATCTGTTTTTATGGTGAGTTTCCTCGAGGAGAAAGCCTCTAGGCTTTCTAAGCCCAACCCTGTTCATACCTTGGACCTTTTGGCTCATTCTGTAGTCCTTCTGCATACAAATGACTCCTGCAAGAACTAAAGCTGGTAAAGGTAAAGGCTGGAAAGGAAATTAAGATCATTTAACCAGAGTTTTGGAATATCCGAAGCCCTTGAATGACATTCAGATCTCCTGTACTGAGCCCAGCATATTATGTTTCACTAAATCAGGTCTTCAAGGAAGACATCCTCTTTTTGTATGAAGACATTAAGAGATGGAGAATCCACCCATTGCATTTGGTAATTTGTTCTGGTGGTTAACCACAAGCACTGTGAGAAATTTGTACCTTATTTCTAATTGGAATTTCCCTGGCTTTCAGGTCTTGTTGTGCTTTTCCATTTTTGACTACAGA
The DNA here is from genome assembly GCA_024336885.1 of Actenoides hombroni. Taxonomy (NCBI): domain Eukaryota; kingdom Metazoa; phylum Chordata; class Aves; order Coraciiformes; family Alcedinidae; genus Actenoides; species Actenoides hombroni. Next base: position 20,835,488 of record WUAM01000395.1, read on the forward strand.
GCATTTTAGTATCTGATATTTCTTTACTTTAATGTGCTACAATCAAATCATCTCTTTCAGTCTCCTCATCATTGAGCTCAACAGCTTGGGCTATTGAGGTGGAATTCACTCCAAGTTGATTGGCCCTTTGGCATCTGATGTTGAAGGCATCTCTGCGTTTCTCTTGGAGGTTCTTCAAAACTTCAGTCACACATATGATCAGAAGTTCCTGTTCTGGCATGTGGCACCATGCCAGATTTAAGCAGTGGGATTTCTAAAGTCTGCTGGAGAAGGCCAAAACAGTTAAATATGAGACTGTTGCCCACCTTTGGCATAGCAGTTTAAGAGGCAAAGCACATACCTTGAAAATGGAAAGCCTGGTTGCTTAGCTTGAGGGGACTAAACCTCATCTCCCATGTCCTGGGAATAGCTCTAAGCATCACACTGTGGAGGAGCTCAACTGTAGATGTTCCTCTCTTGAATAAGTAAATAGGGGAGCAAGATCTGGCAGGAAGCAAGCAGAGCAGACTGTGCTAAACCCATACTGACGCTTCCCCAGGTTATTCTTCCGAAAGCCAACAATTTGTGGTTCAAGAAGTTGCTGGGTTTTTTTAGTAATGCAAATGAGATTTATTCTCCATGAAATTGTCCAGTGTCCTTGATGTGGACTTTCAGCATCCACAGAATATCCTGTTGGCAAAGTCCTACAGCTTAACTATGTGTCCTCTGAAAAAAATACCTCTTCTTTTTTTTTTCAGTTTGCCAACTGCTAACTTTGATGTTCCATCATGTTTATATTGGAATAGACGGGGAATAATTAAGGCCACTGACTTTCTCATCACTCATTTTATACAAATCTCCCTTTAGTTGCCAAAGTTTGAAGATTCCTCATATTCTTTGATCCTTCTTGCCATCATCTATTATAATCTGAGAACTGCATACATTATTCAGGTGTGTCATGGATTTGTGTTAATGATGTTTCTCTACTAATAATTCCCAACATTCAATTTAATTTTTGTATTTCACTAAGAGCTCAGCAGCAATCTGAACTGTCTAGTGGGGTTAATTTCAGATCTCATTTTTGAATGGAATGGCCAACCCCAAGCCCATCAGTTTAGATGTGAAGTTAGAGTGCTTTCTCCTCATTGTACATCTGTGTACTCGTTTATCTATGTTCAGTTCTAACTGATAGTTTAACACCCAGTCTCTCAGTGTAATAAAAACCTTCTGCAGCTCTTCACTGACAAGCTTGTTCTAAAATACTGTGTCATCAGTGAATGTGACCACCTCACTATCATTTTCCTTTTCAAGATCATTTACGAATCTGTTGCCATCACAAGTCTTTATGGCACTTGATGGTTACCCTCCTCCCTCGGGAAAATTCCTACCATTTCCTCACACCCATTACCCATTCCTTTTACCATTACTCGTACAATGATCTTTAACTGATTATTTTCCTAAAAACCTTGAGCTGAGAAGGGTCTCCAGTTCTCACTGATAGTTTTTCATGCTCTGCTGTTGTTTTCCCAGAGCAGAACTGAGAAGTTGTGACTACTGGGTGTCTATGCTGAATATTGGAAAAGCTTGACACTTAGTCTAAGCAAAGCAGGAGTGCTTAAATTCCTGATGTCACTGGCAGACCAAGGCATAACAGACAATCAGATTGGAAAACTCCTCGCAGGTGTTCAGTGGCATATAAGCCCTTTCTATCCCAAACTCATTTGAAATTGAGGCCATGACATTCACCATCACTCCCTGCCCAGGAGCAAAACACCTGCAATTCCTGTAGGCAGTATTTTAATGAAGCCTTTACCTGGGGCAGGAGGCAACCTCCATTTGCAAATACAGTCTCTATTCTTTGTTCCAGAACCTGTGCTTTCACATTCAGCTCACTTTTGGCATTTTCTCTGAAGTGACCTTGTTTATCGAGTGACTTACTGTCATACTCCTGTTCCCCTCTTAGTTAGCCCTTCACTGATCCTTAAACACATTGTCTTAGTAATGATGCTAAATTTATTTTCTGACAGAAATGTTAAAATGTACCAAATCTTGGATCCCTCCCTTCAGAGCTTCAGTGGGTCCCCTCATGGAGTTATGACTCCCCATTAACGACCCTTTTCTGGTACTGACAGTCTCTAAGTCACTCTCTTCATGCTTTACTGATTCGCATTGTGCTAATCTTAAATCAGGATTTCAGTCAGGTGCCCTCAGGAACACACACATTCTAGCTCTGCTTTGGTGTTGTTTTATTTCTGCTTACTCCCAATTCTCCTCTCTGCCTCTATTGCCTTCGAGGTCTTACTGTTTTTACCCAAAGTCAATATACTCCTGTCCTTTCCCACAGTGACGACAAACACATTGAAGCTGGATCTTATTTACACTCACACCCCTTTATAATGTGGAAGCTTTGATGTTGATGTCTGCAGTAAGGCTAGTTCATACTGCTGGAAAAGCAAAAGTGAGTCTGTAGTGTAAATGCACATCAGGGCTTAGAGCTTTTTTTGCCTCAGGTTGTGTTACAGTCAAGTGAGTCAGAGACGTGGGAACCGCTAGCTGTTTTCACTTGGGAGTATTGTTAGTGACCTACACAAGAAGCCAGAAAACTGTTATTACTTGAAATGTAAAATTAAAGGAAAAAAAAATTGCACTTTTTCTCATTTCCCTGAACTGGACCACATGCTTCCTTGGAGGAAAATCATTGTTGAAATATGTTGACTGCAAAATTTTCTGTTAATCTGAATATTCTTCTCTTGCTCTGAGCTGCGGGATGCAGGCAGAAACTTGTCCCATCTGTTCTGGAGTGATCTGTGCAAGCTGCAAGCATAACCTTTCTGGAGATGATGGATGGCCTAGCATACTGTCCTTTCTTCTGTAGGATTGGTAGGACAGGTTCAAAAAAGTAGAAAATTGTGCCCAAGATTCCTTAGTCAGTCTGGCACTGCCAGTGGAGTCACACTGAGTGGGACACCAATTCCACTGGTGAGATGTGACCACAAAGCTAACAGCCTGCTTATGAACTTTGGGAGTTCTCAATGATGTTGGGCATGTCGTGGCCTGACGAGCCTTCTCATTACCAGACTCATGCCAGATCCACTCAAAGAAAATTTCTTCTTTAGGTGCAGTGTGCCAAAGACGATCTCACAAGTGTTAATTCTGTTCCTGGCATTCATCCCTGAAAGGTTTAAAGCAACCCTGAGACACCATCCCTTTCATTTTTCTCTCGTTGATTATTGCGTAGACTGCTCTGATATATTTCCCCTCTCCTACTCTCTCTCCCCCTGATTCACCATATGTTAAAGATTTTTAGGAATCTGCCTTTTCTGCAATATCTTTTGCTTCTAGATTTTAACGCAGTCCTGATGCGTTTACCATAAATCCTTGGAAATATGACAAATCCAGCATGAAACTTGTTGGAAGCAAGAACTCATTGGAAGGAAGTTTTACATATGTGGACAGTCTTCCTTGTCTGGGTGCAAGAGCTACATGATTAACTGGATGAAGAGAAAATTTCTCTATACCCAATGTCAGCAAAATTTTTGATTAAAGATTTTTTTACAATAACAAGTCCTCAGTGTCTACCACATTCAGTGCAAAGGAGAATCATGGCAAGGAGCAGAATGGAAGAAAAGTGCTAATTTGAAAAATCTGGAGATTTTTATCTATGGCTTTCTGTGAAGGCTGTTGGAAAAGTAGTGGAAATTTTTGTGAACATTTTTGTTTATATGAAAGTCTTTATCTACTTTCCACTAGTTCCATCATCTGGCAAATGTTTTTCAGCAACTTTCCCCATTCACAGTTTTCTTTTTAAATCTCACATTTCCCCTTTACACAGCTGCACCCTCTGGCTCTGAAATCCTATTCTATTTTTTACCTGCTCTTCATTTTATAAAATATTCTACTTTTTTTAGTAATTATGCAGCTTTAGGGGAGAGTGAAGTTTCCTTAGTTGTCTTACACCAGTCAGTCAGTTTGCTGAATAATAACATCCAGTGGCCACAAAATCTTGTCACTTTTTCTTCTGTGTCCTGTGGAGTGTTTGTTGCATGTTGTGGTCCCAACACAAGAGAAATACTAACACAAAGAAGTCATGTAAGTTATCAGCTGAAATCCCTAACCTTGCAAATCCCAGTGTTATGACCTACACTTGTGGTAGACCTGAGTGTGGGACCTACACTTGTGGTAGACCTGGCTACATTTCATGGCATGGGAACATGTCCTGCAAAGACTGCTGGTAACAAGAGGTGTTGGGGGAGAATATCAGACATAACATCCTAAGACTTCCTAGTTTTTTCTGATATGTATGCCTGATTTTGGTCCAGAAATATGCCCAGGGAGCACTGTTGTCCTGTTAATACACAGCAGAAGAAGAGAGGCAGAACTGGCCAGTTAGAGTGTATTCATTTCACTTTTTCCCATGCACAGTTTCCAGTTCATTTGTACTTGTCTAAGGAAGTCTGTCTAGAAGGCGCAGCTTAGTCAAGAGCAACAGGAATAAACACAGATTTCTACTATGAGATAATGAAGCTTTCTGTTTTCTTCTCTGTATTTTTCCTAATAATCCCGTGTGTTGTATCAGCCTTTTTGATGACTCTTGAGCACTGAGTTAAAGTTTTCAGAGAACTATCCAAAAGCCAGTATCTATGTGAACAGTCATAGCTAATTATGAGTATTGTAACATACATATAATTAGGGTTATTTTTATCCCGTGTTCATAATTTTTCATCTATCAACACTGAATTTCTTTCAGTGCCATAAGATCTCATCAACAACGAGCACCACTCAGTGTCATGAGATCTTAATGGGATCCTATAATCTGTAAACTCTGTTATTTCATGAGTCACTGTTTCCCAGACTTTATGAATATGTTGAACAACACTCATCTTCATGTGACCTCCCTCTATTACATAAATTGACTCTTAATTCTGTATCTTTTTAGTCAGTTATCAAGTGGGAGAGTGGAGATCTTGGTTTCTTTTTAAGCCTTTTGTAATCTAAGTACATTGCATTAACCAATATTAATATCACATTTTTTTCCTTCCAAATGCACTATAAGATATGTGAACTATGACTTCCTTCTGCATAACTGGGTTCAGCCTCACAACTGGGAAATTATGAGAAGAACGAAAGTATTAGAAAGAAGGCCTACGTTTCTCAACATACCTCTCTTACTCATGACTTTGGGATCAGAGCAAGATTAGAATCATAGAATGCTTTCTGTTAGCAGGGACCTTTAAAGGTGACCTAGTCCAACGCCCCCTGCAATGAGCAGGGACATCTTGAACTAGCTCAGGTTGTTCAGAGCCCTGTCCAACTTCACCTGGAATGTTTCCAGGGACAAGTCATCTACCAACTCTCTGGGCAATCTGACCCAGTGTCTCACCACCCTCAGTATAAAAAATTTCTTCCTTTCTATCTAGTATAAATGTATCCTCTTTTAGTTTAAAATCATCACCCCTTGTCCTGTTGTAAGAGTCCCTGCTAAAAAGATTGTCTTCATCTTTCTTATAGACCCCCTTTAAGTATTGAAAGGCTGCAATAAAGTCTCCCTGTAGCCTTCTGTTCTCCTGGTTGACGAACACCAACTCTCTTATCCTGGCCTCCCAGCAGAGGGGTTCCAGCCCTCCCAGCACTTGCTGGGGCTCCTCTGTCCCCACTCCAACAGGTCCCTGTTCCTCCTGTGCTGAGGACTCTAGAGCTGGACACAGTACTCTAGGTAGGGTCTCACCAGAGTGAGTACCAAAGAGGTTTGGGCATCACAGCCACACCATGTCACAGCCTAAACCTGTTAAAACTCGAGAGGTGATAGTGTGAATTAAAAAACCATAATAATAATAATAAAAAAATAGAAAAGTCATCTAGAATGAAGACTTATAGTAAAAATAGACAGTACCTCAATACACCGGTATGATCTGTAAGTAAAATAGTCATGCACACTGGGCAGAGAATGCAGAAATGAAACAAAAGGTGAGTCTTGGGTGTTATTTCAGAAAGTTCCTCAAGCAGATGTCAGGCTGTATCCTGGCTAGACTCCCCTGGTATAAAGTAGCCTCTTGTTAGCACAGCACTAAGAGTAATTGCACAGACATGGAGCAGCTGTGCATAAATTATTGCTTTGAATGTGTCACTGGAATTCCTAAAGGAATGCTGGCTTTTTTCTTATGATTTTATTTCATTTTGTTTCTCATTTGTTTCTAGGAACTCTGGTTATGCAACCGACTGGTGCGGAGTGGAGAGGGACTCTCTTATCCTCAGCCCAGACTAACCCAAGCGCCACGCTCTTCCTCTTTGCAGAAACACTAGAGGAGTTTCTATTCTCTTTTGTGCAGTCAGTGAATTCTCCATGGGGATCTCCATCTATCTGGCAGGTCACATTACAGCTCTGCTCTTGTAACCGATCTGTCCATTGGTTTCTACAGAAGAAGTGTTATTGATGAATTACTGCACATTGCGCTGAGACTTCTGTTGCAGAGTTGTTACTTTTCAGCTAGGGAGCTTTCCTGGGAACTTTCCATGATATGCTGGACGGCTAAAGAGCTTTGGAAAATATGTAACGTACAGCTGCCATAACTCATTATGACCAATAAACAGAGAGAGCAAAATGGATAGAAAAGTGGAAGATCAAAGATGCCAGCAGGACAAGCATATCTGTGATTGGTGATGAATTTTACTACATTAGAGAAAGCTGGATGACTTCAAAAGATGCTGGACCTCCTGGCAAGGCATAGAAATAAGCCCCCAAAGTCAGCATGTTATGACAGTGCCGTTTTCCTCATTGTGAGACAGTACTGATTGCGTTGCCACATGCCAGCTAAACAGATTTATCTTCTCTGAGACCATTTTTTCTTTTCATTGAAGCCGCCTCTGTACTTTCCTATAAGGTGTAGCTCTAAGCAGCATTAGTAACATTGCCCTAGAGTAGGTTCTTACTGCAGCTGGGCAGAAAATAATTTTGCGGTTCTGTTACAGTATTTGACATATTGGGGTACAGGTCCCCAGCACACAGACAAAAGCCCCCAGGATTTTTTAAAAAACAACACCTTAAACACTGAGAAACTAAACCTCATATTTTAAAGCTTGATTTGCATCAAATGAAACAGTTGATGTCATCAATAATGGAACTTTTAATTTTAGCAATTTTCAATTTACTTTTTTAGCTTTACTTAGTCTTAGTCTAGTTTTCTCAAAACAATAACCTTAATTTTTCTTTTATGTCACAATAGAGCATTTCAGTAATTTATGTTTTCAACATATGTTGAGTCTGGAGACTAGCTGAAACCAATGTTTTTCTGTAGTGTTTTGGTTACTAGGAATTGTGTTTTTCCTATGAAAAGTGGTTTAAAAATTTCCAACTAACTCTAGTATTTATGCTAAAATGATTCACAGTAGTGTCCTGTGGAGTTTTAAAACAAAGGCAACATCAACAGAAGGAGTTCAAAATTGCAGATGAGGACTGGATGATGAAATGTAGTTAAAATTGTCGTGTGCCATCTTTATTCAATCTGTTCAAATGAAGCTTTGTAAAAAAGGGGGATATTGGAAAAGATGATTGCTAGCTTTTCAGAAGATTGCAGAAAGAAGAGAATATTGTCCACAGAGACCTGACTGGATCCAGGTTTTGGCATACTGCTTGTCTCCTGTCCTCTGGAAGTATATGGAGGGTGGTGAGAACAGAGGCCTGTTTATCAAAATAGGAAGTGAGAGAAGTTTCCCACTCTACTGAAATGGTTTAGTAGGCGTGTTAATCCAAGCCAGAAGAGTAACAAATCTTGGCTCCAATTCCCAGATTCCATAAACTGCAAGGGTGAATATTCAGGTTTGAGCTTGGATTCAGCCAGTTTAGAGCAATTATCCATCCATGTTCTGTAATTCAGTTATGAACTGGTCTTCCAAACTCTCCTTGCATTAAGGTCTAAGTTTCTAATTATTTGGATTGCAAAGTCCATTTCTGCTATTGCCATCTTGCCTTTGCCTCACACTGAAAACATCCAAGAAGCCTGAAGGTACTGGGAAAAGGGGGTTGATCTTCTTTATTTAAGACGGGAAGCATGTAAGTGGATGATCTATTAATACAACATTTATTAATACCCTTCTCACACACAGGAACCAAAAATCACAAGGCTTGCTTTGAAGCTGGGACTCTCTCACATGCATTGAAATGGGTTTCCAGCAAAGCGCAGGTGCATGCCATATGAGCAGAAGAAACCCTGGGACCACGAGCAAACAATCTGATGACTGCTGTGTGCTCAGTGCCCAGAGTAGATTCATATCAAGGTGACACTTCCCTGGCTCGAGTCTCCCCTTGTCTCTTACTTAAGAGCTTTAGATACTTTGCTCTTGCAAGCTCCTTTTCTTACTTTTTAGTGTCTGATAGATGTTGTTCCTAAATACTTTTGCAGGTGATTACTGTGGGGAATTAGTAGGCTTCTTATTCACACCTTTCTCTCCAGCCCCTCTTGACTTGCATAATTCATTAAGTCAGAGGAAACAAGGGATCTCACAAAGCGTGCTGAGGCCCCAGCCAGCCCCAGAGGGGCTTTTCAATGGTTTAATTTAATGGGTGTTGTGGGAAATGCTTGCATAGATATTTAACATTTTGATTCACCCCCCATTCTTTCCCCTGTTAATAGGTGGTTGTGTCACTGAGACCTTCCTTAAGAGGCCCATTAACAAGAAGTATGAACGTTGTTGCCTGTTGACATGCTGGCTAACAAGGATGAGACATCAGACTTATGTTCCCTGAAGGGGTGTAGAAATATTTGTGGTTTACAAGCATTATGAATTTTTCTTTCTAACACAGGTGAGGTTTGAATCCCTATCTGCAAACACCCATGTCCCAAGTGTCCCTTTCCAGTAGTGGGGACACAGGTAAAGGAAATACAGATGGGAAAGAGGCCCTGAAGCCTTCAGGCATGTCAAGCTCTAACCAGTTTCTCCACACCTCCCCAGAGTGGATATATCAAGTCAAGCTATGAATGCAGAAGCAAAGCTTTCTGGCTAAATGGCATGGGTTCAGTGGCATTGCTTCAAGACATGACATCAAACTCTCTCACAATGTCTACACTACAGAATTGCCCATTGCAAAGGAGCATCCCAGGTACTTTTATTTTCATTTGACCCTCAGACCAGTCCCTTGTATGCTTTTGGCCTTGGCTCACTAGCATCCCTCCAAACAGTTTCCAGGCACAGTCTGGCAACTGGCACAACCAGGGACCATTCCCAGTTGGCAGCTTGGATATAGCCTCTCTGTTTTGGAAAATGGGAAAGTCTAATGAATGGATGCAGGCATTTCTCTGCCAGTTGGCCTCCAGACTAGAGAGTGGTCCTCGCCGTGTTTAATTTTCTGAAACAGACATAGCCCTGGGTCTCCTTCTTATCTCTGCCATTGACTTCCTGGGTAGTGAGGGCTTGGCTGTTTACCTATAAAAACGACTTTGTGAAAATGGAACGTGCATGAAAGAATGGTTTCAAAGACTATTTATTTTGAATATGGTTCTTTTTAACTTAACAAGTCATTCACAAACTGATCTTGGCTTCCTTGGATTGACTTAGTGTTCAGAGATATTCACTGATCATTTACAGCAAGAAATATTCAGCCTCTGGTTTGTTTTCTTTGCTTCCTTTTTGCAGTGGGGGACCAGCCAGCTGAGAGATCTGCTTTTGTTTTCCCTCTGCTTGATTTGATGATTGAAGCTTTTCAAACACAACTACAACACACGGCAAATATCCACGATGAATTTCTAGATAAATAAACAGTTGGACTGAGGTTATTTTGGAAAAACGGCAGTCTCAGTGCCTCCAAATGGCAAATAATAGAGTGAACTGAGCCCAGTATTTTTTTTTTCTGGAATGGGAGGACTTCTGCTATCCCCTCTGTTAACCTTCTCTGCTTCTCTGTTCAGTAGATTTGCTCTGTGTTTCTGAAGCACTGAGAAAGACACAGTTAGGGCTGGTTAAGACTCAGTCCATGTCCCCAGTGTGAAAAAGGAGACTCTTCCCATCTCCACATTGCCCAGAAGTGGAGTGAGGATTGCTCCTGGTCTGGGTGCTCATGGAGTGTGTGCTCACGGACATCAGCCCCTCACAGCAAGGTCCAATTGAGGCGATGGTCAGTCTTCCCCAGGAGAGGATGTCTCAAGAGACATACTGGAGGCAGGCTTTCACTGCCTAAAGCATGACTCTTGGCTCCATCATTTGCTCATCTGTGGCTTTGCCTTCACTTGTTTCCTTAGATGAGTTCCTCTGCCTGATTATTTATGTTAGGAAAGTTATCATTCTTGTATTTTGGTCTGTGTCTCTTCCTCTGGGCCTGTTTTGTTATTGCACAGGGGGATGTCTCTAGTGAAGTGGACGGAAGGAGGAGGACTTAGGGCTTATTTTTATCCTAGACATAGGAAGTTGGCCTGAACAGGGAAAAACAGAGCAGAAAGTCCTCAGAGCATTTCTACCCCTCGGGTCTGGAGACAACAATCCCCACAGACCTTACTCAAATATTCCACTGCTGCCCAGGGATGCTGCCGAGAAAACTTTCTCTGCAGTTTTGCTTGTTTGTTTTTGAAAGGAAATGTGCACATTGCTTCCTGCCACAGGGACGGGGCTTGCTGCCCTGCCATTGCCATGATCCAAGTTTCTTTTATTAATGAATTAAGCCTCAGACCACCAGAATAACTGGAAAAAAAAAAAAAAAAAGGGAATTTGTATATATGCATTGGTCGTGTGACAGCACCTGGAGGCCCTGATGGAGCTGGCAGTTACATCACACGTTTCTAAAGAAAGATTAGAGCTGGTCTGAGGAGCCTCAATCCCAAACTGAACAGATGGGCTCAGGGTAGCAATACAGGACAGAAATGCAGAAAAATGTAATGGTTATCCTGCTATCAGGGAGAAAATAAAGGAATAGGATGAAGACAGACCTTGCGTTCTTTGATTCAATGAATAGCTTGTTAGACTGTGCTGGTACCCTAGAAAGCTGGGGGAAACTAAAGCACATGTTTTATGACTAGCTGTTTACATTGCATTCACATTTTCTTTGTCTCATTAAATCTTCTTTCCAGAAGGACTGCGGGCCATGTTTTTTGTGTTTGTTTTTTTTGTTTGTTTGTTTTTTCTTTTGTTTTTTTTTTTTTTCCTGTAGTGGTGATGTGTAAGGAAAGGAGCAACAGATCAGACAGACAGGGCTCTCCCACGCAGCTTCCCCAGCACAGACCAGCATCACCATGAGCATCTCCCTCCTCTGCCGCTGGTCCTGTGACACAGCTGGACTTCAAAAGAGGATGCTCGTCTCCCACGTGCTTCAAAGAGAAACCAGGAGTCTCAGAACAATTACTCCCACTCACAAGACGAGGGGAAATCCTCTTCTAACGGAGGATCATCCTGCTAAAATGAGGATGTCTGGTGATTTATAGCTTGCTGCTTTAAACCCTCCTCCCCCTACTGAAGACACACAGCAGACAGCAAAGCTGGAGACAGATACAAGAGAGAGAGCTGACATTGGCAGCACTTGAAATATAGTGTGAGAGATGGGAAAACCCTTCCTTGCTGTCCTCATTATCATGACTTAATTAATAGTTATAATCTTATCAAACAGAGGTTGCCATACAGGATTGATGTGCAGGCTGGAAATCTTTCTTTACTAAATAGGTATCTTAAGTCCAAAAAACATCACTGGGTAATTCTGTCTGACTTCCTGTATAACTGATAGCAGAGGTAGATCTTTCTAACAAAAACCAAGGTGGATTTAATGGGAAGGTGCTATTAATGTGGTTTTTTTGTTGTTTTTTATTTTTAATAATTTTAATGAGAAAACTTTAAGTGGTTTATTTTTCAAAATCTAACTTAACTGCATTTGATTGCCTTCCATTTTCTCATTTAAGTGTCTTCTAATCCCCAAAGACTGCATGCTCTGTAGGATTTAGACTTTCATCTTTATTATTTTGTTATGGTATTGACTCCAACCTTAAAAAGAATATTTTCAACCTGGGGCAAAGAAAATGTTGCATTTTGATATTGTGGAACTCTTGCAAACTACATTAAATAATGCAAAAATTAGTATCTCTGCTATCAGTTTTGTTACTGTCTCTGATATTTTTATAGATATCCCAGCTCATTTTGTTTGTGTTAGCCTTGTCCTGGGTCTTGGAAGTGGTGGGACCTCTTAATCTCAGGATTATGTTGGAATCTTGATGTCTAGTGTGTCAGTACAACAGCTTCTCCTCCCAGGAATCAAGAGAAAACTGTTTTGGCAGAAGGTTCTCTGTCACACATGGAAGTTGAATGACAGGCCAGCTTGCATCAAAATCCAGAAATAGGAAAACAATGATTCACTTAAACCAAGTTTTAAGTGGAGAAGAGAAATCCCATCTCAGGACCCACAGAGAAGCAGAAGGCAAAGACAGCCAAAACCACAGACCTTGGTGTGGGCGGTGCAGCGTAGGGCAGCCCTGGAGGGAGAGTTGGAAGCGGAACAGATCATCCAAATTGCTACCATACCTGCTTCCCTACATGGAGCAACTCACTGAAACGTGAGCTAGCCCATATCCAGCTTAGATTGCTCCATACCCATTCGTATTCTGGGTATTTCTAAGAAAGCTAGTGAAAGGTCAAGATCACCAAGAATAGCTTGTGAATATAGAGAAGGCCATGGTTTTAATCCAGACTGAGTCCATCTATGTCAGAAGATTTTACATCAGCACCACTTAGATTTGAATTTCCACTGGGATGTTTAGCACAGACCATTAACAGGCCAGATTTCTCTATGCTAAAGGGAGAGAGAGTGACTGTGAATTATAAAGCCACATCCTTACTGGCAGCTATAAATTTGGATAAACCTCCTCCTCCAGTGCTCTGGATTCTCGCGTGCTGTCTCCTCAGGCTGTTTTCCTCTCACTTGTGAAATATATTACAGTAGCCAAATTACCAGGGGATGGATGACCTCAATAAATTCACTCATTCTGTACTAGGAGAAGATACCATGCTGTGGAGAACAGAGTGAGAATGTATTTTTCTCACAAAACTTGCAATTATGCCCATTGTCTGTCAATTTTATTGGCAGGTGATTTTTTCATCGAAACCGGTTGGCCCCAATTTGAATTTTTCCATTCTTATTCCTAGTGTAAATGCCTTTTCTAAGTACTGTATTTTAGCTCCTATCAATGAAATCTATATGGGGGAAGAGAATAAAGCAGGGCAGGTTTTCAAGTGGTGTATATCTGCCTTGCTCAACACATTTTAAGAGGGCTCTCTGCTGCTCTGCCCAGCTCAGTATCCATCTTCCAGTGCTGTGAACATAATCCTACTCTATTTTTTGTAGACAGCCTTGCTAAGCTGGTTATGCATGGGAGAAATTCTCCCCCAAGTTATTAGAGGAATGGCTTAATTTTAATGTTTTTTCTTTTGTGCATCATGTACTTATAGATGTACCTCTCCAATATGACAAAATGAAACATTTCTTTCTGGGGAACATAGGAAAAATTTTATACAGATACAAAATCAACCTATCTTCATCTAAAATTCAGCAAAAATCAGGATCTGCCTTTCATTTTCCTAGTAACTTGAGTCAGTGCTCTAAGCAAAGAGCCTAGGGGCAATGGCATCCGAGAAGCTCCCAACAGCAGCAGAAGTTCAAACCTCATTGGGAAAATGTCCTAAGCTCCCTGGGGAAAGCTTCAGAATGGTAATAGATGAACAAAACAGCTGAGAAAACATGTACCCCAAATCCCTAAGCATTGTGTCTTTTACAGAACCTTGTCAATATTAATGTAGCTTCTTTTTTAACTGAGAACAAACAGAAAGGACCAAAGTTTTGCTTCAGAATCCATCCAGATAGCTCCAACCTTTCTGAGGAACAAACCTGGTGCTGGTTGAGAACAGAGGAGGTGCAATTTCACAGAATCACAGAATTGCTTAGGTTGGAAAAGACCTTCAAGATCATCGAGTCCAACCTAAGAAATTTCCAAGAAAGAGACAATTTAAAAAGCACAAACAAACTGATAACCAAAACTAATTTATTAATTTTATAATCAGTTCCTAGTCAGCCTAAAAAAACCCCATGAGCAGCATCTGTAAGCAGTCAGCATTTCTCTGTTTCTATGCCAGGTAAATCAACACCATGTCTGGAACTGACTCTTGTCTCACCCAATTATAACCAAATAAAATGTGGACATCTAGTCTGAACTACTCACGGATTCTTCCCCTGTGGCAACTGGAATAATACTAACACGTTTGTGGGGGTCATCTCATGCCATGATGCCACAAGTGGTCCAAAGGCAAAAAATGACACAATGGAGTACCATAACCACAGGACCTCAAAACATTCAAGGTCAGGCTGGATAAGACTCGAACAAACTGATCTAGTTGCAGATGTCCCTGCTTACTGCAGGGAGGTTGCACTAGGTGACCCTGAAAGGTCTCTTGCAACTCAAATTGTTCTATGATTCTATGACATCTGAGAGAAATGGCTGTCTTGAGAAGGGGCTCACTGATGGATTTCATTCCGCCATTGCGCACGGAAGGACAACGCATGTTGTTTGCTTTCTCCCCAGCCGGTGATCTGGATTATGCAGCAGCTCCCATGACAACTGAAATGCCTCAGTCACAGCTTGAGAGCCATCCAAGGGGACTGAGAAACATTTTGACCATTGCAGCTCAGACTGAATGGGGAATATAAGTCATCATTTTATGCTGCTTTTGTGTGAGAGCAAAGCACTTGAAAACACCTTTCCTTCAAAATTCTGAGCAGAATAATTTCTCCATGACTCAGCACCAACAGTCAGCAGTGCTGCCGTGGTAGAAAGCTCATTCCCTTCTGCTTATCATGAAGATAAGAGATTGAGAGAGAGAAACTAAAAGTCAATGACACAGCAGCTCCCCCAGTTATTTCCTCTAGGATGAAGAAAAGATGTGGAAGGTCTGATCCAGGCAAGAAAGAACCTCCCAGCAGGTACCAGAGCTCCAATGAAGTTGCACCTCATTCCAGTTGGTGTTGGAGATGCTATCGAGCACTCTTGTGGTGGCTACAAGAGCATTGCCTTTAGTTCTGAGAGGCGGCAATCCCCTGAGATGTCTTCATGCTGGAGCAAGATAGTCTTGTAACTACAGTTGCTCATGATTATTCTAGTGTCTGGTGGACTTCTAGTTATTCTTGCACAATCTTCATTTCCCATCTGCTATTCTTGGTATTAACAATATTTGTTTTTTCTCTCTTGTCAGATGTAAGGCAAGCTACTCTTGCCAACACCTTCATCAGCCTCCTCTGCCTCGCTGACCTTGTCTACATCTGAATCGTGGTCACACAGGGAAGGATGATTTCAAAGATGCTCTGTTTGAAAAGGCCAAAGGCAAACTGGGAATACAGACACCTATGTCCTGCCTGCGTTGGTGTGAAAAAGGAACAAAAATGTTGCTGATGTGGGAGTCCCGTAAGAGTTGTTTCACCTTGCGTTGTCGCTGTTAAAAGAGGCTAGTGTTTTTGCTTTATCTTCTCCTTTATGACATCTGAAGGTTGGGAGAAAACAGGATTCAACAATAATAGAAAGCTAAAGCAATTGCTTTAAAGCCAAATCCTTTCATAATGCCCTTAAAATCTGCAAAGTCTGAAGGAACGGGTAATACCTTCTATTAGCTGATTTCATCTGATAAAGTTTCAGGGAGGGAGCAAAAGAGCTTTGGGGCACATGAGCACTTCTTCAAATCTCTGTAGACCTTGAAATGTCATTGTTTCCTGATTTACCTCATGAAACATAAACTTTACCAAACACGGTACATTAACGACAAGGTGTGCAAATGTGCCTTTTCAACTCAGAAACAGAGTTGCTTCTGTTCCAGACAGAGCTACCTCTTTGGACCTAAGATGACAAATAATTCAAGTTTAAACATATGTAGTTGTTTGTAGGCCCCAAGACGCTTTATGGCAAATTCGTTCCAGCTACTTTTCTCAATGTCCCCATACAAATAAGGCCTAAGTATCAGGGCCAGGAACAAGAGAGGAGACAGTTACGTACAGTCTGAGGATATGTAGCCACAGTGACTTTTATATATACATAGACACATGCACGTATGTATGTATATATATAAATTAGGAACCCTGAAACCTGAATCCATACGCAGGGAAGTCTGCAAACAGACAGAAAGCCGAAGGCATTTTGGAAGAAAAAGATATCGCTGCCTGCCAGTGTGAATGCAAGCTGCATATAGGGTTAGCATCTTATGCTTTGGGGGTTTGAGATTTTCAGCTGGGTAGTTTTCATCTAAAGAGAAGTCAGGTGTTTTTCAAAAGGCTTTTTCTTTTACTGCATCAAAGTATTTTTCCAACAGAAAAAGACTGGCTTCTTAACCAGAATGGAAATTTTTAATTCGCTCTGAAATTTTGTTTATTTTAGAAAAAAAAATAAGAAAAAAGTAAAAGCCAACCATGGAAACATTCTCACTAAAAATGCTGGCTTTAGATCAAAAACGCTTTTGAGATTTTTTCAAATGAAATATTTCCCTTTAAAACTTCAGTTTTTAAAAGAACCTCCTTATTTTTCTTAGAGCTTTTAGTTGGGAAGAAAGAAAAGACTAAAAGGTGGTAGTAAAGTCAACTTAGAAAATAGTTCTGGGGAAAATGAAAAAATATGCTTATGCTAAAATGATGATATCTTCTATTGAAAATAACTGTCATATTTTGATTAAACAGTAGAACATCTGGCCACATCTGATGGGGCTGGCAATACTGTGTAGGTGGCTCCAGGGGCTGCACCACACTGGGGAAAAGTTGCACTGTCAATAAAACCAGCCATGTGCGGTTTGTTTCCCACCTTCGTATATGTTTGGCTCATTAATTGAACATCAAATCCACAAAATGTGGACATAAAGTCAGCCTATACATGCCTAACTTCTGATATGAGCATCCAACCACTGCTTGGGGTGGGTGTTTGAAAAGCAGGGCCATGTCCTGAGGACTGTAAATCCATTCTTTTTTGATGGAAAACAAATCTCAGTGGGTTTCTTGCTTTTTTTTTTTTTATCCTTAATTTTTTTCTCTTTTTTTCCTCCTTTTTTTTTTTTTTTTTTTTTTTCCCCCCCCACAAAAGAGTCTTGTATTCTATGTTGTGAGCCTGAATTGCAATGGGGAGGGGGAAGTTGCAAATCCAGCTCAAGGCTTGAAAGATTTCCACTGTCATTGCTAGAACTCTGCGGAGTCAGAGCCCCTTGGTGCCAAGAACAAATACATCATCACCACCACATAATGCAAACATGATGCTCTTGTAATCTGCTGCAGGACACAGGGAATCTGCCTCCTGGGAGGAGAGGCAGGCAGGGAAAGCCCTGGAAATCTTTTTTGGTGACTAAAACCATGCTTTATTGCAAAGTGCGTAAAGGGCCTTCTCTCTTTTCCAGGCTGACTTCCCACCTGCAGTGCGTTGCTGATTTAATAAGGGCTGAAAGGGATTATCAAGTTGTGAAGTTGTTTGCATCCTACTGGGTTGTAATGAATGAAGGGTTTTGTTCGTCTCAGCCTAACTGAATGCTTCTTGGAGTGATCATAGCTGGGGAAAGGCTGTAAGAGACTGGAGTTTTTGGTACATGGTTAATACTTCAACATTATATGATGAAATGGTGGGTGCATAAAACTCCTTGTTAGTTTTCTAGTGTGCTTCTTTCCCTTACCCCTGCTCTAGCACTTGCTTCAGGCTAAGTCCTTGCAATATTTTTTCAGTCTAACTCAGCATTCAGCAAAAGAGAAAAACTCAGTATCTTCAGTAATTAATGAGCAACAGGAAAGTTCCCTCACAAGTCTCTGCATTCACCTTCCTCCTGTTAACTCTGCCTCACCAAACCCTTGGGGAGTTTGTATCAATTGCGGTTCTGCTTACAAAACTAATGACAAGAAAGATGCCCATTCCCTGCAAACCACTTGCATCCCCTGCTTAGAAGGACAACGAATGCCACCGGCACACTGGGCCTGTAAAAGTCTCTTAATCCATCTCATTTTCAATCCAATAAAAGAGCAGAGCAACTCCACCCAATTAACAGGCATAAAACCCACCTGTCCTTTTGGAGGCAGAGCTGTCTGAGTGATAAGAATTTAAAACTCTCATTCCTTGACTGAATATTTTGATAAATCTGGCACATGCATGAGAAGCAGGACTTGGTCTTCTCCTAGAGGGTCTTCTCTCCCTCTTGAAAAGTCAAAACTGCCCTGTTACAGGCCTCTCTTCCCAGTATGGCTGGGTTTTGCTCCCTCTCTTTATCTGAGTAGTCTGCAGTTGTTTCCTGTCCCTCTCATCACAGAATTACAGAATGGTAGGGGTGGAAAGGGAGATTATCTGGAGATAATCTCATCCAACCCCCATGCCAAAGAAGGTTCACCCAGAGCAGGTTGCACAGGAACACTTCCAGGTGGGCTTTGAAAGTCTCCAGAGAAGGAAACTCCACACCCTCTTTCAGCAATTTGTTCAGGGTCCATCACCCTCACAGTAAAGAAGTTTTTCTTCAAGTTGAGTTGGAGCTTCCTGTATTCCAGTTTGTGCCTGTTGCCCCTTGTCCTATCACAAGGAACCACTGAAAAGAGACTGTCCCCATCCTCTTGACATCCACTCTTCAGATATTAATAAGCATTGATAAGATATCCTCTCAGCCTTCTCTTTACCAGACTCAAGAGCTCTAGGTCCCTCAGACTTTCCTTGTACTAGAGAAGTTCCAGACTCTAGATCATCCTTGTAGCCCTCTGTTGGACTCTCTCCAGTAGTTCCCCATCTCTCTTGAAATGGGGAGCCTAGAATGGGACACAGTACTCCAGATGTGGCCTCATCAAGGCAGAGTAGAGGGGGACAAAAATGCTCATGCTTCCTGTTCACCAGTGGACTTGAGATGTTGAGCCACTAGGTGAGGTGCCTTCTTGGCCATTCTCTGAGTCAGTGCTTATACTAACACAGTGGTACAAACATGAACCTTACCAGATCAGAATATGCAAAGCCTCAGACTTCCTCTTCATCTATGAGAACCTAGCAAGTACAAGATGTCTTGGTGTTTCTGCTCTTACCTGAAATTTCCTCTGGAATGTGTCATCCACCATTCAAAAGTTTGGAGCAGATAGTAACAAAAGTCTGCTATCTTCCTAGACTTTCCCCTTGCTTCAAGAAAATAAGCAACCTCACCATCTGCTCTTTCATAGTTCTGGTTCTTATCTATATATCTCCCATAACTTTTCTTGTCATAACTTTCCACAGCCTCCCTCCATCAGCCATCCTATTCAGATATTTTTTCATTTCCTTCTCCCACTCCTGCCTCTGAGCTCTTCTTCCTTCCTGCAGATAATGTTTAGGAAGGGATCTCAGCACACTTAATCAAGTAGGATGTTTACCCTAACCAACTTTAGTCTCCCAAGTCAGCCAACAGGCTTTTCCATACTGCTTCTACAGCTAATGAAGAGAGAAAACTCCTCCAAAGGCTGAGGGACCATCCTGAAGACAAACTCCTCTGAAACCTTCAGAAGGACCTGACTCTGTTCCTTGGGAATCCAGGAAAATTTGTTGTCTGGCAAAGACATGACCCTTAAAGTGATATGGCTATATCACAAAGACATCACCTTCTCCTATTTCAGATACTGTCTAGGTGCTCATATCTCCTATGATGTTGTAAGAAAGGTGTATAACAATTGTAATAAGAAAAAGACAGTAAATCAGGAGTTCATGGTGGGTTTTGTTTTCTCTAATCTAACACAGCAAAAGAAAAGGACTATCCAGGTCAAAATAGCTTAATATCACAGAAGCATAGAATAATTCCAGTTGGAAGGGACCTAAAAAGCTATTCTCAAAGCAGGGTCAGCAGTGAGGTAAGACAATGTTACTCAAGGTTTCATATTAGAAAAACTCAGTGTTTTAGGTCCTTCACCTGGAGGAAGGTAAAGAAGAAGAAAGCATATACAGTTCCCACTGAAATTCCAGATTTGTATTTGTTGGAAATAGGGAAGTAGAGTGTCATGGGGTAGTTTTCCTGTGGGTGTGTCATCCACAACAGAGTCCAGACTCCAGTAGCTGCAAACATCTGAAATATTCAGGTGGAAAAAGTCACTGTTGGGGATGTTATTTGATTGCTGTCAGAGCTGGCCTGATAGTGTCTATTTGCACCCCATTTCGGGACCAGCTGTACTGCAAAGCCAGAGGTAACATCAACTAACATGAACTGAGCTTTCCTTGACATTTATGTGCATGGAGAGGTCCCATTTTAGAGGCAACTGGTTTCTTAGCAGCCAGTCCTCCCCTCCCCCAGACTTTGCTCCTGACTCATGTTTACCAGCTGGAGAGAACATGACAAAATACTGAAAAAAAGAGATTTGCTTTGAGCATTAAGCTTCATTGCTGAAAGACTAGAAACTACTGTTTGGCCTGCCAAGGCTTTAATTGTCAACTTATGTAAGAAAGGCTGTTATTTAGTCCCTGTTTGCATTCACCAGGGGGTTCATAAAACAATTATAAGAATCCAGTGATAATCTTCTTTCAGCCTTTATACTCCAGTCAGCCCAAAATATCAATCCAGCAGATGATTGCTCTTATGTGAGGTCACTGAGCCACTGACTGGCTCTCTGACTTTCTGACTTTATTATTATTAATTGTTTTTATTAGTTACCACTACTACAGGGCATGTGAGTCATTTACCCAGTCCACAGTCCTTAATAACTTCATTGTATTATCCTGATCAAAGTTGGTCCTTTCTGTTTCCCTTTCATGTGATCTTCAAAGTCATCTTTGGATGGGCTGAAAAATAAAAATCTCAAAGTCAATTTTAGGTTGAAACAACAATTGACAGCTCCACATTTTTGATAGTTCAAAGATTAAAATCTTATGGTGTTGGACTGTCATCTTGTGAACAGTCTAAGACAGGCATGAGACAGCCACAGATCCTGGATGGAAGCAAATCAATGTATTCTCCCCACTAGACTGAGGGACTCAGAGCTAGTGAATGACAGATTCTGGTACTTCAGGTTAGCTTGAAATCATTACATATACTGGATATTAAATTATACACTTTAGTGTTAACTGTTTGCTTAAAATCTTGTGTGTGAATGCAAAGTAAGAATTTAGGACTGTTTTGTATTCTTTTTTGAAGCTTTGATATTGCTTAAAGTATATTAAAGTTATATTTCATGCAATACCCCTGTCATTGTAAAGACAAACTGTTGTAGTTCAGATCTTTACATAAAACATCGTTTCAGGACTGAATCCGGGCAGTTTCAGCTCTTGCAAGACAGTGTAATATTTCATCCTTTGAGTTTGATTGCTACTCAGGCAGGAGAAAAAGGAACATTTTACCAATGCTATATTATTTGTTAAAGAACTGAAACGTGTGCTAAAGTCTTGCTGAAGAACAGAATGATCCTGAGGTTTCAACTGAAGCATGTGCTTAAGTGTTTTATTAATGTAGCGGTCTGCTTCTGAGTTGATGTTGGTATTAAATTCGTGTCATAGAGACAAAGCAGTTAAATGTAACCCCTTTCCTCATAAGATTGTACACCTGACTTGTAGGTAGTAGGGTATCAAAATGAGGTAAGGTTGAATTTCTACTTCATCACTCTTTAAATCCAGTGTCATGACAAGGTGAGAACAGAAGAAATACGATGAAAGAGACCAAATAGTCAGATGGCATCTCTTTTTTTGTCCTACGGATTGTAGTTTCAATACAAATCTGGATGAAAATATGAATCTCTTGTGAGATTTGCAATTATGGCATAACAAATAAAATAACCTTAATTAAAAATATTTGTCAGATACTAATATCTCTAGAGAACAAAATCTGGAATTTAGGGCTGTTTGTCTGAAGATGGAATTAGCCTGGAAAATAAAAAATTATTTTGGTATCAAGAAACCAGTAGAAACTTCCATCATTCATTGCTTCCAAGATCAAAGTAATTTCCTCCTCTGTGGGAGAGGTTCAATTTATACTTATTTTGTATGTAGTGGTGAGAGAATGGAGCTTAATATAGTGGTAATAAGATAATATGTTAAAAGTTTATACACAGAAACAAGCAACTTGGAATGGGGTTTTAACAACTGCTACTGAAAATGGGTGCACGTTTGAGGGGTATCTTTGCTAGAGGTCTATGTACATTATAATTTGAACAGAAGTAATATTTTTGGCTTCTAAGCAGAACTGTGTTTTTCTCTCAAGTTAAATAGAGGTCAATTTGTAAAGTGTCCCTGCACCAAATAAAACAAACAAACAAAACCCAAAAAACAACAACAACAAAACCCACCACCAAACAAAAACAACAAAAACCAACCAAAAAAAACCCAGACCATAACTGTTACTTCTTCATATTTGCATATAAGGCACAATTTAGTGCAAGGAGAGAGAGTTGGTAGAGGGATGTAGTAAGACACTTTGAAAGAAAGTTGTGCAGAACTTCATAAAAACACAAGGACTATCTAACTCTCTTCTACGTTACAGATTCCCTCTTTAGGTGCTAAACTCCAGCTAAGTTCAGTGAGAGTTTATCCATTTAAACCCCTCTGTGGATTAGACACCAAGTTATCACCTTATAGCTTATATGAATTAGATATTTCAGTGTTCCTGAGAAGGGTTCCAAATTGGCATTTTTTTATTATTTTTTTTTTGCTGATCTCACCGGAGGTCTAGGAATGACTGAGCCTAGAGACAGGAGTAATTGGCAGTTGTAACTTGGAGACTGGGATTTCACAAGGTTGGAACAAAGGCGCTGTACAACATCATCTTTTGGTTATGATTTGGCAGATTTAAGGGCTGTGGGAAGAGGTGTTCTCAATAACAGCGAGCAGAACTGCTAACATAGCCTTTAAACATTGCAGCTCAAAGATCAATTTGGCTTTGGCCTTTGCCAAAGCTACTTCTTAACAACTGACTTGCAAACTGCAAGGATGAACTGTCTTTTTTCCTCCCTATGGGGCAACCACATCTTGACATTGTGGTTCCTAAATGGTCGGCAAATAATTTCATATGCTGGAAATGAAGAAAAGGGAAGGGAAGGAAAGAAAATAAAAGATGCAATCTTTTCTTTTCCTCCCCCCAAGTTAATGAATTTTTTATAAATGTGTAAGCATGTCAGTATTCCAAGCCACATCAAATCATTCCTAAAATCTGTTTTTTAAAAACAGGAATGTGTATAATATGAATGGCTTAAGGAATAAAATGCAAAAAGATGTTGATGATGCTGGATTACCAGCCAGCTGGAGAATTAAAAAAGAGAGGGAGAGGGGTGATGAAGAGAAGAACAAAAAAGCCCGTGTTTCACTGGCCAAGTCAACAACCGTGTTATTTCAATCACCCCTCATTATGGAAAAGTGTACTCAGGTTGTCCTGGAATCTGAGTTCACTGTTTTTAAGGAGTCACATCAGGAAAAAAAGCATGATGCAATGCAGAGAGTATGACGGGGAACATCTGGACACCAAACTACAGGAGCTGCCATGTTTTACAGGGAGATGGCTCTGAGGATGAAATGGAATGAACTGTAACAAATATGGGATTTTGCTGGCAGCTTTAATTTATTTAAATCCATCCCTGGCTTTTGAGCTATTTCTTTGTTTTGAATAATATTTAAACATGTCAAAAATCCTCTCTCCTTCCTGCCCTTCATTATACATGACAGGGAGTGGATGGCTCTGGCCATCTGTAAAGTAGGAATGAGTAGAGCTACATCTGGATGGGCTGGGGATCACATGAATGCTCACAGCGAGCCCCGAGCAGTTAACTCGAAACCTGCCTTTCCCTGGATGAGCTGAGAGTATCACAGTTTTTGCCAGCATTCTGTGAAGTAGTCTTGGAGCCTTGTAGCTAAACATGTCTAGAGTGTGTTTGGGGGCCCTCCCTAAAGTTAGGCACCTCTGCCAATCCTGCATGTGTCTAGGAGCTGTGTTTCATAATAACATTTGGCATCTATTGTGTGACATCTTGAGCTTATGAAGCCATTCCTAAGGCTTCACTGTAGCCCTGCTGTGATTATGAAATCTTCAACGGAGAATACAAAAATACATGTGGCACTGTTTAGAAGAGGGAAGAGCTAATAATGGGATGAACAACCTGCACGTCCAGAGACACACGTGGCTTGTGTCAAAGCTATATCATGCTGGTGTAGGGTGCTGGCAAGCCCCAAAACCCCACCTGGGAAGAAAAAATGTAAAGTGTGAGCTTCTGAAGCTTCTGGCACTGACCTCACTGAGAACCAAGCTGAGTTCCATCCCCAGGGGTTGGTCACATGATGAGTGGGAAGCCAATGTCATCCCCTGCCTGTGAAATGTTGCCAGCGGTCTCACCCCCTTCAGGTCTCTGCTATAAGTCCCGTGGCTGTCAGCCGTATGTCACTCACAGGAATCAGGGAAGATGGTAGGTGGGTGTTTGTGTGGGAGAAGTGGCTGCAGTGTTTTTCCCTTTGAAACCGTTTCTATCTCAGGAGGCATGCTTGGTTCCTTGTTTTACATCTAATATATTAGAGAAAAAGAAAACATCACCCAACTGCAAGAGGAAACCTCTGGGCTTGGCCTGAGTTGCTACATATAGTCAGCAAGGTCCCTCTTCTTCAGTATATCAGTGTCCTTTCCTGAATTCAATAATGTATGGAAGTACTTTTTATAATCTTTTCTAAAGAGGATATTCTTACTGCAGCTACAAAGCTGAATGACACCTCTTTTGGGGTGGGAATCTGGAAAGAAAATGTTGGGATATGTTTTCAGCTCTGTGCATCAAAGCAATCTGTTCTGTTATTTATGTTATTTTATTTTATTTTATTTTATTTTATTTTATTTTATTTTATTTTATTTTA
>WUAM01000395.1:20860333-20874768 GCA_024336885.1 Actenoides hombroni
ATTTTAAAAAAAAAATTCTATTGATCTTAGTGGTCTCTAAGCTGTAGGATTTATGGCGTCTGACTCTCACAGTAAGAGATGACCATATGGGACACTGACCCATTGGCCTGAACTGCCCTGACTCGTGGACAGAGAAATTGCTTCTTTCTCTGTGTCTGCACACTCAGACCTTGACCCAGCTCATGAGCCTGCTTAGCAAGGGGCAAATTAGTCATAAATGCTGGCTTTCATTATGTGGATATTTTTTCTTTTGAAATGAGACTCAGGCTGCCAAATCACAGCATTTCATGGGATAATTTCACCCAGTATCAAGTGGGCAGTAATGCACTCTCATTGCAGCAGGGATGGCTGTGCATTGATGATGGTGCTGGAAAGCCCACTCTGGTGCCCTGACTCATGGTTCGCATGACCTTGAGCTTGTCCAGAGCTGCTTTTCTCCAAGGGAGAGGAAACATGTTGCTCAACGTAGCTCAGGCTTCACTTCCAAACATCATCATGAAAGTGAGAAGGGCAGGCAGGGATCACGGCCAACGCTCTGACAACTGCAGGGTGCATAGAAGTGAAAGAGCCACTGACAGACAGAGGGACAAATTAAGTCATCCAGTGCTGGCTTTCATGTGAGAAAAGGTCAGCATCTCCAACACTGTTTTGATCACTGCAAAAACTACCCATCTTACTGTGCTGGAGGTACCCAGGGGATCTCAGCATCACAGCCCAATGCTGACTGCCATGGAGATGGAGGACCCATGCCAAACATCCCGGGAGCTTATCCCCTATGGCTGGGCACGCTGACTTGCCTAACATGGTCCTGCAGCTCCCTGCTGCTCTTATCTACACCCTGTCTAGCAGTCACAGCTATTCCTGAGTCAGGAAAATTTCTGAATGCAAAGATTACACCTAAAGAATTTCATGAAAGGAAGAGAAAAAAATAAAAGTCCTTTCCCTTTGCTGAGTCCAAGCTGTTGTCAGCCTAAAGAAAGTGTTTTCTCTTTGTGTTTGAACAGTTTAACAGATTTATTTCCCCTCTTTCCCTTCTCTTCCCTTCCCCCTCCTTGGATGAAAGTTGCAGGGATTTCCACAAAATACATTTGGAGGAGCCAAGGCTTCAACACCAGCAGTTTTTAGTCAGACCATTGGAATGATCAATAAATCGGCACCGACTGATCTCAGAGTCTGAGGATGTCCATGAGGCACAAGCAGCTCTTTTAGGTAAACTGGAGCAAGTGAGTAAGTCCGGTAGCTCTGGAGCCAAACCCTGAAGTGGATGCAAATTCATATGGGGAGCCAGTGCTGTGATTTTCAGTATTAGGGTGATGTAATGATTGAGTACGGTTCAAGTAAGTAATCTAGTCATCTGTTCGCAATTTTGAATTATGGCTGATGCAGTCTCTGCCTGCAAGCCAGCAAAAAGAGAATGAGAATTTCAGTTGAGTCAAGCCAAAGGCGAGGATCAGCCTCTTAGCATCAGCCTGGGGAAGTGGTGGGGGTGAGAGGTGCACAATTTGAAATGCAACTCGGGGTCTAACATGAACGTGGAATTTTGGAGATAGTTGGGATCTGAACTAAAGATGTTAGCTGGAAAGTGCACTGAGAGGTAGGGACACCTATGTCTGATCACGGCCCCAAAGAAGATGAGACACATCAATCCTGAGCACACGTAACCAAATCTGAATCCATACCACCCAAGACAACTACTTTGAGCACATACTCATCTGTGGTGTTTGAATTCCACTTAAGAAAATTTAGAGCCATCCAGGGCCTGACCTTTAGCAAACCACAAAGGCAACCCATAAACCACAAGGCTGGAAGCAGCTAGAGAGGACAAGTAAATCCAACATATTAGCATAGACTTTTAACTGCAGCTGGTAACCAGAGATATTGCAAATGGGAGACATACCAGTAGCATCCATGTAAGATCTGAGAGAGTAAAGTTACATCCGGTAAAGTTTCCTCTGAGTGCATCACCCAAAAGGAGGAATAACACGCGACATTTAATAATAGTAAGTGGTTGACTTCACCACTGGGCGGAAACAAAATATTTTTAAGTGTCAGAAACTGTAAAAGCATGACATGATTCATCTTAAAACAAACAGTTGCTCATACGAATCTTAGAGCAGAGGATACATGGAAAGTCCCAAGATGACACCATCTCCGGAGTGCTGGTTTGGGGCAAAAAGCACATATTGCGAGCTAAGCATTGTAGGGCCTTGTCAGCTGAAGATCTTTTGGAATACTAAAGGATGTACTAGTAATTTGGAAACTAAATATCACCCTCAAAATGAGTATCAGAGTAGGGCTTTTTAACAGGATGTATACCTTCCCCATACAGTGTTCATCTGAGGGGTTATCCCCTAAACATTGAAGATCTTTGGGCAATGAGCAAAGCTGTAACAAATACTCCATTGAGCTAGGCATTTATAGCAAACCTGCATGCTCTGCTAAAGGTTATATTTCTCCCACTCTGAATTCTGCGCTGACTGAAATGAATAGGAAGATAAAAACCTCTCTTTTGAAATTTTTGCGTAGAAACACCATACTTCAATTCAAAAATATTTCAACTGTTTGTCAAATACTGTTATGCATAATTAAGCCCTGAGGTGGCTGCTTTTCTTCCATGGGAGAAATGATGCATTGCACCTCTTGTATGGATATCTAGTGACCTTTTATTCATGCAGGGAGGGAGCAATTACTCAAAGCTCTAATGTGTTGGCAATGCTGTGTTTATTTGCTGTGGCTGCTTTATCTGGATCATCAGAGACTTACGCATATATTAAAAGCCTCACAGTGATTCAGTGGAATTATGTTGACTTTAAAGTCATATTTGTATATTCAAAGTGTATTTAGGTCAATAGGTATAAGACCAGCTGTGGCATTTACCTCCATAAGTGAATTCAGTAACTGAAATACATATTCCTGTAAAACACCTTGCTTGATTTGAGGATGTGATTCCTATCTGTTGTATAGTTGATGTCCTTTTTCGGAATTTTTGAAAACCTTCTAGGAACAATAACCATAATCTATTTGTCCAACTATTTGCATTAAGACTAGCCACTCACATGTACCTGTGCTAGTTAAGCCTGATTTCCAAAGGGTGTGTATTTCACATTGATGGACTTTTAAACTCAATTACACTGAGGATGCATGTGAACTAATCCTGCAGTAGACATCAGAGAATCCATACTAAAACAAATCAGTGATTTTGGATGCAGGATTTCTGATGTCTACTAAGTGAAGAATGCTGGATGAAACCTTTACACAGTTGGCACATATATATGTGTCAAACTCTACATGGAGTCTTAGGTGACTAATAAAAGCTGGGGTCACAACACAGTCTTCTCTTCTTTGGAAGAACTAAGAGGTCTCTGCTCCTTCACTTAGCCACTCCACTTAGATGGAGTTATGACATTATGTCATTAGTTAAGACACTTTGCAGCCTGGTAGGTTCAAGTCTGGAAGGTTGTTAATGCAGTTGCAAGTATCTGGATCCAAGATCCAGTTTTGAGGTGGAGGCTCATACAAAGTTCTGTCTTGCACTTCAGTTTTCTTTTAAGTCTCTGAAATGTGGCAACCTTCACCCCTTTTACTAATTAAATTAATTTTATCCCCTTAAAAAAGTCTCTGGTGACTCCTAATCACCATTATGAAAACTCTGTCTCTCTATCATGGTACACTCTTGGTCTCACTGCGTTTGGATCCCTGTCCAGAGTTTAAACAAAACAAACTTAAAAGAGCAAGAAGATCTCTTAGGGGATGAATCTTCCTGGCTTTGACATAAACCAGGAGTAACACTGTTCAACATCTGTTTCAAAGACTTCTTGGTAAGAACATACAATCTAAAAATACCAGGGACCAAGACAAATCAGGACAGATTTTTACTGAGATCTGGATGGAGTGATTGTAACCTCTTCAGTGGGGGTGGGGACTTAAGACCACAAATGGGACACTTGATGTGATCTGGAACATTAGTTTAATACCTGGGATCAAATCCATACCAGATATTTTCACCTGTCCTTTCTAAGCATTTACACTGTGTTCATTCCCACATGACCTGAGTGCTGACAATGTGTCTCCTGTGTGTTTTGTTTCCTTCAGAAGCAAGTCTGAGATGCTTGCCTTTCTCCCAGAGACAGACGGTGGAAGACAGAGGTTGAGGTTCATTATTTCATGTTGCTACACAGCTGCCAAATAACTGTTGAAATAACACCTCTAAGAAAGTCCTTTTTTCATGTACACTCTTGAAGGTAATTTCTGAATGAACACTGATAGAACAGCATTCATCTACCAGACTGTGTAGTCCTGGTCTTCCAAGCACTTTATTCTGATGTATGTCAGCTAAGATATGGGCAGTAAGCTTTCATTATGCCTTGGAAAGAGAACGAATTCTTTGATGCTTTACAAGCACTGACTACTTTGGTCTATCTCAGTGTTTAAATCTTGGCCCCAACACATCTGAGTGACTTTTTCAGGAGGTTTTTAACTCAAACTATTTGACTGTATTGACAATCCTCTCTCCTTTCCCTTCTAGCTAACCCATTGAAAGAAAACCCTAATTTCCCCACAGCAAACCTCACTGTCAACATGTTATGCATTATTCTGCTTCAGGGTGACAAAAAAAACAAGTTAGAGACAAATCTGACTAATTTCCCCTGAAACTGTGAAATCAGTGAAAAAAAATTTCAGTTGGGTATGATTTCAGCATTGTACCCATGGGCCAGCCACAATTTTTCAAAGCTACCCAAAGATAGTGTTGCAGTCATTAATGTCACTGATATGCCTGAAATAGTTGCTTTATGCTGTAGTGGACAATGAATTCCTTCTTATCCCATTGTTTTCAGAGCTACTGTGTTTGGGACGTTCCAGGACTGCTGTAAATTGATTCAATTCTTTTCTGACATGTCACTCATTAAATGTTCAGGGAGCGTTTCTCTAATCCTGTCCAGATGAGCTGTGGATTCCAAGAGTATTCTATTTTTGGATGTAGGCTTCTGCCTATATGCTACTGTTGGGCTCAAGTTCCTTCATAGGAATCACATTAGCAAGTATGTAGATTTATTTCTTTACTTCTGCTGAATGTGAGCTGAAATTGTTTGGTTTTGCCAATTGCCTTTCCTGTGCAGGGGGATCAATGTCTTTTCCTTGCATTTTTCATAAATCAGAGTTCCGTTCTGATGAATCAGAGCCTGAGCTTTATTAGTTTTTCATAGGGACTGCCTCCTCCTACCACCACTTAATTCAGTGGGAAATTTTATTATTCCCAGTTCTTTAAGAGCAGCATATTGGGACCTCAGATGGGATTAAAAACTCTCTGTATTCACAAGTAAACACACTGAAAATAGTTTCTGCTTCAGAAATTAGAATTTCAAAAGAGAAGACTTATATGAAAAATAATAAAAATAGTATGTTCCCCTTAATACAGGTGAACATAGAGACCTGAATTGACTGATATACCCAATATCACCCAGAAAGTCTTCTGCATAGGTTCCCGCTGGGTTTCTTCCAAGTCTCAGTGTGACACTTGACCTCAACTTTTCTTGTGGCTGTGGATAAATTTCAGATTTAAAATTAAGAATCATGACCCAGCAGGATGAAGTATGAACTGAAACAAACTCAAATTGAGATAGCAGCCAATGAAGTGTATTTTTATTTACATGGTTTAATACAATACCCTGCCCTTAGTTGTATACGTAGCATCACTGGTTTCTCTCCCTACGCAGAGATGTTTTGTAAAATTATAGCCAAAATTATTCTTAGAGTAACATCAGAAGAAAAAGACATTCTTATGCTGTCTTGAAAAAAAAAAATAATAAAAAATCTAAACAGCTATTTTATCAAAGCTCTAGTAGACTTGGTCTAAGGAGCAAAGATTTTGAATGGGAAGACTGGGATACCCTGAAGTCAGAGTTAGGCTTTGGCAGTTCTGAAAGAATCCATCCAAGTTTGGCAAATGTCTCTGAAAATCTCATTTGGAGGTTGCTCAGCTATTTTGTAGAAGCTTATTAGGATTCAGGCACTTGTTTTTTTCCAGAGTGCCTCTACTCAGATCATAATCCCACCCAGAGCTACAATGGAAGACCACGATTATCTCACCAGTTACTCCTCCCATGTGGAGTCCATTTCAGTGACATGTAGAAGAGCTGAGCAATTGTAATTACTATGTTTTAAATAGTCATCATCCTAGTATCATACAGAGCACAGGGGAAGGAAGCAGCCTCACAGTAATTCACCTTAATCTGATAGTGAAGATCCTGCCAACATAGTGAAAGGAAGAGACTGGAAGGAGTGCTTACAAGACTCATACAGAAGTTGTGTGGAGTACAGTGGGATGGAGCTCCAGGCTTTGAAATAAGAGTGACAACCAGAAAAGGTGGAGATGACTGGTGTTAAGAAGTCTGATGGAGTCAGTAGAAGACTCTATTCTTGGTGTTATAGAGGGAAACAAAGGTCTGTAATGGATATAATTGTCCCTGAATTATTCTGTGCTTCATTGGCTGCTACTGATTGTCTTTGTCTGATGTATAACATCAGGTTTTATTTCTTTCAGGGTTGGAGAGTTAGACTTCACACTCTTGTAGTCCCTTTGTGATACACATCACATGGCTAACAAATATTTCATTAAAGTACTTTAAGGCATTTACAATGTTCCTATGATGAGAGGGAAGAAACCAGGGCAAGGAAAAACCTGCCTCAAGGTAGATCATGATTTCAGACGTCCAGTTACTGCTATCTGTGGCCTGCTTTTGCAGGGATTACAAGAGGTCAATTTAAATTGCATCAGGAATTTAAAATTATTTCAGCAGCTTCAGAAAAATCTCTTAAACTTTTGAATAGTTAATGTTTTGGGTACTTCTGAAGTTACCCAAATCTTATTTTATGTCCTGTTAGTGAATAAAAGAAATTACAAAATGTGCACATGCGATATCAATCCAAATCAAGGCCTGGAACAAATTAGAGTAGTACTCTTTGCTCATCAGTTTGGAGCCTGAGGAATAAGCATGCGAATACCAACATATTCTTGTACATATTAAATGTTTCACCCAAATCATCAGGCCTCCAACTCATCAGCCAGAAAAGTAGAAGAAGGGAAAATGAGGAAAGATGACCCAGCATCGACCTAATTTCCCTTATGACTCTGATGTAATCTCAAGGTCTTCCAGGCTAGGGAGGAAAAGAAGATATTTTTTCATTACAACAATAGTTTTAAGACCAAATGAATCTTACACGTGCTGCTCTCTGTTCTGGCTAAGAAAGTCTTCTCAAGAGACGATTTCAAGAAACAAGACTGTGAATTAAGTGGAAATTTTAGGAGAAAGTTAGAAGGCAGAGGAAGGTGTCATACAGGATATGGCCCAGAAATGGGAATCTGACACTCGAGATGTCAGCTGTCCCAGTCCCTTGCTTGGTGCACATCACTTCCCTTCCTTTAATTGCCAGTTCTCATGGAGGCCACACATTTTAGGATAAGAACATGAATAGTGTCTGGGAATAACTAACCAAACATTGAAAACCAGTTCAAAGCTGGGTAGACCTGGGTGAAACTCCATTACCATAACTTTTATTTTCAAGGAGTCTGAGGAGCCATATTCAGGTAGATGCTGATGCATTCTTTCTATGAACTACATGAGAAACAAGGCTTCTGTCTTTTTTTGTTAGATAACAGTCTGAAGTACTCTTTTCTCTGTTTACATACATGGCTCAGAAATGCCTTGCGGCTCATCGTCAATTAAGATGCTGAAGTCAACTCCCCACTGTAGAAGATTATCTTAAATCAACATTGTACGTTGATCTGATGTGTCAACTATAAGAATGAGGTAGAAAAAATTTTACTTATTTATTTTTCTTCAACTCAAAGCAAATTTTAAAAGCAGTAGGTATTCATTCAAACTCCAAGACACTAAATATTTGTCAACAATCAGAATTACATTATTTTCCAAGCAGCTTTTGCATAGGAAAAAGCAAGTTGGAGGAAGGGTGAGAATAGAAAGACTTACACAAATAAATGTGCCAGTGATGTCTTTTTAGAGGAAGTGGGGCCCTCAGTGTGAGACAAGTTTACTCTTCTCCATCAGCAGTTTCTCTTCCTCCTTGCTTAATTTAGAAAATGAGTCTCCAAAGTTTTCTTTTCTTTCAGAGATATGACAATTAAATCATAAACACATGGTCAATGAAAAAAGTTGCTGACATTCAAGCACAGATGAGCAGACTGGACCGCCATCCTTGGAACTGTCACAGAAGGTGGTCCAGTGGGACCTATTGAGATATTTCAACTGTGACCTGATATGCTACTTCTGTATTAATTAAGGCCTGGCTTTTTTCTGCAAGACTTGATTGGTTATACCACTAAATTAGTAGGAGAGTCCTCGCAGAGCTTAGACCAACTATTACTCATCCAGACGGTTCCCAAGATACAACTCAAGACTTGGCAAAGGCCAAATGCTCTCCCAAATGGCTGCTGTACGTTTAACCACAGTTGCTTTCAGATCATTCATCCATCCAGTATTGGACCATCTTGGTACATATAGAAGAAGCATAGTGATGATATTCACCAGGCCTTTACAATCCACCTCCCTTCCTTGAAGCCCATGGGTCTTCATAGCTCAAGATACTGAGATCACACCTAAAATCCAGTCCTTTCTTCTGAGATAATCGCTACCTGTAGCACAACTTGAAGGCTCTTTCCACTAGGCTGAAAAGCAGGTTCTCAGGTGTACACTTCCCTCTTATAGCACTGATTGTAGTTACTAGATGAGGGGAATATGTCTGAATTAAGTGCCTTTGTAAGGATTCAGGTCTCCTTGCTATTTAGTGTAGATGGAGCTGCTTCCAGAAAACATCATCTGGTGCAGGTCCTGAAACTGGATGCTCAGCTTCATTCTTGGAAGTAGGGTGTCTGTCTTCTCATGGACTGTGGACAACATTTAGGAAGGACAACCATCCAGAATAGGCAGCGACAGTAGCCACTTTACACTATGCTGTATAAATATTGCCGGAACAATGGGTTTGGGGAAAGCTGAGCTCAGTGCATCTGCTAGTGAGCAGTCTGTGGTAGATCTGGTGCTTACCATGCTCACTGTGCTCAAACAGGACTGCAAATATATGTATATAAACTATATGTATATAAATTAATTGCACATGAGCTCATTCTAGGATGGAGGGCTGGACTACATACTGGATAAATGGTAGTTCATGCCTATTTTTTCAACAAAGTATTGAACCTCTGCCAGTTCATACCACTTGAGAGTCTGGCCTCTTGCTCCTTATTTTTTACATTAAATTTACTTAATTGGCAGATTTTCCACACTTAATACTTATAAATATATAAGCAGGAGTGTTTGTTTGTGCTTGTTTAAGCAGGGAAGGAACCGTTTCAAAGAAAGGGCATTTTAAGCATGACCTAACTGCAGTGCCATAGAAAATCAGAGGTATGTGTCTACCATGAGATCTGGTGGAGCATGGAGGATGGGGGTATTCAAGAGCAGTTAGGCAGTACTTGCAGCTTATGTGTTGGTGGGAGATGAGGTCGGGTCTCTACATATTGTACCTACACCCTTTTTCCCCATGCCACTTCTGTCTCTGAGTGACCAGAAACGAATGTAGGTAGGACTAAGCCATTAGGAAAATTTTGAGACCCAGAAATAAGTAAGTCCCCTCCCTGAGCCAGTATCTTTGTGTGGGCTGCATATTTCATATGTATTTTCTGAGGCAGACTCAGATTCCTTTGAGCTTGGCGCATTCTGGTTAGGATGAACTCAGCATCCAAATGTTGACACAAAAGCTGACTACACCATATACCATGGCCTCATGCCACCTCCAGCTGGCCCGGGGCCATGCTGGTGTTGGCTTTGGTTACTTGGTTTAAGACAGCTATAGAAGAGAGAAGGGCAAAGGGTGCCTGAGGTGGGTTTAACTGGCATCCCAGCTGGAGGAAATGGCCTGTGTTCTTCTGCAGAATAAAGAGAGAGGGATGAGTAGAAGGAAATAAAATAAACAGAGCAAGCCAATGGTGTCGTTAAAAAGAGGATGTATTACGTTTACCATGAAAGCATGTGACTCAGACATCCAGACATGAACATTCCTGCAAAGCCCCAAATGCACACATGGAATCGAATTCTTTTGGCTTCCCAGAATGGCTTAATTTTACGATTCTGTGACTCATTAGAAAAAGCAAAGTCCCTAGACATTCTGCATCAGGACCCAGTAAACACCAGTTACTGGTGGGGACACATGGGGACAAAGGATCAGGTGAGGGATGGAAGGAGGGCTGGAGGGGAGACTGAAGGGACAAAAACTCTTGGCTTCTTCGCCCCCTCTTTCTCCTTCTAGTGGATTTGTAAACATATTTCTCTCTCTTCCGTTCTTCCTTTTCTTAAGATTGGAGTGGAGGGGTTAACAGAGGTCATGTTAGTTTAAAAAATTATGGTTAACCTTACAAGCTGGGTTGCCTTAGGTCACAGTGATACAATTCCCCTCCCTTCTCCTGTGCAGCGGTGGTTCACAGAAATTCCTCTAATGCAGGGAAAGACAGGGCCTGCCAAGGCTATGAGCAATACAGAACAGACTTACCTGTTTTTATGCACTGCTTAACTAATTATTTTAAAAAGAAACAGCCAAGTTGGAACAACTACCTTTTTCTTCGAGGAGGAACGTTTTCCCCTTTTCCTTTTTCCCCACGTCCCCCATCTCCCCTCCTCCCTCCCCTCAGTTTTTTTTTCCCCTCCGTTGCTTGACTTGGCGTTTGAAGCAGGTTCTCGATATCTGACACCTCTTGAAAGTGTAGTTTGGCAAACAGGAATCGAGTTCAGCTCCAAAAGGGCCCTGCAAAGGGCTCGCTGTGAAAACACCTGGGTGTCTCTTACGCCTCTAAGAACCAGTCCTGCTTCTGTAGAAATAACAGCCGCCCTCTCCCTTCTCCCAGCCACTGCTCTCCCTTCAAAATAAAAAAGAAAAAAATAAAAGAAAAAAATAAAATGCTGGCACTGTTCTTGTAAAAAACAGGTGGTTCAAGGGCACTGGGGAAGGGGATGAAGGCCATCTCAGTGGCAGTGTGCAAAAATCCTGTGCAGAGAGGGTTTTGATTGCAGCACATACATCTGCAATTTGTTTTCCCAAGCGCAGGACAAATTAAGAATCTCCCAGAAATTAGGGAAGAAAGCTTCAAAGTGCAATCAGCAGTTCTGAAAAGAATATGTGCTGGACTTTGAGGGAGGCTAGTCCTGCTGCCTGCACTGGGCTCCTCTCTGCAGCATGCATTTTCCAAGGCCAAAATTTTGGCCTGCTTTTCAGTCACACCATATAAAATAACAAACACGCAGTCTAAGGAAAACAATTTTTAAGACACAGTGGAACCCACTTTAATGAAGAAAACTGTTAAATGCATAAAACCCCCATGTGCCAATGGATAAATGTGCTGGAAGTGTGAACTGTTAAACCAACAAAATTGTTAACACATCATACTGCTGGGCAAAAAAATAAAATAAAAAAATATAAAAAGGGAGTGAAATGGTTTTCTAACATGCAATCCACTTTGCCTTTATTGTTCACATTCCTGCTGACATAAAGTTTCCTGATTTGTCCCCTGGGCCCAGAAATATGGCAAAAGTGGGAACATTAATTGTATTTGCCCCCTTTAAACTGCCCTCCCTGCTTTTTAGCTTGCAGTGGCCAAGAATAGCTTCATGGAATGGGGATAGTTTGCCCTTTTTTATTCAGGGTGATGAGTGAACAAGTTCACGTGGTTGTTTTTTTTTTTTTTTAAAGTGGTATAAAACTTTAAACTATGACTGAACAACTTTTTACTGATTCTGTGGAGAAAATTTGAACTAGTTTTCTGTTTACTGTTTCTCTAAAATTCTTAAGTCCCTCCATATTCCTCATTTTCCTTGGGGTCGATGCTGAAATGAGGCTGTTCCTGTGGCCTTGCTGCTCCCTCCAAAGATGCAGAGTTCTCACCGAGTAAAAACCCAATCTCGTGAGAGCCCAGAGGGCAATTTCTTTGATAAGCTTCCAACCCTGCGGCCGTGCTGGCATGGTAGAACTTGGATCCCTGCCTCTCTCCGAAACATGAGAAACTAAGAAATCAGTCCATTGAACTTATCTTCATCCGACTCCTAAATTACATGCTGTTCACAGATTTCATCTCCACAGGTGGTCAAAATTTTCCACCAAAATGTGATTTCCACAACATATGCACTTTTGTCACAAATTATGATTTTCCCTGGAAAAAAAAAGAAATTAAAAAAAAAATGCACCAAACTAAATAATATTTACAGAGCACTGAACATTTTTATCAAAAAAAATCTCCAAAACTAGAAGAAGCATCTGCAGAACAGAATACGTTGATGTTTCTTGGTTTTATATTTTCTTTGATGAGAAAAAAAGAAAAAAAAAAAGCACAAAAATTACAAGAGGGCTGGAACATGTCTTCTGTGAAGAAAGGCTGAGAGAATTGGGGCTGTTCAGCCTGGAGAAGAAAAGGCTTCAGGGAGACCTTACTGCAGCCTTTCAGTACTTAAAGGGGACCTATAAGAAAGATAGGGACAATATTTTTAGCAGGAGCTGTTGCGACAGAACAAGGTGATGGTTTTAAACTAAAAGTGAGCAGATTTAGACTAGAGAGAAGGAAGAAGTATTTTACCATGAAGGAGGTGAAACATTCCAGATCAGGTTGGATGTGGGGGGTGGCTCTGAACAACCTGCTCTAGTTGCAGATGTCCCTGCTCAGTGCAAGGTGGTTGGAACAGATGACCTTTAAAGGTCACTCCAACTCAAACCAGTCTGTGATTCTGATTCTATGAAATTTGGATGAAAATTTAAAAGTTATTGAAAATACAGGGAAAAAAAAAATTAATATATTCATTTCTGTTTCGTAAAATGATTCTTAAAATTGCAGCATCTGCACGGAGCAGCCGTTCAACTAAGGTCTATGCTGTTGTTTACTTACCTCAGGGTCCTTTTAGGTGCTGCTTTATGAATACAAGTATGAAAGTGCATTTATGATGACTAAACTCCAACTGTGAAGTATGACAATGAGGAGTTTATTCCTGTGGTTCAGAATGTCCTCATTTTTCTTCACTTTTCTGTGTCCCTTGCAAAATAACATGAGGTCGTGCCTGGCTTGAGGATGGCTTCTCTTTTTCTTGGCACTTGCTGATTTTACTTTTTAGACTGATGTTTGCAAAGAAATTCCAGTCCCTGAGGGCCACTAAATATGTATTGAACTGCAGAGTCTCCACAGGGCATGTCTGCACCTCCAATATGCTTGGATCTCTCACTACTAAGGAGTCTCAGTGGCAGTGTCTTGTACTTGAGACACCAGATGAACTTAAAAGAGAAATGGTTTGAGCTCTCTTTCTGCAAAGAAACCGTGATACTATCCTACTCCCTCTTTCCAGGATGGCTGCAATGTCTCTAATCTAACATCATCGAACAAAAAGTCATCTGTCTAGTCTTGTTACTTTCTCCAGCTCCCCTTCCTCAGTGAAGGGACATGGAGGGCTACTCATTCCCATCTTGAAGGACAAATCCTGTCTTTGGCATTGACTTATGGCCTTCTTTGAGGCTTCAACAGAACATATGGTTTCCTACCATTGGAAATGTTATCTATGTAACACTTTCTATTATTACCCAATCTGAGGTATACTACTACTGTATTTCCAGAGACCACCTACAACTGCTGGTTACAGTGTTAGGATAGGAGAGCTTAAATTTTTTTCTTTAACCATTTATAATGTTTTGGGAGGTCACGGGGGTTTCAAAGAAGCACCTGTGTGATCCACTGAGGTCATCTTGCTACTCTACAAGTAAAAATCATCTTTGTGTAAAATGGGTGTAATCATAGAAATTCTGGGCTAGAAAGAACATCGAACTGTTCCCCTGCTTTGTGGCAGGGTCAGGAAATCTGGTTTATTCCTGACAGATGTCTGTATAATCAGTTCTTAAAGCCCTCCAAAGCCTTCCATAGTAATTCACTTCAAGATCTAAAGGTGAAAAATACTATGTAAGACCTGAATATTGTTATTATTATTAACAGTGTTGTTGTTCAGAGGACAGCTTAGCAGCACAGTCCCAGATGGCACTTTAAAAAAGAGCCCAGAAGGAATGAGTTATAGTGAGTTGCGCCAGTCCCGGTGGAAGTGCTGAGCCAGCACTGTTGATGCTCCTGCCTGCTGCTGAATTAGTCTGAAATTAAACTCCACAGCCTTTGCCTGTGTTCACACAGAGGCCAAATACTGCCAACGGTTACCATAGTAACAGGGCTGGATTGCTTTATGAAACCCACTGTTGCCATTCCTGAACGATGTCCCTTGTGATATTGCTCACTTGGTCCCTTTTGCTGGCACCACGTGCAGCATGAATAGAAGAGCATGCGCCTCTCCCTTCAGAGAAACATGGTTCATTATGCTCAGTTGAGCTGGACATGTGAGCGGGAAAGCTGGTAA
>WUAM01000395.1:20881366-20895400 GCA_024336885.1 Actenoides hombroni
AACTTTGCACATGAAGCCAAGAGAGAGGATTTTTGTGTTGATTACTTTTTTAAAGCAAGTTTTTAAAATAAAATAAAATAAAATAAAATCTGTTCAGCCATATTATGTTGTAAAAAGTGCAGGAAAAAATAGAAGTTAGTGGTTTCAGATGCTTTTTTCAGGTCTCTCCTGTGTAACTCAAAGCCAGCTTTGTTTTTTAAACTGAAATTTTCCAGGCTATTAGTCCATAATGTGAACTTGTGCATTTCAGGTTTCTCTTTAAACACAGGCACACATGACAAGAAGAGCTGAGTTATTTCAATTAGGAATGGGGGCTGCAGTAATTTATTTTATGTGCACTTTTTCACAATGATTATTTTTTTGTTTGTTTGTTTGTTTGGCCTTCTGGAAGGCACATGGGTGTACACCACCTGAATAAGTGTCGGGGTGAGCCACTCTGCCCTTGCCTGCTTATGTCTTCATCCCTTTGCTGGGGGTCTGCTGGATCTCCAGAGAATGCTGAATTGGATACTGCTCCATTAGTGAATCCACTGTCTTCCCCACACTGAATAAATGTTAAGGCGGGACTGGGCTTCCCAATGGGTGGTTTCCTTAGGGTTCAAGCAGGTCTGAAATTTAGTCTGAAGGAGACGGCGTGCTTGGATTTAACCTTCAAGTCTCTTGGATCCCAGTCTGTTGTCTTGGCCACAGATCCATCATCCTGTTTCTGAGGTGGGCTGGATGATATTTTATTTAAATTCTGGTTGGCAAAGCCCATGAACATGAAGGTTTTAAGCCTGTTGACTCTCAAGGAAACTGTGGCCTGGAGTTCAGATCCTTTATTAAATCACAAGTCAAAACGCATCGGACGGCCAGTGCCTACTCTCTAGTTTGTTAATGGTTACAAAACCACAGAATGAATGAAGACCATCTTTGCAACACAGCTAGGGCTGGATTAACAATGGAGAAGGGCTATGCAAAAGCAAGGAAAAAGTGGTCCCTAATATATAGAAAACCTGGTGAGAACTGGTCTTTTGTTTCATTAAAAGCAAAACAAAAAAAGAATTCTTGCTTTCTTTCTATTTCTAAAAAAGTTCTTCTTCTCAAAGAAGAACTTAGACTGGTTTCTTACTTTGATGGTAAAATTGTATTTTTATGACAAACTCCAGTCTTTTATACACTTAGAATAATTATTATTAGTGAAAGTCTTTTGCAGAAGTCATGTATAAGAAAAAATAATAAAAATTAAGTAATAAGGATCCCATAACCAAAGATAAAAGTAGGAAATGGTACAGCACTATCTCTCCAAGTGACTCCACCAAATTTTCCTCTTGGTGGCAAACTGTCTGTTGGTGGTTGAATGAGGGGATTCTTATTAAGGCAAACAGCTTGAGGTACTGTAAGGAGTAGAGTAAAATGGCAGATCCCAAGCAAGAGCCTACAAAGCTTGGTTACAAAGTTATTAGAGCCCTTACTCTGTACATCTTCTGCTGGCTGCTGCTACAGTTTAGAAAAGAGACTCGCCAGCAGTATGAGGCATGAAGGGCTGATATCATCACTGGGACATTGTTTTAGAAAATGTCTGGTTGTATGAGGGACCATTACTGCTTTGCCTGAATCTAGGAGACAATTTATCCAACATTTGGGTTTCCTACAAGCTCAATGCCTTCTTTCTGAAGAGGGCAATTCTCTCTACTCATTCAGTAGCTCTGAGATCAGAATACAAGCTGAACCATCACTTCTTTTTCTTCACAGCTGGAGAAACTTGGGTGACGTGCCCAGAGGCAGAAATGGAAGTGATTGGTAGATAACATATCTTTTATTTGCATGTACGTGTGTATGCAGAGTGGGTGGGGAGGAAATGGTCACAGCTGCCTTTCAATATGTTGCGATCCGCCAGCCAGGCTCTCACGGCTCCCATCAAAGCCCACAGCTCTGTATGTTACCACAAATTTTGGGTTTCCAATCT
The DNA here is from genome assembly GCA_024336885.1 of Actenoides hombroni. NCBI lineage: Eukaryota > Metazoa > Chordata > Aves > Coraciiformes > Alcedinidae > Actenoides > Actenoides hombroni. The sequence goes on from WUAM01000395.1 coordinate 20,883,315, forward strand.
GGACATGACTGTAAAGTTCTGTGGCATGAAAAGTGGTAATCCCTAGCCCTCATGTCACCTGCTTGCATGATCTGCATGAGAGGTTTCCTGTTTGCACTGGGTGGCCATAGGATGAGAAGCCCAGACACATCAGCTCTGCCATTTTTCAGGGTGGAATTCTGACATTCACAGAGTTCAAATTTGCTCATTTGTATTTCTTTTAACCAATTAATGCCGGCTCCAGGCAGGATTTGATGTTTTTTCTTTTTTTTTTTCTCTCTCTCATTTTTTTTTGTGGGGGGTGTTTTGTTTTTGTTTTGTTTTGTTTTTCTTTTTTCCCCTGGTTAATTCAGTGCTCCCACTGGGGGCTTGTAAGCAGGGAATACCACACACATAGGCACGGGCTCCTCCTCATGCCCCATGTTGCAGCCACCATTCCTGCAGACAAGGAAACTGAAATGAAGCTGCCTAGAAAGCCTGTCATCACGGCTCACTAAACAGCTGGAAGCCGTCCTGCTGAGCAAGGGGAAGAGCCACCCCTCAAAGAGTGGGAGCCCAGCCCCAGCTCCGGCCCATCCTTGCGGGTGAAGCAAAGCCCACGGGGAGGACCTGGAGGCTGTTTTTGGTGTGTGACGGCACTCAAAACCCAAGCCATAACAGCAGCACTTTGAAAACAGAAAAGAAACCAAAGTGTCTAATATTGGGTCAAGCCAACATCTATAAATCAACGTCTGTGAATTTATAAACTGTTCGTAAATTTAAGTGCTTTTTGGAGAGCTGTTTGTTATTATGTCAGGGCTGGGAAGGGGGGTGAGGGAAAGTACTTATATTCACTCACTGTCTCCCTCTCTGGACTTGCTTGTACATTGTTCAAGCAGGGAGAAGGAGCAGAAGTTGTCCAGGCAAAGGGAGGTATTAGGGGGATGCTGCTGTTGTTCCCCAGAAATATTATCTGCAAGATGAGCAGAAAGGATGAAACAGATTGAAACCACGTTTGTGCTTTTCAAATTCCCCGTCTGCCCTTTAGCTGTTTTGAGCCCTCCACCAGCTAACACAGCTTTAAAACAGCCAGAGAGACTTGCAGCAGGAGGGCCTCAGCCACTACCACCTTCTTCCCCCCACTCCTTTGGGATGGAGCAGAGGCAGAAAATCATCTCAGCATCTCTGCAGCCCCTCTGTGCTCAGGGATGTGGTGACAGTCCCTGATGATGCCTCACTCCAAAGCAGGCTGTAAAACTGCACGGTCAGTGGGGAGCTGCTGTCGATGGGAACTGGTAAGCAGCTGGGCGGGGGTGGGGAGCAGAAAAATCCTCTGCAATCTTGCTCCACCTCCGGCTGAAACTTTTTCTGAGGTTCCACTATATTTGGATAACTTTTCCTTCCACCTCTATTCATTTTTGTTCCTTTCACCACCTGCTGTTTCCTTAGCCAGGATAAGGCACAAAAGTGTCCTGAAAGGAGTTGTCCCAGCCTGGCAGGAAGCAGGAAGTATAGGAAGGCCTAAGAGGGTGTAAAAAGTTTTGGAGGTTACATTCACAAAATAAGACATTGTTCTGGTATGGTGCTGCTCATTCAAGTATCTCAACACTTTGCACGCATGAATGACTTAAGCCTTATAAAACACCTGTAGGGAAATGGTATCCTCCATTTTATAGGTGATGAAATAGAAATACTGAGAGAACTGAGGCCAGATTTCAAACCTGAATGCCTCCAGTTAAGCTTCTAAATCCAAAACAAGGCATTGAAATAAGCATTCACAATCTATCAAGTCACGCTGATATGAAGGGAATGGCTGTGTGCTTAGCCAAACCCAGGCTTCATGTTGAGTAACCTAGTTTTGAAAACTTTGGCCTGGGTTTTTATACCAAAGTTGTGCAATCAGTGGAGACAAGCACTGGACACCAAGCAGTTGAATCCTAATATACATATTTGTTTGAATGTTCTCCAAACCATGAGAGTCTCTTTAGTGAAATAAAAATCCCCTTTGGAAACCCACCCTGCTTCTGAACTGCATAAGAATACCTGGGGAAGAACCATCTTCCTGGAAGCCCAAAACTCAAGAAGAGGCAGAGTAGATATCTGTGGATTTTCTGAAGATTAGAAGAAGTTAATCAAAACATTTTCAGAGCTCCAAAAAATGGTTTTGGCACTGGTTTAGTAGCCCTGGGCAAAGATTTGAGGTTAGTTATCTGCTTCACTTGAACATGACTTGAGTCAAATCTTCTCATTTCTGTATTTCATGTCCTGAGTTGACCTCCACAATTTCTGAGATACTCTAAACCGTAACAACTTCTCCTGCTCTTGCATGTTGCCGGAATAACTTGTCATGGCCTGTTTGCCAGTATTTACAATGTTTCTTTATGTTATAATGATTGTGTGGTAGAGTAGATTTGATTTCTGTAGAGCATGTTGTCAGCCTCCCTTAGAAAAATCAGTTGTCTCCATGTGAAGGGACTAATGCATTTCAAAGAATTAAACATTTTATTATTGTCATATTATGGTGACTCTCTTAGCCCTTTTGTGATACTGCCAGGCAAGATTGTACTTAATGAATTTCAAATGTGTGGATTGGACACCCTATCCAAACATGCTGCTTGCAGGCTCAGGTAGATGTTGTTGCCTTGGTGGTATATAACACTTGTGGTTCTGGTTTCAAGGTTTTAAACCAAGTCTTTTTCCCCTAGGAAACACCACCAGAACTAGCTCTAATCATGTAGGACCAAAATCAATTGAGGGCTTGAAGTGCACTCAAAAGAGCCTATGCTTAGTTCTAAAGAAGTTTGTGAGGGTTTAGAGGCGGGACATTGTAAGGAAGAAGTATTTCATGAAATACAGTCTGTGTCTCCTTTCATCTCTCTGTAGTGCTGTCACTGCTGAGTCAGTGATCCATTATATATAGTAAACCTATCAACACTTGCAACCCTACATTGGATCACAATTTCAATCTTTGTCACGGGGTGCAGAACACCTTCCCTGGGCAATGCTATTTGTCCTGTCATCGCACTCCTGGGTTGTCCAGTTGCTTTTCTTCGTGAAATAGTAAAGGTTACTTGCACAGAAATCTATTCCACTTTCAGAAGCACTTAGACTTAAAAAGGAGATGACCCTGAGTGTAGAGAGATTCTTCTGTATAGCCTGTCTTTGTAAAGGCATGATAGGGTAAATAGAAGCTAAGGAATCCATACACACAATATGCACTCAGAGGTCTTTGATGAAATTATATTGATGGGGACCTACCCAGTGTTCTGTCTTGCCAACATTAAATGGAGTCCAGATGAGTTTGTTCAACTTGGAGCACACTGCTTGCAGACTCAGGCAGTTGTGGCTGCTTTACCAGAGCTGTATCTTCTCTTAACCAGGAAGATGCAAAGCTCTATTCTCATTTAAATTTAAAACAAAAAAAAAAAGCTAGATTGGTTATCTGTCTTGTGCTCTGGAGACTCTGGGGCCATATCTCCATATGATTCAAGATGCAGAAGCAAAACACTTCTTGCACATCATCTAAAGAAAGGCATCCTGGCAGCAGAGGAAAGGCAGTGCTGCAACCCTGACGGATGGGATTAGGCCTTCCTGATAGTCTCAGAATAGACTTTGCTGCTGACTTAACCAGTAACATATGACAGAGAATGAATTTTCATGGAATAGCTGCTCAGAAAATGAGTAGGAAGTGGCTCAAAGCAAAGCCAGGGAGACAGCTATTTGCAGGGATTGCCTTCTGACAGCATTGTCTAGTGAACCCAGCCAGAGGACTTAACATGAGTTAAAAAAAAGTCAAAATCCTGGCTTCAAAGTACAATTCTGTGTAGTACTGTTTGCTAGGCACACTTGGTCCCAGCTTCTGCTGGAATAAAAGGTGACTCAAAGGAAAATGGTGTCCAGAAGTACAGAGCAACCCAGACAGCCCTAACCACATGACAGGCCCAGAGGGAAGTTTTAAACCACCCACACAACAGCTTGCACAGCTTGCCAAAAAGTCAGAACCTTCGGCTGGAGGAAAAATAGCTTGCATCTGGATTCTGTGTTTGAAGCCCATGGTAGAGGAAGACGAAAATGAGGAGGAGGAGTGGGAAATGTGTTTTGCACAGACCAGATTGCAGTTTGATTTGAAGCATAAAAGGAAGGAGTTTATTATTCTGATTGTAATAAGTCATTTCTCCCTATAAGCGTAGTACAACCTTCTATGTGTGGTAGATCAGCCAAGAACAGAATTAGGGCCATTCCTACCACGGTTTCAGTTCAGCCTGCCTTTGTTTATTTTAAAAATAAAACACAGCTCAGTGTTTATTTGAATGGGTAGAAAATAGAAGGAGAAGTTCATCAGCTCCTAATCATGTGGGCTAAAAGTGAATCCTTGGTAGCTGAACCCAGTGTAAAGAGGCTGGCTGTGAAACAAGCTTGTGTGTTTAGGTTAATGTTCAGGTATCTATGTTTTGGAAAGGCAAAGCTGGCCAAATAATAAAGTATTCACTTTTGAGCCAAAGAGAACCAAAACGATGCTTGCATTTGTGGCACTAACAGAGTATCTGATACTCAGTAAATCATGACTCTCAGTCTTGGTTTTTTTCCTATATAGTGGCAGTTGAGAGACAATGATGCTTGTCTTCGATAATTCTTGAGGACAACGTTTCCACACTACTGACTCTAGCTGTAGTCTGGCAACAGGGGGTAAATCTGGACTAGAAAATCAAATGGCATCAAGCCTTGGCCTGAATACTGCAACCTGGTTATTTGTGCCATCAAATTGTTGGAATTTTCTCTGGCAAACTTTTGGCTTCGAGCAAAAGTGCTGTCAGCAACTTCCAGTCATGGTTAGGAAGTTAACAGAGGCCAGGGACTGCTCCCCATAGGCATTTTTTTATATGGTCACTGTGTTTGTCAGGCTTAGGGATTTGAGACTTGGAGCAAAGCTACAGCCACACTGTCCCAGTTGATCTCAATGGTGAAGAATGGACCCTGGCACTGGTTAGTTATTAGAACCGATGTAGCCCAAATGTCCATAGAGTGGTTAGAAAGAGTCAGTCTTTGGTTATTTACTGGTGGGTTGAGCTGTGGGATGCCTGAGATTGTGGCTGCTAGGTCTGGAGGACATGAAGGGAGGGTTTGGGCCTGTGCTGGCACAGGAAGCTGCAGCAGGAACTTTATCGTGAAAATTTGCCTATGCTGCTTTTTGTGCATCAGCAATGTGGCATGTAGACTGGTACACGTGTAGGACTGACAGCATAGCCAGAGCCTGTGGGGATGCAAGGCAAAATGTCATTAATCACCCCTTCCTTGGTACCTGTTCCATGTTTACATAAGACAAAGCAGAGCAAGGGCTTTGGGCACCAGATGACAGTGATGCAGGAGGAAGATACGTGGTGGAGCAGAGGATGAGGCGTTATGCTTGTGGCTTCGTCATCAGCTCCCTCTGACCTCAGGCAAATTACTTAACCTCATTGCTTCCATTTCCCTTACTGCCACATGGGGATAATAATACCATCACAGGATGGTTGTGAGCATTAATTAGCATATGTAGAGCACTTTGAAGATGAAAAGCTTTTAATGACTGCTGAGGATTATTAAAGCTGTTCATGTTCAGCAAGTGTTATTAAAAAGAAACCAAATCTGAATGCTCTGCACTGAACCTCATCAGATCCTGGGGCTTGAATACTGGTGGAAGGACGCCTATACCACACTATGTAATTCCTCAGTAAATTGCCCAAGGGCTGAATTTATCACTGGAAACCACAATCCTGAGAGCTAGCCAGAAGAACCGAGCATCATTTGCTGTGACTCACTCCACCTTCCTGAAGGGAAAAAAGGCAGTGACATGGTTGTAATTGGGTTCACTTTTGATCTGAGTGGTACATGCTTTCTAACACTCCTGAACTCATTGAGTAGCTTGGGGATTATCTGGAGGTTGTATAAAGTAGGAGTATCTGCTCCTCTTGGAGACAGCAGAGATGCACTTGGATGCTACCCGACTGAGGTGTAGAAATTGGTTCGCAGTTGTGTGGAAAAGGATGATGTGCTGTGGGCAAATTTCTTGGAGTTGTCTAGCAAGGGTGAAAGCGTATGAGAGGCCAAGAAAAAAATAGGCAGAGCAATTTCATACAAATATGTGGTAAAATACTGAAACACAGACAGACATATGTTAATCAGATGGGCAAGAAAGAAAAAAGTAATCATTTCAATCTTCCTATGCCTGCCTTTACAGATGAAATGGAGTATCTGAAAGGCTGCCTTTTGCTTTTGATTTCTTGTTTTTACTTGGAAATACTTCTATACATGAGGAGTGATGCATGTGTTGTGAGGGCTGCTATTGGAGAACGTGCAGGTCTGGGCACTGTGGATTTGTGGTGTGGTTACAATGCATAACTCACCTCTGCCTCAGTTTCCTCCCCTGCATAATGAATTTACAACACGTCAGGCTTGCACTGCTCTTGACTTTCTGGAGTGTCCAAGTGCTTCCATGCGACTGGTGGGTAATGCCAAGAATAGCTTCTCTCTTCTACATGCCTAATTACTAAGGACAAGATGTTGACATCCCATAGTGACTCCAGGTAGCACCGGGATTTAATTCCACTAAGACAGGAACGCCAGCAGCTTTCCTTGCAAGTTATCAGTGAGAAGAATTTGATGAAAATTTGGCCGATTGCTTGTTATTGATTTTCTTAATTTCAGGTTCCATTGAATTATTACTACTATTATGATTATCATCATCACTGATATTATTATTACTACTATTGATATTATTACTGCTGTGGTTATGAGAGTGTTTTGTTAAGTCTCCTAATTAACAAAACCATTTTGTTTGTCACAAAAGAGAGACATGGCAGTGCTTGCACATGGACTTCACAGACCTATTGCATGTAATCAGGTCATTTCATGCAGTTGTAATTAATTTCCATTTATAGCCAATAATAATTAATAATTATAATGATTGCAATGATTTTTTTCACATCCCCTGTTTTTCACACTAGTTTTCATGGCTTTTCATATGACTTTGCAATTCAAATCTTCATGAGCTGGCAGTGTTGCTGTAAGTACCAGATGTACAAACTTCCCTCAAAACAAAAATTCTCATGGAAATTTGCCCTTAGTCAAGAAAAGATCTAGCTAGGTTTATTAATGTCGGAAGAAGGGACAGGAGACATCCTAGAGGGAATCCTGAAAATCTGGTGGTTTTTTCAGCTTTGAAGTGAAAATGTCACAGTGTCACTGTTGTGCTGTTGTTTGGGATGATAACATGACCCTTTGGAAGGGCTTTTTCTACATCTGAGGACAAACACAGATGTATTTTAATGAGCAGTACTTTTAAATTCAGTTACTTTTGTTCCCCAAGTGGCTTGTTCTCCTTGGCCCAGATTCAACCCACCCTTCTGGTACAGCCCATTTTTCCCACCTAGGACCCAAATTGCTCCTTGAAAGTATTCGAGCATGTGAGTACAGCCTTTTGGAGAGGAGGCTTGGAATATCTGGTGGTGTGGATAATGCTTCTCCCTGTGCATCCATTTTGCTTTTCTGAGCCTTGGAGTGGTGTGAAGGAGAGCTGGACTCAGGCTGCAGCTCTCAACAAGAGATGGGCTGCTGCTTCTCCTTCCACAGTTATCTCAATGTCACACAGTATCTGAAGCCTTACTCTTCTTTTTGGCAGCAGCCAAGGCACTTTCTGCCAATTTCAAAGACTGTGACACAGAGTCTCTAGGAGCTCTTCTTTTCTTTTTTCATCTTTTTGGTGTTTTTTTGCCCTCTCCCATCCTACCTGAAGGTGACTTCTGAGAGCTTCCTCCCTTTGAAGCTTAGTTCTTGCCCATGAGAAGTGGATATTTTACACTGAGGGCTCCTATTTTCAGTGGTTGAGTTGCAGAGTCAGAGAAAGCTACCAGAATAAAAGGAGGTAGGTTGGTGTTTAAATGAAATGGTCTTGATTCTGAGCTCACACTGGCCTTACACTGCTGTAATGCAACTCACTTGAATGGAGTTTTTTTTCCTAATTCATAATGATGTCAATGAGAAGAGAAAACTAACAGACTCTAATTTAATCCCAGGCTTTGGCAGGAACCTTCATCTCCTTTTAATGAGCGGAGGTCCTTTTCATTAGACTCTCAAATACCCCAGTGATGGGTGCCAGTATAAAACCCTAGATAGGCAGACGTTTATGTAATGGCAGCAGGCAGCATGCTTTAGAGAAATGGAAAAGGCATTTTAATCATGGTATTAGGTTAGATTCCACAAGACAGTATGGAAGGCATCAAGATGCGAATACCATAACAATCTGGAGTTTGTTACCACTGCATTGATCTAATATTGCGATGTAGTAATAGTAATTTCAGGGATATCTTGCAAAAATGCACTCTGAGTTACAATGGAAAAAACAGGGGGGAGGAGAGGAGAAGAAAGGAAAAGTTAAAGCCTGCTCAGCTGCTAACATGGGAGCAGCCTTGTATTCACTACTCCTAGCTCAAATTTCTGCCGTTAACCAAGAGCAATACCCAAGTTTTCCTTGGATAAGTCAAGGCTGTGGAAAAGAAGAGCTGAGTCGCCCTCTCTAGTTAGTTGCTTATACACAAGTCAGTTGACTGTCCATTATTGAGGCATCTCCGGGCTCTGCAGCCTCTTTAAAAACAAACATGTGGATGTTACCCACGGAGCAGTGGAGAAACTTGGCTTGGGCAGAGGTAGACAAAGCCAGTGGAAAACCCCCATTCCCAATTCATTTCTGAGCAGCAGGAAAATTGGTGATTGTAGAGGGGTTAATGAAAGACACTTGTCTACACTCAGCTCTTGCCTTGGTTGTGTATCGGCAGTGAATCTGCTCCAGCCAGCATTGATCTACATAGAAGTAGAAACATTTCACAAACACCAGGCTTGATATTGCCAACAGGCCTTTGAAACATGCATAGCTGTGTACTTTGGAAGGGTTATTCCCAGCCATGGTGCCTGTATCCATAATAAACTACATCTCCGAATGCATTATGCATACATTGGCCACATTGCTCTGGAGAGCCAGTACCACACAACATGCTGCCCTCATGGGCAGCCTGGAGGCAATGTGGATTTTGCTTGCACATTTATCCCTTTTGCCTTTGTAGCAGAGGGCATTGTGTCATTTTGGGGAAGATTTGTTTGTAAGTCTGCCTGGTAGCATCATGGCAAGGGCAGCTGGGAGAAATGCATAAAGATTGTGAAACACATTCACTTGGCTCTACAGCTATCCCAAAGCTGGCCCTGAAGATGCCCTGTAGGAATGGAGCATCCGCAGCAGGGTAACATGGCCTAGAGACATTCCTTGTGCAGCTCTAATGCAGATGTACCCAATGAGACCTGATAAGGTGCTGGAGCCAGTCCAGAGGAGAACAATGAGACTGGGGAAGGGACTAGAAGGAAACTCTTATGAGGAGAGACTGAGGGAGATGGGGTTGTTTAGCCTGGAGAAGAGAAGACTCAGGGGGGACCTTGTCGCTCTCTACAATTCCTTGAAAGGAGGTTGTAGTCAGATGGGGGTCAGGTTCTTTTCCCAGGCAACTAGTGACATGATGAGAGGGCATGGCCTGAAGCTGCACCAGGGGAGGTTTCGCTTGGGTATCAGGAAGCACTTCCTGACAGAGAGGGTGATCAGACATTGGAATGGCCTGCCCAGGGAGGTGGTGGAGTCACCATCACTGGATGTGTTTAAAGAAAGGCTGGATGTAGCACTTAGTGCCTTGGTCTAGCCAATATGGTGGTGTTAGGTTATAGGCTGGACTTGATGATCTCAGAGGTCTTTCCTAGTCTCAGTAATTTTGGGATTCTGGGAGACCAAAGAGAAGAAGACAAAGCTGCTGATGAAGTTGCTGTAATGTTACAGGAATATCTCTTGGATCCACAGCTTAACTAGATACAACCTGGTGAAGTGTGTCATGCTGGTAGGATCCTTGGACAGATTCTTCTGCCCTTTGCACAGTGATGTTGCCAAGTATGACCATGTAACATTTCTATTCTGATCTAGGAGTCCTAATAGAATGTTAGGTACACATGTCTAATTACGCACACCCTTTACAATATGACAGCCTGCATCATCCAAAGTGGGAAATTAAGAACCTTGCACTTGGTATTAACTTCAGAACATCTGTATTATTTTCTGAAGTGGTTTATTTCTACTAACTGTCATACTTTTGTGTCCTTATCACCGTGCAGGCTAAGCAGAGTTACTGGGTTAAGGTTTTTGGGAAGGCAGGGTTCTTTCTTTTCTTTTTGACTTGCATGGAAGAAATAAAAATGTAACCAGTAGTGAAAAGCAGAGGTGTTGTTTAAGAGAGCAGAACCACTGCATAATTATTTAAGGAGTTAGGAACATCGAGAAGAAAGGTATGAAAGGACAGTCTGTGAGGCAGAGAGTTTGGCTTCTACAAAGTTACTTTAAAGTTAGGCTCTGGCTAAAAATGGTAAATTAAAATTCAATTTCTGCTCAACCCTGAAGATCAAGGCTCAGCTTTAGTTCCATTTCTTGTTTAGGTCACTCTGATTTTAGATATCAGCATGCACTCAGTTAAAACCTGTGGGCTATTAAACCAACCTTCCTCTGTTCTGAGCTGTACAGAGAGAGCTGCACCAAATGGGATCATACAGGTAGTGTGCACAGTAAAATGTACAAAAGGTGGTAGATATAATATTAAATCACATATGTAGAAAATGTAACAATAGTGAAAATAAGAACAATGGCTTTTTTTTGCCCCTTTCATTCTAAACCATCCAAGAGAGCGTGTTTCAAATAGCTTTAAAGTTAGGAAGTTTCTGTCTCTGTGCTTTGCAGGATGCTGTGAGCTCTGAAGCTATGTTGCCACCTTGTGGAACAGGAATCAACTCTGTTCATTTAGTTAAAAAAAAACACCTTAAAAATTACCATTCACTCCTTGTACTTTGTGCCAAACTAGAAAGAAAAGTCCAGTGTGTTGGGAGGGAGGGGACCCTTTTTCAGCACCAGATGATGGGCCAAGGATGTGCTGGGAAGGACCATAATAAGAGCGAGCATTTCTCCACTGCTCATTCTCAAAGGTAAACATATTGTCTTTTATTTCCTTGTTTTTATTTCCCATTCCCTGCACCCATTGTACATTTTTTTCTTACTTTCTTTCTCAGGTCATCTGCCCGCTATCTTGCAAGTAAAACCCATCATTTTCATAAAAGGCTACGGATTATCATCCTGTAAAAAGCAAAAAGTAAGATCACCTGGCTTTTATGTGCTATAGTCTTGCAGTCCTTGCACAAGCAAAGCTCCCATTGACTTAGGACAGACTTTTGTCTGGTTTCTGAAGCCACACTTCTGAGTGAGATTCATAAAAGAAACCTTCAAAACCTGTGGGTACGTGCCCAGCTTGTGTGGGCCAATGTTTTGGAGAACACACATTACTTTTATGCTCAGGAAATCAAAACTGGGCACAGGGAAACGATCACTTTAGCTTTCAAAAAGAGTGAGTGCCTGACCTGGAATTCGCAGTATTTAATTTCAGCTTGGAACTACATGACAGGGAGATTTTACTGTGTTCGGCAGGAGGATGCAAACCAGTATCACCAGGCACAGCTGCCGTATCGACATGCTCTCCCTGGCTGAAGGGCGAAATCCAGGCTCTTGACATATTTGCCCTCTTTCTTTCTCTTAATATTATCCAGGGCTAACCTGCAGAGTGGGGATTCAAGGGAGGTGCTCAGAAAAGGTCCATGGCATGGAGGAATTACTCTACCTTGTTCTGGTAAGTTTTAGGTTTCCTGAGCAACTCCATCTCCCCAGGGCAAAGGGGCATTAGATTTTGTACCTACCAGTGGGCTCTGAACACTGATAAATTATTAATTTTCAGGGATTCTCAAAGAATTATTTTTAATAACAAGAATTTCTCTCTCACAAAATGGGAGTTTTCATTTAAAACCCATATTAAATAAAAAATAGGAGTCTGGGGTTTCAACATATGCCCAAATGCCAGGATTTTCCTGCATTTCATTATTTCTGTTTTTCTCCTCTTTTCTCCTGTCCTTGCTACTTTTTGCAGTAGTGAAACAAAATAAAATAAAACACAAAATAAAATATTAAAATAAAATCAAATAAACCTATGGAAAATTAAAATAAAATAAAAAATGAAAAGTAAAACCCC
>WUAM01000395.1:20896607-20925684 GCA_024336885.1 Actenoides hombroni
AACACCCCCAGATCCCCCATCCCCCCTGCTCTTCACCCCCCCACCCCCCCCGATAGTTGCCCACCTTGAAATGCCATGGATGTTTCCAACAGGATCGAGGCTGGGTTCCTGTCCACACCAGTTCAGCACTGGGATAAAAACATCCTTTGAATACAGTCAGATTTGTCCAGAAAGGGAAACGAAAGAAGGAGGCATTTGCTTTCAATCCTCTATGATTTTTATGGATCCCTCTCTTTTAGATCACAGGGAAACAAATTTATCTCCAGAGTCTCCCTTTGAAAGAGATGGATCCACAGAAAGTTCAGCTTGAAGTGTAGCTTAATGTTAATGATAATTTCTTGTAAGGTCATATTTTACCTGGAACAGAGTCAACACCTATAAAAATGTTATAATGAAGTGACAAAATAATTCCTGAATTATTTTTTTTTCTGCTGTTTTTCCTGTACAAGGGCAATTTTTTTTTTTTGCAAAGACAAATGGAACTCCTGGTAACTCAAGTGCCAAAGCGATGGGCACAGTAGGCAATTTCATGGTCAGTGACACACTTTTATTTTAAAATCATGATGATGAGCTAAGAAAAATACACAGGAAAAAAATTGCAGATCAGCATGAAAAAAGCTTGTGGGCAGTGAAGTGAGCCTGAAAGGCAAGTTCATGCCTTGAGCCATTTACTCTCCAACAGGTGCAATAGGTTGCAAAGGGGTGACTGGTTTTACCACCGCAAGCCTCTGGTGCTGCTGCAATCCCCAACAACTGCATAAATGTTCATGACATAGGGTTTGAACAGTAATTTCTGAGTTGAGTTTTCCCTTTCTCTCTTCCATCCCAGCCCCATCCATCCTCTGAAAACATGACAACCCCTTTCTAATCAAATGACTAAAAAGGCTGGAGTCTGGACTATCACACTTTTTCTGTTGGGCCAGTGAAGTGTAAGGAAGAAAAAAGCACCACCTACTACTAGACAAGGAAAATTTCAATCATCAAAATGAAATAAAACCGAAGCTGGGCAATGCTGTTTTTAATGAAGACCGTTACAGGGAGGAGTGGCGTTTCCCTTCCCTCTGTCTGTGTGTGTGCGCACATCAAACCCTTTTCTATCCGGTCACAATCAGGGAGCTGCAAAATCTGTCTTTAATTGCAGATGTTGTAAAAATAATCACAGAGGAGACTAAACTAGCATTAAAAATGTGGATTCTTGACTTGTTGCCTTGGCGTGGAACATCTTTCTATTGAACTGCTTATAAAGCAGTAAACTATGAGTCAAAATTTCTTCAAGAAGATGTCTTTTCTTGTTATGGTTATTTTACTTCAGAGGGTGTTTCCTGACTTTGCCAGAAAAAGGAGATGCTGGGGAATGTTTGCTCTGTCTTAAAAGACAGCTTTGTTTTTAATTATCCTTGCTGCTGAATACAGTGAGATCTTTTTGCTTCCATGTTTTTTAGCTCAGATAAAATTCTCAGCATTTCAGCTTTTTTTTTTTTCCTCCTCTCCAGCTTTTTCCCATTTGAACCATTATTTATTACTTCTTTACTACCTTTCACACAGTTAAATGAAAATCTCGACGCTTAATGGTGAAAACACCCCAAAGGAATTTAATTTTATTTTAAGGATAACGTTGCCCTCATGAACAATCTGCCTCCAAACAATGAGAAATTGTTTCTCCAATCCTACCTACCCTCCTCCTCCTTCCTTGACTCTTCTGTTGAGTTTCAATCCCGCTATGGGAAAAGGGGTATTTTGTTAGTTTGAAATCAGATTGCTGTTGCCTTTTTAGTACCTTTATAAATCCAGGAACATTAGCTGAAATGAAGTCTAGTGCAAAATGTTTCCTTTCTATGGGACCTAACACATTGAAGGGTGCCAGTAGGTGGTCACTGTTCATAGACTTTAAAATGCAGATTAAGCTCATCTGAACTGTGCCAAACCTTTTTCAACCCTGCTGAAGTCCAAAATAAATTCACACCTCCTCATTTCTGTCCTATTAATCAATCAATTCAAGAAACTGCAGTCTGTGGTGGGTATCAGTCAGAGACTTGTCTGTTCACTTGGGCTGATGCACAGAATAAATGTTTTCATATATTTTAAAATTAATTTTATTTCCTGTGTCTATATTTTTAATTTTGTTTTCTTTTTCGAGAATGCAACTGTGACTACCTGTTGTCAGGAAGACCATAAATTTCAAAGTTAAAATAACATTATATTCCAGTATTTGTTTTTCAGGGGAAAAATATCAAAATAGCAATCTAAAAAAAATAAAGAGGAAACTGTGAACCCTGCTTAGTATAAATGTACAATAATAAGATTTATTTTTACTTTGGCTGTTTGAAAATTCTCTAAGTTTATGCCAACAAACATAGCTAGAGTCCTAGAATGATCATAATCCATCCCCACTAAGTACAAAGAATGGTTTCTCTTTTATGGAGACTTGACTTTCCAAAGTGAAATTGTTATGTGATACAAGGGCAGCATTAGCTAATATTAATGACCTCTAATTCTTTGCACTTTTAATATTCAGGTTTCCAATAGATTTACAAAGAGTTATTAGATAAGCATCTCAGGAGCCCCATGAAAAAGGGAAGAAATGTTCTGTTGAAAGGGGATAAGATCAGGGGAAATTTTAGGGAGAATTTCAGTTGATCAATATTATAAATCATCAAAGTATCTCCTCTTCAAAAGTTTTCATAGCAACTGCAACCATGGGATCATTTTAGCTGTACCTATTTCTTAAAAAAACCCAAACAACAACAAACTAAAAACCCAACCTTCTCATTTTCAAGAGGTTCCATTCTTAAATATTACAATGGTAGGTACCTTTTTCATTGATTTTTTGCATTATGGATGCTGTGTCCTTCTGTGACTGTTTTCATACCAGTTCTCCAGAAATTTTTTTTAAATGCAACTCTGAAAGGAAAAGCTTATAATAGAGATTATTACTAGAGTGTCTGTTTGGAAAAACAAAACCAAATATATTTTAGAATAAATTAATTGATTGAAAAATACTCATTTATTCTTTATTTGGAGAAGAGTGAGAAGAAATAACAAAATCTTCAAATATGAAAGCCCTCTCTTGTTCTTTTCAGTTGAAATGAAGGACAACTTATCCATTCCCTAGCACATGAATAGAATGAGACTTTACAATGGGACCATTTATGTTGTCTTTGTAAACCTAGTTATCAAGACTTGAATTATGTCCTAAAGCCAACGAAAGTCAGTGGCCCTTAGCTCTCCTGAAGAAAGTAAAGAATTTGGAATGTTAGGACAACTCTTATAGTTTAGAAATGACAAAGCATAAGACATTCCATAAAGACATTTTTCCATAAGACATTTCTATAAATACGCAGTAGCTTATCAAAATCCCAGCCCCTTTCAAAGTTCTAGAAGATGGAAGTGGCTAATTAAGAAACCCCAGGAGGTGCAATTAATTGTTTAACAAGGCTTCATCTGTCTGAAATAAGCTAGTCTACTACCGAGTTTTTTAGCTACCCTTTGCAACAACTTTGTCATGGTGACCTAATTGCCACAGCAAGATCTGAGTTTGGTAAAGCATGTTAAAGCTTCTTTTGACCCCATGGGAGAAAACTTCTGCTGGAAATATGCTCTTAAATTTTTTGTAAGTCTTCCCTTTTCAAATGTAAAGCTGCACGGGCACAATATAGTAGCAAGGCAAAAAGGAAATTATGTGATAGAAAGCAAACATGCAAAAGAAGTAACCACCAGAGAAAATAAAACCTTGGGAGTTGGAGAAATGTCTGTCTAGTGGAAGGTGCTAGCTAACAGACTACTTATGGAGTTGGGACCTTCCTCACTTTGTGCACATACAGCTAAAGCACCGACATTTCACTGAGGGTGCTCAGTGCATCATTCCTCATCATTCATCATGGAAGGGCTGTTCGTTCACCTGTACATTATAAAGTCACTGGAGGAAGCCAGTATCAAATCTAAAACCTATAATGAGATCTGATGGGTGAGAGTTGAAGGACTGCTGCTTTGGAAGAGACTGATAAAACATGGGACTAACAATGTAGGAGCTGTGCATTGCAAGACACTGGTGTCCAACCCGTGGTGAATACAGGATGATACGTGAAATTCTCTGTGGAAAAGAAATAACCAGTCATGGGTGACCTGTGTAGCTACAACATGGTTTTGATGTCCTCAGCTACCTGGACATGGAGGTGCATATAGATCTACAGTGGCATTCAAGGAACCAGGTCTGGCTCCTTGACCAGATATCTGCTTGGCTCAAACCTAGACTAAGAAATCTGCTAAGTCTTCACTGACATTTTTCATATCATGTCAAGTGATCAGATGCAAGCTCAGGTGGAGAAGATGGAAATTTGAACAGGAAAAGTAAAGATAACTGAGTATCAAAGGGAACTGTTTGTCCAGGAGGGGATTTAACAGTGAGGTGCCTTAAGGACTAATCAGCATTTATTAATGGCCTGTATACAGGTGGGTGGAGAATGCCACAGCTGATCACTGATGGGAACTAGAAGAGAGTTGTCAGTCTGCAGACAGATACAAAGCAAAAATCAGCAGAAAACAGGTGACAGTACAAAATGCAAAATCACCTGCTAACATGAGCTCTCCTGGAAGCTTCAGACTTTCCACTAGAGAAAGAAGGAGTAAGGAAGACCAACACTTTGTTATTCGTGGGGTAACTGAGGACAATCATGGGGTGACTGAGGACCATCAATTATGGCTCTTCTCGGTTGTAGTAAAAAGGGAAGACATGTCTAAAAATGTGTTTTGAAACTTTCCAGTAGCAGATAAGGAAATATAAAGTTCACTGAGTTATAAACATGCTGCTGGGCTTCAGCTGGAATGATGTGCTGCTCTGCTCACATATGGAAGGAAATAAGGTCTTTGTTTTACAGTCTGTGCTCCTGTATTTGTGGGGCCCCTTTGGCTGTGCAGTGCTGAAGGTGAGGGTGAAACCAATGGGTTGGCTTCCAAAGCCACTCTTGCGTGCCAGGAGTGTAAGTAAGGAAACCCTCACAACTGATTGAACATCAGATGTCAAAAAGATGTCACAAAGGACCAGACCTTCTGCTGTTAGTCATTGCAGACAGCCACTGACTTCAGTAGGGTGCCATCAATATCTGTTAACAAGTGTCTGGCCTGTGGTTTCTCTAAGAAATTGCTTGAGTTGTATGTTGAAATTGTTAGGCAAAAAAAATGCAGGAAAGAAACAGGAAGGTTATTTGAGGGCAATAGTTCCAGTGAATTCCTACTTGGTGGTAATAATGAGTATCAGCTTATTTTGTGGATATCTGTGAGGAAAACTTAGTTTTTGCAGTTGTTATCAGCAAGAGCTGCTTCAGACATGCTTGTGGTTGGGCTAGGGGACCAATGCTAATAATTCAAGTTATCCCTACTTAAGCTTTAAAAGGCTTCTATTGTGGTAAAATTGAAAGCTTCAGGAAATGTTTGCACAAACTCAGCAAAGAAGGGAAGTTGTCACTGGTTTCAGCTCCCTGTATAGCCCACATGCTAAAAATGACTAATGTTTGGAGATATATAGAGCTCTTACTCAAGGACACTTATCTGTAACACAGTTCTTATCCTACTGCCAACTGAGGAAACTTTGTCACTGATTTAAACGGTAGAATAATCTAAATTGTCCAATAATTTACTAAGAATTTAAAGTCTGTGGGGTCTCGTCTGCTGGTTATTTATGTTTGTTGGTACCATATTGCCATCGTTCCCCATTATCTTAAGTGATAGAGTGATAGCTTACAACCCTCACCAGATTATTTTTTTTTTAAATCACACCTATAAAGAAGGACAGTGCTATTATCCCTACTTTTCTGGTGAAATATGTAGCTAAGAGTGTCAAAGCTATATTAGGAACCTCACGCTGGTTTGGTGGGGAGAAGACGAATATAAACAAACAAACAAAAAAGGCCCTTGTGCAAGTCCTTGTGGAAACTTCCTACAAAACAGAGCAGCAATGAATCAAGCATAGTCCTACATCTCTAAGAGCTGTAATCCTTAAATCCCCTGGTGCAGGATCCCAGTCCATGTGAAGTGTTCAAGTTTGTGGCCAAATAGACATGAATCTCCATTTTCAGGTTCCATGGCACACTTCTGCCTTTTTCTCCTGAGAGAACAGAGCCTTGACAAAGACAGTGACAACCACCCACGTGTCATGAAGGGCTTGGAGGGAGCAATTCAAGTTTTGTGAAGTCAGTTGAGCCCCTGAATATTAGAAATACTTATATTCCCTCATTTTAGGGCAATCTCCCTACTGATAACTTACTCCTTTTTGGAACCACGTGAAAGATGCTAAACTGAGACCATGAAGAACTAAACTCTGCAGACAGCCAAAGAAAAGGGACAGAGCAACAAGAGCTTTGTGAAGGACTTCAGTCTGGCTGTCACCATTTTCACAAGAATCCCTGCAACTAATTGAGCCATTTACACTGTGTAAAGGCTCTGATTGGCCTGATGAAAAGGGATCCTTGCCTAGTTTGAGGAATTATGAGCCCACCCAAGAAACAGACTGTCAGCTTTTGGTTTTAAAATGAGATTCTTTTTTTTTGACTATTGAAAAATCCCCAAACAACAACAAAACAAACAAACAAACAAACCCCCCCCCCCCCAAAAAAAAAAAAACCAACCAAATCACCAACAAATGTGTAAGTTTTATGTAACTACAACTATGTATCTTAATACTGCACATAATCTTGAAATGAAATTACATCTTGTCCACAAAAGTTGACAGGATGGATTATAAGTGGGCCTTACAATCTGTTGAATTTTAAAGGTTTTTGAAGCATTTATGTAGACCTCATGGTTTTAGTTCTTATATTCTGTAAGACATTTGCAAAGTAAGTGGTGTCTTCTGGGGCTAGAGGACTGCAAGAAGGCTGGACTCAAATCACCCCTCTAGCCTCAGGACTGGCCCAAGGCTTTTCATCTCTGGGATGAGAAGCGGGAATGCTTCAATGCAAAACTGTTATGCTGTTTCCTAGTGAGTCTGGACACATTCATGGTGGACAAAGTAGCTGATTTGCAGCTACTGTATCCCTTAATTGTGAACATCTCATCTCTTTGAGCATATTCCTCTATCACACCATGACCACTGAACTTCTGGACGATTTGTGAGAATTGATATTCCAGATAAATATTTCAGTAAATTGAACAGTTTTTCACTGGCATATAAAGCAGCAAGAAGACACCTGATGTTCATTATCTTTTATCATTACCAGTCTTGTCTGGACATAAAAATCTCTATAAACAACAGTCAGCCTGTGGATTGTTTTAGCTAATGTATCATCATTACTTCAGCCATAGTCCTCTGCCATCAGTGATAAGTAGGTCTCCAGGAAGAAACAAAATACAGTGCTAGAAATTAAAGCAAAAGTTTCTGAAATCCAAAGTAATAAGGGGATCAATCTTTTAAAAAAAACCACTGGAAAGAGGAGACAGCTGAGGGACTCACCTGGTCACACCTGAATCTCATGAAAGAGATGATGGAAGAGGATACTGGTCAACTTATCCTCTTCCTCTATCCTCTAAGAACACTTACTAGCTTATTGTAACAGGAAGGAGTGCTAAGGGGCACGACCAATGTAAATGTGAAACCATTCCATACAAAGAGGACTAAGGTGAAATCAAGGAGTTAGAGATTTGCAATAAAGTTTGATTTTGACAGTAGGCAAGGTCTTGGAGACATTAGCAGAGGATGAGATCACAAAACATCTGGAAAAATACTAGCTGATATAAAGGAATCAGGATAGTTTCTGGAAGAGAAAATCATGTCTGACAAACAATGGAATTTTTGGAGACAAAACAGAGGGCAGATGAGAAATTATATGGTAAGTTTTTTAAGTGCCTTGCATTTCATGAAGTTCCTTAGCACTTTGCCAGCCAGTAGATGTAATGATGTATCTTGAATGGTGGTGCATGTCTTCATTAAATAAATAGAAGTCTTACACAGAGATCAAAAAGTGAGCATAATTACGAAAGTGAGAGATTAAAAAGAAAGAGTTGTTTATGGAACAACCCAGTTTGACTGCTACTTCCTGATTGTTGTTCCTGAATAATACTCAGGTAACAAAACTGATCAGAGCTGAGGATCAGTAACCAGGGGCCAAATCGCTGACTAAAGGTCTTTTCCATTCTATTTTGTATTGGTTAATTGTCCTTTCCTTTATATTTCTAACAGGTATAAATATTCTTGGTACTCAGACACAGGACAGCCTGTTGCTTTGAGCTGAGGTCCATAAGTAGCCCGAAAGCTGTTTTCTCATGGTGACTCATAGGAACTGTTTACACCACAGACAGCAGCTAACTGCTTGGTTGTGTAGAAAAAGCTGCTGAGTTATGTAGAGATAATAGCTCAGGTCCAGTATCCTGTAGGACCTGGGTGGTATGGAGCCCAAAATTCAGTCAGCTCAGTCTGTGTATTGCCTGCTGAAAAAACAAGTACCTGCCTTCAAGAGGTATACATAAAATAATCATCTGTAGTTCTTACATAGTTAATGGAGAGAAATAACTGCTCCTGAATATGTACAGAGGTTAACCCATTTTGCTTGATTGAGTATCTCTTCCTCTGTGAGTGCAAAGAAGTAGAAATAAACTATTGGGTATGGCAACTGTGTAGGATCCAGTCAACTCACCACGTTCTCATGAGGAATGAAAAATGAAAAAGACCCATGTGCCCAAGTTTTATATAACAATGACATCATGCCTGACAGTCTCACCAAGACCCTGGTCCTGAGGTCTACACAGCCTCAAGGATGTTTGACTCTCCATTGCCTGCAAGGGTTCCCTAATCACAATGTCAAAGCCGGGCAAAACGTGGTCTCCCTTTCCTCCACAAACCTAAACTACTGTGTGTCCTGGAATACACCAGTTGCTTTATGTTACCAGGGGCAGGATCTGTCATCCCTGCTCTTTTCCTAACCACTAGACTCTTGTTTTTGTGGTGGATTTTTTTGTTTGTTTGTTGGTTGGTTGTTTTTTGATGGTAGTGGGGTTTTTGGTTTGGTTTGTTTGTTTGTTTGTTTTCTTCTACTCCACAGTTGACCAGGAAAAAAAAAAAAAATTGCTTTGTGGTGTACTGGTCAAAACGTTGTGGAAAATGTGAGTTCATGTTTGCTATAGACAATATCTTCCAGTTTTTACAGCTTTTAGCCTCTTAGGATGAAGGTGGATACTGTCAATGCCCTCTCTGGAAGATTTAGTGGAGACAAGGTCACATAGTCTTAGGAAAGGCTAGAACTTTGATCACAGCAAAGTTTAATGATGCATTTAAGAGTCCAGAAAAAAAAAAAAATCTGATTAAATAAAGGTGCATATATATCCAGAAAAATATATGGTGTAGTTTGTTCTCTGTGACAAAAAATGGGATTTAAGTAGACTGGATTTCATTCCAGGATGACTGCCTCTGCCTCTCAGCTAGCCAGTTGTCCTGGGCACAACCCTGGGCTAATACAGCTATAATAATACCTTCATTTCTGGAACTAGCTTATTTGGTTATTTCCCAGTTATTTCTTCCCTGTGCTGCTTTGCATACCACTGACATGCTTTGAATTGTGCATTAATTCTTGTGCTCACTCTCTGCACGAAGCATGTTAAGTATGGCACACGTTGATCAGGTTCTAATAAGACAAAATGAAAATAGGTGTTCCCAAGTGTCTAATACTAAAATCTTGCGAAGGTTGTTAATCAGCACATGGAGGTGCATGGACTGATTTCTTTTACCTTATCTGTTCATTTTTGTGTCTGTAATGTCATCACAAAATCATTGTTTCCTATGGTTTTCCATTTACTTCCTTTATTTGTTCAAGGTGGAAATAATACAAAAGAAGACTTAGCTGCAAAGTTAAAGTATTTCTACCCTCAGGACTACATACAGAAAATATAAAGGACATTTGAAAATTAAATTCTACAATTTTCTCTGAAGTAGCCTAAAAGGAGTCTTGTGGATCATCAAATCCAGCCACATGTTACTTCAGCCTTCTGAGTAACATAATCTGTTCATAAATTTAGTGTGCTCCTTCATAAAAGTGGTTAAGTTTCTTGCCATAACTACTCCTATGGGAAGGCTGCTTCAAAACCTCACCTCACTCTTCTGACTGTTTGAAACTATCTTCTAATGTCCATCTGAAGTTTATTCACGGCCAGTTAATATCCATTTGTCCTTATGCCAAAAATCATCCTGTAGTTTAAATAGTCAAATAATCTTTTAGCTTCTGTTCTGATACTTAAAATAAGCAGTTGTGTATGCAGTTCCACACTCCTTAGATGATCCCAGTGCTCTTCTCTGCACCATCCTTATTTCCAGTTCACCTTTCTTGATCACAAGTGATCTGAATTGTGACTACTATTCTAGAAGTGAATAGTTTTGCACCTGTGCAATTGTAGTCACCAATCCTACAGTTTCTAATTTGGTTCCACTGAGTGAAGACATGTCAAACAGATTCTGATTTTACCCAGGCTGGTTTGTGTAATGAAAACAATTCCCAGTATGTTTCCACAGTGATTTCAGCTCCATCTAGATGAGAGACAGGCTTAAAAAACTGTAATAAAAACAATCCTCCTCCATCAAGTTCTCATCAATCTACATTAGGATTTAAGTGTCTTTGTCTTTGATTTGGCTAGAATGCAAATTGCGTGTTTGCATCTGAACTGTTTAAGAGTTATGGCTCAGGGACACAAGTTAGCATGCTTTTGTAAGTTACCATGTGCCAGCTGAGCTGCCACAGTTGACTGTATTTGTTGCAAATGTGATATAATGCAATACAGTTTACCTCTTGGTGAAAGGGGCTGAAGCTATGCGGCATAAACTGTTGGATGCTGCAGATGAGGATTGGAAATCATCTCCACAAAATGACTAACTTTAACAAGCTCCAGACTAAGGCACACAAATTTAATTTTCATATGAACTCAAGCTTCTCTTACAGTTGATGTGTATCTATTCAGTCATGAAGAGATGGAGTAGACAATATATTAAGCTGGACCCTTGTCTACTAGTCAAGTGTCCTATCCTGGTAGTTGAGAGAGGGAGGGTCACTTGCAGGTAACATTTTATACCCACTTAACTTCATATTCCCAAGTTATCATCTGATCCATAACTTGTTACAGTGCAATAAATCAGATATATGTTCATGTGGTTTTGGTGGAGCTGAACCTAATATATGGATCAAGGGTCAGCTGCAGTAATAACTTTTTCAAGTATTTTTAATATGTGTTGTGTCTAGGTAGTGACTACAGGTAAAATACTGCTCTCCTTTCTAATGTTTTTTGAGACCAAGTGATGCAAAGTTCTATTTGGCTATGTAGCTATCGATGCAGTGTGTTGGGCGGAGACTTTGGATATTTCTAGTTATCTGCATGTAGCTGTCTGGCTTCCCTCCCTGTGTAGTGAGAGGACACAAAGTTGATGTGGTCAGTGTAACCAATGGAGTCTAGTAAGCACTTCAGCTCATAGTAAATATATACATATTATGTGATTCTGCTGCCTGCTGCCACCTGAGGCATCCTAAAGTACCTCAGTAGTACCATCCTAAAGTATCTCAGCTGCTGGTCCACTAGGACCCACATCCTGTCTAGCAGCCTTTGTGTGTTTTTCTTGGCTAGCCAAGGCATTTCATGCTCAAAATTAGATCTCCATTACCTATAACATGGTCTTAGAGAGCTACTTGTAAGTTTTTGCATTTATCTTAACCTCAGAATTAGTTCCACCCTGTGGATATACTCAGTGTTTATCACAAGCAGGCCTTGCACTGCTTTTACATGAATGAGGGAGTGCTATACTGAGCCAGGGGCTTTGGAGAAAAACTGAGGAAGGATTGCCCAGAAAGGGACCTCTGTGCTCTCCATATCTGGAGGGATCTTGTTTAAGAGGTTCCTCTGTCGAGCAGTACTTCCAAGCAAACCCACATCCTTTATTAAGCAGCAGAGGTCCTGGATGCTCCCAGAGTTTCCAGCCATTCTGTCATTGCCTTGCGCAAAGATAGGGACATACTGACTCTTCTTGCCCCTCAGAGTCATTCAAAGCAGGTGCTGTTGGAAAATGTTCTTTTTTTGTTGTTGTTGTCCTTGCCATCCTTTGAAAGTGTCATCCAAAGCCTTTAATCCAAGTCAAGCCACAGGTCAGAGTTGAGAAATGGTTTGTAACTGCAATATTTTTTCCCTGTGTGCTTCAAATAAGAAAAAAAAAAACAAACTCAAGAAAATGCTTTTCTACCTTCCCACCCTTTTCTACAATTTCTTTTCTCATTTTCAAAATGATTTGATTTGATTTCCTTGAAATATTGCAACACACACAAAAAATTGCTCCCCAGCTGAGAACTTTTTATATCAAGTTTCAGCCCTTTTGCTCTTGCATTTTTTTTTTTCAGGAAAAGTTACAAAACCCTGAAAACAGGAGGGTTTATAATGAAAGTGCTGGCAGGGCCTTAGCTGTAGCATTTCCAGATGTGGTGTTGCAATTAGGGCTGGGCAAATAGAGTTGGATAAGATCAGAAGTGACCCAAAGTTTTGTCAAAGCCTTGAACTGAACCTGAAAATCTTTAGGGGGTTGAAAATGTTTGGCTGGGCTTTCCTCTGTGTTCTGGGGGGTGTTATATCCCACTTTGAGATGGAATTCAGCATGAAGAACATTTTTGCAGCATGGAACAGGGCTTTTGCTTCCAGTCACAGGTAAAATGGGAAGTACAGAAGTATTCAAAAACAAGGCTAACCTTCCCTTGTCCCACATCACCAGTGTTGAAGTATGACGCTCCTTGCTTCAAACACCTCCAGACTTTGGAAACCTTCTAGCACCTAGGTTGTGTAGTAAACCAAAACAAAACTCTGGGTTTTGCATAATTTGAGAGTTTGCATACAAATACGATTCTGGGTTAAAGCTCTGCAGTACAAGTTTCTCTCACAGTAATTGAGGGACCTTATTATGGCTCCAGATATGCACACACATCCTGCTAAAGGCTATAGGACTCCTAGGTGTGTATCCACAGCAAGGCTGAATGAATTTTATGTTTTCCTTGGTTTTTCACTTCCTTCTTTGAGTCAGGAAACGAAATGGATAGTAGGAAAACTCAGTATCTTCCCAGAAGGTACTTTGGGGTTACTGCAGTGGATTTGCTGTTCTGCAGCAGACAGAGCATGGGGATTTGAGAGAGGTAAGAATAACATGGAGCAGAGTTTGTCTCCGTCCTTTGATATAGAAGCACTCGTATGGGCTTTGCACGTCAAGCTTTGCAGGAAGCAAGAAAACCAAACCAATACATCTCAGAAGTGATAATAATAGCCAGGGAGAGCCAAGCAATCTTCAAACCTGTAGTCGAAAACAGAGAAGTTTTCTCATACCTGGGTTTGTTTTTCCATGCTGTCACCCTGACTTGAAGTTTGAATCCCCTGTTTATATTTCCTGCAGGACTCTCCCTTCACGTCACACCATTTACTCAGTAAGGAAAACAAATCCCAGCAGGTTTTTGAGTTTTCTGAGGCTTGTGTGACATGCTACTCTCAATACCCATTTTGAAGCCATGTCTCCACTCAGCTAAGGTTTCTTACTTTCTCATAACACTCAGTGGCCCCCCTCTGCCATTGATGAATAGCTGTATATATTAAAAAACAAATTAGCGAGTAAGAGCTCTCCGACAACACCCAGGTGCTGAGGAAGTTATATTTGTGCCTCCAGAGGTGACATGTTTTCCCCCTCAGATGATACCTGATCTAGTGTTATGGTATTGTGTTAACTGAGCATTATCGTGCTCGGAAGAGCCACAGCTCAGATGAGACATAAATCTGACCCTGCTTGCAGTGAGCACTTTAACCAGGGGGAATTCTGTGGAGAAGGCAGTAGGGGTGACAAAGAATGGAGCGGAACAGCGATTTCTCTTACTGTAGGCTGCCCTTTACCAGGATTCCTCAGGAAGGTTTTTTTCCCTTTTTACAGATGTCCCCAAAATACTGCTTCCCACCGTCACACTCAGAACCTCCCATAAACGTAAAATACTCCTGCTGCTTCTGTGTTATGTTCTCAGTTGCTAGAATGAGAATACAAAGGGGAGTGAGAGCGGAAAGCCATTAGACCTCTCACTTCCCCACACATGCAAAGCATGATAGCGTTCTTACCATCTCTTGTAGCAACTGGGGCCCTGGTACCTCCTGAACCTGCCCACCACAGCTATGTTACACCAGCTCCCACCTCCATGTCTTCAAAGATGCCCCAGCTTTGGTAGCTCAGGTACTCAGTGCTGGGAGGGCTTGATTTTTTGCTAGAAAGGTTCTGCCTTGCAGAGCTGACAAAGACATTGCATGCCTCCAGATATGTGAAAAACACACAAATCCTCCAGGATTTATTTCTGGGCTGCATTTATCAAACAAAGGAGAAAGCTGGATCTTTGGATCCCTGCCATTTTAAAGCTCTGAAGATTATTTCTGGTTACTGAAGTTTGACCTCTGCATTTCAAGTTGGAGCCTGTACTCCCTGGCCTAAATCTAAACCAGTCTGTAGCGTAGCTGTGGTTTTCTTCCAGGGTCAGCAATGGCTTAAATCCATGCCCAGCTCAGTAAATTGGAAATGGCAGAAGAAGATTCTAGGGTGGTGGCCTGAGAGGAAGATGAATACATCAATCCCAGATAATTACTGCTCTTTTAAAAAAATTTAGGATGTCTTAAACCTGTTTTCACGTATTCATATATTTCAAGTATTAAGCTCAAGATAAGGCTACATGATTAAAATGGTTCCCTTCAGCTTTAAAAATCTATGAAGGGTTTGCAAAATTGGTTAGCTGTGTTTGAAGAGTGTTCTGGAAACCTCAGGGGAAAAATATTGCAGCATAGAAAACCAGTTGTTTTTATTCAGGATATAATGAATGGACAGTAGAAATACTTTGCAAAATAAGCCCCAAACCCTGTGTTTCAGAGGCATTGCATATTCTATTTAAAATACATTTTTTAGTATTTTTTTTTATTGTTTCCTTGCCATAGTCATCTGGGTTGAATTACAGTAAAAGAAAGGAAATATATGAATAATGACAATTAGCAAGCTGGTCATCTGTCCACCTCCAAATTCAAACCAGGATTAACTACAAACTTTCTAGCAATTGCAAGATTTTATAATTCAGGTCACTAATGAGCATATGGTACAGAGCTAGATCAGATACCTGAGGAACACTACTGGGCATATTTTTCCACTTGGACTATTTTTCACTATTGGAAATAGTTTGTGAGCATGAACAAGAGAATACCCAGTTTACTGTAGTCATGTCTATACCATATTTCTTTAGGTTGTTCGTGAGAAGCTCATAGAAGACAATGTCAAAAACCATATTAAAGTCCAGATATGACAGATGGATTTTTAGCCTATTATAAAGTGATATTTAATTGGTTTGCCTTGATTTATTATTGAAAATTTGTCTCAGATATGCTTTGTAATTTTCTGTGATTTTTATGAATTGAGACACAGATATTTTTAGGCTTCATTTTTAATGAAGAACAATACATTTTAAGATTCCAGGAGTTGTCTTGCAATTGATGTTGAGCAAACAGATACACAAGTGTCAAAGTCTTTTTTTTCCCACCTTTTTTCAAAGTCAGACACTGAATTTGATCTAGTTGTCTGTAATCTCACCTATGTTTCAGGAGTTATTGTAGATATCATCTAATAGCTGTTTTCTCACTGTTTGCTACTCTTGAGCTTTCCGGAATGAACTGGACAAATATTTTTGCCTATTAGAACTGTACTTCTAAATTTCATTTCCTGGGAACCAAATCCAAAATTAATACCTATATAATAAAATAATAATAAAAGCAACATATATCACTGATGGTGCTTTCTGCTTTTCTTGTTCTTTATATGTTTTAGTAGATTTTTATCCTAATAGTGCTTGCTAAGTAGAAAAGTAGTATCATCAAATAGTTATCTGATTTGTTCCTTTACACAGGAAGAGAGATGAAGCCTAGAATAGGCTTTCAAAGTGCCTGAGTCCTATGCCTGCATTTTCTCCCAAAATAGTTGTATTGAACTGTTTTATTTAAGGCAAAAGTACTCAGCATTAACTTAATGGCCCCTGCTGAAGTCAGCATCATCATCATCAATGCTGAGTGCATTCAAAGCCTTGACTCTTGATTTTGGTGGTTTTATAACTATATAATATATACATACATATATACCATGTCAAAAAATAAGATTTATGCCTTTTTACTTCTCTTGACTCATGACAACAGTATCTGTGATCCATTTTCTATAGGCAAGATGACGCAACCACTTTGTTTTGTAGGCAAGAGAATTTAATAATATGGGTATGACAAGAGCGTGCCAGTTAATCTCAGGGTCAGACAGTATGTCCTGTCAGTATTTAGGTTATGCACCCTTAATGTCACTAGTTTAGCAGGAGGTAAATGGATCCAGGCTTTCCCTATTGCAGGATGATAGGGAAATGTCATAGACTTTGAACTTTGGGTTTGCTAAGCAAAGGATGTTGTCCCAAACATCATGTTGGACCTGGAGCATCAGATGAGCACCATCTGATCTGGCTAAAGGACTCCTGGGATGGCTTCTTCCTTCAATACTACCCAGAGCTTTTACTTGCCAACTGTGGGCTGCCAGCAACTGAGCAAGGAACTACTCAGCCTTTCAGGAATTTCCCCTTACTGGACTGAAAAAAAGTTCACGAACAAACTTTCTTCTGGTACAACTCAGTGTCAGACCTTGAGATTGACAGGTATGAAGATATGTGTTAATGTTTCTCAGATGCACATATGGAATCATAACAGAAAATTCTATAGGTAAAGACTTCTCAAGTCATTTAAAGCCAGCTCCTGGCTTCCTAGGATGACAAGCATCTTTACAACAGGCAAGGTGAGTATCTGATAACTTTGAATGCTTCAGAAGTCTGGATATGAGCTGAAACAACTGTTGCTGCTCTGGTTTCTATTATCTCAAAACTCCATTTTCCAGTTCTCCTAAAGCAATACAAAAAAAGCCCAAACTCAACAGTTTTTCCTAAAGTAATACAAAAGAACCCAAACTCAGCAATTTGTTGTTGTTGTTGTTGTTGCTGTTGTTCTCAGAAGCTGCAATTTCTTGCTCATGTATCACCATGCTAACCACTGTAAAAAGATGGAACAGAAAGACAGAGCCTTCTGCAGAAAGCTTATCTAAATACAGAAGAAGAGATGACAGGTGGACAGAGACAGGGAACAAAAGGAAGCAGTGATGCTCTGATGAGATGACTGTGAATTCAGAGACTTGTGAACTGGATGGATGGACTACAATGTAGGTGGAAAACTGACAGGACCACTGGGCTTACAGAACAATGGTTGTCAGCAGGAAGTGCAGTGGGCAACCAGTTGCTAGCAGTTTTCTTTAGGGGTCAATTGTGGGGCTGATAGTGTTGAACATCTTATTAACAGCTTTGAAGATGGGACAGAGAGCACCTTAGCAAGATCATGGATAACAGTAAACTAGGGAAAGTGACCGGTATAGTGGAAGGTAGGGATGCTATTCAGTAGGAACATGACAGGCTGAACAACAAGTTGCATTTCAGTCCGCGACAAACCCTTTCAGCAAGGGTCCCTTCCAACCTACGCTACTGCTTGACAGTGGTCAGCACAATAGGCTGCTGGAGCCTGAAATCTCATAAAGATTTTTTTTTTTTTTTTTTTTTTCTTCCCATGGAATTAACCTAAGGGAATTTTTGGATAAGGAATTTTATTGTTTCATGAGAATTTGTCTGTAAAAACACATTGAAGCTGAGAGATGGGAACATACTTGTTCTACTTTGTCTCTTGGCTTTGGAAATCATGAAAAACAGCTCAACATAAAAGATCTTCTGATATAAAGGATATTCAGAACTTTGCTTGGTTACTCCTGCACTAAGCCCAGACATTTGTGATTGGGTGTAATTTATTATTGGGAGTCATGGGCTTTTGGAAATAAGAAAGGAAGGGGTAATGGCTGTTGTTGACAGAACAAAGTTTCATAGCAACAGTCCAGTGTAAAGTGAACCTGGAAATATGTGCTGCTCATCCTTTCTACTCCTGCTTTGCACTAGTTTTCCCTTGAAATGGGTATAAATTGATTTTAATGGGTTTTAAGGTATACAAGTGTAAGTGACAGGAGATAGGCAATAAAACCAGCACATAGTTATACTAAAAATACTGCTGTTTGTGAAGGTGAAAATATTTTTTTTTAATATGCAGGAAGAATTTAATACTTGTGACAGCACATGGGGATTATGAATATAGAAAGTGGAATTTTCAGTGGAAATTTTGCCTGAGATACAGTTTGAAGAGCTGCCTACTGTTGATCAAGTAGCCTCTCATACGTTCCACCACGCTAACCTAGACTGACTATGATCTTGCTCATTAACTCAGCAACTACTTTGCTGAAGGGGAAACGCAACGAAGGCAGAATTTCAAATGGATTCAAGGTGCTGGTGACTTTTACAAACTGCACAGGCACCTTTTAGCGGTTAAAGGACATGTTTATTTCTTGCAGTACTGGTTTGATTAAAACAATTCCACTTGCAAGTATGTAAAAGGTGGCTTTAAAACCATGCCTGAACACCTGCAGATCTAAAGCCAGTCAGGTTGTTTTCAGCAATCTTTTCTAAGTCTGTTTAGCAACATCAGGCTCTGTGTATGTGCGTGCACTTGTGATGCTTATGGATGCATTACAGAATCATAGATTAGTTTGGGTTGGAAGGGATCTTCAAATGTCTTCTACTCCAACCCCCCTACATCTCCAACTCGAGCAGGTTGCTCAGAGCCCCATCCAACCTGACCTGAAACGCTTTCAGTGACGGGACATTGACCACCTCTCTGGTCAACCTGGGACAGTGTCTCAGCACCTTCGTTATAAAAAATGTCACCCTTACATCTAGTCTAAATCAACTCTCTTTTAGTTTAAAACCACTGTCTCTTATGTAATTAGTTAAGTCACGTACCACTACTTGTAAGGTGACTGACCTTTATGACCTTCCTTTCTGGTGCTTATAATACTGTCATACTTCATCTCTTGGAAGAGAAATTTTGGAATCTCTTTTTTAAGCTTTAGCAAGCCTAGTTCTAATATTTCTGAGAGTAAAGCTGCGGGTGGGAGAAGGGAGAAGTGGAAGGAGAGAGGGGATTTGCTGTTTTGTTTGTGTGAATTTCAGGCTTGGCAAAGAGACTAACATATTAAACTGAAAAGAGAACATAATCTGAGACAATGGAAAGATGAAGAACAGATTAGTTCAAGAATCTTAGATATGAAAAAACACTGAGTGTGAGATCCAGTGGGGCTCTGACATGAAGAAAGGGGAGAAATGGATCTTTTAGGAGGAAAAATGTTGTAAAAAAGGAAAAAAGGAGCTAGGAGAGGAAATTATGACCCTTGTTTGTTGAGAAGATTTAGGAATCAAGGGAAATAGGACATCTAGGAACAAAACTGAGAGGACTTCCAGGAGACTGGGAGAGGATTACCAAGAGCCCTTAGAGGAAGATAGGAATGGCTTGAGACTGTGACAAAAGCTACTGAGAGTGGAGACAGGGACTACCTTGGGGATATATATATGGGACAAGTAATCAGGGATGTGAAAAGGACAGGGTTGGGTGTGCAATAGAGGACATGGGTCTGTTGAGTGCACTTAGGATGCCAAGGTTCATGCACCCATCTGAGGATGTCATGGTTGCATGTATGAGCCCATATTGTCATGACTGATACTTCTCAGCCCCCGGAGGACCTCAGGATTACTCACAGCAAGCAACAAGTAAACCTTACCCTGAGCCTGGAATCCATCTGACTTTATAGCTTCACAATGTATATGTTGGCATCTGAGCCAAGTTCACATTACAGTTCTGAGGGATAAAATAGATGCTTGAAAAGCGTATCTCATCTGAAGTTAGTCACCAGTCACTGCAAGAATTTCTCCTTCTTAGGTGACAATCTTCTGTGGGACTTGTTGTCAACTGTTGCTGCAGCCCATGAGGATCATGGCAGGAGACAGCCAACATGCTGATGGCAACATCTCCAAATGATATTACATGGTCAAACTTCTGTTTTTTATCTAGCTGATAAATAGCTTTGAGAATTACAGGCACCAGCTTCCTATGTTGAAAGAAAATCCTTGAAGTCACAAATCCTGACATATTATGTTTAAAACCAGTTTTAAAATGAGAATAAAACCAGTGGTTGATGGTGAGCTGATCTGCATTCTGAGATGACCTCTTCAGGAAAGATCAGTTTGATTTTGCTGTTGAAATATCTCCTGTTGACAGATACACCATATAAAATTTCAATCTGGGAAAAAGTACGAAATGAGCTGAGTGCCTCACAGCAGCTCAGGTGCTGGTGACCCTTTTGATGCAGAAATCTTCTGTTCTGCCTCCATCAACTGTGTCACCCCTCTAGGTACTGGGTTACACAACATTGGCCTTTAGCCTGGAACAAGTCGACAGGCTGGTCTTTATAAATCTTTGATGCAAGACCACAGCTGACATTGAAGCCTGCTGTGGAGTTGATAATTATGTCCAATGTTCTCCATTAAAATACTCCATGAGTTAAGGTTGCATAAAGCCACTGTGTTACAGGATTTTGCTGTGCCATGTACTTTCTATGACAATTTTAGGAATGAGGTATCTACATTGCTGTTGTGCACAACATTTTGCGGTTCTATGGATGATTTTTAGATTGTCAATTAATAATGTGTTACAAAGGGGATAATAAATGCATGTAAGTTCTTTGATCCATGAAGCAACTGTGTCTGACCCAGGAATTTTTGCAAGGATTTAACTGTGCAACAGGTCTTGGGTTAGGGCTTTCTCAGTTGCTGCAAGACTGTGGAGTGCAGTGATGAACAGAAATACCAGCTAGGGCGAAACACCATGGGAATATGCATGTGCATTGCCAAATCTCCTCAAAGATATCAACAAGAGATAGAAACTTAAAACAGTATCAGTCAGGTCTTGATTCAGTGCTCATCCCACTGGTTCACCCTCAGATCTGTGTCCAAAGCATCAAACCAAAGAATTTTTCAGCTCGTCACACTAGGCCAGCTTTCCTCCTCTCTTAGCACAAAAGAAACCTAACAGTTTCAGCGGGTATGCCAAAAGGATCAGCTGCAGCACCCCTTACTGTTGCAGCCTCCTGCTCCTCTCAGCATAAAATCCCATGTCCGAGGGCTGACTGGAAACATATGGTGCAATCCCATGTACATATGAATTTAACACTAGAATAAAGATCACAAACAAGGCCAGGCTGACTGTCGTATCCATTTGCATACCTTTCACGTAGAAACTTGCTGAAAGCTTCCCCAAATTTTCCATCAGAATAGAGATGGTGCTTGGAGCTGTATAAATGCACAGAAAGAGAGACACCCTGACCCAAAGGTCTGCTAGTGTGAAAAAAAAACCCAGACAGATGGAAAAAGAAAGTGATGCTGGAGTTCTTCTCATTTTGTTTTGTTCAGGCTACCAAATACTCACTATGTCCCTGTACTTTCCCTGTTAATCTGTCTCTTGCATAAGATCGTGTGTTATTTGGGGCAAGTACTATTTTTCTGTTCAGTCTTAGCACAATTCTTTGTTCTAACAGCTTTCTGGTTTGGGTGTGAGGCTGTTAAGGGCAGTAACAATACTACCAACAGTTATAATTATCCTATTTTCCAATTTTGTGCTTTAACCTTGGAGTCATCTTTCTGGGCTCAGCTCATATTTGTGGAAGCTCAGGTATTTAAAAAAAAAATAAAATTAATTCCAGACAAATTGGCCTTTTTCCTATTCACTTCACACAGACAAGCATTAGCTCACAAATTACTTGGTCAGATAACCTTCTTTACCACTTCCAAGAAGAAACCAAGACCCAGTGAACGTATTATTGGGCCAAACAATATTCCCACCGTGACTCTATGGTGATGGGTAAGTTAGAAATTTTGTCAATTCTTGTACTGAAAATCCTGAGGGCGGCCATAGAAATCACCATCATTTTCAGCAGATTCCAGTGCCTCCAGCATCTGCAGAGAAACTCATTTGGCCAAAGTGCAAAAAGGAAAAGGGTGTGGGGAAAGGAAGCAATAATTGCTACAGCTATCAATGTCTCTGCCATTGCATGCTGGAGCCACTCCAAATAACTTTGCCTCTTTTGGAAGTCGCTGTTTACTCCGGTTGCTTTGTACTGCGCTAACGGCTCCAATAAATTCTGTGCTATTCCTATGGCTCAGGGTGGCTGTCATCTGAGCTTATGAATGTGAGATTTGTTTGGCTCTCCCCCCCACAAGTGATCGGGGTATAGAAAGTGCGATTATATTTGGGCAGAGGGAAAGAGATGCTGCGAGAAGGCAAACTGAACGGACATTGTGAATATTTATTTTTTTTAGATGGAAGGCAGTTGTATTTATGTGCAGTTGTAAAACAGAAAAGATATTGGGTTCTGGTGCAGGAATTATACACTAACTCCAAAAAATGTATACAGTGAGAGCTTATAATAGAAACTTATTCCAGCAGAATCATTTTTTTCAACAAACATGTAGATTGGCATGTGGAGCTTGCTGTGCTGAAGAGATTGAAGCTTGATTGTGGTTTCATATCTGGCATTCCTGAGTGAACAGAGAACTGTGGTCCTTATTCATAGTATTTCAGACTGGGGGTGGGAGAGGGGACGCTGCCATACAGAATGGCTCTTGGTTTTGCAGGGGATGGGAAGCCAGAGGAGAAGCAAGTTCCGCTGTCCTTCATTTTAACTCCTCTGCCCTCTGGATCTTTTGGATGCAGCAGTATTGAGGTAAAATGCCAAAAGAAAGTGGAAACTTTTGTCGTCCTAAATCATATCATATCAAATAATTTGCTAAAGCAGGCTTAACAAATGTAATTCATTATGATAGTACAGGAGCAGGTTCTTCTATTTCCATGGGTTTCCTGGGCTTCACATGAGGTGATCAGGAATGCAATTTGCTTATCCATGCTGGAGTAGAACATAATGTTATATACTTAGAGATTTCAGGAGAACAAGGCATTTTCAGCTTTGGTTTTTTCAATATTTGCAAGACTGAGGCCTCATGAAATAGGTGACATTTCCAATTTATATTACAAAACACTCTACCATGCCAATAGGGTGCTGCAAGGGGCCTCCTGTGGTAAAGCACATGATCTGTCAGCTGCTGAAGAGCTATGAAGCCATCACCTAAGCCAAGCTGGCATCACCATAAATATAAATATCTGTATAGTTATGTTAAGTACTATCTCTTTTTTTTCAGGGTCAGGGAGAGAGGGTTGCCGTGTCATGAAGTCCATCAACATGAAGAGCTAGAGATGTACTAGAGAGACATCATGTAGCATAACTCTCTAAAGAGACTCTGCCAGGAGTCCAGCTGGAGGAACTGAGTTTTAGGACTAGTTCAGGGCTCTTCAATCCTTCAGTGGCTCTAAGCTCTCACATTCCTGATACTTCCCCCTCTTAGTTTCTCAGGAACTGATGGTGAACGTGGCAAGTTTTTAATATTTTGCCCATTCAAATGGGGTCCGATATGTTTTAGGGCTCTACCTTTTTTGTTAATTAAGGCTCTGGATCACTAAAAAAATCACTTCCATTGAAAGCCTGTGTCCCTGATCTCATCCCATTTTAAATTGCTGGGGTTTTTAGGTTGGCATAAATTAATAATTTCTGTTTTCTTATCCTTTCAATGACCTTATCTCAGCTTTGCTTGTGTAGCTCATAGAGGCAATAGAAGATCCTTACTGGGATGTGATTCAAAAAAAGTGATGTTTGTTTTCCTGCTTCCTACTGGATTCACTGAGTGATGTACTGCTGAGGAAAAGCTGGCTAGCATTGCAAGCAAGGGACCTGGGGTATGTGCACTTTAGAACACCTGAGGCGGTATTTGGAAGCTTCAGAAACTCAGGGCAGAAAGGCCATAAGCAGAACTGATGATCCAGTGATTTTCAGAAAAGCTAAGATGCATTTTTTCCTGTAATACATGATGTCATCTTCAGTTCTACTTTGTACTCCACATCTCAGACAAAATGTGGTTTTTGTCAATCTTTGGATATGGGTAAAGAGTTGTTTTGTCTAATAGAAAGAAATTAAGTATTGTTCCACTGATGGGATTCATATCATCTAACTCCTGTGGTGTAGCTCTGCCCATCTAACCTAGTCACACTAGACTCACCTTATAGACAGTGGAAAGAAACCAGTATATCTAGAAGTGATTTCTGAAGCCTGTTTTAGACATTACCTTAGGCTGAGAGGACCAGTGCCCTGAAGGCATCTCTCCATTCCCATGGCCTACAAAAGGAGGCAGCCACCACCTGTGTTGCAGGGTTTAAAGAATCCTGTCCTTTCTGTCAGAAAAAGCCTCAACCCTTTCATAAAACAATTATCCTTCCCCTTAAAACCACAAAGTTATTTGTTACCATTCTCACTGTAAGATGGTTTTAGACCTTGGCAATCTGAAAATTTTAAAACTACATCTAATTTTTAGAGTAAATATACTCCAGGTCAACAGACGCCCATTTACACTTGAGCCTCCATTACTCTTTTACTCATACAACTCCTTTTCCTTCATAAGAGGGAATAAGCACCGATCTTCACTGCTGAAAACCAACCACTTTTAACTCATTTCAGGAGGAAACTTTAGTTAGGATTTTTAAAAAATTTTCTTAACCAAACCCAAGATGAACATAAACACTAAACCTTTCAGCTAGAAATATTTAAATGATGTCTGGAAATATCTGAAGGATGCATTCAGTGCCTTAAATTAGTAATCAGCTAGAAGTATTTTTTAGCTACTCTTATTCAAAATTTACTAAAGAAACTCAGATTCCGAAGCAACCTATGTACAAATTGAAATGTGAGTTTGTGTGAATATCTCAGAATACAATGGTGATTGTCATGTCTTATTTTTCATAAAGAGAGGTTTTCTCATTTTATAGTGCATCAAAATATGGTGCTGTGTTTTAACTTAGACTTCTGAAAGACAATACGGGGCTGCATATCCAAAAACACAGAACTGACATTTTTAAAGGGGTAAATGATATTGAGTCTTCAGAGAAAAAACTACAGAAAAAATTAAAGCAGTCTGCTTGAGTTGTCATTGAACATATGGACACCAGATGGCAACGGTGAAAGCCCTCACATGATTTGAATGCTTTGACTTTTCACAGTGGCCTAATTGTGATTAAGAACTGCCCTCTCTAACAATGTGCAAATCAATAACTCGTTTCCCTACATAATGAGGAGGAGAGCTCTTTAAGTTGCTTGGCTGGCCAATGATCAAGGATGTTGTTCTTGAGCACTGATTGCCCTTCATGGTATATTATTACTCATGGAAATATTGCTTCCCACTCTTCTAATGAAATTAGTAAAGACAAGTAAAGACAAGCCTCCTTTCTCAGCAGGACTGGTGCCAGTATTAGATGCAGGCATGACTGACTGGTCCCAAGGCAGATGCTTTCTGGTTTCTGACTGCTCACCAGCAAGCTGAAGTGGTACAGGACTAATGTTATCAGCCCATTTTAATGGTACACTTAGCTGTTCTCTGCTCATGAACTTGCTTTCACCATCTTTAGAGAGTGAATTTGTGAAAAACTGCCCCCAGAAGTAAGAATATGTGGATGACCTGTAGTTTATTTGGCCTTTTACTAACAGAGAGTTTTAAATCCCCAGTTCTTTCTGGGAAATCAAGCAGACAAAGTAGATCTGATAAGCCATTACTGTCCAACACAAAAGTTACAGTTGAATTTTATAACCGCGGTTAGACTGGATTTGTCCAAACAGAGTTAGGAAAGGGCTGGGTTAGATCCATACCATTAATGAAGTAAAGGTGATGACTGGAGAAAAGGTGAAAATAAATCCAAGGGTTTGAGAGAGAAAAATCTCAAGAGAAACAGCGCAGAGCATACAAGGTGTACTTCCTGGCAGGACTGAGGAAGTCCAAGAAGGCTGAAATCAGCAATGATCACAGAAAGACAGAAATGCT
Organism: Actenoides hombroni; assembly: GCA_024336885.1. Lineage (NCBI taxonomy): Eukaryota > Metazoa > Chordata > Aves > Coraciiformes > Alcedinidae > Actenoides > Actenoides hombroni. The sequence continues at coordinate 20,922,524 of WUAM01000395.1, forward strand.
CCACTATAGTTAATGAAGAGAGAGAAAACCTCCAGTTCAGTTAAGAGCTATATCATCTCTGTTACTGCTTGCCTCTTTACTCTGACTATAGAGGAGCTGAAGGCAATTATGCTACTAACTTTTGTGGCTCCACTGTGTGCCTAAAGGTAGGTGGGATGAATACAGGCTTTGGAACCATCTGTCAATTATGTATTTCCAAAATCTTTTAGTAATGTACTCTGACTGATGAGCTTTGTCATTGCTTTCCATCTTTTGACTGTGTAGTAAATGGTCTAAAAAGCAAGGATGAGCCTTCTCATGGCCAGGCCAAGAGCCAAGTGCCTAGGGCAGAATAGGAAGTTGTCTGGACAGGACCCTGATGGAGATCAGGAGGATATGATTATGAGGATTCCTGTAGCCTTACAATGTCCTGAGAAGTCATTCCCTCCATTCTTGTGATGTAATTGTGTGTGCCTCTCCGTCTCTCTGGTTTCCACTGATTACCTTAAGAAGACTAGTTTTCTTTCTCATTCGGTGCCCTCTGTGTCATCTCCAAGCCCTGACTGCCTGATGCCATGCACCAGGTACTCCTAACTGCTATTACTGAGCATGGAGCCTACTCGATGAAGGTATATTTCCCCACAGTTTTGCTCATGGGACACTGACTCTGGACACAGACGGACTGTTGCACTCACACCTGTGCTCGTAGCTGTGTGTGCACCATTTGTAAGGGCCAGAGCTTTGTAGCTCTTTGGGAAAGAAGATGTCTTGGTGTGATAGGTTCTGAGCAGCTGTACAAGTATAATTCACTTTACACTTTAATCCCCAAGCAACTTGCACTATTATTTTCTCTGCATCTGCTGCCTGAGCTCCTCAGATGTGCCTTGTCACTGGTGCAACAGAAGTGACTTAGTTCCTGTAGGTTACCCCAAGGACAACTTCTAGTATCAAACAGCCTCTCAGGGGTAAGCAGATCTGAACAGCGAGTTGTCTCAGCAAACTGCTTCATAGTTTCAGTCCCCAAATGGCTAGCTCTGTGCGTTTGACCTTGAGCATCTGGCTATATATAAATATATATATATACATAGACACACACTCTGGCCAGTTTGCTCTGTACTGCTTACAGTGCAGCTCCATTTAAGCTCTGTTTTAAATGCTTCCCAAGAGCCATGGTTTAAATTGAGTGGAGTTGACTACTTATATGAAAAGCCATCTTCTCCTGAATCCCATCCATATCCTGGCAAGTGTCTGCCAAGAATATTATTCCCACCCCCTCCTCTCATGAAATATGCATATAAAATGCCCCCTGAATGGTACCTAAAAAATTCATAGTTCCTGACCACATTATAGTAATGCGCATGGTGGAACCTAGGAGTGTAAAAGATGCTTTGTGACTCTGACAGAGATGATGCCCTATTCAGGAAATTAATATACAGGAGAAATCTAAACATACAGGCAAGATTCATGTATATTATTCTGTAAGGGTTATTCATGTCTTTGGAAAAAGTGCTGGAGCTGTACTCATTTACAGTATTTAGTGTGTTTGATAAATATTTGCAGTTCAAAGCTAGAGAATATATATATTAGTATACGTGTACACATGCAGTGAACATACACATATTTTACTATGAGGTAAGAGATTTTAAACTGCATTTCTTTTAATTGCAATCTCATTTAGTAATAGGAGAAGAGTAGCCCTGTGGTGGATACATAAGCTTTTTCTTAAACAAAAGTGACCTGAGATTTACAGAATTTAGAATTTATAAATATTTCCCAACAAAAAATAATTGAGGGACTGGAAAAAAACACTTCATTCTCTCCTTCTGAATTTACTGGGAATTTGGGGAAAATGTTTGGCGTTTTTTTTTTAATTTTGAAAAACAAAGCAGAAACCAGTTAGTTAGAGCTCTGTAACAGAGATTCACGTTTAATTCCCAGACACTCCACAGGGAATTGAGAACTGGGAAGCTATCACTTTTTCTTCCTATTAAGTTTTCGATCTCTAAAGTGGGGATAATTGTCTATCTTTCTTTCTGCAGGGAGCTGAATTGACATTCTTGTCCTGGCATGCTCTGATTTTTAAAGCTTCAAAAAGTTCGGCCTTCAGTAAAGGTCAGTCCTGCCCTTATTTATTAGCTCCAATAACCTGTTTGGGGTGTTTGGGGATAAATGACTCATTATTACGGTAACACTTAGGAATCTTCTCTGAGTTTGCAACCTGTTGGGGAAGGCCCTGTATCTACATGTAATAGGAGCCACTGGCTGCCCCAAGGAGTCTTGCAGGCTAAATGAATTCAAGAGGGGAAGGAAGTCTGCAATTTGTTTTTCTCATTTAGCAGGAGAACAGAAGCACGGAGGTATCAGATGAATTGTTAGGGATCATACAGGCAGGCTGAAGGAGAGCCAGAACCTAAACTAATATCTCCTGTCTCCTAGTATTGTGTTTGTCCCATAAGATCTCTTTTTTTTTTTGTAATTTTTTTTTTCCTGCTAGTGGAGCCTGCATTTCAATTAAAGATGTAATTTTTCACTGCAGTCAAGACCTGTCAAAGGATGGGAAGGAAAGACTTCTAAACAGAAAAACACCAAGGGTGGCCTGTATTGCCTGCTCGGTCTCATCTTGCAGCAGTCACTATTACTAATCCCTCCTTAATGAGGGAATGGACGAGCTACCAAATTCACATAGAGCTCATCGGGAAGGACTCACCTTATCTGAAAAGCCACTTTCTGCAACATGCCAAGCTCTGCATCTGCACAACAATATGTCAGACTTAATAAAACAAGCAGGGAGAGTGTGAACGTGTCCACTTAACAACAGAGCCGAGGACAAGTGAATAAACACTCCTCTGTGTGTGCGTGTGTGTGTGCGTGTCAGAGTTCAGTGGGTGTTAGTCCAAAAGGCATCTGTCTCCTCCACTTCTGAAAAGAACCAGCATGCTGCATCTCTGAGTCCTATAACCATTGCACAGCAGCCAGCATGATATCAGAGCTCCAAGAGGCCAATCAATGCCTGGCTTTCCTCCCAAACCTTATTAAAGCTGACTAGAGCTGTTTGCATATCATTTTCCAGCAAAGCGATTTGAATTTGTGATTAGTTAAAATAAATTAGTCTTTCTACTTTTTTTTTTTAATTTTTTTTTTTTTTTTTTTTTTTTTTTTTTTTGTTTTCTAATTGTGGAGTT
>WUAM01000395.1:20925784-20937416 GCA_024336885.1 Actenoides hombroni
TTAGCAGTCTAATAAAGCAGGGACTGTAGTTGTGAATAATTTAACTGATGGGTTTTGCACTCGTTCTTGAATAGTTTGCTTTGGGGGAAATCCTGCCAGCAGTCACTGGAACTGCGCTCACATGTACCAGTAAGGAACATAGTCCATATTTCTGCCTTTGGAGTACTATATCAGTTCATTTAGAAATATACAGGAAAAAAAAAGGAAAAAAACCAAAACCCAAACATTTTGTTCAAATTAGTCAATTCCTTCCATCTGTGCCTGGAGCGATACAGTGCTGGCAAAAGGTAATGTTTCAAAATTTTAGGGAATTTTTTTTTTTCTTTTTTCCTCTTTTTCAATTCCATTATTTATTTATTTATCTTTTACATTTCATTTTCCTCTATGCTTGATATAAACCAAACAGCATTTTGAATTTCTAACAATCTTTTGTTTGCAGGACTCCCAAAGCAGGATGGCCCTGGAAAGAAGCAGGCTCTTTTGACACAGAGATGTTCCTTGTTGCCGTGTTAGGAGAAGAGACCACTTGAATCCCTGTTACTACTGTCATCTGTTACTGCTGGCCTATCACCTCCTAATTCATGCACTGGTCCCACGAGGTCCTGAAGAGGACAACTTGCATTTGGGTTTGTTTTCCCCACCCTTAGAGACTGTTACTCTGGCCCAGGCTCTGAGTTGCAGGCTTGCAGCAAGGAACCAGCGTGCTTGGAGAGCTCTGGCTCTAGCAGAGCTTCTCCGAGCTTCCAAGCTCCCTGCTGTGGACCTGGGAGCTGAGCCCAGATTATATCTACTCTTCCAGGCTCTTGGCTCCAGGAGAGACTGTCTGGAAGTTTTGGCATCACTCCCTGCCCTACAGCTACAGACCCTGTAATCCCAAAGACCTTGGCTTTGGGGAAATCTTCTTGGTGGGTCTATCCAGAGGCTGTCCTGACAAAAAAGCAGACTATATATATTTGATCTTGGTGGGTCTATCTGGGGGATGTCCCACCTGGAAAGTCTGGATGAATTTGAATAGCTATTTAGTGCAAGAAGAGCCATTGCATGAATTCTTCAGCTGTCTGTCATAGGGAAGCATGGAGGCCAGATCTCTCCCTCTTGCCATCTCTGTCTTATCTCTGTTGCATGGTGTAGATGATAACCTGTAGGTCAGGACTTTGTTCTGGGAGGTGAGATGAGTGGGTTTGAAGCTGTAAAGACTGAGGTGGTAGATGAATACAGGTATCCCACTTCCCATGTGGGAAGTATCAGACTACCCATTGCATTATGCACCCCACTCTCCATTATGATCCAAGGAGTAAGGCAGGTGATGTATTTCTGCAGGTTCAGAATTACACTGCAGAGATGTACACTATCCTCCAACCTCCCAGACAGAGCTTCTGGGAAGAGAATCAGGACATATCTGGGATGAAGTCTCCTAAAACCAAGTACAGATGAGGAGGCAACTGGAGAATTCAGCCTATGAATCACAGCTTCACAGGGGTATGTAACTCTTGGTGGCCCAGTCTTTGGACGCATGATTTCACACCATTCCATCTTTCATCATTTTGTACTGACTGGTAGGCTCCCCTCCACAACTCAGCTACATGCCCTCTATTCCTGCCTGGCTGATCATTTACTTCATATAAAGGCATGTGAGCACCTAACTGTTTTGTGAAGTCCTGTTCAGGAACGGGGTTCCTCAGATGTCACTGGCTGTGGCACTGATGGCAAAAGAGCAGGTTGCGTGAAAAACAGATAAGTCATCCTAATTCCCAGTGGACTTCATGAAGTCTCTTGTTCTCTCTCATCACACAGGCCCACCAATTATGTCCAAAAAATCCTGGAAACTGTAAGACTGTGTCTAGTGGTGTAAAATTTCATTATCTTTTTTTTTTATTATGAGATAGAAAACTGTTACCAAACTAACAAAGACAATAGCTGATCTTTCATTGCACTGTCTCATAAAACTATTTTCAGCCACAAAATAAAAAAAACTGAGGCAATAATGGTAAGTCCATCCTTCTATCCCAGTTCTCTTCAACTGGTTGTGAACATTAAAGCCTGGTCAGACATCCCCTGACAAACTGTACAACACCCGCTACTTCCAAGTGAGACTGTATCATCTTTATTTCCTTTGGTGAGCAGTATGTTAACACAGTCACCTTCTGCCCTTGCTCCCCTTTCCCCATGGCTTTATTTCTTGCATGTGTTTACTTGGCCAGTCCCTTCCTGTTCTGTTGCACCGCATTGAAGATGGAGCTGGTTGGTGCATCTTTTTGCCAGGATTTGACCACAGAGCAGGTGACACACCATGGTGCTCCTTTGAATCTCAGCAAGAAAGGCCAGGGTGAGCACCATGAGTGGGGAGCTGCTTTCAAAGGACTCCATTAAACACCACATTCCCCAGCTTCTACTGCACCAGATGATCAACAAAGCAGAGGTGTTCCTGCTCCACAACAGTGTGACTTTGCCTCTAAGTTAGAAATGGAAGTGTTTTGGAAATGCAGAAGCCAATTATAAGGAAGAGGGTGGAGGCTGGGGAGGATCTCTTTGCATGCTCAAAGAAGCAAATGGAGAAGAGCATTGGACCTCTGCACTCAGGGACTATATTTACAGTCTGCTTTAGATGGTACATTGATTGTGTCGGGGGTGATTTTGGAGCTCTGTGACATTACCTCCCTTCTAGATACATTTCTTGATTTGTTTTACATTTCTCTGAGTATGAGGAAAACTTCAGGAAGAAGGAATGTTCTGTATTTAGCTGAGTGAAGCCTCATGAGTCTAGGTTTTGCAAACTTCCTGGAGCAATCTTCTCAGGGAAAAACATATCACTTCCTAAACCCTGCGTAGTAAAGACATGGCACTGTTGAAAAGCTGGTGGATGACTTTGTTTCAGAATTTCCAAGATGAGAGGACCCTCTCAGCACCTCTGAGGACTGATGGATGGTAGCTTCATCCCACTTGCTGAGGAGCCAACATGGAAAATCTGCAGGGGGGATGTGAGTGATTGAGCTTGTAGTTTGATGCTAGTTTGAATCACAGTCTGATGAGAAATTGAGAAGGAACAGCCAATACAAACCATCCTCATCCTGTTCTCCCAGCAGTCTCTCCTCTAAAGCATTGCTTGGAGGTGAGTATACTGGAAATACTATTATTACTCAACTCCTGCTACTGTGAGACCGCCAGCGACTTGTGCAGAAGGAGCCAACTTAAATGACAATAAAGTAAAATCATTGGCAGCTGGGAGTGTTTGCTTCTCGGTGTCTGAAAAGGGAAGCCTGGCCTGTGCTCCGCACTCATGCTGGTTTGGAAACTTGAAGTTGTCCATAAGGCATCGTCTGTGCAGAAGCCCTATCGCCAAGCAGCAGGAGATGTTGTCCTTAGCTGTGACAAATGATTGCCAGCAGTGATTTCGGGGAAGAAAGAGCAGCTTTCAGATGTACTATATCTAGCAAGCCAGGGAGCTAAGCCGAGCTGCAAGAGCCTGTAGTCATGCAAACACAGTGGTGCCACTGAGATGGGCCAGATCCTGAGAGCATTCACCATGTCGTGTGGGTAGCAGAATTTGGCTTGGTGCTCATAGTGCCACATGTCAGTCCCAGTGTTATGGGGCCAACTCCCACAGAGCTGTATTGCACTGACCGAGATGAAGTTCTGTAATTATAGAAAGCTTTCCGAATGGTCCTGTATGATCTGGGTTGCTCCTGATCTGGTAGATTCAACTTGATACAGCTTTCCTCACCCCACTGTGCTTCCCACATCTGACCTGAAAGGGTGATGTACACCTTCCTGTGAGTACTCGTTGCTTTCCTAAATTTGTTTGGGAAAGTCTGATCCAGGTTTCAGAGAAGTATGGAGAGTCTTTCCATTGATTTCAGTGGCTCTTGGAATGGTCCTTTATTTCATAAACTCAGATCTCTGCTATTTCACACTTCATTTCCTTCTATACCCTTGGGTAAAGATCATCAACTCCTGTTGATTTACTGCACTTGAACTTCTCAGTTTTCTCCATAATTTCTTTTTGGTTTTTTTTGGAAACTTGGAGTTTCTTTCAAGACCACATTCAGATTTCTCCATAAAAATTCCCTGAGAGAAGGAATTTCCCTATTATTTTTTATAGTTGAAGAATAATGCACCAAAAGGAACAGAAAAAACCAAACCAAAACAAAAAAACAACCCTAAACTTTCTTGCTGCTTTGCTAGTGTCTCTAATTGCTGCACTTTGCTCGGTTTTGTCTCCTTTGTTCTTGTAGGTATTATTAAGCTCTATCATCTGGAAACACCACACTTCTGCTCTGCAGGGATTACAGGAGTACCTGCTGAATTTTCTTTCGTGAATTTAAAACCATGCATTCCTCATTACTGGCTGGAATCAGGGCATTGGAAGATGCAGAGCTCTGATGCTGTGGTAATGTCCATTTAACTGGCTTTAATGTAAATTCTTTTATAATCTGTTTCTTCCTCCATACCCTGTATCCTGGATTCACAGCACCCCCTTGCTCAGATTCATTTGAAGCTACAATTGCATTCTTTCTGCTGATTCAGAGGTCGCTATTTCTGTTCCATGCTGTGGTTCTTACACTGAAAAGCTGATAGGAAATGGCATTTTCTTAGCCTGTAAGCTTACTCCTGTATGCATTCAGAGCCATAGGCTTTCAGTCTTCTTAGGCTTGCAGAGCAAGCATATTTAAGACTGAGTCGGCTGCCTCTCACTCCCTGTGCAGTCAATAAAATTATTTGTTTTCCCTTCAGTTGTTTCTAATCAAATCCACCAGACTTTAGTGAGTTGGACGCATATCTCTGAATATCTCATTCAGTGGCTGTAAGGTAGACAGAAACTAAGGGTATAATTTATTCGATAGGATCCTCATTGAAAGTTATGCTTAAGCAAAGGAGACAACCCCTTGCACCTCAGATCTGAGGCTATGTTTGCAGGGATGGAAAAGAATAATTCACCCTGCCTAGTGTATGCATACTTGATAGGAGATTTCAACTGAATGAACACGTGATCCCATGACCATATTGCTGCTCTGTGGCTTCTCAGGTCAGAATCAAATGCCCCACTGTTAGTGGCATCACTGAAACACTGATTTACACCTATGTATAACTTCTAACACCAGCTGTTTGCAATGCTGTAGTCTTATTACAGACACTTGGTGAATGAGATTCCTTCACTGCAATCCTTTCTTTGAACCTTGCTTTCACATTTTTATTGCTTTTGCCACAGAAAAACCTTTCTTCCTCCAAGAAAACCAGAACCACTAACAAAGTCTGTGTCTCCACTAGGTCTCATTAACTGATACTGATGAAAAAAAATTTCCTCCCCAAGACTGGTCACCTCTATATTCTGTCTACCATATATATATATATACATATATATATTATAGCTTTGCTCTGTTTTGACACTGTGTCTGACCTCTGCACCATGAGGTGGTAGAGCAACAAGAAGGCCTTGCAGATCACCGGGACTAAGGCTGTGAACAGTGCTGCTGATATTGATGATTATTCCCCCATTCCCCCATCCATCATTGCTTAATACCACCCAGTCTTACCTCGTGATTGTAACCAAGATATCTCAGGTGATGTGCCTTTTCTGAGTTATATAGGTGGTTTTATTCTCAAAGTAAAAATGAAAAATGACATACATAGAGCTTAGGTGTCTCTTTATGAAGACACTTTGTTGGATTTGTGTTGAAAAACTTCTCACATTTTAGGTGCTTGGTCCCTGGGTGAAATTCACACATCCAGTGTATTCACTTGGATTCACAGCCTGGACTCTTCCATACCTTTGCAGACTACATTGTCCTGTTAGGTCTCTGAAAATATGAAAGGAGGAGAAGATGATCATGGGCTCCTTATATAAATTGCCAAATGACAACTTAAGAAGGAGAAGAACTACACTGTCCTTCAGACAGCTGTACTCATTCTGAGGATCGATTCAGATATTCACTTGATAAGCAATTACAACAACGGGAAAAGATGCCATTTCTCAGGTACGGATTGCTGCCTCTTCAGAGGTGACGCGCAGTGGACATAGCTTCTTCATACATTAAATGTCACTCTGAAGCTATTAAGCTATTGATGAATTTACTGATTTTTACTCTGCAATGAGGCACAAGTCCCAGCTGCCTAGCTCAGACCCAAATATTATGGTGGGTACCTCCCTGCAGTTTTGGCTTCTGTTATCAGCTGTGTTGCTGGAACAGAGCTCAGAGACATGACAGAGGAGGAATGGTAAGGAAGAAGTTCTCATTCTCCTTCCCTGTAATTCTAGGTCTTGGTGCCAATATCCCCTAAAGTTGGAGCCTGAGAACAGGTTAAAATGGAGAGAAGAACCCCTCCTTTTCTCTCCCCATCATTCCTGGACCTTGATATAAGCTGAGGGCCAGCAGCCAAGAAATTATTAACAACAGTTCCCAAGCTCCTCTCAACTGTATTACACCTCCTCTTTAAAGTGAAAGAGAAAAGATCAACTTACCCTGCAGAGCTTTGGCCCAAGGGTTCAAGGGTTTCACAATCTGGGTAGGGAGCTATTGCAGCATGGAGTTAGGACTCTCACGGGCTGATTGGAGCTCAGATCTGAATGTAGATGCAGCTTAAGCATATAAAAAAATCTTAATTGACAGATATCACTAAGGATGTCCTAATATTTACTTCCATGGTCCTCTGAGTTCCCTACTGGTACCTGATCACTTAATCCAACTTTTAGAGAAATTTCTGGCAATTCTGCTGTTGTAACCCTGTCTAAATATTGTAGAGATTTTAGTGGTGATACAGGAACACTCAAATGCTAACAGTTCCTTTTCTTGTACTGGTTCCTGAAAGTATATGCTGCCTCTACACTTGTGAGAAGCTGAGGAGACAGCCACTGTCCCAAGATGCCACACGAGCCAGCTACCCTTCTGCACAACCTTCATGTGAGCCATGTCTTGGTCTTCAGGTGCAAGAAAAGAAAGAGAAAAGGGCACCCACAAACTTGGGCAATGTTTATGCTCGTCACTTATCTCCATAAATCTGGGGAAAAACAGCAGTCAGGACCTGGGGGTGGAAATCTCTGCTTCGTCAACAGACAGTGGTAGAGTTCAAATCCAGCATCTAAATCCTAGCAAGCTTTTTGCTTGATTTCTTGCTTTCATGCAAATCCTGATTAGTTCCTAGGAAAACCTCACTGGGACCTGACTGTCGAGGATGATGTGCATCTTGGTAAGGGCCTGTCCACACCTTTGATGCTGAGGAAGCTTTGCTCTGGGTGCACACTTTGAAGCTGATCTGTGCTTTCATTTGAAACAGAGCTTGGCAGCTCAGCTGCGAAGCAGAAGGAATCTGTGCTCCAAGGCTAGTGGACAAGCTAACAGAGATGTGCTAACAGCTGCTAATGTGCTGCAGCCCCAATTCCAATTTCAGAGTGTTGTGTGTTAAAAAAGAAAAAAAAAGAAAAAAAAAAGATTTAAAAATGTGAGATTAACAGTTAATAACAAGGGAATATATCACCAGTTTGTCTTTTGACATAATGGAGCAGGAGGCTTGGCGAACAAGTTGAATCTCCATAATGCAACATCCTGAGGCTGACACGAAGCAGAGAACAGATGAAAACACTTCGACTCTGCCTTTAATTTACAGCACATTTTATTATATGACACAGGTTTAATAAGTGAAAGTATAAATATCAGGGTAGCAATTACAGAGACACGTTACTGAAGGAAACAAAACTTGGAACTCACATCAAGCTACAAAGCCCCAGGACTGCATCCAGAACCTCTTATTTCCTCTGTCACTTTCCCTTCCAGGTCTAAACTGCATTCTCTTCATCACAGCCATGTGGTTGGGTGGTGGAGGAAAAGAGTGCAATAGCTTTGTTGGGTTGAAGCTTGGGAAGGCAAACTTGTCTGCTGAAGCTGGCATAGATAAGACTTAATCATCAATCAAAGAGACTTGAAACAGGTGATTTGGTACTTAATTAACCTTATCAGGATAATTGACATTTAATCACACATTAAAGGGGTCACATGGGTAGTGGACATCATTTGAAATATCCCAGCAAAACAGCATGATTGCATCCATCAGAGATATTTCCCAGAAATAATAAGCAGGAAAATAACATGGAGGAGATGGCCTTGTGTCTGTATTTGCATTAGTTGGACTGTTGCTGCATTGCAGGTCTGGTGAACTTCAAGGAAGACAGGGGGTAAGTAGAAAAGTTTCAGAAGAGATTTAATGACATCATTCAGGATCTATCAAACACATCTGATAGTGACACTGCCTAGTTTCTCCATGGGACAACTAGGGAGTCATTTAAGCTGGGTCTGCATGGTGGAGATGGTCTGATCTCACCCTGATCTTTCACCATAGATCACTTGCAGTGTACTCTGTTAAACCTCTATGCCTGCAGCTGAAGTTGGGAAGCCCACTGAGATTTGCCCAGCAAGTTCAGCCTGATGCCCTCAGTTCTCATATGCAACATGGGTGATGGCTTCTCAGTTCACAACCAGCTTAGGAAGTTACTCTTGCCTGCTTTGACACTTTTAGCTGCCTCTTCTCAAGTATGATGCTGAGCAATGGTCAGGTCTGGGCTTTGGCCTCATGGTGAACAGTGCTGTGTCTTGGCTGAGGCTGGACTGCGGTTGCATACACTCCCTGTGGGCAGCAGTAAGGTGGGAAAGGCTTTCATGTAGACAAGCACCAGGAACTTCCCCACCTCTCAGCTGAAATGACAGCCTGACTGTGCAGTTTCTCCCTCTGCCTGCTATTTGGGCATATTTCTGTCAGTTGGTTTGGCTGCAGACTCTGGTCTCAGCTCAAAGGTAGCATTTGCTGATGGCTGCTGCTTCACTGTGAGCCAATGCCACTTGCCTCTTAGATGGCATCTGATTGTGGATGCTTAAGCTAGCAGGCCAGCTCAGCTGTTTGTTCAGATGAAATTCAGGAGTCACAGCCCTAACCATGGCCTGCAGGTACAGCCTGGGACAATGCACGTGCTAAAGTATTTTCTAAAGATCTTCCAAGCTTGAATGTCTTGAACTGGGACTTGCAAGTGCCTTAGGCAAAAATTTGGCACAACTTGTAGGGATGAAATTTATCCATTAGGTCTATACACCCAAGGCTGATGGCTCCTGAAGTACTTGATGCTTGGTTGTTTTCCCAGGAAGTGTTGTCCAGCTCCTTCACAAAACGCATAAGTAACTGCATGAAATTCTATGGTCTGTGGTATCTCGCAATTGAACTAGATGGTCTAAACAGTTCATTCCCTCTGGCCTTCAAAACTGACTACTCTAAAAATAAAAGCCCTTTTCCATTCTGCAGTGAATGCTTGGAAGGGAGAAGGAGGCTGGATCTGATTTGGATCCAGTGGACAGGTTAGAAACAAAATAATAAGAAGTATTGAAGTGAAAATGAAGAGTAGCCAGATCACTGAATTTTAAAAGAAAAACAAACACACAATAAAGCGATACCTCCACTGCTTGGACCAGCTCCTACTCCAAACCACCTATCACATCTTATTAGAACAATGTTGAGCGCTTTGGAAAAGAGGTGCCTGACTAGGATCCACTTTCAAAGAAAACTGCTGGGAGTTTACTTAGAGACGAAGGAAAAAAAAAAAGAGAGCTTTTATAAGAACCAGAGAGAGTAGAATTCCTCACTCCAAAGCAATTGTTATATTTTAAATATTCTATTAAAGAATCCATTTTCTTCTTTTTCCTTAAATGGCTGGGGATAGGTTTCAACGTACATCTTGAACTGGGCTCTGCAGCGTTAGGATTTCCAGTGGCATTTGGTTTTGATAAACCTCCTTTTTTTCTTTCTTTTTTTTTTTTTTTTTTCTTCTTCTTTTGCCTTGAAGCAGTTTGTTCTCTTGGCAAGAATACAGAGACTGGCAATTGTAACTCACTTGTTGCCAGGAGTAAGGAAGGCTTGAGGTCCTCTTTTTCAGCTGTAGCACATTTGGATGTTTGGAACCAGAGCAGTGAAAAGAAGGGGAAAGGAGAAGGGAGATGGGAGATTCAGGGGAAGAAGAGAAAAAGGGGAAGAAAAAAAAAAAAAAAAAAAAAGGGGGCCCCTAAATCTGTTCTTTTCTCTACTGTAAATTACAAGCCTGCTTTTTTAATTTCCTTTCCCAGCACAATGTTATTCATTCACTTCCAAAATAAACAGGGGGCTTAGAGAGCGAACAGCTTGGGAGAACAAACTGTCCTCTTTTCACAGTCTTTACCTGTCAAGAGCCTGATTAAACACATCTACGCGGATGGCAAGTGTGGTGTGGTGGCCTTTGGGAAGTTTCTCCATCCCAAGGGATGACACAAGTCTGATCCTGAAGCTCTGAGGTCTTCAGAGAACCGATGGGTTCTTGTTTGGCTGAGCTACTGAATGAGGTTAAAAATACTTCTATTTTTTTTAAGTAAAGGGTCTGCTTTTTGAGCACAAAATCTTTGGAAGAGACTGCAAAGAAAGACTTCCCAGTTGCTAAGCCTTTTGAGATCCCTGATTTGGGATGATAGACATTTTTCTTCAAGAAAGACAAACTGGGAGGTAGAAGTGCTATACTGAAAACCAGGCAATGTAAATGTCCATTCTAATTATATATTTTATATACATTAAAATTATAGAAATGGATGTTTACTGTTTCTGTTTGGCACAATGGGCCAGTCCTCTCCAGCATAGCTTCATGGATCTTCCAGAGTGGCCCCATGGAGGGTTGTCATTTTATATCTCTTGGTGAGGAAGTTCCTGTTTCATAATTTCTATTTCCTCAGTAGATTCCAGTATTTCCTTTAAGAAGACCCTACAGTCTGGACTCAAGTTAAAAGCTTTAGTAGAGCTAAAGCAGGACTCATTTCACACAGGTCCCCTCCCACCCATCTCCTGAAGCATCTCCCACCCATCTCACCCTTTCTCACCCACCTACTGACAGGTACAATACCTGTAGAAGGAAAATTCATCCTGCAGTCAATTAGTAAGCAGAGTTACAAATCAGACAGAGGTGGAGGTCTTCAGCTCGGTCTGTGACTTTGATACTGAGATTGCAATAACCTTGAGCAAATTTATTAACCTGTCTCGACACTTTGACATGAAAATACCATGGCCTGAAGTTTATCATTTTCAACCACCAGTAGGAATGGTGGGATAAATGGAAGCAGGAATATTGCTGTGATGGAAAAGCTACACAGAATCATGAAGAAGCTGCGTCCTCCAGCACCATCTCTTTTTGCCCCACTGGGGATGGCTCTGGGTAAGCCACACTTCCTCCTGGTAGGCAGGGATGGAGGGCACCATGCAGAGTTGGGTGGCTGTAACTGGTCTCTAACCCTATTACTCCAACAGCAACCTTACTGTTGATGATGGCAAGGTTTGGGAGAAACCCAGAGTGGACAAGAGGAACTCGAGGGCCAGTTCTCTTAGTGTAAGAATGGGTGCCCAGACAAATATATTTTCAGTCTGAGAAAGAAAAAAAAAAAGAAAAAGTGGGAAAAACCATCTTGGATTTTCCATTTCCTGTGTGTACTGGATGCAGTTATCTTCTCAAGTTGATTTTCTTGAGTTGTCTTTCTTTCTTGCATGTAAGTGACAAAAGATTCTGGAAAAGCCTTCAGATTTTTCCTGTTTACGTAAGTGGGTTGTTGTTGTGTGTTTCTTTTTTGTGTATATATTTGTATATAAA
>WUAM01000395.1:20937516-20953885 GCA_024336885.1 Actenoides hombroni
GTTTTTCTTTTTTGTGTATATATTTATATATAAATAATGCTGGAATACAAAATAATTACTAGTTTGTAGAAAAAAAAAAAACATCCAGAAGTTTCTCTGTATCCAACCCCATAAAGCAAGAACCGAAGGGGGTTACTGGGTTGATTTCATAGGCAACAAAATTAAAATGGATGCAAGGAAATACTTCTGTTTAAAGCATATAATCACCCTAAGGAATTCCCTGCCACAGGAAATCATTGAGGCAGAGTTGAAGAAGGTCAGAGAGATATTTTTAAAGGCTTGAATGTTTATGTGAACGAGTAACACATATTATGTACTTTTTCTCACTGGTCAAGAAGATGGCTCAGATATTACAGGGATTCAAAATTATGCCAACCATATAAAAACTATGGACATAAATCAGTGATGTAGGGTAGACACTAAAGTGTTTTGCTTTGCTTTTTATTCACTCTCAGGGTGTATCCCACTATCGACTCTGCAGCCTGGTACCTAAATGGCACCTGGGAGTGTAATCATCTCTGCCATTACACTGGTGGAACTCACCTTGCCATGCTTTTGGTTGGGGCCAAATGACAGTGTCCATATAGTGTCCCTGGATGGCTTGGGAACTAGGACCTTGCAGGCACCATGCCCAATAGGCGGGTTGCATCCAGCCATCCTGTTCAGAAGATTGAAAGATGCTACACCAGGTCACACCATGTCTGTTGGCCTTCATGTCCTAGATGTATCCCCATCCACCTCATTTAGTAGGAGAAATGGGGCACAGTGGGCTCAGGGCTTGGATGCTATGTCTCTTGCCCTTTGGCTATGTACCCAGATGCCTTTTTTTCTAGTGCAACCTTGACATGAGAGGGGAAATTAGAGGATTTGGGGTTTTGCTCTGCTGAGGGATCTTATGCAGATAAAGTGTTCAGATGGGGCTGGGGCACTCACTCAAATCCTGCAGCACAGGCACAGCCACAAACATCTCATCTGAGTCACACTTCTCCAAGGACGGAAACAGCTCTTTTTCTGGCCACATGGAACAAAACTTTAGAGAAATTAAGTCAACAAAGTTAACTGTCAGCCAAGAGTTTTTAACAATTGTCCAGGTAGAGGAATGGCTTATTCTCAATTATCAATTAGTCCTGAACCACAGGTTTTGAAGTAAAAATTTAGCCTACTTTCCTTTTATTCTTTACAGTTCTGATCTGCTGGCATTTGGGTGATTTTCATTCTGATCAGAAATGCCAGTAGAAGGCTGAAGAGCAAGTAGGCTTCAATTTTTCCACCTCTTTCCTCACAATTTAAGGAAAAAAAAAAAAAAAAAAAAGGAAAACTAACTGGTAAGGTGGAAGATCACATACCTCCATAACTCAGAGAACTGCAGTCAACAGCCCAGGCTATTTCCTGTCCCTAATAATTGCTATGAAGGCCTTGAAAGAACTACTGAAGTTACACTGAAGACAACAAAGGTCAGAGCATCATTATGAATCTGCTGCCACCCTTTAGCTCCCAGCTGACCTTACCCTCATCAGGTCTAACTGTTCTGGTGGGTATGAGTAACCTGTTTGAATAGTAGAGCTCTCACTGCTGCTACCAGCAGTGGTAGAGCAAGAAGGAATTCTAACAATCAAAATCTAGCACAGAAATACTACAAACTGGAGTCAATTAAAGACTCTGGTGGGCTGGAGCCACTAGATGTCATTCTCCATCACCACACTTCTATTGGTACCTTACATTTCAGGAATTAATTTAGAAAACCTAAACAAGAGTATTCTCTCTTTAAGGATAAGTTGGCTGCAGTCCTACATATCTCATGGATTGACCTGAAAGCATAGTCCACAGCCCACATAAAATCTCATCCTCTTGATCTGAGACTGAATCAACTTCCCTATATGAAAGCACTTGCAACGGAGACTATTCTGCTGGCTTTATGGTGGGAAGTGTCCTAGAAGGATAAGAAGCAACTGCAGAAAGTCAACAAGGAGCCAGTCAAATGACGTGAAATACTGACCAACATGCCTGATGACTGCACCAATCCCACTGTGAGCTGATCAGGTTGCCTATTCAGTTTCTCAGGTGGTGGTTCATATTTCAGAGGAAGGTATAATACTCCTCCTTACAACTTGGTGACTATGCTATAATTGTTGTGACATGTAATATCTCCTCCAGCTTGCCAAAATCAACAGATTCCTTGATGGAGCCCAATTAGAATTCTAATATACTGTGGTATGATATTAGCTATGAAATTATCCAGTCATTAACACCAAAAAGAATTAAGGCAAAAATGCCATGCTCGTCTTCATTAGAAATCTTCCTTCCATATCTCTGGGAGTCTGATGAGGCTCAGAAGTTCAGGTTCAACCCTTCTGAGTTTCTGATTTCCAACAGTGGGAGCTTTTAAGGCTTTTGGTTTGTTGCAGCAACTAACTTACTCTAAATTTACTTGTTGTTAAATTTACCATTGTTTTCTTTCTTGTGTCTTCATGCTAAGGTTGGTTGTTCTCCAAAATAGGGTGAGGGAAAGAAGCACATCAGAATGACCTTAGAGATGAACTAGAGTTTAGCCTCTGAAGGCTTTCAATCAGTTGAAAGTGACATTTATTTAACCAAGACAAAAGTCCTGTGGCTTTGATTTTTTTTGTAACACAGCTGCACAGATTATAGGAAGTCCTTTTTTTTTCTTTCTTTTTTATTCCCTTTGGAACAAGAAATTGGTTTAAAATACAAAACAATACAAAATTCTTATTACTCCTGTGGAGAATTAATGAACCGTGGCATCTAAACTATTGAGTGGTCAGACCATATGTCATTAGAAATGGTGGAGGCTCTATATTGGTTAGGACTGTTATGCATTTGTGATTAAGGCTGTGAAACTTTACCAATAAACACAGCTGAGAAATGAGCACAAACAGTCAATCCATGTGAGGGGAAGAGAACACGTGCAGTAAATGTAGCAAAATGCAGTTTAATGAGCCTTGTAGAGAAGATTTGATACATCCAAGAAACTTTCCCACAACATAATATTGTCTGAGACCAACTGCTTATCAAAATAATCCTTGGTCTTACTGGACAGTGGTTCTATACACAGGGAGCATAAGAGACATTTGACACTAACAATCTCATTACTCTTGGGATATTTACTGCTGGCAATGTGTCTTTGCTACAGCTTGTAGGGCCACGTGGCAATGATCAACTGCAAAAGAAATTGTGGTGCACATCCAACCTCTTGAATGGCACCACCAAACTAAATCACTGTTCCGTGCCTCAGTTTACCCACCACTCTGATGTGATGGTGCTAATATATGCAGCCAGTACAGTTTCCCAGGTTCATATTGAAAGGATTTAATTAATGTGTTAATGCATGTCTAAGCATTTCAGCTCCTGAATTTTCTCATTGTCTTGAACATCATTTAGCAGGCAATCAGGACATGGCTACTAATCATAATGAAAATCATAGGCTCTTGGATGAATCATCTCTGAGTGTTTATGAAATGCTGGTGGAGTTTCACCTGATATGAATATGTGGCTCCCATCTACACCTAACACTGGGGAAAGCTGTGAAGAAAACATGTCCATAGGGTATGGCTCAGCGTTGTCCCCCATCTACTGTGGTCCCAAAGGAGCATAGCTCATCTAATGCCAACTCAGCAACACTGTCCCTAAAGAAAGCTTTGGGCCCTCCCTCCATTCTCCAGTGAGCAGTCTCAACTTCAGTGAGAGGCATGCCTGAGAGAGCTGATGCACTGAGCTGATGGAGTATCCTGTTCTGCTCAGGATGCTTTCATGGATGAGGGGAGGGGTGGAATTGCAGTTCTGCAGTTCTTTGTGGGAGCAAGTAGTGTGATGTGTGCTAAGTTGTGTTAAAACTTGTTGGAATCCCTGGAGGCATTTAAAAGCTGTGTAGATGTGCTGCTTAGGTACATGGTTTAGTGGTGACCTGGCTGTGCTGGATTAACTATTGGACTTGATGAGCTTGAAGGTCTCTTCCAGACAGAACAATTCTATGATTCTTTTGAAAATCAGGCCCTTAAGAATTTTTGAAAATGGATTAAACCTTCCTGAACTGAGAAGTGACCAGTGTAAGGCTGTCATGAGAAGGCCTGCTAAAATCTGGGTGGCAGCAAAGCTGAATCCCTGTTATATACACCAGGCTCCTTCGAACTCCTTTCAGCTTTCTCTTGTTTATTATTCTTGCTTGGTTTACAAGCTCCAAAGAAACTTGACATAGGTTACTATACATGAACAGGCTCAACACATCTTGAGATGGATTATTTCCTTCCTTCAGAGCTACAAGAAGGCTGGTGTTGCTCATGAGTTGGTATCTTTTGGCATTGCATTGAAAAAAAAAAACCCAAAAACCCCAACTTTCTAACACAGTAAGACTGCAGTGTCGTGAAGTCTGACCAACACAGGTCCATTTACCTGCTTGTGTCTCCAGTGTCTATAATGGGATTTGCTGTTGCTGTTATGCCTTCCATCTGGTTTTGTTGTTTAGAAAGTGCTCATTTTGACCTACAACAGCACTGTTTAGAAGAGTAGATATAATGTCCATTCCTGTGAGGTGGCCTCATTCTCCTCAAGAAGCATATGATGCAGACTACAAAGTAAGAGGAAAGGGTAAAAAAAAGTAGAGTAGATAAGGCCAGCAAAAAACTGTGGAGTGGTTTGCTACGGTTTATTTATTTGCTTGCCAAAGTAAGTAATTTGTGAGCTATACAACAGATGATCGTTTGGAGGGTTGAAATAATATTTAGGCTTGTGGATGTCTGAGCCATTATTCAGACTTTCAGGGATCAGGCCCACTGAACAAATGGACTTGTCTGGGTCCGCCTCTAATTCATGTACAAACTGGGGAAGCTTTTGAAAATGAAAATCAGGTGCTGATATCACCTCCTTTTGAGTATCACCTCCTTTTGAGTATCACCTCCTTTTGAGTATCACCTCCTTTTGAGTATCAGAACTTGAGAAAATTGGTAGTTACTCAAAGATGATCTTGTAGCAGATGGAAACTTCACCAGGGAAGAATTATTATTAGCATTTATTACAACATTATAATACTGTGTCATGATTAATAGAGCCCAATGAGAAGGTGCTGCATAACACCAAAGGCAAGGTCATTATGCAGAGAGTCTGTAGCACAGATGGACCCTGTGGCTCAGTCACATTGGGTTTACCCAGACAACAGAGTGAATGGGATCCTGTTTAAAAACCATCTTTGAGTAAGATTATTTTACTCTGCAAAATGATGGTCCTGAAAGTCATATCTGAAGCTTCCTGTACTGACCTACTAGAATTCAAGCTGGGTTCTTCTCCAGTGGTGCTGAGGCATTTTACACATAGTTTAACATAAAGCTGAAAGCAGAACTCATTGCAAATTAACATAACTCTTCTAGTGCACTGTACTGAATTCAGCTTTCTGGATTATTCCATTTTCCAATGAACTACAGATTATAATGTAGCATGTGTTCTGTTTTTAAAGCAATTATGCTTAAATATACTTGTTCTTCAGTTTAATTTTCCTTCTGAAAGCACAGCAGTCATCTTCTATCAACAAATTCATTCCAGAATGTTTTTGCTAGCAACTGTTTCTAAGACTTTTTTCATCTGAAGTGGAAGCTTGGGAGGGATATAATCAGCTCTCTAGCATGGCTAGAAACATTTGCCAGTAGCTAAAATATACAGTGGGCAAAATGTCTGCCTTTCGGAAGTTTTTAAAACAATAAAAAAAAAGCTATCATAGCTTTAGGACATAGATCTCATCTGCTTCTCATCCTGGAAAAGTAGGAGTCATTCTAATCTAGCAATGGGATGGCTGTTTTCAGACAAGAAGGAACAAGCTCTCTGGTCCAAGAAATCAAAGACCATATGACAAGAATGCCAGGAAGAAACTCTGCTGTTGACGTTATGTGACAGGATTGGGTTGTAGACTACAAAACCCAGTTGTAGGTTGCCTCACAAATAGAAAGGTCTGCAGCTGGTGTATTCTCCTGGATCCCCACTGCTGTCCAGCAGGCCCCAGGTAGATGCAAGCACAACCTGGTTTGACCTTGGAGGTGTTTTTTTTCTGTGGAAGCCAAGTAGCAATGAGTCTGTACCCAGAAACAAAACCTAGATGTCTAACAAAGTGGTGAAGCAAACACCAAGCCCCATGTCTAGCCCTTACTGATGAGGTAAAACACCATTTTATTTTGAGTGAAGCCTTTAATTGCTTTACTGATCACTGGAAAACACTTGCTTCTTCCATTCTTTCTACCCACATCACATTGCAGGGGTTCAGGGGGAATAAACAAACTTGTGCACTCTTTTTGCCAAGATTTTGATTGCTCATCACCCAGCCTGGTGGGACTGCACCCATTTGTCACACAGCCATGACTACACACACATCCCTGTTCCCTAGCTTGTTATAAACAATAATGATCCTTACTAGTCAGCATTTTTAGAAGGTCGCAGTCCAATTGTGCATTCCTGTCTACATGGTTCATGAGTTTTGGATTACTTCTGAGGTTTGCTCCAAGAGCTGTTTCAGGTGGCTGTGATGTTATCAGGAGTAGCTGGAGAAACAAACGCTTTTGTACCGAAAAATTGGCAGGTAAGGGAATAAGGAAATTATTTTCAAATCATTTGTTTTAAGGTATATTTATCATACTTAAATCTAAACATATTGATTTATATTATGGCTTTGACATCATAAGCATTTGATAGGATTATATATTAAAACTGTGCTGTTCCTTTTTAGCTTTCCAAAACATACTGCTAATGCAATATTTAAACACACACAGGCTACACAATTGGCTGACTTCAGCTCACTTCCTCAACACAACTAAATCACATGAATATTCACATCTTTCATACAGAAATCCAGCACTCATGGGTGCAGACAGATCACAGAATCAGGTTTCTGAGCTAAAGCTACAAATGGACCTAAGTGCTACTTCCAACATGGTATTTTACAGGGATCCTTCAGATTCCTGTGGCTGAGGGCTATGCACATTCACATTGCTCCTGGCAAAGCCCCAATGGGCCTTAAGTCCACCAGAGAAATTACACCAGCCTTGAAACTGTCACCCCACTCAGACCCCTGTGTCACATCAGAGGCAAAGCAGAGCTCTCAGACTGCCTGTTTGCTCCATGGTCCTTCCTCTAGGACCTGCTTCAGGGCATGTTGTTCTTTGAGCACAGTTATTATACTTGGCTTTGCACCAACCAGAGGTAGTAACGAAACTTGCTGATGTTGCCATGTGTGTCCCACTGTATCCCACGGACTAGTGACTGAACTGGACTGGTTTCCTGATAGTTTGCCTACCCCATCAAGAACATGCTCAAAAATCTACCCCAAAAATCAAGACATGGGCTGAAGCTCCTGCCTCAAACCTGTGCAGGTGATATCTGAGAAGATGACTCTCCCTTTCTTCTTTCACTGTCAAAGAACAATGCATCCTCCTGCAGGTTTCCATAAAATTGGGCTAATGTTATTTAGGCACTTAGTCTAGACATTCAGAGCTGAAAATCCCAGCTAAGACTCCCAGACACCCATGTCTTCCTTCATCCATGGCCAGGTAACTAGAATCCCTGAATCTTTCCCATCTTCCTATTTTCTACAGGTTGCCACAGGTAATTTTAAACTCTACTTTTTGGCTTTGGGTAATCCTGCTCACTCATCTAATCTGTTTACAGAGATTCTGAGTGCCTGATGCCTGGAATAACCCGAGTCTGCTTGTAGATCTAGTTTTAAGTGGCTTTTCCAAGACTAGGCAGAAAGTGAATGCAAGAGCCAGGCGTGGAAGCCAAGTTTCTTGTTTCATAAACTCCTGAGTTAACTACTTCTGCTCATAAGAATCAAATATGAAAAAAAAATAACAAAAGGGAGTGAGAAGGAAAGCTTTCAAAGAACCAAACCCAGCATCACCCGTTCAGATTTCTTGAATGCCTTGTGTTGCCAGACATTTACGGTTTTTAGCACTGCTGGAATTCTCAGAGCTGGTGGATAATTTTCCCCACAAATTTTATTACTGCAGAATTTGATTCTGCTACCCTTATGCATCTTGGTCAGCCCCACTCTTTTGCCCAGAGGTTGAAAAGAGCCCTTAAGCTTTGAGGGGACAGAAGACTGCCAAATGAAGAAGCTAAATTTTGTTTTGTTTCCTTTCTCTCTCTCTCTCAAAATAAATAAATAAATAAATAAACAGATGAAACCCACGTCAATCTCTCAGCTTTTTTTCTTGCTAATGAAATGTGCCTTCCCTTGTGATGCTAACTTTTCCCTGTTGTACTACCCACCCAGGTCAAGGTAACACTGAATATGAACCAGATCCAATGAGAAAATCTCCCCTCAGATCATTTTCCTACCAGGAAAGACAGGTTTGCTACTATCTAAATGGTTCTTGGAGGCAGTTTGCTTTTGGCAAGTCTTGCAGGAGACCTAAGCAAGAAGTTGCACTGGAAATTTGTGTTATTTTCTGTTGGCTTATAACGATGCTTGATTTTTCAATGTCAGTCATTAAGAAGGCTTGATGAGGACCTGGCTGCTCAGCAACCAGCATCTGTGGGTCTTTCAGTAAAGAAATTTGGTAGCTAGTAGGATATGATCTATATTTGATAAGGTATTTTGAGGTAAAAAAGAAAAAGAGAGGCTAGTAAGATGGACTTTATCTCAATTTATGCATGAAAGTAATTTCCACAGCAGTTGCTACAATTAGAGTGTAAACATTTTTAAACAGCCAACTGCTCTGTTTCTTGGGGAAAGAAAAATACGTAAATGAATAAAACCAACAATGAAGAAGTAGCTTCCTGGCTTCTGATCAGCAAGGGAAGGGAAAAAAAAAAAAAAAAAGACAAAAAAAAAAAAGGTAGCTGCTCTGCTACACAGAGAAGAAAAGTCCAGTAAACAAGACAAAACAGACCTAATTGAAAACAGAGTCCCAGTGGCACTCCAAAATGGAAGGTAAGTTGAGAGAATGGGAATGCTGCAGAGAAGATTAGAAGAACTGAAAAACCCAAAGAGAACCAAAGGGAATTGAATAAAAACAACAGTCTGCTTACAAAAGTAAACACAGGGGGAAGGGAGAACATGCAAAGGGAAAACAGATGCACAATGAGACAGTGCTCAAGAGACAGAGGGAGATGAAAGCAGTCTAAAACAAGAGGGAAACTTGGAATGAAAAAAAAGGAACACCAAAAAAAAAATTAAAAAAACATTGGCAGCAATGCCTTGGTGACCTACATGTATTGAGATGCCTCTGTTTGTATGGGTCCTGGGAATGCTGGTGGTGTTTTATCAACACAGATGAATTTACCACCAAGGAGCACACTGAGGAACCTGAAATACAGAAATGATGTCACATTTGGGGTTATTTTTAAGTCTTATCCCTGTTTGTGCCTTCATCATGCAGATCTGAGATGGAGCACATGAGGAGGAGCTTTGGAACTGGGTCAGGGTACTCATCTGAGGTCTGTCTCCAGCCCAAAACATCCAAAGAGAGCCTGATCCACCACCAAGCAGTTGAGCAGCATCTCCTAATGGGCTGTAGGTGCATGTATCTCCCATAGTCTTGAAGCCAGAAGTTCTGCAAAATCATGATTTCCATGCACAACAAGTTAGTTACTTATAGGAGTGTGTCCTTTCTGCTAAATAGATGCACAAAAATAAACTGTTATGGAAAAAAGGTGCTCTTCAGAGCTTCTGTGAAAGCTGTTGGAAACCCACAATGGTTCAGAGCACTGCAACCACATTGAGAAGGTCTGATGTGAAGAATTTTCTCTGAGCTTAAACTCTAAAAACTTGGGATACTTAAATGCCTATTCTGAGGACTTGTGCAAGGAGGTTTAAAATATTGCTCTCTCAGCTGCCTGTCCTTCTTAGGCAGCTCAGAGTTTGGTGAATTAGTGCAAACAGGCTTTCATTAGCAATTTAGGCTAATACTCCACACTGGGTAGGTAGATGTTCCCTCTGTCTTCCCTGCTGCGGTACAGGAGAATCAGGGTGAAAGCACCTAAGCAAAACTTCCTCAGATAAGTCAACCTGGCTTTGTGGGAAGAGATGGAGCAAGGGAGATGAAAAGGAATAAGGAGGCAAGTCTAAAAGTGGCATACATAGGCTCTCCAGGCATTGTTTTGATGGTGAAGCAGTCTGGTTTTGTCAATGGTCCATGAGTGGTGAGAGTCTGGAATAGCATTCATCTGTAGTGTAGAAGGTCAGACCAGGAAACTGTGAAGAAGCTCAGAAATGTGATTTCACTGTGCAGTGATGTATTCTCTATGGTACTGCCCCACGTGACACATAATGGAAGACCAAGGGCATTTGGGACATGGGGTCATTCAGACCACGTCTTCCTCTGAAGAACACTTAAAGGGCAGGGTGATCTTAGAGTTCCTCATTGATCTTTCTGCTGGGAAAACATTCATGACCGGGCACAACAAGAAAGAGGATGGGATCTTAAAATTATTGCCAATAATTACCACAACAGAACATGGTAGACACAGAAAAGATCTGTGTCTTTTTCGGCAGACCCTATGGCATGTGTTTGACTTGTTCCACTGGGGGTTTCCAGAGCATCAGATGAGTATTCTTGATGGCATTGGCAAAAAAAGCTAATGACAGGGTCTGGAAAGCTGACCCAGACTGGGTCTGGGAGGCTGGAGATGGTCTCAGAGGGAAAGCTCATCTTGCTCAGAATTAAGATTTTGGGTTAGTGATACAGCAGTAAGTGCTGCTGCCTGTGTTATTCCCATCTAGTGAAAAAGCAGAGGATTTATAGACCAGACTCTTATCTTCTTGCAGCCTTCATCTCTCAGAGTACTTAAATGTGTGTCTCTGTCTCTCCAGTTAGTCTCATTGACCTCAGTGGCTACATCTGTATTAATAAAACAAGCATTGTCAGGAGTCATTCTTTGCCTTGGAGACTAACAGTCTAGTTACTTTCATGTTATTAAACTCTGTTAGACTCTAAAACAGAGTGACCGGATCCAGCCATCTATTAGAAGTGGTCCCAGGAGTGTGCCTGTTCCTGCACCATCCCTGGGAGCAGCCTGGGAGAGACATGGCAGCCTGCCGAGGACCACTCTGGCAACATGACAGCAGAGGCCATCAGCGACAGCTTTCCAAGGAGCTAGTTGTTCTTAATGAGGCCAAGGCAAAGAGAAAACTGTCCTGTGACTGCTCATCTCTATCCCTTGGTTCTCACCGTGCAGATATCAAAACTAGTAGAAAAGGGTTGCACATGCCAGAAAAACAGATGTGGTACAATTCCCTTAAACAAAATAAATAGGAAAAAAAAAAAAAATAATAATAAAAAAATCCCAAATCCCTTTAGGACAAATCCTCAAAGACATGTGTAATTTCCTTACCTTGTAAAATTTCACTCTTCTGCCCCAAACCATGGTGTTTGCCAGAATTTTGGAACAAAATGAAATGTACTGTCCAAACACAAGAGGGGTAAAATTCCACTTTCTCCTTTCTGTTTTGTTTAGAGGAAGGTCAAGGGCAGTTGTTTTTTGTCATAACCAAACTCCCTCAAAGCCTAAATCTCCTAGAAATAGAATTTTGGACCACTTTTGGATTTAGGTGTGGGCCTATTAACACAATCAGGACTGCACATGAAGCTAGGTTGAAGATCCAAACTTGCCCAAATGTTCGGGGAGTGATCAAATCTGTGGTTTTGGTTTAGCTCCATCACTGATTTAAAGGGAGGAAAGTAGTTTGGACTCTGCTGATAAAAGAAGCTCGCGCTTGAATCATTTTATACCGGTAATGTGTTAAATATACCGCAGCAGATTCATATGGCAAGGAAGTATTTTAAGCATTGCAGTGAGTTAACTGAAAGGAACCATAGGAAATATATACCAGAAGTTAATTTTTTCCAGTTCTTTTTCAGCTCTGCACCCTGCCTGTGTTCACTCTTGTGCAGGGTGGCTTATTTTCACTTAGAACTGGTTTGGAATCATTATAAAATACAACTCTCATGCTGCAAGGACACGGGGAGTCTCTTGGATTATATTTTGCAGATGTCCATATTTTAATTGGACCAGCAGGTGACCAGGATTACACAAGGATCACCTTATGATGGTGATCAGCTCATGGCTGAACACGGGCAGCTCAAAGTAACACATTGGGACTGTTGTACCCATGCTCAAGCCCTGCTCTCAGATGTTTTCCAGCAAGTCTGTTGTGGATATTAGATGCTCTCTGCCTGAAATATGTCCCTTGAGGTTGAGCTACAAAATCTAATAGTGCCTTCTGGCCCGAAAAAAAATAAATGTGTCAATCCAGTGAGGTGGTGGTTTTGCTTAAAGGTAAAGCAATTCAGGGAGCTTTTGGGTCTGGATGCAACAATCAGTGATTATGGAGTGTATCTTCACATTTATTAGTTGTTAATGGCAGTGCTTCTAGAGAGCTAAGCAGGTTCCAGCCAGCCACACAGCATCCTTGGCCTACAGGAGCTGATAGTTTAAGAACACACAAACACTGAAGGAAACAGCAAAAATAACGTGAGATTTTAAAAGTTGGGTTTTTTTCTTTGTTGTTAAAACTCACTTGAGTCAACATTAGTCAGATGGTGGTAGGAGCTTCTCAGAGGTGGAATATCCATGGGGAATGGAGCTGCAGGTTGACCAAGATGGGCAAGGTGCCCAATGACATCTCAAGACAATTGATCACTACATGGCAAATTTAAGTCACTGAAGATCTGTATCAGCTTAACCAGCATGGACTGAGTCACTTCTGAGCAGAGCTTTTTACTCACTGAACTATCTCTTGCTGAACATCTTAGAGGCTTCCATGTGACAGAAGAACGCCTTTTGTCTTTTGCCTGAAGAAAAGCTTTTTCCAGAAGCAAAGGGAAACATCTCATAACAGTGATTCTCAGTGTAGAAGAGACAACTGGATGAATGGCCAGGGTTAAAAAATGCATCCAATCATATCACTGAGTCTTTCAATACATATTTATTTATTTTCTGGTTTCCACCTAAGTCCAGAAACTGAAATTCAACTTTGAACTCTTCATCTACATGACTTGTGGAGGCCTTTTGACCTGCCTGGGCTTTTTCATCTGTAAAGTATGGGTAATAACACAGGGTAGCCTCAGTAACTGCAGAAAATGCCCTCATGAAGGAATTTGCAGACCAGAGAACACAGTATCGTTGTTCAGAGATTGCAAAGATGGTGTGGAAATGTTTTTACATAATGACATATTACTTCCTTAGGGTAATTTCAGAATTCAGAGTTATGGCAAACCACACCCTTGTCTCTTCAGACCATAGCAGTGACACTGGAAGCAGAACCCAAGTCAGGTGGATCCTGCTACACAGATCTCTGCTGTTTCCATTAATGCTGGTGCCTTTCAAATTATTTGTTATTTAGACTCACTTATTTTAAATAAAAGAGACTGCTACCCATGCAAGTCTTCTAACAGACCCCTGAAGACTTGATTTCTCTTGGCAGATGTTCTATTTATGGTCAAAATCCTTTTAACTAAGTTTATGATAACTATATAGGCTGACCCACCACACGACTCCTCTGAGAGGTGCCAGTGTCCCCACACATCTGAAAGGGGCCCTGTAGAAGCCGTCTTCCAAAGATGAACCTATCTGCTTCCCCTCAGGGTAACAGCAGACTTTGGTGACGGCAGCAGCTTCTGCTCCTCTGAACTACTACTCCAGGCTACTTGTAAACTGGCAAAGGCATCAGTCATGCCTCTGTGCTCCTCAGTTTTCATTTGCAGCCATAAAGAGAAGAGACTTTAGTAGTACTGGCAATGTGTGCTCACAGCCCAGAAGGCTAACCATATCCTGGGCTGCATCCAAAGCAGCGTGGCCAGCAGGTCAAGGTAGGTGACCTTCTGCTCCTCTGCTCTTCTCTGGAGTAGTGTGTCCAGCACTGGAGTCCTCATCACAAGAGAGATATGGACCTGTTGGATTGTGTCTAGAGGAGGCCACAACAATGATCTGAGGGCTGGAATCCCTCTGCTGGGAGGACAGGCTGTGAGAGTTGCGGATCTTCAGTCTGGAGAAGAGAAGGATCTGAGGAGACCTTATAGCATCCTTCCAGTACTAAAGGGAGCTTATAACAAAGATGGGGATAAACCTTTTATCAGGGCTTGTTATGACAGGACAAGGGGTGATGATTTTAAATTAAAAGAGAGGAGATTTAGACTAGATAGAAGGAAGATATTTTTTATGCTGAGGGTGGTGAGACCCTGACCCATGTTTCCCAGAGAAGTGGTCGATGCCCCATCCCTGGAAACATTCCAGGTGATGTTGGATGGCACTCTGAGCAACCTGCTGTAGATAAAGATGTTCCTGATGACTGCAGGGGCATTGGAGTAGATGACCTTTCAAAGTCCTTTTCAACCCACAACAATCTATTATTTTATGACTAAAAAACCAACCAACCAAACAAAAAAAAAACCCAAAACAGGTAATTGTAGATGTGTTGGCCCGGATCTAACATCACCTTTTGGGTCCTAAATCCAGTTCGTTAAGAAGACAGGAACCCAAAAAGGCTGCATCCACACTGAATATAGCAGCAGCCTCAAAAGGGTGGAAATGGCTCGGCTTGAGATTTTTCACAAGTGCTCGGGAAGGACGAGGACTTGTAAGAGCCAGGCGAGATGCCTAGAAGCTGAAACAATGCTGAGCACGGCTCAAAAAACACTCCCTGTGGACAGACCATCTTTTCGACGCAGCCAGAGATTACCCCAACCCCTTTAAAGCCCGTTGGCACGCTACATGTTGCATTGATTGTGCACAGCAGCTGAGCACTGAACAAATAAGCTGCCGCTGCTGTGCTGGATGGGGGAGCATCCTAGTGTTGCTATGACATTTCTTGTCAAGTCTTCAGACTCAAATGGATCCCACATGGGGGGGAGTGTATCAAGCTCGGCTGGCAAGTGGGAGATTTGGAAGCTGAAGCACTCCCCCATCTCCTGTTCGGGGAAACAAAGCATCTTTTATGCTTCCTTCCAACCAGGACAAGGGGCTGAAATAAATCATCAAGTGACCCAGCCACTCCCCTGCTATTATAACAAGCAGCTGGAGGGCCACCAAAACCGGGCACTGCTGCTAGTCAAACAGGCGCTTTCCCATTCGCCTTTTATTTGGATTCACTGGTGGCACTCTGGGGGTTTGCCGCTTCTTTCTTTGCCTCCTACTGTCCAGAGACACTACCAGTAAAACCCCAAAGCGATATTAAAAAAAGGGAGCCTGGGCTCGCAGCCAGCTGTTGCTGACAGATGTGCCTGTGAGCATCGTGAAAAATAAGCCAGTAGAGGCAACCCAGCCTGCTCACAAACTGGAGTCTATTGTTCAATGGGGCACAACAAGCAACTGCAGGAGGTTAAATAAATCCCAGGGCACAACTTCTGCAAGCTGTGAAAAGCCTCCAGAAAGGTGCTTGGGACTCCCTTGTGCTCATTGCCACAAAGGAAGGTTGAGGAGCTCTCTGAAGCAAACAGTAGGTGCCCGAGCATGGGCATCGTGGCACCAAAAAGATACCGTTGCATTCTTATGCTCTTGTGCACCCGCTTGGAAGATAACAGTGTATTTAAGGGGTCACAGCGCAAGTTCACAGGTGTCCAGGATGAATGGGGTTGTCTTACATGATCTTGAACACGAAGTGGCTCTAAGGTGGAGCCAAAAGCAGAAGAACAAGCCTTTTACCGCTCCTTCGAAGCCACCCACCCTCTATCTCTCCCCTTGTCTGGAGTTTGTCCTGCTCTACACAGAAGTGACGGCTGCTGCAGCTCACTGGGGCTTGTTTCCTACCTCAAACCACAGCCTCAAGAAGCAGTGAAAAGAGGAATTTGCCAATGCCCTGCAAGCCAGCTGCTCTTGTGGGCCTGCTGCCTCTTCTGCTGGAAAAGAAGAGGTGCGGGGGCAGGCTCCAGCTGGGAAGGTGGGAAGGGTGAGAGGAAAACTGGGAGGGAAGTGCCTGAGCAATTTCACAGCAAAGGCAGTGTATGAAGTTGCTTCGGTTCGTGGTCTGCGCTCTGGGGTTTGTCTGTGGGAAGCCTGCAGGGGTGTTGCAACCTGCCAGTGCCAATAAACATCACCACAAGACCAGAGGAGCTCAGGGCCTGCAATATGAAAGGCAAAGAGAGGAAAATTAGAAGCAAAAATATGATGTTAATAAAAATCCTTTATCCAATCAGACTCTAAAGAGAGCACAGCCATGGGCTGGAAGCAGCAACCGGGCGCTCCAAGCCCTCACTTTGCTTAATTACCTAATAGCTTGCAGAGCCCCTTCAGTTTTATGAGTTGCACATTTATTTGCAGCTGTCCTGTCTTGCAGGAGTCGTGGTAGCTGGCAGGGGAGGTGTCTCTGTCTGTGCCCCCTGCCCAGATGCAGGGAGATGGGACTCCATGGCCCAGATGCTCCAGATCTCAAGGTTTG
>WUAM01000395.1:20953891-20967564 GCA_024336885.1 Actenoides hombroni
CTAAAGCCCTTTAGGTAAATAGTCTTTCTTATGAAGTACATAATTTGCCCACTAAGGGTAAGAAATTCCCCCCTCCCCTGCTGTTTTCACAACAGGTCCTCTGGGCAGTTCATCCGAGCCTGTATTCCCAGGACAGAGGGTTGATGATTTCAGAAAAATCAGAGACTGTGCCTGTGGCTAGCTGGGGGCTGGCACGGGCTTTGTTTTTGTTTCCCTGTCCTGCTATTACTGCAAGAAAACCCCTTCTGAGCTCATCTCCTCTATCCTTCTGGGAGCGTCTCCCAGGGCAGGAGATGATGGGATGCTGGAAAATATTTCAGCACTCGCAGGTTCACTTTGCAGGGCTGGAGCTGAGCACGAACAATGTAGCAACATAGCTGCCCAGGGTGTAGGCAGCACCCTGGACCCAGATAGATAATGCAGTTGGGCACAGTAAATCTTTTATTTTGCTCCAGGTCAGGCTGATACTGGATCTAGTGAAGTTTTTCTTCAGGTTGGACTGATGAGGACTGTTGGGGTGTGTTGTCTTCCCCTGTGTTATTAAATCGTTGCTGCTCCCTGGGTATGTTGTTCATGTGCTCTGTCCCAACATCCCAGTTGGGAACAACCCCCTGCTTTCCCATCCTGAGCTGTAGGCACAGGCATTTCAAAACTCCTCTGCTGGCACCCTGGCACCATGCTGTGCTGATGACAAGGTCATGGCAACTGATGTGCAGACAGAGAAAGCCAAGCCCTGCCTTCAGCAGATAGTGAAATGCCAAGTAGAGTTCCCTGTGCTGACAAAGGACCGCTTGATGCCTACTGCCTTAGTGTGTCCCAGGAATAATCAGTGCCTGACTATCTCTGTAATCAACAAGAAATTATTTTCAAGATGCCCATGACTTGAGCACTTTGGCTT
This sequence comes from Actenoides hombroni, assembly GCA_024336885.1. NCBI lineage: Eukaryota > Metazoa > Chordata > Aves > Coraciiformes > Alcedinidae > Actenoides > Actenoides hombroni. The sequence continues at coordinate 20,954,790 of WUAM01000395.1, forward strand.
TTGATTAACAGCTTTCTTAGCAGGGCAAAATGTGAAGGTACTGTATGCAGGAGTGGTTGTCCTGCACCACTGGGTGATTACTTCTGGGCTTTGTTTCTAGCCCTTTTCTGGGGGAGGATGTGTGCCTAGATAGTTATGGAAAAACATGATGGCTTTTTCAGGACTTTTAGACCCAGAGGGCAGTAGTCATGACACAAGGATAAACAGTGACCATCTGGAAGGAGCTGGTGGCTTACTTTGCAGCTGAGCACCATTAACCCCACCTGGTCATTAATCCCCAGGAAATTGAATCATATCACAGAACTGGAGGATAAATGGGTTAAATGGACCTTGTGAGATCATCTTATCTGACTTTTTGCAATGTGATCACATCAGGAAACCCCTGTTACAAGCTAAAAAATGGAGAAGGAGAGGGAACTGCAGTGTTATTTATTCAGTGTGTGTCCTGTTGCTAATCCCTCTCTGCTGGCAGCTGGGTGTTGATATAATTAAAGAGGGGAGATTTCTTATGGCACAAATTCTCCCAGTGAAAAATTCAGGCTGAGTATCCGATTTCTGTTTGTGTATTAGGAAGGTCTTTCTGCTCTCCACCTGTAGCATGTTATTGCCAAAAGGCTATGGGTGCTCAAAGCAATGCCTGCCCACAAACCTTGGACCTTCTGGCTATAAGGCAGTGCCAGCTCTGTGTTTGCAGGACACCTGCACTGGTCATGGCCATGCATTCCCACACCTACAAGGTGACAATAGTTGGTTGATTGATTGATTGGCTTTTCTCCTGGCTTTCTATGATGATACTCCTGTGATCCTGACCTGTGAGCCACTGCCTTGGTGGGAGAGCAGAGAGATACCTCACTCCCCTGACAGGTTTAGTTGAACCTGGGGGTATTAGTGGACAACAAGTTCAACATAAGTGAACAGTGTGCTGCAGTGGCAAAGAAAGCCAACAGGATGCTGGGTTGCATTAATAAGGGCATCACCAGCAGAGATAAAGTCGTCATTATTCAACTCTACTCAGCACTGATCAGACCACACCTTGACTACTGCATTCAGTTTTGGTCCTCACTACACAAAAAAGATGTGGACAGGCTGGAGAGGGTCCAGAGAAGGGCCACAAGGATGATCATCAGAGTGGAAGACCTACCATATGAAGAAAGGCTGAGAAAACCAGGTTTGCTCAGCCTTGAGAAGAGATGGCTTAGGGGAGACCTTATGACCATGTACCAGTACATAAAATGTGGCTACCAAAAAGATGGACACTCCCTTTTGACAAGGAGTCACATGGAAAAGACAAGGGGTAATGGATACAAGTTACTCCTAGGGAGATACCGATTGCACTCCAGACGAAAATTTTTCACCATGAGAAAAATTAGACATTGGAATAATCTCCCAAGGGAAGCGGTGGAGTCCCCTATACTGGACACTTTTAAGGGTCAGCTTGACAGGGTGCTGGGCCATCTCATCTAAACTATATATCATTCTATATATACATATGTATAGTTTACCTTAAAAGGTTAGACTAGGTGATCCTTGAGGTCCCTTCCAACGTGGTATTCTATGTTTCTGTGATTCTATGAATCTCAGAATGTCAGAAACCAATATGACTGCACATCCCTGACCTCCCTCCCTTCAAAACCAGAACAAAAGATAAGTGCAGTCCATCCTACTACACCCAGCTGATCAGACGGTGGGATTGCAGAGCTCCCCCCCTCCCAGGTGTTTGGACATGGACACACACAGCTTTGTCCTAGTCAAAAGGAGACCTCCACATGGTTTTCAGGGTGTTTCCCAGGTACCTGGCCATAAGTACAAGGTACACCATGCATGACCAGGTCACCAATCTTCAGCTCATCTTTCATTGCTCTGCACGGGATACCACCACCCTGAGTGCTCCCAGTGCCAGGTGCTGAGCACTGATGTGGCCCTGATGACTTGCAATTGCCAGGAGCCCTGTTAGATGTGATGATGGACACATCATCTCCTAATTCCCCTACTGTAACCTAGCAGAGCTCTAAACACTGCCCAATGAAGCTCAAGGCTCCACAGAGATCAACCTTTAAGAAAGATGAAGTGTTCTCCCCTGGGATTTCACAGTCCATAGGATGCCAATCTGAAACCTTGGGCCACTTGCTGGGGCACCTGCATAGGACCCAAAGAGCCCAATACAAGACAATGATCTGGCAACAACTGGTTTTGAGTTGATATTATTAACGGACAAACCTTTTTTTTTTTTTTTATTTCCTGTCTTTTCTTGGCGAAAGAAAAGCAAGTTTATGGTTCAATAGCAGACTAGGATTTTTTCATTCTGATTCAAAGAAAAATGACAAAAATTCAAATCAACGTTGTGCCTTCAGTGGGTGTGTGAAAAAAGTTCACATAGATGTCTTTTGCAGCATTTTCCAACTGCTTTCTTCATTTGCTTGCCAATTTGGGCTCATTGTGAAACCATTTTATCATACATGGAAAATAGGAGTAAAATGAACATTTTTTTTCATACTCAGCCATATTTTTGAAATAGAAACTCTAAGGTTTCCATTAAAACCCAGGCAATTTTTAAAGGAACACAGGTAAATGAAAAGCTTCAGGATTCAGAAGGAACCTAAAAAAATTAAGAGGACCAGGGAGGAAAACATAATAAAATTAAAAATCTCCTTTTCCTTCTTTAACAGGCAGAGAAAAATGCTCTCACTTGCCAAACTCTTCTGTGTAGGAAAATGAATGTGTTGGGGAGAAAAGGCTATCCATGTTTTTCTGGTGTTGCAGAAAAAGACAAAGGTAGATGCTTGCTTAATTGAAGTCAGAAGGAGTAATTTCTTCATAGAAAGGCTTTTGATTAAGTCTAAACAAGTGCAAGCGTGTAATCTCAGGCTGCAACTGATATTGTGTAAACCTGTTTTTTTCATACCCTCTGTGGGCGTTTTGATTCGTATTCCCCTTTTTCCAAAACATCTCAAAGCCCCACACTGGGCACTTCTGAAAACTCACCCGTTGTCTAATTAGGATCTGAGCTCTTTTGAAAATGTATCTCCAGAGGGGAGAGCTGACCACTTCTGTAAATCTGGAACAGGTTTTCAAAGGGAATTAGATGTCAAGTTTTGAAAACACCAGTAGGCATTTAAATACCACTGAAGGTTTGGCTGTAGGTGCTCTGAGGATAATAACCCTTGCTTTCCTTCACCCAGCCTTTCTTTGGTGTCCTCTTAGATTGTAAATAGTTCTGTGCACAAGCCCCCTTTACGGTGCGTGTGTGCATCAGAGCCCTGACTTGGGTTAGAACTGCTAGCCACTGCCAGAAACACATTTTAAAAATTTTGATGACCATCCCTCTCATGCCTATAAGTGAAGAAAGAAGAAGAAATCAGACATAAATTGACTTAAATCTAAACTGGCCTCATTATCCCCTTTTTTACAGTTTTAGACCAAGCACTACTGAAATCAGTACTACTTGCGCATGCTGCTTAGAGTAAGCAAAACTGGCAGAGTGATCTTGATGTGAGCTGAGCAGTTCCATGGCCTGAAACCAGGTTTAAGGCTAGATCTGATACTTGGAGATGCACGGATGAGCAACAGGTGAATACTTGCTCCCATTCCCCTCCATTTCAGCCCCTAAACCCGTCCTGCAGGCACATGATGCAGTGAGTGCTGGGTCTAGTTCTTTTACAAGCTCATCATGTGCAAGGATTTCTGGAGACGAGGATTTTGCAAGCTCCAGACACATCTCAGTGGCTGCAAAGGGCTGGTCCATCTGCTGCACGGTGTACGCTTACGTGGAGTCAGCGGAGTTGGCTGCCAGCTCTCAACAGACACACTGAAACAGCATAAAACTAGATTAGTATCTGAAGTCCAGATGAAATTCCCTGACGTTACCCCTTAAAAGTTTCAGGTGGAGGATAAAGAAAAATCTTGTAACTCGAAACCTTCTGATGTCCAAATTGTTATGTTACATAGGAAATCTCCTTCTTTCTTACAGCCCCTGGTGGACTTTCACTGATGAGTGACTGGGCCATCTGTTTAATTTCATGATTAACATATGTGTCGTGCAGTTACAAACACTTTCCTCCCGGCGCTGTCCGGCTGCCTCTATCTGAAGTGTAGCTGATTTTGGTCCAAAACCCACAGCAGGGCGTGTAATTAATAAGGGTAATGTTGTGATATGATAAGTGCTGCAGTTTAGTGTGTGGTTGAGCCTATTGTTAACCCCAGAGCTGTTAATTTCAGGGTAATGTTTTAAGCTGATTTACATGAGAGATAAGCAAATTCATCTGTATTACAGCAATAAGACCACTTAGCACTTATCCAGCTGCAGATCTTAAAGCACTTTATAAACATTAATGAATTAAACTCCACATTCAGCGAGGCTGCAAACAATCTTGCAGTGTTATAGTCCCATTGCTAAAATCCAGAAGACTGGGAGAGAAATCATTGTTTTATGAATACAACCTGAGAGCAACTGGCTCCATTTTTTATTAGACATTGCAAAAAACCTACTTTGGGACTCTGTCCTTGTTTTGACACCTGGGGCAAAAGTCCCTTTAACTTTGATGGCCATTCAATGCTAGGTTTCCCCTTACAATTTAATAATGAAATATCCCTTTACCAAATGCCAGTGTTCAAAACACATCACTGATAAATGAAGAAGAGGGAACGGGTGATTTTTTCCCATGGTGTTCCAATGTACACTAGAAAAATGTCTTTTATGCCCTATTTATTGATGTCTGTGTTTTCTCTATCTCTACTCAGCAACAACATGAAAGAGAAGGTCTAAATATTTTCAGCAGTCAGTAGGGGTCTATTCCCAGCTCTGTGTAATCAGTTCAAAGGTTCCTCATGCTTTGCAGTGGCTCTATATCAGACCCTGAGGATAAATACTCCTTCTTGTTTAAAGATAGGTAGCTCTGCAGTAAGCAAGCCAAACCCACTGAGTCAAAGAGGTTTTAGCTGCCCTACAAAAAAACTATCGCTGATTAAACAGGACTTGCCCAGTAGGTTGTGCAGTGTGTGGTAGTGCACTGCAGGCATTATTTTGGGATGGGATGGGCAGTCCTTGGTAAGACAGCTTAAATTGCTGCTGTAGGTTTTCATAGCAGGACTACAGACTTTGGTTAGATGTGATCCTGATTGCTCATGCCAGGCATTGGACTAATCAGTAGAAACGGCAAATAGGAACTCTAAAGTCTCAGCAGCCTGCAAATCAAATATACCCACAACTGGAAGGAGCCCATACCCTGGGGAGCATGCAAGGAGACAGAGGAGATTAAAGAAAGGAGTTGTGGGCATCCCTGCTCTGCACATGGAGGACAGAGTCCGCGGAACATCAGGACAGATTTGCAGTGAGATCCTCATGCAGAATCTGGGGGGTTCACTGTTTTGGTGCTCAAATAAGTGGCCATGTTTTCTAAAGCTTGGGTGACCTGCTGTTGCCATTGCTGGCCACCAGCGTTGCATAACGGTGGTCCTCACATGCGCTGCCCTCACTTACACATCAGGACAGGGTCATGGTCTCTTGTTGAACTCTGAGGACAGGTCCTACTGAATGGAGCACTGAGGCAGGAGATGCATCCTCCAGTTGTGCCCCAAAGGCCATCCACGTGCTGAGCTGCCTGAGCCCATGCTCACCATCGCTGCAAACCAAACCCAACCCAGAGACATCAGAAGTCAAGTCTGCAATAACCATGTCTTAGTTATTGAGGAGAAGGAAGCAGCCAAGCTGGAGAGGTCTTACTGCAGAGACTGACCACCGTATGTAATGAGGTCTGAAACACTGCAATTCAAAGTATCTAGTGTCTGGGGTCAGCCCTGGACAACACACTCACACCAGAATACTTTTCACTCAGCTTTTTCTCAGTTTCAACATAATTTCTGCATAAATCCCTACTACTGTTGGTTGAAATTCTTGTGGGCATCACCTGTGATTCACATTTGTGTGGAGCACTGTCGGGGAAAGTGTGAGGTGCATCCAACTGCAGGTTTTTAATTGCTGGTGTCACCAAAAGGGATGTTTTATGGATCTTTGTAAAGCTTGCTGAAAGATAGGGACCCACAGGGAAGAGGAGAGCTACATTTATCTATTTGGCATTCCTTGATACATGAGCTGGGACACTCATCATAAGCCCTTTGCTCACAGACAGAAAATAATCACTAACAGGAATTTTCCCCCTTCAGCTCATCGAAAAAAAAGTGTGCCAAGAAAACTCCTATCCCGGGCCTCCTAGACACTTTCCCAGTGCCAGAGGATGATCTTTAAACATCTGTTACAGCTCTGCACATGAAAGGCTCACAAACACATTAGTTTGCATGTTCAGTCATCCTATCTCCAAGGGGAATGTGCTCATTGGCTGACGGAGCTATCTGCAAGACGCGACTGTTCGTGCTGCATCCAGGTACTTGGCAAGCGAAGCAGGTGATGATGTTCTTGGCATCACACCTGCCTTGTATAATCAGCCACGGGCGTTGATTTCCGCATTTCTATCTCACTCTGCCCAGGGAGGAGAGCGGCTGTGAGATCACAGCTGGAGCTGGCCAAGCAGAGCAGCTCAAGAGGAAGGATTTTGTCTCCCCTTTCAAGACAGAGCTGTGAAGAGACTTGAGCTCAACAGGTTTTTCCACTCTAGCTAAATTGAAGATGCTCAGTGAACTTGGATGGTATTTGCTTCAGCTTCTGAAATAGTTTTTAGTTAAAATGTTATTCCCTGGGAGGTGATGGAGGTGACTTTCAGGAGGTGACGCACTACCGTTGCCCCACCCCATGCATCTGTAGCTTTCCTGGTGGTTTCAGAGCAGCCTCAAAATCACCAAGGCAATATCAGAAGCTGAGGCCATATGTTATCAGCTGCTGTTGGTTTGCTTTGACTGCAAAACCCACTTTCACATGCTGTGGTATCTTGTGACATAAACCCCCATCACTGGCAAAAGAGTTAAAAGAAACATCGATGTCATAAAAGTCCAATTTGCCACATGCATCCTTCCACTCCTCACCCTGGGAATGGTGCCACTCACCACAACTGAGCACAGACTACTGGGACCTGTTGGACATCTCCAGCCTCTGCTTGTTGTGCGTCGGTGCTGCCATTCTGTGGTAGCATGAGCACACACCAAAGCAGCATCCTACCCTCCCTGTCTACCACCAGCGTACCTATTCATATTGTTGTGAGTTTTGTAATTGTGCTTTTATACCAAATATGCTACAAATCACCCCAGAAGAGTCAGTCATTTGAAATATCTTGTGCTGCTTCGTATTTGCCCAATCAGAAATGCTTGCAGCAAGCAATGACGTCCAACCAACTCTTTTGGGTGAGGAGGCAACAGAAAAATGAGGACTGCTGACATGTCCTGGAGTCTGTGTCACAGGGTGTTCAAACCTGGGTGCTTCTTACCTAAAACTCTTTGGTCAGTTGTCCCTGCTTCTCTCATTTATTCTACAGGTTGCTTTCGAAGAAAGTGTGTGGACTGTTTCTAGGCCAAAGTCCCCTGTTCATTTCAGTCCCTTGCTATATATACCAGTGTGTCCATCTTACGCTTGGATTTAAGAATTTTTATACGGCGTAGACAATTATCTGCTGGAAAACAGGCAGAGAACAACACCTGGCTTCATGCAGCACACCAGGGAAATGCCACACAAGTGACAGCTTTTGGTCAGGAGTGGTATGGGCTGGGGTCACAGCTGCTTGACTGGAGATAAAAAAGCATTTCTTCCTGGGCCAAATGCTGATCTGCCCATACCATCTGCATAGTTGTGTGACTACCTCCTGCAGAACAAGGAGACACAGAGATGGGGCAAAACTTGACCCTAAATCTTACCAGAGCTAAATGTTTTCTCTCTCCTTTTCCTCACTCTCACCTCATTTAATTCAACTCTTGCTTTCCAAATTTGCAATAGAGGATTATTTGGTATCTGAGGACACAAATCCAAATACTGATCCCATTAAAGTTAGTGGCAAAACTTCCAATAACTTCAGCTGCACCAGGACTTGGCTCGCTGTGAAGAAAATGTTGTTCTGAAGGCAATATGTACTGCCACAAAGATTCAAACAGCCATAAATCCATCAGGACAATGAGTATTTCCATCTGCCATGCAGAATCTGGAGCCGGGTGTGTTAACATATATGAGTCAGAGAGTGAAAGTTACCAGCAAATGCATTTCTGCAACCATTTCTCCCACTCTTATTAATGAGGTTTTTGCATTTAATGGCAGAAGGATAAAGAACAGCTTCCAGAGGACAGTGGTTTACATGCAGGTTGGGCTATTTCCCAGCTCTGCCACCAATCTCCCATGTGTCCCAGGGCAAGTCACTTGATCTCACTGTGCCTTGGTCCCTCTGCTATTGCATTTCTAACTCCCATCCTTTACTATGCAAACTGTCAGTCAAGGCTGTAAAACACATAAATAACAATAATAATAATAGTAATAGTAATAGCAACAATGGCAATCTGGTATATACACTGAATCAAATCTCAGCCACCCGCATCTGGCCAGCTGCATTCTGGCAGGACTCTCACAGCCGAGCAGCACACACAGGGACCCTTTATCTGGGAAAAAAACCCCTTCCCTCTCCTGGTGAGTAATTTTAAGGACTAGACTGGTAACAAAGCCAGAGTGCAACCTGGAGGCAATTTCACTGGCGTTCCGAAAAGAGTTTTATTTAAGTCCATAAATGTTTCTGAAAAGTCTGTTTTAACAGAGGCCAGGGTGCCCTGGGGTGACTCTCTTTAAAGTGCTTTGCTTTGTTAATAATGATCTGTAAACGCTGTCTGTCGGAAGTGTTGCTGCCACTATCTTGGAAAAGTCTTGGCTGGGGAGCACAGGTACCTTGTGATATTTAATGTGCTTTTCCTTACAATAATGCCTGTTAATGACACGAGTCTGTACAGCCACAGCAAAATGATGCTCTGATGAATGTCCCAAGTCTCAAGCTAGATTCAGCCATCCCTTCTTTCGGTGGTATATGGGAGGTCTCCATAAGGAGCAGATGGCCTTAGCCTGGGGTTTGGGGAGCTGAACATCTTGGAAAACTCACCAGGTCATTTCTGAGTGAGGGCAGCTCATCCCTGGAAGATACCTGCTGAAACCAGAGCTGCACATGCTATTTGTTGGAGGGAGACCTCAATTCATGGCATGGAGAGTGTCCCATTGGAATGGAGGACATCAGCCATAGGGATGTCCTGAGCAGAGCAAAAAGGCCAAAGCCACCCATTCCAGCAATAATTGCAAGCGATAGGGGGGAAAAAAACCAAACAACCAAACATTATTTCACTGTCTATATTTATATTTAGTCACAGTTAAGCCCCCTAAATGCCTTTGGGAAACACTCAGAACTGTACCTGCTGCCAATATTTCTCCAAGCATGTACTGTGTGAAAACATGACCAGTGCTATTTCTCATTAAAATCTCACAATCTGGTTTCCCTACAAGCACCGTTTCAAGCCTCTGGGTCCTTTCAGAGGACCCAGCCTCACCTTCTAGGGATCTGCAGCATTATTTCCGCTCCTCAAATCTACTCCAGCAGCTTCAGTTGGGATAAAATTACAACGGCCATCAATCCAGCCCTCATACTTCAGAGCACATGCTAATCACCACAGAGGGGAAGGAAGCAATTTTCTTCACACTTTATTACTGTGCAGCCCCGTATGTTACAGATCTCGATGCTGCTCTTTGGTTTGGATCTTTGCAGAGCATCCGTCATCATCTGCTGATGGAAAGCCTGACAGAAAACCAGGCTGGACAGACCTCCGCACTGCCCAGATGGGATTTGCCTGACCTAACTGCAACTGCCTGCAAGTTTGGCTAAGGACAGATATCCTTCTCTAGTTGGTGGAGAGAGCAGGAGAGGGTCAGGGAATGATTCATCCCATTCTAAGAGAGGTGTCCAAGGCAGCTGAGATAAATCACCCTTTGGAAGCCCTGACTCTTTGCGTTGGCTGTAGGTGGAAGCTGCATGTTTTGCCTATGTGAGATACTTAACTTCTAGATGGCTGAAGTGAAGCAAGGTGTTTCTTGCCTCCCTTGGCCATGTGTGCTGCATTGCTACTTCTCTGCAGGATTTTCTTCTTCAGATGAATGAAATGCCAGAAGATTTTCTTATGCTTAATAAAAAACTGCCCCGAGCACACTGCCTTTTGGCAGGTTGACGAGAGAGGCAGGTTGAGCTTAGTGAGTGCTAGAGCAATGTGGATGTGACGTGATAATAATAATAACTGTTATTTCGGAATAGGGGAATGTAACTGCTGAAACTTGGCTGAAAAGGTTGTCAAGAAGTCTTGCTAGGAAGTGATTGTGCACTGAGATGGATGTGACATGACAATAATAATTGTTATTTTGGAAGAGGGGTATATAACTGCTAAAACTCAGTAGAAGGAGCCGTCAAGAAGTCCTGTTACAAAGTGATTGCGCACTGAGATGGGGTGGAAGAGGAGGGGAAGTTTTATTAATTATTGTGCTTAAACCTCAGTGAAATGGCAAACATTGCTGCTTTTAAAACTTCCCAGCTGTTCTTTCCTTTGTTCTGGTGACTGCTTGGAAGTTTGAGCGGTGATAAAAGCAAGGACTCTTAAAGCAGTTTGCAAAGTTGTAGGAGACTTTAAACAGCTGGTATGATAAAACACCCACATTTCCCCTGACAAATGTAAGCTCCACCGGTAGCTTTTAGAGAAGGGATCCATACCAGAGCCATAAAAGAAATAAAATGGTTAAGTGTAGAGGTGACATTCTGGGTTTTCCCAGTTCAGTAAAGATATATCTAACCAGCCATTATCACACAGGTGCACGTATATCATTCAACATCAGACATCAAGGAAAAATAATCGCCTGGAGTGAGAGAGTAAAGTTCAATGAAAGTTTGAAAGCATTACACACCAGCACTCCTGGAAGTATAATCAGACACCCTAAAAAAATGACTCCCATGCTTTTTTTTAGTTGATGAGTTTGGATTTTCTGGCTGCATCAAATGAGATCTCATACAAATCTGTCTTCATTAGCCTTCTTCTAAAAACAATTGTACATTTCCTGGAAGCTCATTTACAGGGGACCATTGCCAGGCTCCTATTCGTAATGGCCCTGATTCAGCAAAGTACTTAAACATGTGCTCTGGGCCCAATGATTTAGAATAGAAGGTATAAAAGTAGCCCAAACTTCTTCTAAGTTGTACAAAATACTAAGCCCAGCTTCCATTTGCATTTTCAGCGGAAATTCTGATCAGTTCTTCTTACCTTTGATCCGATTTGTTTTACTTAAAAGCACGTTCAATATCTACCCATCTATGATTCCATCAATCAGTATAAAGTCATGCTGGGCTCAAAACTGTCAGTGACTCCACCTGTGCATCTGCTGATTCCTCATCTCTTCTGGAATATTCCAATTCCCCTGCAGGCTGGGGGGACAGCAGCTTTTACCTGTTGAGCACAGGGACATGTCTGTCTTTGTCCAGCGTCCTCCTACCTGGTCAAAAATTCAACACAAACACTTGAGCTAATTAACACTTAGCCTAAATATCTCCCAGTCTAAATGTCTCCTTTCCCACCAGTAATACACATTCCTTGCATTTTTTTTCTCCTGCATTACCCTACTGTAAACTGTTGCCTGTGTTGAAGGACCAACTGTTCCCTGTCTCAGCCATTCCTTTAAACTTGCCTTCTAAAATGCATGCATTAGGGGGTAGCTGCAGCCCCAGAAGGGTGTTGGGTTAGGTCATTTTGAAGTTCTCCAAGTTATGAAGCACATTCTGAGATCATGCAGTTTCTGAAGTCCTTTACAAGTGTCTTTCACCTGATTCACTGGGTTTTATTTGCTCTGAATGGTAATGGAGATGTTGAGGGTGCCATAGGATGGCAAAGCTGTGTGGTTCCCGTGTACCGCTGGCCTTCAAGCTTTGTTAACTCTCCTGCTGGGACATGCTGAAAGCCTTCAAAGATATTATTGCTTTTGGGTCCCTCTGCTTTTCATCACCCACCTTGAGGTACCTCAGTGATTTTCAGAAAGCCATACTGGCTGGCTGGCAGGGCAGCTGCCTGTCATTCTTGCATGCATGCATTTCCCACCCTCTTTCAGCTCTCAGGATCTTAGGGAAGGTTTCTCAGTGCAAAGGACTGTGAGACATGCTGAGCTGCCCTAGCCCTGAGGCCAGTGAGACCCTGAATGGCAGCAGGGCTGCTCCCAGCTCTGACCAGCACAAACATGCAAACCATTGATGTGTTCACCAAGACTCCGAAGGAGAATGCAGGTAAAGCTCTTTCATCTAGTTCTGTTTGTTTTGTTTTCTTCCTGTTGCTCTTTCATTATTAGAATAGATTTGTTATTCCCTGCTGAACTGTGATCCAGTCTTGGTCATCCAGTGGAGAACCTAGTCCCAACCACCTCCAAGGGACCAGCATGTACTGCTGCCATATTTGCCGAAATTTCTGCTGCTTCACTGTTCCTATTACTACAGTCTGATAGCCCCAACTGTGATTAAGTCCTTACAACACACAAGGTGTTGTACAAACACACATAGGCAGAGATTAACATCCCTCTGGAAAGCCTATAACCTACAGAGATGAAATAAATAAGGAGGTGAGATGATTTGACAAGAGGAAAAGCTGATTTTCGGATTTGCACTTGACGGTGCCAGGTCTCAGTGACTGGTCGTTAGTCCCCAGTTGCCCAGGGGAGCACGTGTGTTACCTGCTGGAGGTCCACAGCTGGAAAGCCTTCCAGCTACAGTTTTCTTATTGAAATTCTGCGGGAGACAAATCGCTCCTTGCGTGACACACAGAGTTGTCTGAAGTATCGTTACAGAAAATGTTTTAT
>WUAM01000395.1:20970825-21000854 GCA_024336885.1 Actenoides hombroni
CCCCAGTGCCTGCTCCACAGCATCAGTGGTGATGGTGATGGAATTACCATCAGGGGGGTTGGGTTCAATACTGGTTTCATATATATTTGTATATATTCCATATTTATAATTATTAATTTTATCTCTGTTAAAGCTGTTCTAATTTCCTTTTCTAATTGCTGAGTCTCTCTCCCTTATTGCCTTTCCCTTCCCCTTTGGAGAGGGAGAGGGGTTAACAGAGAGCATCTGTTATAGGTCTAAAGGGCCCACCCTGACCCTAAGCCGGGACAATAAGACAGAGACTATCTCAAGAGTATGGCTGAGAGAGCAGGATTCCCTCCTGCCCAGATGTGGGCCCTGCAGCTGTGAGCAGGAGCTGTGTTGGCTGGACCAAGGTGTCTAAAACCCTGTGTCAGGGCAGACATCTCCTATGAAGTTTTCTCCAAAGGCTGCGTGGTGGTTGTTTGGCTGAAATCCTTATCTGCTCAGTTGAATCCAAGGTTTTGAAGGCTGTGCCTGAAACTGAATGATGAAAAGACATCTAAAAACATTCCCCTGTTTTAGCTGAGTTGCTGCTCAGATGAGATCTGCTCAAATTCCTTGAAATAGCCAGTTCACCCTCTGCCGGGAGTACTGCATCCAGCTCTGGAGTCCTCAACAAAAGAAAGACATGGACCTGTTGGGATGGGTCCAGAAGAGGGACACAAAAATGGTCAGAAGGATGGAACACCTCTGCTATGAAGAAAGGCTGAGAGAGTTGGGGTTGTTCAGACTGCAGAAGAGAAGGCTCTGAGGAGATCTTACTGTGGCCTGTCCGTACTTAAAGGGGGGCCGGTAAGAAAGATGGGGATAGACTTTTTAGTGAGGACTCTGATGGTTGGTTAAGGGGTGATGGTAAAAGGGGGGAGATTTAGACTAGATAGAAGGAAGAAATCTTTCACAATGAGGGTGGTGAGACTCTGTCCCAGGTTACCCAGAGAGGTGGTTGATGCCCCATCCCTGGAATCATTCAACATCAGGTTGGATGAGGCTCTGAGCAACCTGCTCTAGTTGCCGATGTCCCTGTTCACTGCAGGGGTGTTGGACTAGATGACCTTGAAAGGTCCCTTTAAACCCAAAGCATTCTGTGCTATAATCTGATGATTCTATGAAATGTGCCTGGAAATTGAACCAAAGCTTTCCAAGCCTGCCACGTGCGAAGGCTGTGCCTGCAGCAGCTGAGCCCCACTGCTCAGTAGCAGCCACCTCCACAGCCATCCCGGAGGCACACAGCATGCCAGTCACACTCATCAGTTCACAGTGAATAAATATAGTAGCTCTGTACATCATTCACCTAGCTGCAGGCTGTTTTCAAAAGTTTTACAGCTTTTTTTTTTTTTTTCTTAGTAGTAGTAGGAAGCGTCCTTCGAGTGAACATAAGCCCATTTGATGTTACAATAAACCATTCTGCTGGCTCAAATCAAAGATGAGGCACTGAGGTGTTGTAAAAATCTTTGAGTCAACGAAAGACAGCTGGTTGAATCATTTCCCAGATTTTCATATGACTCATAAATTTGTTACATAGTGAGGAAATTCCCTGAAAGCTTCTTGGCAGGCACCACCAGTCTGACCAGTAGCTAAGAAACACATAACCTTCCAGTTATGGGCGGGGGGGAGTGGTCTGGGGAAGAAACAAAGATTCTGCCTTTGGGTCTGAGCATGGGGTCAGTTGAAAATGCATTCCTGCCATCAAAGTCAGAATCCTTCTTTGCAAAATTCCAGGAGACTTCAAGGACAGCTTCTTGGTTGTAGTATATATGTCCAGAAACATCTGCCTTCTCCTTCTCTCTCCTTCCACATATACATCCAATTACATCGTGCACAGAAACACACATGGCCAGACAGGGAGCAACCTGGTGGTGCTGATACCTCCGTATCAGTCGAATGCATTAAACCAGACCTTTTCCCTGTGAACCAAGCACAACAGTTGGCTTCATTTCTTGGCAAGCAGCCCAAATCTTGTCTTATTCAGGTATCTAAATAATGTCAAAATTGTCGATGTTTGTATCACCAAGATCCAGGTTTCTTTGGGTAGTTAATGGTGAGCACCTTTGAGAGCCTCTAAAGGGAAAAGCCTGTCTACCGTGGGTAGGTAGGTTGAGTACGTGTGTTTTGGGTTGTTTGTGAGTACTTGTGTTTCCTGAAAGAACTTCAAAGTCATATACTGACTGTGTGTGGACACAAAAAGCTTCCTTCAAGGGAATCAGTTACTTAGATACTTACAGTCTTTGCACAGATCGGACCCTCAGTGATATGGACCTCAGCTCCCTGATGTATTCCACCCCAAATTAAGCAGTGTGAGTAATTCCCAGTAACCATCTGTGTTAAGGCAAGCATTGAGCCAAGAACTTGGCTGGCACCTCAGAGACCTTTTGGTCTGGAGTTGTCTCCATTACCCCAGAAAAACGAAGCATTGCCCACAACCCCCCCCTCAGCTTCAGATGTCATTGGTACAGACATGTGCATCTGAATTACTCAGTTATCCCTTCTTCATGGCCACAGGAAAGGACGAGTAGGTTCCTCTCATCCTGAGTTATTGAAGTGCCATGTGATATCTGGTATCATATAGATAGCTCACAATAAATTTTTTTCATGTCCCTGTGATATATAAAGAACAAAACATGCGGCACATTGTTGAAAGCTGTGAGGTAACAGTAGTACCTCTATAGTAAGACTGTACAGTGCAGCTTTTCGTTGTTCTGTTGGGTCTCTAAACTCTGCACCTATTTATCTTTGGAGGAACCACCAAAGCATCTGCTGGGTTTGGTGACACAAACTCTTGTACAGCCTGGGTGTAAGTGTGCTTCTGTGCCAGGGATGTCCATGTCTCAGGTTGCAGCAGAGAAGCTGTGTTGTTCTGGTGTGTTGGCAGACAGGTCATCTCAGGGTGGGTTCCCCATCGCTGGGATGACAGGAGGAGTCCATAAGCCAGCTGCAGAAATTGATCTCAATGTGTTGCATTGGGTGGTGGGAGTGAAACAGTGTCCAGGTTGAAGAGTGTGAAGATGATGAGGGCCACCTTGCAGAGACTTGGGGACCACCAGAGAGATGTGGGCTCCGGTTTGAGAACTGTCAGTTCAGATTTTTTAACCAGTGCTTCAGAAGTTGTGTGACCTGGCAACTTGCCCGATGGAGTTTGCACACATTTAATGAATTCATTATGTAATTCAACAGCCACGGACAATCATGTATAAAACTCCCACTGAAGTCCCAGCGCATGAGCACACACAGGCACATGCACGTTTCACGATACGTTGCTCCCCGCTCCCCAAATCCTGCTGTGTTTAAAAAGGCCAAAGGAAACACAAATGACATTTTGTTTCTTCGCTGTGAGAAACACTTGCAAACCCTGACCAGTAAGAATGGATTGCATTTCAGGGACTTGTTTATTCATCCATAGCTCGAAAGATTTAAGAGTTTAAATAAAATGTCTGAATGGGGCTCCGTGTACAGGAGCCTCTGAAATGCTCTTTTTAAGAGACAGACATCTGACGCCTTGGAGGAGCTCCTCGGTGGCAGCGAGGGCTTTAGCAGCTTCAGGCATGTGCAATTAAAGCTGATCAGGGCTTCGGACTAGTAGACAACAAAGAAAATCATGCCCAGTTCAGCCCTCCAAAATGCTTCTCCATGTCGCGTATTTGTCACAGCTTTAGCTTCAAATTGCAAAATTGCAGCATGAAATATACAGCCGATCGCCAGGTTTAGGAGAAAAAAAAATCTTCCCAGGAATTCAGAAACTTTACCAAACCGTTATTCTGACTGCTTTCCAGATAGAGTCTTGTTTTCTTTTCTTTTTTTTTTTTTTTTTTTTTTTTTTCCTTCTCTCTCTTGGTTGCTTTAATTTAGTAGAGGAAGTGAAGGCAAATAGTTTAATCATAACCATCCCTAGGGGCAATTTAGAATCATTTTCTCATTAGTGCATATAATATGCAGTATAAGTAATGTTCAATCAGATGGCTGCTACAAAGGCCTGTGCAGACACTGAAATGAAACGTGCTCCAATGCTATGAATAGCTGAATGAGAATAATCTTGTCTTTTTGGATCGTGCTTCTTTGGTGGTGGGTGGATTTTTCCCCCCTTTCTTCTCTCCTTTTTATTTTTTTTTTTATTTTTTTTTGGGGGGGGGGGGAGGGGGAATCAAGCTTTTTTCTAAATAGTAAGATCAAGTTATAGAAGTGGAGGGATTCCAAGATGATTAAGGCTTCAGGGAATTCAATCACAGACAGCCAAAGGCAGGAAGTATTTGAAGAGGGAGAGGAAAATAAAACCACGAGGGAGCAGGAAATACGTGCCCCATAAAGATGACTTTAACTGGGAGACATGTCCCACATTCACAAGAAGGGTCCAACCTGAGGGTATTTTGGGGGAGACAGTAGCTTCAAAGTCTTCTCCTCCCCCAAAAGCTACTCAACGTATGATGCATTTAACCCCTCCCCAATTTCATCATAACGCCTTGTGCACGTCAGGCTGAAACTTGGATCATGGAAATGACCTTAGTCAAAAACCAAACTATGAAGATCCAAAATGGTGGGGCAGGAAGTTCTCACGCCATCTCTCCTAACAAAACTTTCACAGAATGAGATTACACCCCAGGGTGTAGATGAGTAGATAAGCATGAGCAAAATGCCTAGTACTTGTATGGCCAGACAGCTCAATGATTACCCTATTGCTCCTACCAGCTGGGGTGGGCTGTTCAGAGACAGCTACACTACGTAATTGGTATCTCATGGACCATACTGACCATGATGGGAAGTCCAAAGAGCTCTGCTTGTGATTTCAGCACAAACTGGAAGCTGAGAAAAGTAGATGTTTTCCTCGTCCTAGAGGAAGAAGTTAGTAGTACCTCCAGTTGTCTACCTCCTTCTGCATTTCTTGGAAGGCTCAAGGAGTGCTCAGGGTGGTACTTGTGTGGCTTTCATGGACCTTCTCTGAGAGGAGGGTGAACTTTGGGATTTCCTACTTTTCAGCTGGCCCCGTGGTGGTGACTGGGATTGGATGTCGTCTCTTGGATATCAAAATCTTTACATAAAAATGTAGTGGCTTCACTGGCCTGTTTTTTATAGGTTGGAAGACACATGAGTGCTGCTCCCAGCATCCACAGAGATCAAAGGTATGAAATAGGACTCCATAGCAAAGGGTTTTGCAGATCGTTTTTCAGGATCATTCAATGAGGGTTTGAACCTCCCAAGTTTCACTTAATTCTTCATAACTGAATAAAACCAAAAATTTGAAGTGAAACTCAACCCAGAAATCCACGTTCAGCTTGGTTTTGGATGGAAACCAAAGGAAATCATTTAATCCCAACACGGCTTCCACCAGAAGCTCTGTATTGGTCTGGGTTTGGTTGAAACTCAGCTTTTGCTTCCCGTTGCTGAGCAGTTCATGTAAACTATGGGATAAGAAGAAACAAATTCAGGAAATACTTGTGTATTTTCCTTTAACAGTTTAAAAATATCTTTTGAATTCTATCAAACATGCAACTCCAGGAAATACATCAGTCCGAATTCTCTGTAAATTGGAAATACGAGAAATTTGACAGTGTTTTATCTTCAACACAAATACAGATATTGCAGCACTGGAAGAACTAGAAATAGTTCTCCTTCTCTAGAGACTTTCAAGACCTGCCTGGATCTGTTCCTGTGTGGCCTGCCCTGTGAGTTCCTGTGTTGGCAGGGGGGTTGGACTCGATGATCTCCTGAGGTCCCTTCCAACCCCTACCATTCTATGATTCTATGATTCTATGAAATATGGAGCCTGCAAACTTTTCCCATAGGTAGAAAGAAAACAAGGCAACTCCAAGGTAGATTCTTTCTTTTGCTAAACAAAACCTAAAGGCATAGACATTGCAATAAACTAGTTCTTCCTATGTCTTTTCCAGAGTCTGAAGGGAGGAAAAACATCGTGTTTACTAACACACTTACTTGGAGGAGGTTTTCTGAGATCTTAAAAAAATATGCTTTTATATCAATGTCCTGTTGTGCAACAGAACTTTGAGTGATTAAGAAGAAGCCTAAATATTGCCTTATCTCATGGGTCATTGCAAGGAAAACTCTATTAAATAAGGGTGACAGGTTAGTTCAGATATTGTGTTAGTAGTGAGTAGTAGGTTTTGAAAATGGATGTTTCTTATTTTAGGATGTTCTTGCATAAATCCCAAGAGAGGCTGTTAGACAGCGGCAAGTTGACAAGACGAGCTTGTCTAGCTCATATCCGCTAGACCATGAGAACATGATGCTTCAGAGGAAGGGACAAAAAACCATAATTTACGCTTACGAGACGAGCAGAAGAATTTTGCTAAGCCAACAATTAGGGGTTGCCTGAACTCAGAAGATGAAGTACTTGCTCCCTTTTGCTCACAGAGGAGTTGTTATCAGTAGATCTGGACTACTACTGTAAATTGGTATTCCTCTTTAGGCATGCTGGGTGGCAAAAGTACTTATTTACAGAGTTTTAGGTATGATTGTTACCCCATAGGGAATGATCAGCATCTGCAAGCTGTGTGCAAGGCACATTTACCTCCCAGATATATTTTGTGGAAATCCCGTTCGCTGACTTTTTGGTTGTTCCTCCTCAAATTCCTCATTAATATATTCTCTACTAATAAATCTTTCCATTGCTCAACCAGCTCTGTAGAACACAAAAGTACTGTTGCGGGAGTGTTTGACTGCAACATTTTTTTTCCGTAGAAATAATTATTAGCCAATAAAGTTGGAAGGAGTTTGGAAGAGTTAAATCCTCTGCTGGGACTGGGTGCTTCCTCATTGGATCCTCTTGAAAAGGCTTAAGTTAATTTTGCCTTTGACATGATTTGATTAGCTCTAGTTTCACATGTGGTTGAGCTACAAAACAGAGATGTATATCGGTGCAGCTAACCTGTGTAAAAGCACTTATTGCTCCTTTTGAATTTATTTAATATGTTAAGTATAATACATAAGCATATTTTAAAGATATGTAAAAAAGAGCAAACATAAGGAAAGATTAAAAAACCAGACTCGCTCACATGATGTGGTTGTGCTGCCTTCCTTACTCTGACTGTATGCAAAAACATAATGTGTTTTGGACAGGCCATTGTCAAAACAGATGGAGATTAATTACAGTGGCCATTTGTTCTGTTACAAAAAGAGATAAAAATAACTCATGAGTCATGACAACAGCGAATATTATGGAGCCAAATCCTGCATCCTGTTTGCCATTTTCTAGCCTCGGCATAGAAGCAAAGATGTGATTTTGAAAGACAGTCTGATGCTATCTTTAGGACCTCTGCAATGTTTTACACAGCTAGGGAAGTCAGTGTCTGGCATTGCATTTAATGACACGCAGACCTGGTTCGGGAGGAGGGTGTCCCGCTGCAAGCTGTGGAAATGGAGTGAGGCTGGATGGGGCTGGGAAGGGCTTGTGTATATCAGTAGATATGGCTGCAGGGCAGAGACATAACCTTAAAACACATCAGGATTCAGAAATCAGGGGAAAACCTGTAGTGTTGCTCAAGCAGTCATAGAATCATGAATGGTAGGGGTTGGAAGGGTAATCTGGAGATCATCGAGTCCAACCCCCCTGCCAGAGGATCACCCAGGCCAGGCCACACAGGAATAGATCCAGGAGGGTCTTGAAAATGTCTAGAGAAGACGGCTCCACAACCTCCCTGGGCAGCCTGTTCAAAGCTCTGTCACTCTCACAGTGAAGAAGTTTTTCCTCATACTGAGGTGGAACTTCCTGGGTTTCACCTTGCTACCATTACCTCTCGTCCTATCACAGGGCACCACTGAAAAGAGACTGGCCCTTTCTACTTCACACCCACCTTTCAGAGATTTATAAATATTCATAAGATCCCCTCTCAGTCTTCTCTTCTCCAGGCTAAACAGCCCCAGGGCTCTCAGTCTGTCCTCATAAGAGAGATGTTCCAGTCCCTTCAACATTTTTGTAGCTCTCTGTTGCACTCTCTCTAGTATTTCCCTATCCCTCTTGAATTGGGGAGACCAGAACTGGATACACCACTCCCAGATGTAGTCTCACTAGTGCAGAGTAGAGGTGGAGGAGAACCTCCCTCGCCTTTCTGGCCACACTCTTCATTATGCACCTCTGGAGACCATTGGCCGTCCTGGCCATGAGGGCCCATTGCTGTCCCATGGAGAATTTACTGTCCACCAAGACATGGGTCTACCACTAACCTGTACTGGTACATGGTGTTGTTCCTCCCCAGGTGTAGGACTCTACACTTACCCTTGTTGAACTTCATTCGGTTTGCCTTTGCCCAGCTCTCCAGTCTGTCCAGATATCACTGGATGGAAGCACAGCCAATAGTCCTTCAGCATGTGCTTGGCATTTATTAGAATGGTTTCACTGGGCCTTGTCTACGTGCTTAGGCCCTATGTGGAGAGGACCTCCAGTCTTAGACTGAGCTTTGGAGGGCTGGGTTTCATCCCACCATGTGGGACATGTCCTTCTGTGTAGGGGACATGAGTAAGAGCATTATTGTGCATTTGCTGGTATAATCTTAGTGTTCTGAGGTTTCCTGCCCTTGTTTTATTACTAACATGGACAAGGAGATGGGCTTCACCTCTGAATCATTTTCATCACTAGAGATGAACATCTTTGCATGAGCAAGAGTTCACTGTAGTGCCGCAGGGAGTGTTGTCACCATCTTTCATGCAGTTTTAGAGCTTTAAATCCAGCAGTGATGCTACCCATCGAAATATCACCAAAATACCAGCTGATGGGTCTACACCCCCTGCCACAGGCTCCAGATGTTGATACAGGAGGACGGAGGACACAATGGTGGTCCTCCAGCTTATCCCCAAGGGGCTCCTTGGCAAACTGTGGAATTACCAAAAAACAGCTCTGGTAGTGCAAGTGAGCCCCATCTCCCCTCCTGCAGGGGAGAGGAAACCTGCTTAATTGGCTCCAAATCTTGAAATATTGGATGAAGTTTTGGATGCAGGGTGAGAAAACAGTCAGCTCTCAGGTAGAGTGAGAGCTCTAAGCAAATAGGCTGGTAATACTGGCAGAAAAAAAAAGAACATTTAAAAATGTGAACCTGACATGCTTGAAATCATCTAAAACCTTAAACTATGTTGGAAAAAAAATTCACAGTGCTTTGCTTTAACAGCTGTAGCTGTTTGGTCATGGTAGAAAAACACCTTTTATAAGGGATTAATTAATTATGCTATCCTACCTGATATCATAAGGCTGTGGCTGTGCCAGCATCTGCCAAGATGGTCAAGGACTACTTATGGCTGTTCCCTCATGAGGGAGGCACGATGCAGCTCAGGGAGGATGGGTTTGGGTCTGTACATGCTGGAAGTGATTGCAGTGGGTTGTGTAATCTGCAGCCCATGGGGCAGGATGCTCAAACACACACAAAAAAAGCTCCCACCACCTTGCCTACTTTCCATTAATCAGTTACAGATGCAGCACGAGGCCACGTGTCATCAATGTGCTGGACATGGGGGTCTGTATTGTCCAGCTGGTAGGATGTTCCCATTGCACAACTGATTCCCACGCTTTCCTCAGATGTTTGCAGGGGTGGGGGCAATTTTTAACATAGTTATTCTGGGAGAATTAATTTAATAAGGGCATGGCCATACCCCACCTTAGGGACAGGCATGGTTTAGTTTCCTGGAACAGATGGGGCCATGCATTGCAAGGAGGACCCTTTAACCTCAGTGGGGTAGGCAGCAAGAAGTGAGCAGCTCTGGACTCCACACCCAGGTCCAAGGACTGCTCAGATATTTTTTCATTTAACAGTGACTGGATATAATAAACAAAGACAAACCCAACCAGAATCTCCTAACCTCTTCCTTGAAAGGCTCTTGTCTGCCTGGTCTGGGGACAGGGGAAGAGGAGCCAAGTGCTTTGTTGCTATAGTGCAAAATCAGGCATTACTCCTCAGCAGAATGCTGTGGGGATGAGTGCCTTCCAGCTCAAGCTGTCCCTCCTCCTAATTTTTATCAGGCCAAGTGCTCTACTGATGAGCTTGAGCCAGAGACAGCCCAAGACCAAATACGTCACCTGAGTTCCATCGTCTCTGGGAGTGTGGTGATGCCAGACAGAAGGCATTTGAGGTCAGCCCTACACGTGTGACATGAGCAGAAAAGCATCAGGACGCACTTTTTTTTTAATTTCACTGGCACACGTCTCGTGTGTCAGGTCGTTCCTTCACACATACGCATGTGTGCACTTCATTACAGTTCCTTGTCTCCCTCCCTTCCTCCACTTTTCCCTGCTTCCCTGCAGTATCCTCCTTCCACCCTGGGGCTTGGAAGCTGTGCTCAGCCTCTGCAAGAAAACTGCTTCCAGCTGTGGGCTGGGCTGTGACAGGCTCTCAGCCGCTGTGCAGCTGTTCTCAGGCTTCTGCTCCCTAAACCAACGGAACGGGTGGGGAAAGGCTGGTCCTTACTGCTCACCGTCTTTGGAAGCAGTTACCCGAGACTGGGTTTGGAGGTTTGGACGCTGGGTTTAGACACTGCCAGCAACACGCGGGACCCTTGTGACAAGCTAAGTTGATGCGTAGGTATACAAGAGCTAAAGGAAGATTTCAGCAAGGTGGGATGTAGCAATCTGGTGTCATCCACACCATTAATGCAAGAAGGACCTAACGGTTGCTGGGGGAATCTCCCCTTCTTGCAGTGAATTTGGTGAAAAAAGATCTTGTATGTGCTGTGCCCAGGCAGTGGGTGGCTCTGTCTGTGGCACGTGGTTTCTCCCCATTTGGTTACCTTCTCTACCTCTTACTGATTCGGGTCTGGTTGAATGTCAAATACCATCAAACTCTTAAGATTTTTAGGCTTTCTTAAAGCACTCTCTGGTTATATGGCCTTGGATATTCAGGCCATTGCAGATCAAGTTTCTCTGTCTGAAATAGTTCTCTGTGAACCATTTCAGCCAGTTTCCTAAGGCAACTTTCCTTTAACGCCAAGGGCTCTTCTCAGCAGTGTTCAGACAGGTTGAGTGTCTGCTTCTTCTTGAAACCAACAGGACAGTGGTGCTAGGTTCGGGTTCCTGAAGACACCAGAAATAGTCCAAGTACATTGGGTGAAATCAACAGGAAGACCTAAATGCTTGCAAGTGGGACTTGCAAAGAATATAGCTAGTTTGGCATAAAAAGCTCTTGCAGTCCTTGGGCCCCTTCGTTTCTTTCTCACAAGCAAACCCAAAACTCAACTAGGCTGAAGGCTTCTTTTTAGTCTAAACATCACTGTGATGCAACATGATAAAACCCACATGGATGCGTTCCTTTGTGACCTGCTCTAGGTGATCCTGCTCTGGCAGAGGGGATGGACTAGATGATCTTTCAAGGTCCCTTCCAACCCTTAACATTCTGTGATTCTGTGATCTAGTTGCAGACATCCTGCTACTGCAAGGAGGCTGGACTTGATGACCTTTAAAGGGCCCTTCCAACCCAAACCGTTCTATGACTCTGTGATTTGCACAAGCTGAAGTGTCCCCAGAAGGTCCAGGTTTGGTGTAACCCAGTCCCCAGTTTGGAGTTCAGAACAGCATAAAGGGCCATGACTACATTAATTCTTATGCTTCAAGACTTCTGGTGGTACCACCCAGTATCTCTGCACCCAAACTCAAGGAAGTCCATTAGAAAAATCTGTCTCTTACAACACCAAAGGCTTGGCGAACTGCTGAAGATGACTTCCTACTAGGTAAGTAGGTTCCTCCCAACCAAATGTCATCTCTTGACCTTTCCGGGACAATTCTTTGTCATTATCTGTGTTTCATCTTTTGCTTGCTGTTTCCAAGACATGTGTCTGCCCAGCTCAAGCTTTCACTGTGAACCCTTGTTCTTCTGGCTGATTTGGCAGTTTCTTCAATCACTGTCACAACCGCCCCTTGCATGGCCGCATTGGCTTGGCTGTGCTCCTGAGATCACTCGTTACTGCTGGAACAAGGGAAGGCAGACAGACGTTCCTGCATTCTCTGCTGATGCACAATCTGCGTCCTGTGGTCAGTGGGTTACTGTAAAATTAAAACAGATCCTTGCTGTTAACCAAAAGGCATTTGCAGTAGAAGGAAGGGAAATAGAGCGCTGGAGGGGTTGTTCTGATGCTAACAATACATTCTGGGACCTGCTAGGAAATGGGATCCGTTGCCCTATCCTCACTCCCCACGATTAAGTTCATCCCCGGTTGAATGTGGACTTTGGTAGCATTGCCATTATTAAGAATGACAGAATAAGCCCCAGGGGACGTGCTACATCAAGCACGAAATACATAAACCACAGTTCTTGAGCCTCCTTTCCTTTCTGTGCAATCCTTTTCTGAGGTAGAAGATGGCCAGATACTTCCAGCTCCTTATCTAGAAAGCAGGCAGGAGGCCAAAGCCAAAAAAGTTCTGCCTTTTTCACACAGAAAAATAACATCTGCACAGGAACTGTGAAGGGTCCCTCTAAAACAGTGACTGCTCATTTGATACTTGGGATGAAAGCACCCCAGGGGGGTGAGGAAAAGAAAGTCGAAGAGGTCCAGGGTTGGGATTTTCCTGGCCTGGAGAAAAGCAGGCTTCACACTCTGCTCCAAATCACATCTTCAAGATTTTTGCTCTGGGTCCGTAAGGGAGTGCTTCAGCCCTGACACAGCCAGGGACGGTGAGGCTTTCCTTCTGCTCTCCCAGGAACCTGGGTCCCTTCTCCATTAACTGCTATGCAGGTTGGTGACTCTGCAGGACTCAACTTGGCCAAGGCAGCAAGTGGTGCATGTGTAAATCCTGTTATGATGCTGGTCAGATGTGCATATGGCCAAAAGAAAAACCATGGAGGCATTGCATGGCAATGAGGCAGGTTTTTTGTAACACCAAAAAGCCCAAGGCTGGGTTTAGAGATATGAAGAGACCCACAAAGTAGTATCTTTGAGATTTAGCCAACAAAGCCGAGCCCTGTCAAACTCAACTCTCCCATTTCCCAAGTCACCAGGTGATGGTGCAGTCAGGGTATTTGAGCCCTGTTCAGCTCATCAACAGGGATGAATAATAAGCAGGTTGATGATGGTCAGGTAGGTTCTGTGCTCAGAACTCCTTCACTCCAGGTCAAGGGAGTTATTTATGAAGCACATGGGATCCATCAAACTCTGAGAGCTAGGGGACATCAGTATCTAAGGAACTCTCTCCTCTTTTACCAAAGGATTTATTGCTCCTAGCTTTTGTCTTGTTTTCCTCTAAACTTAGAGCAAGAAGACCAACATTCTCTCTTTCCAACTAAAGCACAAGGGTTTTCCCTTGGGAAAAGGAAATAAAAATCTTTGAGGTCATTGTTGTAGCCAGGGTGAGCTATGGACATAGAAGCATCATGGTTTGAAGGAAGAATATCTTTGAATAAACCAGCTGGAATAGGGAGGGAAGTGAGATTTCAGTTTCAGAGTGGAGGACTTCATTAATATGTGTTCTCTGCCTATGTGGCCTAATGAAAGACCCCTTATCTTCCCAAACTCTTCAAAGTGCTTTGGTAGGAACACAGACCAAGGAGGGACC
Source organism: Actenoides hombroni (assembly GCA_024336885.1). NCBI lineage: Eukaryota > Metazoa > Chordata > Aves > Coraciiformes > Alcedinidae > Actenoides > Actenoides hombroni. The sequence goes on from WUAM01000395.1 coordinate 20,984,315, forward strand.
AGCCTGTTCTGTGTTAAGAGATTGACTTGGTTGAGTTCGAATTAAGAACAAAAAGTGGGGGGACATAATCTATGGAATAATTTAACTTCTATTTATAGTCATTTTATGGTTTGCCATGCAGATTAATTAATGTGGCCAGAAAACGTGCTCTTTTATTTAAGATCCAGCTATAGTGATGGTCCTTCCCAAGCTCTAGGATAATTCATGAGCATTAATAGATAAGAGAGAGACAGCTTTGAAATCAATGCTTTACGCAAGGGCCAGATATTATAAAGATTAGTGCAATAATTACTTGAAAAAATATATAAAAATCATACAGTTGAATTACTCCAGGGGTGCCTTTGTGTCTGAGGTTCAACCAGTGGGTTCAGTCCTTTTAATCAGAATTAGTTCTGGAATAGATTTTGCTGGCCGTAGAGCTAAAAAATGTAATCCTGGCTGGCTCCTTCAGCTTTATTAAAGCATCTATGACTATTTTTCAAAAGAGGATCCCTTTCTTCTCCTGACAGAAAAGCTCATCAGATACAGACAGGAGAGGAGGGGAGAGGAAATCCCAGCTTCATTGAAGTCGAAGCCAAATCTCCTATTGGTTTCACTGGGGCCACAATCTCACCTAAGATGCATAACACGCTTTAAAATGCTACTGGCATGATAATTATACAAAATAGACCCCACATTTCTCTTTTTGGGAGGGAGAGGGGAGGGAGTGGCGGGAGAAGAGAGGAACCTAACACACATATTTGTCTGATCCTATGAGGCATCTACCTGTAGCATGTACTTGGCACAAGATCTGATATATGAACTGAATAAATAATATAACAGCCTGTGTTTCCTCGTGTCACAATTCATAAATGCTTTCGATGCACATAAATGATCTTACAAGAGGTACTTGCATTTCCTTTGAGGAATCTTTAAGGAATCCAACTACATCAGGATCACGGCTGTAACTTGGAAACCTGAAAGTGATCTAATGAGGCAGATCCCGTCTAATCTGATATGTGAAAAACCTTTGACTTTGACTTGAAAGTGAGATTTTTCTAACTCTGACACTAAGGCATCTCTTAATAAATTATAAAGAAAATGCAGAAAACACCCCCCAACAACTGGCACTCAGAGGAATCACACTGGCAGCAGAATGATGCTGTAAAATGCTGCCTGTACCCACTCCTACCTTTTCACCTCCTATGTGGATCACGGCTACGCCTAAGGCAGCAGGAATTAGTTAAAGCCACCTCATTTAATTACATCAAAAAATAAATGAGCCACGGGCTAGCTGGTGAGGAGAGACTTACCTAACAGCAGTGCCCGCATGTGACCAAAAAGTGGAGCTCCATTTTGTATCTACAGCTACTGCCCTTTGCTTCAAAGTCATTAAGGCTCTGGTTGAGGTCATGTTAGAGCTCATGTTGAACTTTAAAAGCAGTGTGACAGTTGTATGTACTTAATGGAGATACAGGGATGGATTGGCTTATGTACATGGTAAACACATCTTTTAAGTCCTTTTCTGAATCAGGGTCTGAGCGCACTCCCATGTTAAGATAACATGAATGCAAGTCTTCAAGACCATGTAATCTGTTGTTCGTAAGCAAAAGTACAAGCTGGAGTCCTAGAAAGGTGGAAAGCACAAGTCTGGAATCAGTTATAAGGACACTTTTGTTTTAGATGAGTATCTGGCTATTTTTCAACATGCATTTCACTCAACTACAAGAACGGGGGAAATGCTATTTGATACTTCACTTTTAAACCCTGCTTGGAAGACAGGTGTTGCTTTGAACCCAACAGTATGGAAGATAACTGCAAGCTGGATTCCTGAGATGAATGTGAGGTAGATTAAGTCCAGACCACAATAATGTCATCTTTTCCAGCAACATCACTGTCCTGGGATATCGAAGGCAAGCCAAAGTTCACACACTCGTTTAAGACACTGTTAGCTAGTTTGCAGCCAAAACAAGAAGTTCACACACGGGTTTCTGCATTTTCTTTAGAAATCTACGTTCAGGCCATGTTTGCAAGAAGCAATGAATCTTCACTGTTCATCATCAGGGACTCAGATCCAGCTGAGTCAGTTAGAGAGGGTAGTTGCCTCATGTTAGCTGCTCGCCTTGGAGCACAGCAGCCCATGTGCCACCGTCACTTTAAGCGAACAACGAGGTGGGACAGCCTCTGACAGAGGCAATTCTGTCCCACTTCCACCTTTGCTTGCACTTCCTGCCTCAAAAGTTGGCTCCACACATATCTGTACAGGGGATTGGACAACCAAGATGGATTAACACATTTTAAACCCAATGTGGCTGCCCCAAGGCTTCTTGCACCGGTAAAAAAGGGTGCAAAAGCAGAACAAGCAGCAATGGGCAAAGACAAGATGCTCCTTCTATTGGCACAGTCTATGCTCAAAGAAGCCAGAGAACTACAGCATCTCTTGGCCATTGCTGGCTGGAGTGACTAATTACAATGTTAAAACAGTGCTTATTTCTCTGGAGATTTGCCATGTTTTGAAGAGCTGGCTCCAGCTCTGTTGGATTTCTCACAGGGATCCTCCTGTGTTTTAGAAAAGTCTCCCCCTTAACTCCAGCTCATGCTTGAGTTTTGTTATCTGCCAGGTATGGATGAGACACTCAGCAGTTATAATTTAACGCTGCTGTCCCATTAGCTTTCCCAGGTACCTGAATCCAACTCAACTGAAGTAAATGACAGTCTTATCAACTCCAAGGCCTTTGAAGCAGGCTCCAGCTACAGGATTGATCCAATAAGTAAATGCCAAGTCTGATTCCAGGAAGGGAGGAAAATCATCAGCCGAAATTCTTTAAAGACTTGCAGATATATCTTGGCACGCTAAATGGAAATGAAGGAATTTCTCAGGGAGAATGTTAAATAATTCTCAAAATAACTGTCAACACACACAACACAACCCCCATCCACCTTTATCACGGTCAAGTTATGGTTTACCCACTGCAGTAAACTCTTAACTAGTTGGAACTGTTTTTTGGGATTATACTTACTATTGTTCTTGGAAACAAAGAGCAAATTAATGGCTGCCTTCAGAATTTTAAAATAAAAATTTGGTGTCAGTGTGCTGGTCACTCTTGTGTCCATCAAACGTCTGTACTCAATGACAAAGCATTTCAGAAATAGAGTCAGGGAGCATTGTTTGAGATATAAACTGGGCCTAAGCTTAAGAAAGACATCTAGAAAGCTCAAGCTCCATCATCACTTGCTGCTGGAAGCACTGACATCTGCCAGCATCCAAATTTCATTGAAAAAATTTCCTGAGCACTCCAGTTTATGTTACCACACCTGAATTCCTCGATCTTGGGATGTCCAAGCCAGGCTCCGCTGATCTATTCACATCCCTCCAGGTTCATCACACACATGCACAGAGCATCCAATGTGAAATTTTAGGGGTGATTTCAGCAGATCTATGACTGGATGCCTTAGAGGGGGCACTGAGGCTGTGAATGACACCCAGGACTAACTACCTCAGTCTACATCTTAAGCATCTAGTGGTTATAAGCTACTGTCCCGTGGCACTGAAATATTTCAATAAAATCACAGAATGGTTTGGGTTGGGAGGGACTGTTAAAGATCATCTAGTCCAACCCTCCTGCATGGAGCAGGGACATCTTCACCTGGAGTAGGTTGCTTAGAGCCCCATCCAACCTCACCTCAAAAGTTTCCAGGGATGGGGCATTGACCACCTCTCTGGGCAACCTAGGCCAGGGTTTCACCATCCTCATCATAAAAAATTTCTTCCTTCTCTCTGGTCTAAATCTCCTCTTTTAATTTAGAACCCTTGTTCTTTCGTAACAGCCCCTGCTAAAAAGTCTGTCCCCATCTTTCTTATAGGCCTCCTTTAGGTACTAAAATGCTGCAAGAAGGTCTTCTTGGTACCTTCTCTTCTCCAGGCTGAACACCCCCAACTCTTCCAGCCTGGCCTCCCAGCAGAGGGGTTCCAGCCCTCGGATCATTGCTGTTATTAAGAATGCTCCCACAGTTCACTGTCTGTCCTGTATTGAAGACCCCAGAGCTGGCCCCAGCGCTGCAGGAGGATCTCCCCAGAGCCCTGGGAGCAGAGGGGCAGGATCCCCCCCTCCCCTGCTGCCCACGCTGCTGGGGGTGCAGCCCAGGGTGCCACTGACTGCTGGGCTGCCAGAGCACAGGACTGGGTCCTGTCCAGCTTTTTACCCACCAGCACTCCCAACTCCTTCTCCCCAGGGCTGCTCTTGCTCAGGAAATCACAGAATATTCTGGAAAAGGAGTCAGCAGTGGTGCCATAGTCACACCTCTGTCAGTGTTTTGTCTGCAAAATAAAGGTTCAAAGCTCTAGCACTGATTATCTAGAACATCAAGATGGGGGAGTCTCTATAACTTAACATGACCTTTGCAGTTTCTGTCCTCTGGTCACTAGAGACCCAATTACAGCATAGCTTGTTTAGGACCTCAGCAGTACTTGACATCAAGGCTTCTCCAGCACTCTTTTTGAGCTCAAGAAGCACCACAGGGCCTTGAGTACCTTCTGAACCAGAAGTGTGCCTCCCTGACTCACAGCAGGATTTTTTGGCAGCTTAGGGCAGGTAAAAAGCCAAGGCAGGGTACAATTCAGCTTTAAGTAAGGCGAGAGTCTTTGTTTCATTAGGTTCCTTTCATTATTGAGATAGGCAGAAACTTCAGGACAAAAAAAAAAATAAATCCATCTAGAGACAGGGAAAACAGTGAACTTGCTTAAGCATTTTGTGAAAAAAATGGGGAAAACACTGAGCAAACGTTCTGCAGGTACTTTTCAAATATAACCACCTCATGTCTGCTGCTTTGCGTGACACAAATGCTTATCTACTACAATTAATGACTGGCTAATTGTGTGCATTTCAAGAAAGAAAAGAGTCTTTTGCAATTTATCAGTCCTTCTGAATTTGCCATTAAAAATATTTGCTAAGGCAGAGTGTGTGAATACCTGTCTAGCTCCGAAGCTGTCAAAACTAGAAGAAACATCAAAGAGGCTCTGCTGCAGCCCTAAAAAGAAAGGAAATAATTGTAGTTGTGGTATTGGTAAACCTACAAGGGTTTTCTGTTAATATCTCCAGCTACCACACAACCACAAGAACTGTCATGATATGCATTTATATGATTTTTCCTTTTGGGTATAACCATCTAAGCTAAAATAGCCCATATGCTGAAAGATTGATGCTTAATACTTCTTTCCAGATGTGCTCTGGTTTAGTTAAATATTTAACACATTTCTAGAAGTATGTATTCTATAATTGCATTAATACTTCAGAAGAATGATGTCCTGGTGAGTAAAGGGAAAGTGATGCCAAGGCTGGCTGTGTATCTACTTCTGCCAGCGATCAGTAGAAATCAAACAGGTTGCCTTCAAAAACATCTCTTTGATTACCATTGATCACTGTCGATGGCATTTAAAACATCCACACAACAAACAACAACCCCAACAGTGTCCCCCAGTAATATACCCAAGGCCTTAACAAAGTGACATTCTGTAACATGGTAACATTGCAAACAGCAAAGTCCTCACTGGAATTCAAATATGTACAAGTAAAACTTCATGATATGTGCAACTGGGTGTATTTAATTACTGAATTCTGTGCTGTGAACAGTAGTTTTGTCTTTTTCTGCATGCATTTCGTCTCAAAAGACCCAAAGTCCAAGAGCTGGAAGTAAGATTGATCCCTAAGAAGTGATGAACCCCTCCACAAAAAAAGAACATGGAAGCAATCCTCTCATGAGATGCCTGACTCAGACAAATGCACGTGTATTAAAAGCATTGGGAAGAGCTGACAAAATTTTAAGCAGTAACATCTAACTCAAGTGTGGTCTGACCAAACAGTACTCAGAGAAAGATTCTGGATGAGATTTAGCAAATACCTCAATGACTAGGAAATAATGCATTCACCCCTTTCAATAATCCCATCCCTATGCTTCAGAAGAACAGTGAAAGCAGTAAGAAAATGGGGAGAGGGGGAAGGAAGAAAGACAAGGGAGAGGGAGTAAGAGAAGGGAGAAACAAGGAGAGAATATATAGGGAGCTTTTCTCCACTCCACGGCTGCTCTGGGCAACAAAGCGTGCAAAGTAAACAGCTCTCAAGGAGCAACAGGAAATAATACCATGGATCTGGAAAGTACTACAGTCTCGGGATGTACAGCATGGATGCCTAAACGATGGCATGCAACAGTGACCTTGTGAGATGAGGCGTCCATGTCTGCAGTAGGAAACTAAACAAAGCTCCCACCATGCTTCCAAGCACTCAGGCTAACTCACTGGCAGAGCGCAGACACAGTTTAGCTACTGAGCCTTCCCAGGGTCCCTGGTCTTCACCAGTTCACAAAGCGTGACCTGGAGGTGCTCTGAAGACACCAGTTAGTTGATCAAAGCCTGAACAGAGCAAAGGACAATTCTAAAAACTGAACAAGCAACTGAGTTCCAGTGCTTGTGATGTTTAAGACATATGGACACAGTCCCTGCAACCATCTTCCACAAGATCTGGGCCACGGCAGAACTGCGATGTTACCCAAGTCCTTCAGCCCATTGCATAGAAGTCAGCAGAAAAAGGTTCATCAAACAGATGGAGGGAACATACATAATGCAGAGATGATTTTAAAAGCATTAACACTTAGAAAATTTAAGGGTACATTTTCTGCTGAAATCTATGGGAACCGATAGGCTATGCTGGGTGCTTTTATAAAACGCAAACCTATCCTGTTTCAGGATGGTGAAGTTCTGCTTACTGCCAGTATGACCATTTGAACATCTTGATAAAGATGGGAGTCTTTAGTCACACACACAGAGAATTGGGAATGTTACCCACAGTTACCCCACACAGGTCCTTCCTATTGCAAAGTAGTCTTGGAAAATAAAAGCAGTAGCAAGAGAAGGGAAGGAAGACAATTTACCAGAAACACAAAACAAGGCTGGGATAGGGGAAGATTAAAATATAGTTAAAAGACAGGCATTTTATTTCCTTGTTATTTTTTACCATTCCAGGTTTATTCCAAAGACATTATTCTGCAGGCATGTATCTTACAGGTTTTAAGACTGATAAAACACTAGGAATAATGTGATAACCCTAGCAAATGAAGACATGGCTAAAATCACACCAGAGTGATTTTTATTTTTTTTTTTTTTCCTCTTCTTTTAATAAAATTTTGGACTTTTCAATCCAGTTTTTAATACTGGCTAAAGTCATTCATACCTAGAGCATCTGGAATAGTCCATTAAAGGAACAAAACTTGACAAGATGCAACCAGCAGACTACACTTGATTTCTGCAACCGATGGCAAAAGCTGATGGGTAAGTATCTGTACACTTTAAAAATGTTACATTGGCGACAAATGGAACTTTGTGCTTTAGTACTTTGCTTGAAAAGTCTCTTTATCCAACATGAAGTCAGCAAATCTCTGCTGAAGCTCCTTTTCTCTCTCCTGCTGTCGCTGCACATCTTCCTTCAGGCACTGTAAGGAAAATATAATTAAGCAACCGGTCAGTTTTTCCAATAGTTACCCCCATGAAGATCTTTACCAAAGGTTGTATTTTAGTTCCTTCAGAGGAAGGGGTCAGAACTGAGACAGGACATTGCTAAAATAACTTATTTTAAACATAAATGTAAAACAAAGCAGTTGATACAGAGTATAAAGAATCACAATCACAGCTACTCTACTTCCAGTGTCAGGTATCCTGCCTTGGTTTTGATGGCAGTTAGTACCAAATGCTTCAAAAGGAGAGATTTCAAATTGGAACTTTGCCACAAGCAAGTTGTATCTAACAGCTATCCATGGATTCTTCTCCCATGGGTTTGTTCAAAACCTTTTTTGGGTAACCTTCCTAATTAATCCTGCACCAAGTCCTTCCACAGGCTTTCTAGTAACTGTGCATGAAGAACTACTGCTTGCTCTGGAACTGCTGGCTGCTAGTTTATTTGATCTCCCTCCACTTTTGCATCAGAAGAGGTGGCAAATGTATCCTGAGGATGAGCCCTGAGTAGCCAGTTACTAAAACCAGGTGCTATCAGCAATTATCAAGCTATTGTAATCTATTTTTACTGCTAACTTTCACTAAATCAACTGATCACTTCTGAGTTTGTAAACACTTCTATCAGCGTTTCTAAATTGTCTTCAGAAGATCAGTTTTAAGAACTGATCCATTTTATCATTTTTATAGCAAGCGGTTGAGAAAATTTGAGACTAAATGGAACCCTCTCTTCTGGAAGACAAAAATATATTAAAAGAAAAACTGTGCTCAGCTAAGTTCTTATTTTTTGGAAAGCAAGCCTGGCACTTGCTCAAGCCTAGGACTGAATTTTGGTTGAGCAATGCCTTGTTAGTTGGATAAAGCAGAGAAGAATATCCTCAAGATCCTTAAACTAAGACAGTGGCTCTGAGGCATTGTTTTCAGGTATCTCAGTGTACCTGTTAGTTCTGAGCTGAAGTTAAGGCTCCTTAAGAGAAAGTGGTATCTTCCTCCTCAAAGCCATACCAACCAGCTAGAGACCAGTAAGGCAGGTGGTGTTTTTCAGGAGCAATGGTCCAGGATCTCACATGCACACGTTGTTAGCCAGTAATGAGAGTGCAACGGCTCCAAATTATAACTACACAACAACTGGTCAGCTTCTGGATCTGAGAGCCATGTTGCAATCAGTACAATAACCCCATTTCTGGCTTTCTAAAGGTCCAGCCATCTGCAAGCTTGACAACAACATTAGCTTCAGGGAGTAATACAATCAACATGTGAAAAGGAAGAATTTGCTGTAGTAAAATATGTGGCATTTGGTCCACTGACTTTTATGGAAGTAGGAGGTTTTACACAAGTTTCAGATCTACCCTAAGTTCTAACAGTAATTAAAACCAAAACAAGCCAAATTAAGATAGATATGGAACTTCTGCCGATATGCATTACAGAAGATTAATAAAATAAACCACACAAGGAAATGAAACAAAAACAAAGTTAAAGAACACACTAGTAGATTAGTCCCAGCTTCTAATATATATATATCTCTCTCTCTCTATATCTCACAGAATCTTTGTTAGTGAATAGCAGAGGAGTCTGTAATAGCCCAAAGTATAATTTAAAGAGACCTTTAAAAACTTGATACAAACTCAGGCTGTGAACCTCAGAGCCCATGCACTGTAAAAACATCTTCTCCACAAAGCGTCTATATTTGACTTCGGGTATTACATTGAAGAATCTCACCTCCAGTCTCCGAGGGATTGCAGCATCTTCATGTTTCTTCAGTTCCTCAAAAGTACGTAGCTCCAGATGTGCCTGTTCAATTTGGTCCCACAAATCATTCAACTGTTTGATGAGGCCCATTGCTCGGGACTGATAACCACCAAGCAAGATCTTCAGCTTCTTCTCCATCTTAGCAGCCCTCTTCGCTTCAGTTGTCATGTGACCTCTGTTGATCTGTCAGAAAGAACCCAAGAATTGTTTCATTCATGCAGAACTCAAAAGAGGAAAAAAGAAAAAGTTTTAAAAATATATCTGTGGAACTTTATTGAGTTGCTCGAGTTCTTTGATTTCTATTGACAAATCCTACTGCACATTTTACAGTAACACAGATTTTTTGGATTAAAACCTTTACAATGTCAAAACATTGACACTAGCAAAAACAGGGGTGGTGACACACTATAAGAATACAGCTCTACAGACAGGAACTGTTGCAGCTGGGTAAGCAGCCAAGTCCCATGATAGCTTGCTATGCCACATCCCGCTTACACAGGAGATGTTCTTTGCCTTAGTAAAGGAAATAAAGATATTATGTTTCTCCTCTTCAAAATTATATTCTTAGTCTGCAAAAACAGCCACATCTTTGAATCCTTCTGCCTATCCCAGTAAGGGATCATCCAAATCATATTCCATATAAAGTAAAAAGGCAACTGGGGACATTAAGGCAGCTCTGAATCTGTCTGTTGCAGAGAGCCGTAAGGAAAACATATAGACAGGTCTGAGTGGCAAATAAATGGCAATATTGGGGCATCCAAGCACTGCAAGAAACAGTAGTAAGAGTATTATAATGGTAACTAAATCCTACCACCTATCTGCATGCACTTTCTCAGGACAGCCACATCGAGACAGAGAATTAAGACTATATCCTGGTAACTAACAGAGGTGGGACAGGATGGAGACATCAACTACTACCGGCTTCTGAAAGGCATGAAAATCAAATCAAACAAACAAACCAACCCAAACAAAACAAAACCAACCAACTAAAACCAAACCCCAATAAACCAAGAAAAAAATCCCCACAGTCACCATCCCAAGAAGAACCCAGGTGCCATGATGAGAACACAACAGATGGAGACCCTTCCTTCCTAGTGTCATCATAAAGCATGTCAGAAAGACTGCGTGGATTCAAATGTCTCAGTAGATGAATGCTGGACAGTTTACTTGATTTAAGTGTTCAAAGTCACATTGGGCAGGGCTCTGAGCAACCTGCTCTAGCTGCAGATGTCCCTGCTCAGTGCAGGGGGATTTGACTAGATGTCCTTTAAAGGTCTCTTCCAACCCAATCCATTCCATGATTACACATCTTTAGTGTTTATAAACATATGAGCATGAGATTACAAATAAGTTAAATTGGCTTTGTCTTAAAATAAAAGTAACTTCTTCATCTATCAGATCTCCCACTCAGCTTTACTACCTTGCTGTAACACTGCAATATTATTCCCTCCAATGCCACACCAAAAACCTGGAGCTCCCCCAGTGGCCTCTCTAGTTTTTGCACAGTGCTTTTCCCTCACAGATCTCGCAGTTAGAAGGCAAGATTCTCTTTAGCTAGCCAACAATTACCGAGACAGAACTATGAATCTGCTTCCTAAGGTCAGTGGCAAAAGCCAGAAGCAATCCCCCCCCATTTTACAATCTAACAGTGTACACAACGGGGCGATGAAACTAAAATGTGGTATCAAAACCTTAAAGCAACTGGCGTGCTGGACATGAAACTTTCCTTCCTGTATCACTCCAGTGGGCACTATCAGGTATGCTCAGGATTTAGAAGTCTTATTTTCCCTAAAGTTGCCTCAGTCAGTCCTCTAAAACCATAATCCAGACATTACTCTATAAACAGACGAGTGATAAAAATTACAGAATTCTGCCAGCTGGGCTACAACACAAATAAACAAGCATATTTAGGTTAACATGCTATCAATGATTAATGTAACATTTATAAACAGCAAAGGTACCAAAAGCCTTTCTGTATTTTTACACATATATTCAGTGGGGTAAAATTAAATGAGCAGCAAAAGCATAAAATAGTCATCAGAACTTTAAAGCTTACTAGACGGCCTCAAAGAAATCTTCCACCAAATAACAAACAGCACAGGACTATACTGAGCAAATATATACTACACTGAGCAAAGCTGTGTGGAGGTGTAGCACTTCACATCTCTAAACACAGACGTAAGGTTCCCAGTTGGGTTTTGTTCTATACTACTTCCTTTAAAAGAAAAAGAACATTTTTTTCAGAAAGCATTGTGTGAAAGATGCCAAACTCAACAACAAAGAAAAAGGAATAAGGCTTCTCAGATTTTGATTTTTGCCACAGTTAAAGATATATTATTTCAGGAGATGAAGAACAATGTGTCAAGTTTCTGAAGTGTTAAAATATAGAAGCCTGACTTGAAACCACAGTGGCTAAATCACTTAATCCTTGCCTTGTTTCTCTAAAAATCAAAGTTTTGCTCTTCATATAAAGAAATTACCACTGAACAACCAAAAAGCAGAAGCTTTTCACTGCTCTGAACCCTACAATTCTCCAATATATCCTCTTTTAATGATGAAACTAAACTCTATTGGGAAGGAACTACTTCTGATCTGTCCCTTACGGTGTTAACTACAGTCACCCAGAGAACCCCAGCCAGGAGGAGTAGTTATGCACCAAGCTACTGCAAAGTTGCATTTCATCAACCTTGCAGCCGTCCATAAAGTAAACCCTATGATACAGCTGCAGGTTTCTGTAAAATGCCTGCTCCTTAACAAGTTATTCACTCATTTAAAACAGTTTTAGTAGGTGGTGCAGAGATAAACAAGGTGAATGGTCAAGGGAGTAAACTGTTAATGGGTGAGTGAAAGAGAAATTTGACTTTCTGAGCTGTCTAGTTTGCTCCTGGGGAGAGAGCTGCAGACTGCTATGCTTTCCAGGTTCTGTTTGCAGTGTAGACTTAAGCTATGCCCAAGGTGCTTTAAGCATACAGAAAGGCGCCTCTTTTTCAATATTTATATAAATCTAGAGAAAATTAAATAAATAGATTAGGGATTTGTGAGGATACTCTCTGATGGAAAAGTATGAAAGCTTTAAATGTCTTCGCTGGTAAATAATATGCTATTACTGCAACAACAAATACAGCTGTGCGGTAAATGAACTATTTTCCAATTACTGTTTCTTGGATGAAAAATGTGTGTTGAGAGGCACTGACATTTAGAGATCATGGAATAGATGGATGCACAGGCAAAGAGAGGTCTGATGTAACAAAGAGCAGTTGTCCCACGTTGGGTTTTCACAGCGTTACAGACAATGCAGAGTATGCTTGGTGTGAAATGAAACTTCACTTTTCCAGAGCGGGTTAAAAAAAAAAAAGACCATTTAGTAAAGTTCCACTATTCTGTCATTCTGAAAAGATCTGTCAGCCACCTCATTTTCTAATAGAATGTTAACCACCGAGTATCTGAGGACATGAAACACAGTGCTATCCCCACCATATCCAGATCAGGGCATGGAGGACAGAAGTCCTGAATTATCTGCATGCTCTGTGTACCACCAGGAGCAGCAGCAGTGCCGGGTTGGTCTCGTACTTTTACACCCTTTGGTTGGAATTCGCTCTGCTTGGCTTTAGACATCAACCTCTGAGCTTGTCACTCGAGGTCTTCCCAGAACAGGGAGAGAAACTGGTAACTGCAGAGCATAGCTTGTATGATCCAGGGCCTCAGAAGGAGACTAAGCATGCCACTGAACTGCTCTTTGCTGCCTACGATGGGAGGGAGCAGACTGCTTGCTCTGACACTGTTACCTAAGGTCAGGTGGATCAATCCCACCCTACATATGCATTATTTTAACGTATGAGATATAACAACTCTTTTTTTTTTCTCCTCCAAGAGAAAAAAAAACCAAACAACAAACACAAAAGCAGTTCAAATCTAATGCTCATTACAGTATCAGACCCCGATTATTTAAGCACTCCTGACATTTTCAGATGAGAACTGGTCTTAATATTTCCAACTTATTCTGGCTATAGATTCTTACTTTTAACTACCAGAGCTCCTTAGGTTGCATACTGCTATTCAGCACTTGCTTTACTACTAAATTCCTTGTCTATCTTGGATTATCACAGGCCTCACTGCTGTAAAAGAAAAAAAAAAAGGGGGGGGGGGGGGAAAAAAAAAAAAAAAACCCTCCCAAATCTCAAAACCAGAAAAAAAAGGCCCTTTCTTCCCTTCCTGCTTATAGAGAGAAATGTGAACACTCACCACCTTTCCTCCTCCCTCCCAACTACAAGATTTTAGGACGTACTACAAAAAGGTCAAAAGGAGGGCTCAGCTTTTGTAATAAATACTATTTATTAAAAATTGCTGACTGCTGCATGAATGCCAACAACTGCATATAATTTTACTTCAAGCTTCGTAAAATTTTAAGGCTCAGATACCAAGCTAAAAATTCCAAGCAGTTATGAAGAGGTGTGTTTAAACAGTAGGCTACATTATTTGCTTAAAGCCAAGAAATAGATTTCAGTAAAATTTGACAACCATTTCCCCCCCTGAACCTAGCAGAAAATGTAAAGACATTTGAAAGATTTCTCCACTTAGTTATTTTGTGCTGCTCCTTGGCCGGCTTGGGTTCCGCTGACTTTTGTACCAGCTATAGCAAAATGAGAACAGCATGTACAGACACGGGGTACAAATGACACATGATGCTGGGGCAAGCATGAGAGCCTCATCCCATCCCAACTCTCTTGTGCAAAAGCCTTCCCTTGTGCCTAGAAGAGTTGTGTTCAGTTTTCAATACTATACCAGGATCCAAAGAAGAGAAACCAAACCAGAGCGACAGACAGAAACAGAGGTTTATAAAACATAACACAAAAAAAGGAGATTGACTGAAAATAAAAAAAAAAAAGGGTGGGGAGGGGAGGCTGGTGGGGTTTTTTTGCCATGTAACAAAAATAGAGAAAATGAAGAAAAGACACAACAACTTGTTTTAAATATCCCAAAGATCATTGTGAAAAAATCTGCCTGTTCTTACGTCCACTGAGAAAGGAAGAGGGATTTAAATTTGGCAAGGAAATTTCAGATAGAAGTTAATTGTTGTCCTCAGTTAAACCTTACAAAGAACAGGGGAAGACTGCTCATGAGAACAAACATCCACTGGGAAAGACTTAAGAAAAAACGACTCTGAGAAAGGAAGGGTTCAAAATGCCTTCAAAAGTGCATTTTCACAATTCCTCATCTCACTAAGCCTACTGAGGACACCCCTCCCCAGTTCAAAGGGCTGTTTTTTCCCTGTACTGACTATTTTGTTGTCTTTCCATTAAATGTGGAGCTTCTGGTAATCCCTAAACAGCATTAAGCTCTCTTGTCTTCCAATTGATTTTCTTAATCATTCCTGATGGATTAAAAAAGACCTGGAAGAAAAACCACTGCATGTTCTTACCAGAGCCATAGTCAAAAGTAAACCAACTTGTTCCATGACCTTGAAGAATCAACATATCATCATATAGCTGCTTAGCTTGTGCAGAGAAATCCTCTGCCAGCTTCAGCTACGCTGGCTGAACAGGTTACTCTTGGAACGTATATAGGACTACTCCACATGCTACTATAATTTCCTTCCTCACCTCAGACCCACAAGTGGCCCTCCCATACTCAGTTCTCCTGGCAGGAGCTGGATTAACTTATGTTAAAGAGCAGGACTTGTGAACTTGTCTCATACTGGCTCAGTCAGCCAGAGCAGCTGGAAGAGACAATGCACACTAAGCTGACAGCCTTCTGCTCAACACCAGGTTACACCAACCAAGTTTCACCAGCATTTCAAACCACCCCAGGTACAACGATGAGCAAAACACCAGGGCATCCTCTGGGCATGTTTAGGTGACCTGCCTTTACTAGCTTGATGGTGCATTCTACAATAGCATGTTTTTAAACAAAAATTCATTAATTCATTACTTAAAAATGTTATTAAATGTTCCATGGTCTTGCACAGAATTCCCCATTTTTTGACTTGAAATGCTGTTTTATATGTCTACAGTTTGACCAGGCAAAACTCTGCGTAGGGCCTGCCTCTTACCATTGAGTAAGTAGGAGGTAACAGTCAACTCTGCTGGAAACTGAGCCTTGGGGTTACTATCAACCAAAAAATTACATTTCCAGTGTAGAACAATATGGGTTCAATCTATCAAAGTGACATCAACACTACCATTAGCTCAGCTAAACAACTGAAACCACTCCATAGCTTGCCAGAACTTCGTCACTCTGCTGCAACGCTGAAGACAAGGCTTACTTAGCGTACGAAAGGGTGTGAGGATCATGAAGAACAGGTGCTGAGCAGTATCTGAGCAAAAAGGGACTGAGTGTGTAACTTTCAAGACATTCCTTTAGCAAGGCTTTTGACACTGTCTCCCATAACATCCTCGTGAGTGAGCTCAGGAAGTGAGGATTAGAAGAGGGGATGGTGATATGGGTTGAGAACTGGCTACACAATAGAGCTCAGAGGGTTGTGATCAGTGGCACAGAGTCCAGTTGGAGAGCTGGA
This sequence comes from Actenoides hombroni, assembly GCA_024336885.1. Lineage (NCBI taxonomy): Eukaryota > Metazoa > Chordata > Aves > Coraciiformes > Alcedinidae > Actenoides > Actenoides hombroni. The sequence continues at coordinate 21,000,055 of WUAM01000395.1, forward strand.
GCTAGTGGTGTTTCCCAGCAGTCAGTATTGCAGGCTAATTCAACATCTTCATTAATGACCTGGATGAAAGGACAGAGTGCACTCTCAGTAATTTTGCTATGATACTAAACTGGGAGGAGTGGCTGATTCACCAGAAGGCTGTGCTGCCATCCAGCAAGATATGGACAGACTGGAGAGCTAGGCAAAGGGGAACCTAACAAAAGTTCAACAAGGGCAAGTGTAGAGTCATCCAGCTGGGGAATAAAAACACCATGCACCAGTATAGGCTGGGGATAGACCTGCTGGAAAACAGCCCCATAGAGAAGGACCTTGGAGTCCTGGTGGACAATAAGTTCTCCATGGGACAGCAATGTGCCCTTGTGGCCAAGATGGCCAATGGTCTCCTGAGGTGCATGTCAAAGGAGGTTCTCCTCCCCCTCTACTCTGCACTAGTGAGATCACATCTGGAGTATTGTGTTCAGTTCTGGTCTCCCCAATTCAAGAGGGACAGGGAAATACTGGAGAGAGTCCAATGGAGAGCTACAAAAATGTTGAAGGGACTGGAAGATCTCTCTTATGCGGAAAGGCTGAGAGCCCTGGGGCTGTTTAGCCTGGAGAAGAGAAGACTGAGAAGGGATCTTAGGAATGTTTACAAATCTCTGAAGGGTGGGTGTGAAGTAGAAGGAGCCAGTCTCTTTTCAGTGGTGCCCTGGGAGAGGTAATGGTAGCAAGGGGAAACCCAGGAAGTTCCACCTCAACATGAGGAAAAAATTCTTCACTGTGAGAGTGACAGAGCCTGGAACAGGCTGCCCAGAGAGGTT
>WUAM01000395.1:21000954-21012844 GCA_024336885.1 Actenoides hombroni
GAACAGGCTGCCCAGAGAGGTTGTGGAGTCTCCTTCTCTGGAGACTTTCAAGACCCTCCTGGATCTGTTCCTGTGTGGCCTGCCCTGGGTGATCCTGCTCTGGCAGGGGGGTTGGACTCGATGACCACCGAGGTGTCTTCCAACCCTTATCATTCTATGATTCTATGACAAAGTAGGATTTAATTCTAATTGACTGGGATCACACAAAGTTTTTCATGGAAACATTCAGTCATCGGTGATCCTCAAAGTAAGGACTTATGGAACTGCAACTTCACAGCCGAAACCAGACCAAATGTTCAAAGCTTTCATGGGAATATAAAGCTACCCTTCCCCAATTTAAAAGGGAAGCCTCAACATAAACTCCTATATTGTACTTTGTTATGTAGATCATATATCATTACGACTTACTGATATCCGCAGAAGGCTATTCTCTCTACTCACAATCAAAACTAATAATCTAAGAGCAATCTTCACTTGAACTATGTTTCAGAAATTACGACTTGCCTTCAAATATCATAACATAGTAGGTAGGACTGCTGAGTCAGGACAGTACAGGGTACATCAAGAGCAAGCATTCCCCCCAGAATTCCTAACATCCAACCATCTAGATCTAGAATAATCCATAAAGCTACTGGATAAGTTAGCAGTCATTGCTGATCTACAACGACGACATTAAGGCCCACTTTGAATATTTTTATGGGGCAATTCCTTTAAGACTAGCAGGATTATCAGTGATACCCATATATCACAATTACAGTAGAAACATGTCTAGAGGAGCACAGCTTAAGAAAACCATATAATCTATTATTCCTAAGCTTTTCTGAAATCTTTCTACCTCTCCCTATGAAAGAAAAAAAATAAATTGCAGTAAGATCAGATAGCAACCGCTACCTCAGGCTAACAGCTTTGATTAACTGCAAGCAAACACAGGTTACTGCTGTGTCTGATGAGATAATACAGCAGTGAGCACAGTTTAATTACCTTCAAAATCTATCACTGCAAACCCAGACTTCTTGAACTGGTCTCTTCCAGAGAAGAGACTAACAATCTTGTGGAAGTTCATTCCACAAGCAAGTTCGCAAACAGCATGGTTCCTTCTCAGTACAGATGCAGAGGCCCCGTGATGAGCTTGCAGCAGTCACTACTTGTGTACTCCAGCAGCTATTATCACACAAGTATAAATGAAACAAGTTATTTTGTGAGCAGCAGCTCACAGTGGGCCAACATTGACAGGTTCTGATGTTGCTCCACATTAGGACAGGCTTTAAAGAGCAAAATGTCTGCAGATGAGGTGGCTTCCAGGAAAAGACCCATTCAGTTTATACTTTTCTCTGTCTGAATACAATTTTCAACAGTGATGCCATGCAAAGGCCTTTTGCAATCAAGAGCTTTGTCAGTGCTGAACTTTATTGCTGGGTATGTAAATTTCCATTATGAACAACACTGCCAAATGGGAAACCTGATTTCACCAACCACCACAGAGGAAATCAATGGTTTTAGACATCAAGGGGAAAAAAATCCCACTATACTATGAACAGCTGGACAAAAAAACCCCCAAAAATAAAAAACCAAACCCCTATTATGCAGTCTAAGCTTATTTTTAAAGAACTTTTTCATTGCTCATTTGCAGAGTTATGGCATATGCTGGACTGAGGACATGCAGAAAAAAACCCCACCTTTTTATATGCAAAAAGAGTTATCCACCCTCCCCCCAAAAGGTATAGACCTTAGAAGAAAGACTAGCACAATGGCCTAATTTGAAGACAAATTTGAGACTCACAGGCAAGATTACAGAAACAATAATATAAAGAACCCTCTTCCAGGTGTTCATTTGCTTCCTTCCACAGTAGTTAAGAGAACTGGTATAAAATCAACTGGTAGCATTTTCCTCTGCAAGTAACTTACCAGCAAAAGTACAGTTCCATTTCCCAAAGCTGTTCAACTAGCAGTCTGGGAAATGTCACTGCTTTAAGAGTTGACTAGTAACATTTGAAGATAACTAGATCTACTTTTCTCCTTCCTGCTCATGGTGATGAAGGCTTTGAGGTGGGAGATGGGGGGTAGCTCTTAACTGCAAATATAATGTGCAGGGAAAATCAAGGATGCAATAAGTTAATTCATCTAAAGGAGAATGAACAATGTTGGTGTTCTTTTCAGACTTCTAACACAAAAAGATATAAAGCTCCAGCTTGACTCAACAAGCTCCAAGTGAAAAAGACAACTACTTTTCAGGTAGTACGAGTCCACTTAGGAGATTTAGCAGTTTTAGATAGTGATTTTCAGTCACAGGTCTACAAGTGATTTGCTAACAAAACTGCAGAGCTCTCGTTTTCCAGGGATGGAGGAACTGAAGGAGATATTAAGACCTAGTTCTGTTTCACTGATCTGAGGTGCTTTAGGTGCCTCTGTAATAAAAAGAGAAACCCGGGAAATGTGAGAGGGAAATTCAACTCTTAAACAGGCCAAGCTGCTCTCAGGAGGTGCCTTGTCTCTCCTAAAAACAAAGGGAGCCTCAAGCAATTGCAGCTTTGTTTTAGTTAGGAGGCTAAAATAAGGTGTATCAAATCTGAACTCATGGGACTTGCTCGAAACCAGGCAACGAATACTCACCTGCACTAAAAAGAAAACACAACATTTCTGGCTAAATTTGTTTATCTTCCCTGGCACATTTTTTTTTCTTATTGTAGATAGATGTTAACCCTGGCAATACAAAAACATTATTTATTGCTTTGCTCTATAGGTTAAGTCTATCGTGGATCTCACAATTCCATAATTGTACAAGCAAAGACATGATGTGTTATTAGATCAGCTTATCTATATCTGGGCTGTTGTGAAAGGGGGTCTACTGCTTAATCTAAAAATAATTCATTTTCTGCCAATTCAATGAACTGATTCAGATGACCACAGGATTACAAGATCACTCGTACAAGGTCAGAGGTAACAGCGGAGGGCAGCTGGAGAAAGATAAGGAGCACTGACCCTTTCTGCCACAAGATAAAATGTTAAAGCATCCCAGCTGTAACACAAACTGCACGGTAACCATGCTGGTAAACAGTAGAAGTGTTTTCACGTGCTGGTAAAGACAGTTCCTAAGGGATCTGCCACACTTCTGTGTTACCCACAAGAAGTATATACCCTCCTAAACTGCTATGCCAAATACATGTAGTCTGGTACATTAAGCAGAGCTCAGACAGTGCAACAGTGGTCTTGCATAAACAGTCAGCTCTGTCAGATTCTGACCAGCTTGACAATGAAGACCACTGACAACCCTCAGATGTGATGCGCTGGTGCCAACTACATTCCCAACAGACCTTATTAAAAAAAGCATGTTCCACAAAGGCAACACAGTAGTACAAATGAATATATATGACCATAAATTACTCAGGGATTCCACCATTTTCTATTTTTTTTTTGAGTAATTTTTCTATTCCTAGTCTTATAAATACTCATGTTCTCCAGGTGCTGTCTGAGTAACAGCACGCCTGAAAATGCAAAAGAAACCACAAGCTTTAGAAGCATGCAAACTAGAGAGAAAGATCAGAAAATTCCACCAGGATCCAAGCAAAATCTAAGCTGTACCACAGACACACAGCGAGGTCACACAGATTCACTTGCACGGACCTGAAACGCCCCATCTGTAATGCAAAAGTGTTCATCTCGTAACGCTCTTAAGCTGTGTTAAGTAACACATTGAAAGAGTCCCAAACCCTCAAAATAAAGGAGTGAAAAGTATTACTGACACACGTTCCAATATTAAAACTATTGTCGAGTTGTGCATCACTGCTGCTGATGCCTGGACAGGATATCCAGCCAAACAGAAGCTCTCCGCAACTGCTCCGCTTCGCCTCCTCAAGTTCATCAATAACAGCACAAATCTGTTTGTGATATCACCATCTATTTCAGAAAGATAAATGTCATGTCAACAGATACAAGGCTGCCACCACTAAATCACTCAGGCACTGAAAACAGGCCAATTAGAGAACGCCGACTGTTTGTCCACGCCATCAATCCACCCAGCAATCTCCGAGTGATGAAGACAGCACTAGAAAATAGCTGCCTTTTATTTTTATTTTTTTTTATTTTTTTTTTTTTTGCACAGGATCTGCAGGGTGTTAGCAGTCCCATATGGAAGTATTAGAGAGTGACTATCTGATGTGCAGCTGTCTCCAGTAAATATCACTAAACTCTCAGGGTTTTTTTTCCCCCCTAACGATCTTAGTGCTATATGAAGGGGAAGAAGCAGCCCCAAAAGCTGACCAACATCACTTTCTGTTGCGGGCAAACTCTGTTTTACAGTTTCTCATCTTCTCTCAAAGGAAGCCAAAGTATCTTGGGGTACTGAAAGCTGAGCTAAAATCCCTGCTTTTCATTAAGGTCGTCTGATACTTCCCATTAAAATATCTATTTCAACTGATACTGCTTTCAGACAATTTCCCTCAGAAAAAACATTAAAATGAAGGTGGGTTTTGCCATTGCTGAGAACAGGTTAGGAAAAAAAGATAATTGCTGTGGGTTTTTTTCATTACATATTCGTTTGTTCATTAAATTGCTACATTTTTTATTTATTATTTAAAACATTATTCAGCTGGTGACCTATACTTAGAAAACTGTATATCTTGTTTTTAGAAAGGGCCTTTTAAATAGGTCAGGCAACCGAGCTGCAGTAAACTGCATTTTGCACACTCTTGGGAGAGATTTTCAGCTCAAATTTAACTTTGCAAAGAGTCCACCTGCACTCCACAGAGACCAAGCTGTGACAGGCAGCGCAGTCCCTTCCCTGCACCTGGAGGGCACAGCAAACTCTGCTGGGCCTGACTGAACTGGGTGGGGTGGTATTTTGAACACACAGACAAGCTTGGTCTCTCGTTTTGCTGTAAGTTCACCAAGCAGTTAGCCTTGTGTAGCAGCACTTTAAGCTCCCAGCTCATCCGAAGAGATGTAGCTACATCAGCGTGACATGAAGTCTCTTGATCACGGCAACAGCTAGGTGGATTTTGTTAGCTGTCTTCCAGGGAGTCCCACGAGGTGTTGGTATCAAATGAACCCCAATTTTCTTTCTTGGCAAGACCTCTGATCCGTGTTTTGCTTCCTGGGTGACTGTCTTGTGACTACAGAGCAAGGAGCACTTAGAGAACAACAGGATTTTGACAAAGGCATGACGTGACTTTACTTTCTTTGCTTCAGTATCCTTAATAAGCGTATCACCACCAACTACTCGTTCAAATATTGGGAGGGGATGAACAGAAATCAACAGCATGAGGAAGCCCACACAGAAGTAACCAATTTAGACTGCAGAAATAGCGCGCAGCGTAAAGGCACAGGGCCACACACTGAACAATAAAAAGAAAACAAAATACTCAATAGCTACTCATTAAGCAAGTACCATCCACCCTGTGCAGTAAATGAGTCTGTGGAAAAACCAGGCCGTAATCATGAAATTAAAGACTGTCTCATAATGCATATGCATAAGCAAATTAAGGCAGCCAGAATAAGGCTGTCTGCGCATTCCCTAACTTGGACTGACTTTGCAGCTTTAAATAATGCACTTCTCATGTAGTTTTGGGCGTAAGATATTTAAATTTCAAAAACATTTGTACACAAATAAGGTCCAGCCCTCGGATTGCTGGCGCGACGCCAGCACAGCCCCTGCTGCTGCCATGCAAAACCGGCTGCTGCTGCTGCGCTCAGATGGTTTTTTTTGAACGCAGAACAGAGCAGCTTTGGGCAGGGCAATGGTGCTCTCTGCTGGGTGAGTGCAGCACTGAACCCCTCGGCTACTGGGCGACCTGCAGGTGAACTGGTCCGACTGGTTGACTAACGACTGTGGAGTCTATACCTGGGCAACATTCTTGACTGACAGATTTTACAAAACACACATTCATGCTGTATGAATCAAGTGAAAAATCAGCCTTTCTGGCCTCTCTCATGTTATTTCTGTGTTAGTAGCTGTTTGAGGAGATTTACTTCTAGCAACAGTAGCTATGTTGATGTTAAATACAGAAGAACTTTTTTTTAAAGTTTCCTTTCGCCATGGAAAAAAATAATCTGATGTCTGCATGATTTAGAGAATTTTAAGCAAAAAAAATCATAGAATAACACAGAATCACAGAACAGTAGCAATTGGAAGGGACCTCTGGAGATCATCTAGTCCAACCCCTCTGATAAAGCAGGGTCACCCAGGGCAGATTGCCCAGGATCATGTCTAGGTGAGTTTTGAATCTCTCCAGAGGAGGAGACTCCACAACCTCTCTGGGCAGCCTGTTCCAGGGCTCTGGCACCCTCAAAGGAAAGAAGTGTCTCCTCATGTTCAGACAAAACTTCCTTTGTTCCAGTTTGTGCCAAATGCCCCACGTCAGGTTGCTGGGCTCCACAGAAAAGTCTAGCCCCATCCCCTTGACACCCACCCTTTAGATATGGATAAGCACTGATAAGATCCCCTCTCAGTCTTCTCCAGCTTAATTGCCCCAGGACTCTCAGCTTTTCTTCATAAGAGAGATGCTCCAGTCCACTAATCTGCATAGATTGGTTTGGTTTGGAAGGGATTCTTAAAAGTCATCTAGTCCGACCCCCCCTGGCACTGAGCAGGGACATCTGCAACTACAGCAGGCTGCTCAGAGCCCTGTCCAACCTCACCTGGAATGTTTCCAGGGATGAGGCATCAACCACCTCTCTGGGCAACCTGGGTCAGTGTTTTACCAGCCTCATTGTAAAAAAAAGTCTTCCTTCTCTCTAGTCTAAATCTCCCCTCTTTTAGGTTAAAACCATCACCCCTTGTCCCGTCACAACAGGCCCTGCTAAAAGGACTGTCCCCATCTTTCCTATAGGCTCCATGTAAAGTACTGAAAGGCCACAACAAGGTCTCCCCAGAGCCTACTTTGGAAAACAGTTAATGACTTACTGCAAGTCTAAACTAACTTATGTTCTGAGGGAAGAAACCATTTAAAACCAGCTTAGTTTTTATCACAAAAGCTCTGTAATTTTGTGTTTTGTGTGGAGTATTTGGGTGAAACACTAGCAAGAGGACAAAGCAAGTGAAATCAGGGTCAAAGGGTCTGAACTGCCACCTTCTACTTAGTGAACCATACCTCAAACGATTTCCTCTCCCCACACAACTCCCTCAATCCCATAACACCCTACCAAATCTTAATGCCTCGTTGAGTTAAGGCCTTTGACTGCTGCATTTTGAATAAAACAATGCAACCACGTTGCCACTGGGCAATGCTGTACTCTACAAACTCAGCAGGCAAAGATGCAGCTTCAGTTCTTGGTCCCTTAGCACCAGCATCCTGCCATAGTACTCAAACTGCCAGCAGACACATTGGTGAGATGCTGCTATTTGAGCTCTGGCATTTGGTACTTGCAAAAAAATATCAGTGATGCAAACAAACAACAGCAAACTCTAAGTTTAAAATGCACTCAATAAAGAAGCCAACTATTTCCTGATGAAGTGGAATGGGATCACAAACATCCATTGTTCTTTTTTGGAAGGCATCACTGGAATTGGCAGAGGACACCAGTCTGGCAAGAATTCTGGACCTTCATGTAGGTAATAGTCAATCAGAAAACAAATCTTAAGTTGGAAATAGAACTTGAGAGGAGTTTTGGGATAGACCTTTTCAGCATTTTCCTGTGAAGTATCTAATACTGGCCACTATCAAGGACAAAGTGCAAAACTAGGAAGATTTGATCTGCTAAAAGTGGAGATTAAGAAAAAAAGCAAAAAATCCACAAGAAATTAAGAGAGAGCAAAACCTGACCTACTGTCCAGTTGAAAATAAAGTGGGTGTGATGAGCAGTGTTACAGGTAATAGTGCGAAGAGAAACGGTGTGTGGGAATACCCCTGGGATATTTAAAGGCAAGAAGGAGGAAGAGAGCAGGTGATTTCAACACCTCAAGAACAACTATGAACTCCCCAAGAGAATTCCTTAACAACTTTTTCAAAGGAATTCCAACAAAAGGCCTGAATGATTTATAAAGTAACCTGTAACTCTTATGCAGGAAAAAAGAAACAAAATACATGGAGGGAGGGGAAACTGGCAGGTGCAAAAAGTAGGAAAAAAATGACACTGACCTCAAGCCTCTTTTCAAGTGACTCTATCCTGTCTTTTTTGCTGGCCAAGTTAGCTCTTGTGTAGCGGCTTTGTCCAGGCAGGTATAACACTTGGCTGTAACATTCTTCCCACACCTGGTTATAAGCTTCACTTGAGAGTTCTCCATGCCCCATTCCTTGCTTTACCACCTCCATCTCCTGTGCCAGGAGATCCTGCGCCTGTTGGGAACGATGAGAAATAAATTGCAGTTACAATACACAGGATACAAGAAAATTCTTCTTCTATTCCATCCTTCAGAGTGCAATTCACGGGGGCAGTTTCTCTTTTCATGCTAAAAGCTCACCATCAGGTTAAGCTAACTATGAAATCTAACACAGATGCTGTGGATTATAAATGAAACCCAGGCTAGAAGGCTACTCAGAGCAAAACTATCCCTCATTTTATATAATTTGGCCAAACCTGACATCACTCTGCTGCAGCTAATGAAAGCTGTGGCACAGCTAGATACTTCATCTCGCTGCAGAAGAAAAGAGATAAAAGCAATGACCTTGAGGGGAGGGAGAACTGTACAGACAGAAGCAGCTGTTCTATGAAACAAAAATCACTTTTCATTTCCTTTTGCTTGCTCCTCTCCACACAAGCTGGAAAGTCAACCCTAAATATTAACGGGAGAGCTGTGTAAGCTCCGCTGCAGGAAATGCTACTCTAACTAACACACATTCTATTGCTGGTGAACTACTAGTGAGAGAAGCCTTCTGCTGTTTCCAGTTTAGTTTACAAAGTAACTTCTAGTGAACTGGAAAGATACACTTCGTTCTCACAGCTCTTAGTATTTCTGAACAAGAACCTGGCCCACAAAACTACACAGGCACACAGGTCCTTCCCAGTTTTATTTGTAAATAAAAACCTAAAATATCTTTGCTGATCTGGACTTCACTGGTTATAAGTGCACGTCTTCACTTTTAACAGGGTTTATAGATGCACCAGAAATTTCCATACAGTAGATCTTCCACTGCAAGCAGACAGATGGTTTATAATACCATATTGCCTAGGAAGTAATTCAGGTATCACCAGATTAGATGATTCCAGGGATACCAGGGAAATGAAAATTAATCATCTGTCCTCGATGGTCAAGACAGATAAAACAGAAGCACTCTAACCACACCTGACAAAGCTACACTTTACAAAGGTTCACTTTCAATGAGACTCTACCAGTACATGGTGAGGAACTACTTAGGGCTGTTTAGTTGTTGCACTGAAACGGTTCCATAGCTTTAAGAGCTCAGCACGCTGTACTCAGCACCACTGCTAATCCTTCCCAAAAGAGCTGTACACATCAGGAAAAGAAAGGAGCATTTTATGAAGGGATTTTAGTAGGAACATGTTCTAAAAAAAAAAAAAAAAAAAGAAGAAATAAAGCAAAATAAATAAGCCCCAGATGAGAGCACAGAGATAGGAAAATTTCTTGGTTTGATTTTGGTTTTAGGCAAAGAGGGAATATAACACTGAATGTTAGAGAGCAAGCAGGTCAAGGATGAAAAAAACCCTTCTGCTCATCAGTTTGGAGACAAAATTTCCAGGGACTCTGAAGAAAGAATCCAGACAAAATCTACTGGCCTCTGTAATAGTCTCTAAGGGAAGTGACAGAAAACCCAATTCTTGTTGCACTTCAAAACAACCGAAGAAAGCACTCAGAGAGTGTTCCTAAGGGAACAATCTGACACTGGCAGAGCAGTGAAATTCATGATCTAACTGTATTTTCCATCTTTAACTTTTCCTGCTCAGAAATCTTCATGTATAATTTTTCATTTAACAGCAGACTGGAAGTACATACTGTTCAGTGTTTCTCATTTTAGGCTCTTGATTCATTGGTCAGATATAGTCAAGGGGACAGATTTAAAATCTACTTGTATATTTTTAGAGTCACTTTAAAGTAATAAGGGATTTAGGTGTAGAGATACCACAGCTATTGTCAGAACACAAGTCTCAGATAGCAGGAGTCTGAACAAAATAGATGACTTGGTGGCATGTGATTTTGTCCTTTTCTCTCATTTTTATTCCTGTAAGGATTTGGTCAAAGGTTACTGGCACAACTTCACAGGTGAAACTCTTTGAAAGAGCAAACCACAGCCCTATGTGTCTGAACCCTCTGTCATTTGGCAGCAAAAGGCAACATCTGTAGCTGCTTAAATAAATGAACAACCCGAACCAGAACCCTTGGTACAGGACTGCTGTTTAATTTGGGATTACAATGCAAAACAGGACAGAGTGCCCAGGCAGCCAGCAACAACCTATTTTGCCTATTCAGTGCTTTTTAACTAGGTATGCTTTAAGATCACTTGCCATAGCTCAGCAGGCTCAGCACCAGCAAAGATCTGTTGGATCAAGCTTGACAAGCACAATTAAACAACTTGATTTCCTGCTCCAAATTATAAGATGGCTACCACTGTTGTATTTAGCCTGCACTGCTATGAAAATAAATGTTTAATAATCCTGGATTAACAACCTACATGGGCAGGAGAAGGTGGGGGGTCATAACCAGTTAAAGTCTCAATGACTTAACATCAAGTTCAGGAAACAGCAAAGGGGAATTTGGTAAATGTTGAGGTATTATAGCCCCTACCCTTACTTAAAAGCAATCACAACACATTCAAAATTGTATTTAAAAGACAATGTCTTTGGACAAATACAGCATTCTCATCATTCAGCGGAGCACCTCAATTAACATTAGCCCACAGAAAAGAGAATGTGTCCTTAAGTTATCCTTCTACAGCTTTTCACACAACCCTCTGGAAATCTCCCAGCTCATTTCTGTGCAGGCTTGAATCCACCTTTTTTTGCAAGAATACAGGACCATGACATAAGGAGACACTGGAAATTAGGCCATACAATTCTCACCTTCTTGAGATCTTCTTTGGAGAATTTCTCGTAGGGATTTTGTTCCAAGTAAGCCATATGTTCTGCATTGTTGCTCCCAAATCCTGGGCCTTTCCCCTTCTTACCACTAGGCTGTTCTCCAAATGGGTGGTGCAGAAGATCAAAATGTAACATAGTAATCATCTCTTTCTTTATTAGCTCTTCGCTCTTCTGCAAGTCTGTCAGAGGTGGCTCCACATTTAAGGGCCTCAGTATTGTTTCATTAACCTGACCAGGAATTTTAAAAAAAAAAAAAAGCTCATAAACATATGCACCAAAGCTCATTAAATACTATAATTGTTATAGTATAAATTTTATCTATCAGTTAAACCATGTAGCACAGGTGCCGAAATCCCTTGTGGTGTGACACACAAAGAGCTATCCAAACACACAATTAGGCTTTCATTTGTGCATATGAAATACCTCTTGACAATTTCGCTGTGAAAAGCTTCCTCTAACACTGAAATCTGCATCCTCAAAGAAAGATTTCACCCTCTCGTGATCTACTTAAACTGTGTTTCCTCCTATAATGGTTAAAATTTTTATTTTTGTGGGTTTTTTCCCTTAAAAGTGAACTTTGTTTCCACTTACTTCTGAGGGCCGTGGTAGGTTCTTCTGAACAGCTTTGTGCATTCTCTTCAGCTCCTTTGCACGCTCCGCTTCTCGGAGAGCCTAGACAAACAAATTCAGTGTTACTCCAGCTACTGTAACACAATCAGAACCGTACGTGATATAAAAACTGATTACTGCAGCAAAGATTCCTTAAAGTAGAAAGGCTTTAAGTTATGAAGACAGAGTCAAATAATGTGATGACATCATAATGCACCGCTGTCGCTGTTTATCCTGGGAGTGGAGAGATGCAGCAACACACAAATTCAGCAAGAGCAGGCAAAAGAAGCAACTTTATTAAATTATAACCCTG
>WUAM01000395.1:21012944-21028472 GCA_024336885.1 Actenoides hombroni
ATCTGACATCCACAATAACTTTTGTGTTGGTGTTAATAATATGTCCGCGAGCTTATGAGTATCAAAGGGTGTTAAGTGATAAGATGTAAACAGAGTGTCTAAGATGTTTTGTACATAAGGATTACTCATTCCCCATTGTTGAATTGCCTTTTGTGCTTCTCGCACTAATTTCCAGTCCAGTGGACTCCAGCGATTGGTCAGTTATCACCCATCTCCTAGGGTGATTGGCTAAAGTTCTACAACAACTATTTTAAAATATTTTTCCAATGTACCATAAACAGAACTTAACAAAACACCACGTGCTAGTCTAGCTTACAAGAACATCCTACTGTTTTTCATAACACTGGCAAGAAAGGTAGGATTCTCACCGAATATTGTGAGAACCAGAGAAAATCCCTCTGCTAGCAGCTTTTTAGCATCCACACACCGCCTCTAAGTAAGCATGAAGAGCACAGCAAGCTAAGAGGAGAGATACCCTAAAAAGTCATTTCCAGACATGAAATTTTCCTTCAGCCTCAATCCCAGCAGACTTCATTCTTTACAATTTCTCCACAAGTCTGGCAACTGCTCTAACTCTCCAGACACGAAACCCACCAGGAAAAGAAGACTTTTAAATTTGCAGCCAAGATTTATTTGTCTTCTTCAGTGATATAAAGTGACTACTTTACTAAAACAGTACTTGTGAAAGTGTAAACCTATCCGATTTCTCCTTACATTCCAGTTTGAGGCAACAAACAACATGAAAAGGCAACGTTGTTTAAAACTTCAGGAATGATGACCAAGGTCTTTCACGTTCTAATCCCAGCAGTGTCACACTAGCATTTGAAGGGCAGGGTTCTATTCCCTCGTATGATATTACAACTCAAATTCTCTTCTCTCTTCTACACCCAAATTTTCTGTATTTATTCAGACATTTTATTAGGGTGTATATGGATAAGACATGCATATATATGTATATAATGTGATCCTCCCCAAACAGGACATGCTAGGAAGCAAATTCTAGATTTGAAGTCTATTTAACCAGCAGAATTTAAGGTAGCAGGCTTCCATGATCCAGAAACAAAACAAAACAAAAAAAACAGGGTCCAATTCAGAATTTGGCTCTCTGGGTAATCCTGTGGTACAAGTCATACAAAAGGGACCAATTCACAGCATGGCAGATTTCTATCTGTGTGCTACCAACCTGCCTGAACTTGTACATACCCATCTTATGCTTCACCAACAGTAACTTTTAACCTTGAGGGAATCATGGGCTTAAAACCAAGCATATGCCCCTGTAGAAGAATGCTTTTGTTAATATTTTTATCTTTTTGGGGGAAAAAAAGATAGAGGTAGGACAGACACACTCTTAGAGACTTCATCATAACAAATGACATGTGATATATAATATTAATAAACCAAGAAAAGGATTGAGAGAAAACTGATTTTATGCAAGGAACATACTTTATTTTAAACAAAAGGCACTATCTGCATCTCACACACCTACCTGCTTGCGGGCATCTATGTCAGCACTATCTTCTACAAATGTTTCATCTACTTCATGTTCCTCAAGTTCTTTTTCTGCATTTTCAGGTAAAACAATCTCAAAGTCATTCTTTGGAGCAGGAAGGGCCATAAGTCCAAGGCGCAGGTGTTCACGAGACTCCCTCTCCTGTTGAAATAACAGTAAGATATAATCACAGAATCACAGACTGGTTTGGGGACAGACTGGAAGGGACCTTACAGTTCATCTAGTTCCAACCCACCTGTCATGTCAGGGACCAGGTTGCTCAAGGCCCCATCCAAACTGGATTTGAACACATCCAGTGATGGAGCATCCACAACTTCTCTGGGCAACCTATTACAGTGTTTCAACACCTTCAGATTGAAGAATTCCCTTTACTTGCAATATAAATCTACCCTCTTCCAGTTTCAAACCACTGCCCCTTGTCCTATTTCTACAGGCCCTTGTAAAATGTCCTTCCCAAGCCTTCTTGCAGGCCCCCTTCAGATACTGGTAGGCCACAAGGTCTTCCCAGAGCCTTCCCTTCTCCAGGATGAACAAGCCCAACTCTCTCAGCCTGTAATGCTTCCAGAATCACACGTTAAGGTGCAAAACAATCAAATTCCACTCATCTACATTAACAGGCAGGAACAATACACAACTAATATCATCTGCCCACCTTAGTCTGCTACAAAGCCAAGAGGAACAAAATCTCTCAAGTCTGACAACAGAGGCATGTTAATAATCCAAGCTGACCTACAGACCAGCACCCCAGAGTTCAGGCATTAGTAAGCAGGGAAACTCTGCGATACTAAAAAACAATGGATCACTTTCTGAAAAGATAGCAAATGAAATCTGCAAACAGGCTGAAATACACTGAAGTAAAACAACAGCATGGCACCTTCACCTCCCAGGAGAATCACAGAATGGGTGGGTAGGGACCTTGAAAGGTCATCTAGTCCAAGCCACTGTAGTCAGCTGCAACATCTGCAACTAGAGCGGATTGCTCAGAGCCCTGTCCAACCTGACCTGGAATGGTTCCAGGGATGGGGCATCGACCACCTCTCTGGGTAGCCTCACACAGGGTCTCACCACCCTCAGTGTAAAAAAATACTTTCCTTCTCTCTAGTCTAAATCTCCCCTCTTTTAGTTTAAAACTGCCACCCATTGTCCTGTCACAACAGGTCCTGCTAAAAATACTGCTCCCATTTTTCTTATAGGCCCCCTTTAAGTACTGAAAGGCTGCAATAAAGTCTCTCTGGAGCCTTCTCTTCTCCAGGCTGAAAAACCCCAACTCTCTCAGCCTGTCTTCACAGCAAAGGGGTTCCAGCCCTTGGACCATTTTTGTGGCCCTCCTATGGACCCACTCCAACAGTAGTTTCAGTAAAACAGCAGAGACTCACATAAATAACTTTAAAGAAATTGAAAGTATGTGAAAACGTGTCCAAGACTGACAATTGACACAGAGGTATTTGCAAGCCTAACTGGAACTTCTCTCCTTGCAGTTGCTCACAAATCTGGGGATTGTGGCATAGGATGAAAACGAGACAAAACAGCACCCGACCTGGAAACCAGTGAGTCCACTGGGAAATTGAGGCCCCGGTTTTCCTGCTACCAGCAAAAAGGCAGAACCAAAGGCAGAACCAAAGCAAGTATAAGGACTTCAAATAAACCTTGTCCATCAAGCTAAGAGGAAATCTTAAATTCTAAACTTGAAGAGTTATTTTTGCGAGAAGAACATGCCAAAAACTTGAGGTAGATATCCTTAGCTAGCCCAGTAAGAAAAATGTCAATAGCTCTGGTGGGAGATATCCAAAGCCACAGTTAAGGCCGCAGAATCAGCCACATAAAAGGAGT
The DNA here is from genome assembly GCA_024336885.1 of Actenoides hombroni. Lineage (NCBI taxonomy): Eukaryota > Metazoa > Chordata > Aves > Coraciiformes > Alcedinidae > Actenoides > Actenoides hombroni. The sequence goes on from WUAM01000395.1 coordinate 21,016,285, forward strand.
TCCCAGGGTGCTACCTATTAGGTATATGCCCTTTTACACCATATCTAATTGGTAGGGTACATCTGGCTGGATCTCCAAGAATGGAAACATCTGTTGCTAAAGGTGATGAAAGTATCTGGATGGGACTCGGGTTACTGGACATCTCAAACCCAAGTGCTCCTAATGGCAAAAATTAAACTCCCTTTAGCTCAGTGTTGTCAACACCACAGACTGATGAAAAGGTCCTGTAGGTAAATCGGGAAACCAAGACGATGAGGGATTTGAGGACTGTGTAGGATTGCAAGAAAAATGAATCTTTGCTCGAGATACTTTTCCCCACTCAGCTTCAAAGACACAAGTAGGACTGAAACTTAACTATGTCTTCTTTGACAAACAGCTTTACAGTGCTTTTACCAAGCACATCAGAAGTCATTCTGAGTGGCAATATTAGGTCTTACCAGGTGATGAGTGCAGACCTGTAGATAAGTAGTAGAAATTACACTTTTATTATAAAATAAAACTCTGTTCAGGAGATGAGAATCAAAAATCCTGAAAATTAGTAGAGCGCTGATTTCCACTTCTTAAGAAGCTCTTACCATTTGTTTTGCATAAGATGGGTCACTGTAATCTACCATTCCCTCTTCTGGGTTTATGTTCAATTTATCACGCAGTGGAGTTCTACCAGGAGTTGTAGCAACCACAGGTTTAGGAGTTAGCCCTCCACGAGGAGTTAAGCCTTCTGGTCCATGAGAAGGTGTCCTAAAAGGAATGCAGATACAGTAATTTATTTTTTTTCCTGAAGAGCTCTACTTACAAAGCCTGAATGCTGCAAAACGTTACATGAATACCATTAATAAATTCAATCTAGATTTTTTTTATTGTGAGGCAGCGAAACTGTAACATGCAATTAAAAGGATCCAAAAAATAAAGTGTTTAAACTTGTCAAGGTGTAGCCAAAGACCTGTCAAGCTGAAATCTAGGGACACCGTTATGTTTAGAGAAGTCTCAGGAACTACACAAACACGAACTCCTACTGCTACTGAGAGAAAAGATTATCCAGTCACCAGGAACTATTCTGGGATACAGTAATCAGGATTTAATTGCAAGCTCTGATTTCTCTACCACCTGTGGTAAGTCATTCACTCTGAATTCATCTGGCTTAACATCCGTCTTATCTTACACTGAACGAATTGCTCTGAAGATGTCATTTTGCTTTTACTGATTCTTGAAGGAGTAATTACATCACAGTAATTACTTCTAAGCACCTAAGGTCAGGCAAGATGGATCAGCATATTAGATTTTATGGGCTTCAGTTGCATTTTTTACTAGATTGGGAAGAAATACTCTCACGTAAATATTTTCAGACAGTAATGACAAGTGTGCACTGCAGAGAATAACCCTGGCAGAGAGACACTGGACAGGATTATTTAATCCAACGTTTCCACTACTTATTATTGTAATTCCATAGTGCCAGTAAGATGGCATAATGGTGGACAAACAATTGTATATACGGCCTGACACATCCTACTGGTCCTCTTTCAAGAGATGTAACAGTGTCTTATTTACTGGGTATGTCTGTGAGAGGGAAATGAGACTTTCCTCTTGCTTGAGGTTTTTCACATATTTTTATGAATCCTCATTTAGGATAACAAATGCAAGTAATAACATTTGCAGGATGACACCTGCAAAAACAAACCAAAACCAAAACAAAACAAAAAATCACACTAAAATGAATTACTCTGTTTTCAAATAAATGTTTCATAAGATATATTTCCTTTGTTGATTATACAAGCAGAAAAAAGTTCTAGGCTGTCTTTCCAAAAGACACAATTTCCAAGTACGTGGGTTATTTTCTTTCTAGTTGTCTCAGTTCCATGCAGTCTTTAATCCTATTATAATTAACTTAGTATCTTTTAAGACATTTTTTTTACTATGAGGGTGGTGAGACCCTGGCCCAGGTTGCCCAGAGAGGTGGTCAATGCCTCATTCCAGGTCAGGTTGAATGGGTCTCTGAGCAACCAGCTCTAGATGAAGATGTCCCTGCTCAGTGCAGGGGGGTTGGACTAGATGACCTTTCAAGGTCCCTTCCAATCCAAAACATTTTATGATTCTATGAACTAGGACATGAAAACAAAACAAAACAAACAACCTAATGCAAGACAACAACTTTTATAAAAAACTTGCATCAAAATATTAAAAATTTCATAATATCATAGGTAAAAATTATGTACTTAAATATTTGCTCTTTTGACCTAAATAATAAGATGATGGCTTCACTCCTCTGCCTCCTTAAAAAGTTACAGCTTCCCTTTGTTTATTTTTAACCTTTTACTGGAATTTTACTTTTTTTTCCTCTGCTCAAGGTCTTTTCACAGTGATAGAGCATTTCTGCAAGCAAGCCAAGTTACTACATAAGTACCAGATTTACATGCGCAAATCTGAACTTCAGAAGCTAAACCAGCACCATCACCAAAAAACCAAACCAATCAAACCAGAAAATTAGAATGTCTTTACATTTTTTTAACATGAAATAACCTAAATGAACAGCCAGATCACTCCAGGCCAAACTCCGCATTCATTCTGCGCCGCACTGACGCAAACGGATCTCCAGAAAAGGATTCATTGATGTAGACCCAATTAAAAGAGCAGGACTTTTGCACACAGCTTTTAAACAACAAAATAAAGCTTCTTTTGAAAAGCTGCCATAAAAGTCCTTTTTATTTCATTCTCCACTTTTCCTGCTAGCATGACACAAGTAAAATTGGAACCTAAGTTGAAAAAATTGACAGACAAAATGTACCAGGTGTAATATTTTTTTGACTGTATGGTATTTGGCATTTGTGGGATATATATTTATTCAGGACCCACTGTAAGAGTTAAACCAGCAATTCCATACTATTTAGATTGGCAATATAAGAAATATTTTATTTTGGATATATATGGCTTATAAAATATTTACTCCAGCTTTTCAAAAATTCAGTGTGGGTTTGGCTAACAGATCTCCTACACCTTCAACTCAGAGGTAATACTTTGGAAAAGCTATGATCCACACACAGAATGACACTCCATCTTACTATTTATACTCTTATATTACTTCAGTATAATTTATATTGCTCCAGACCACAGAAGACCTCATCCTGGACCAAAACTCCAGTGAGCTATACGCTGCACAAATACAGAGGAAGATGATGTGGTTGAGCTTGTGAATGATACAAGAGAAGGAGGCAGTTGTACATCACGGGCTTGAAATAAAAACAAGTTGAAATTTGTTTTGAAGCACTGATCACGTTGCAATCCGCTCCCTCCACCCATCTCCATTAGATACATGCTCAGAGAGTCTGTTTTACCTGAAGGGTGTGGAAAGCACAGTATTTGGAGTCTGAACAACCTGCTTCTGTGGTGTTACCCCCGAAAAGTCACTTTCATGCAAGGGAGTGTTAAGACCTCCTTTCAGGGGGGTGTCCACATTTGTGAGAGCCATCAAATTCTGGGCTTCCTGTGTAACAGACAACACATACAGTACATCGTTAAGACTTTCACACTCACACTCTACTACATGAGTTTATCAGATTCAGTAACAGTAAGAACAGCTGAAGAGTTATTTAAATAGCAATCAGTTTGTGGAAAATGTTTTTGCACTTAACACCCCTACACTGGTATTTATAAACCCTACTGTTCCACTGAAAGGGATTTTAATCTTAGCTTCCAGTAAAATAAACTGTATTTTGGAGCTGTAAAAATGAGTGGATTACTTACTGTTTCAAGTTCCTTCAGTTTACTACAGACTGCAAGATTTATTAGTGACTCAATATTCAATTCATCCTAAGGATCCTGATTTTCAGAGGGAACAACACACCTGCACTCTGAAATTCAACATCAATTAAGTTTATCCAAATTGCACTTCAAGCAGTGTCCCAAAAGAGACGGTTGCAATTCAGATTTTTAGCCCATGACTCAACTGAGGCCTTTATGAATACTCCTTATTTTTCATTTTGTTTTTCCTTTTTACAAGGAAAAATTAAGGCACTCTGAAAATGAGCCGAGTTAATGAAACTACTGCACATAGCAGTTAATCTTTGCAGAAAACTAATCCAGCTACAGAACTATGAATATGCACAATACTGCAACATACATTTGAAGGTGAACGTGACCATTCCTGCAAACACTGCACAGACTTGGGTCATGATCTGTAGAGTCAGGAACTTTCTCTTTTCTCCTATCATGAAACTGATGAAATACAGCTCATTATCAACACGGTTTTGTTTGTTTGTTTGTTTGTTTTACAGTGGGGTTTTGTTTGTTTTACATGCTAATTGCACTGATTTCATTTGGCCATTTCCCCACATTCAGTAAAACTTTACCCAACACTACCTGTTTTTGAAAGAACCCAGACACTCACACAATCACAAATATAAAGCATAACACAAATATAACTGTATATTTGTGGAACACAAATATAATTCAGAGGTTGCAAAGGCAGACTTTGCCAATCTTTGTCTTAAGTGGTTTTAAGCCAATAAAGTGCTAGGAAAATATTCTTGCATTTGTTGCCATTACTTACTTCTTGTTAACTAAAAAAGTGAACAGCAAAACAGTGTAGGAAACAACATAAAAGACATTGGTTTAAGGACATGAACACCATATACATCTTCAATATGGAGAGGCACCCAATACAAGGGAAAGTTATATAAGACACCACTGGAATGGTTAATGCTAAAAGTTGCATGCAATATGTAATACAAAAAAATTAAATACATTTGAAAAATCGTAGTGTTCTCGAGCATGGTGACAACTGATCAGATAAAAGTGGATCTGCTTCTATGCTTTTCAGTGTGTCCTGGAGACCACATGTCAGTTCAAACCCCAGGACCACACATCATCTAAGGAACATCTGTATGGTACTTACACCTATTCAGTTGACCACTGCACTAAACCCAAAAGCCTGTTCTGTACACTTATACTCTACCTGCAGGATCCTGTCTTGTGCTGCTGGAGTTTTGGGAGTCCTCAGTGCTACGCTGTTGTTGGTCACATTATATTCAGACAGAAGAGTGCTGGAAGCTGAGTTTGTAATTCCAGATTCCTCAGCAGTCTGGCGTGCAATCTCACTCGCCTGGCCTACTTTTACAACTTCTTCAAGTTCTATATCAGATATCTTTAAAAGAGAAAATTCCAAGGCATAGTAAGATAAAACACAACCATGAGATTCACTTGATAAAACAGAAATCATTGCTTGGAATTGGCTTCATACGTCATTTATTGACCAATTAACAGCTTACCTGAGGAGCAGGAAGCACTAGTTTACTTCTTTTTTTGGTAAATTCTGACACTCCACTGGTCTGTAGAATAGCTGAAGGCAAGTCTGACTCTTTTTTTCGTTTCATATGTTGCTTGTCCTTTTTGCGCTCTCTTCCTTCCCTTTCACTGTCGTTATGGATAAGAGACTCATTTTAGAACACAGAGAACAGAGACCAAGTAAAACAAACAAGCAAAGAGCAAAAAGCCTGTAGGCTAATCTAAAGTTGGATATGCTGAAATAAAACACGTTGCAGGCATAGCAAACCACCTTGTGGTGCAGAAGTTGAGCAACTTGATACGGTCTGCAGATCTTGCAGCAGAACCTACAACAAGGCAGGGTAATGCTTCTACATTACGGGGTTAGGCAACAGGTGGTTGCTTCAGCTACTGTCAGTGGGGTCACTGGAGCAAGAATAAAATACCAGTTCAAGAATTTAGATAGCTAGAACCAGAGGACGTGAACAGTTCCTTTTTTGACCAGCAGCTGCTAAGAGAAGATGAATATTTTTTGTGGAATATGGGAACCAATTTCTCTTCAGTATTTAATAAAAATGGTATTTTCCTCAAACAGCCACAGAGCCTGTGAAATCTTATGGTTCAGTTTGAAGATTCTGCCAGACCCTCTGAACTAAGAACCATACAGAAAAAAATCCATTATCTCATAAGCTAATAAATCACATTGTATGTAGTACTGGACCTACTCTTTCAGTAAAAATCAGTTGGCAGAAGCAGTGGGAAATGTAGTTGTACAATTAAGTAGGTACCACACTGCTCAAAATGAAGATGAGCATTTAATTTCTCAACTGTGTGGTTATTTCAGGATTTTTTTATTTTTGGGGAGGTGGAGATTCAAGCATTTAAAGAGATTCTACTTAAGAACAATTCCATCAAAAGTAATACTACAACAAGTAAAATCTACTCCTGTAAGCAATCTTAATAATGTTGTTACTTGGAGAAAGGACTGCAAATACACAAGCAAAACTAAAAGAAAATGAACCTCAAAAATCCTAAGATATCCATTTAGAGACTAAGAATGTGCATGAGGAACTTTATTCTCATGGGAAAAAGTCAACTAGATCTTTCACAAAGATAAAAAGTTCAGGACACTGGAAAGGCAGAAACAACGTGCTCTAGTATCCATCCTGCAGAAAATGAAACTCCTGTTCACATTATATTTCAAGCATTTCCAGCACTTCACACTTCTATATATATGTGTTTGGGTTTTTTTCAACTATATTGTTTCCTCCTTAGTATAACACACTTACGATCTTAGTTCTCCATCCAGGTCTTGCTGACGTAGCTTCCTGAAATCTGCATCCAAGGACTGGTAGTTTTCCTCTGATGTGTCATAAAAGCCAGGGGCAGGCTTCTTTTCAAATGGAATTTCTGCATTATAATCCACACCTCTCTTCTTTTTTCTTTTCTTCTGAATCTCAATTCCAGCAGCTCGAAGTTCTCGTCTTTTCTGGAGAGCAGCAAGCCGTCTAAAGCAACAGTAACACTACATGATTTAAAGTGTATACCTATAGGTGGCTCCTGTATCCTGAAAACTGGTACTGCTTTAATCTGTTGCTGCTGAGATAGGGCTGCAATATTTAAATAAGAATGAAGCTCTTGTCAGAAATGACCACAAAGAGTTTATTCTGCAATGACTTAAGGCCGTGCCTGACTTTATGCATTGTAAATGCTCCAGAGTCAACAAAAGCAGCCCCAGGATACGAAGCTAAGGAGAGGTTTACCTGGCTTCTTCCAGCTGCTTCTCTCTTGCTTTTCTTTTGGCCTTTTTTCCCTGTGTATTAGCCAGACGAGCTCTAGCTTCAGACAGCATTTCTAGTTCATCTGCAATAGCACAGATAAACACAGCTATGAATTTGCACTTAAAAATGGGAGTAAGGGAAAAAGTGACATTAAGATCAGAAAGCAATCTTTAAAAGCTGAATGAATCAATCTTTTCACATGCAAGAAAAAAATGTCTAATGTGGAAAATAATTCAACTAAGATCTACAACAAATCAAAATATGTACATAAAGAGGAAAACTGACCACATTAATAAAATTGAAATTTAATTTACTTCTTCATCTGAGAGTATTATATTAAAAAAACCTGTTAATTTAATTTACATCCAGATCCAAGAGTGCTATACCTGTGACTGCTCAAAAACACCCTTGGTCCACTCATGAAATTTCAGCAATGTTGATTTCTTAGTTCGTAACATTGCTACCATGCAGGGGAAAAAAAAAAAATCATGTAGTCTTCCTGTGCTTCAGCACAGATTCATCTGTGAGGTATGAGCTGATGGGAGAAGATGAAGATACACAAGAATGCAGACAAGCAGAGTGGTTGTCAAACAGTCAGTGTGGTAAGAGATGATGAAGGCAGATTAAAAGGCAGAAAACACACGAGGAAAAAGAAGAAAAAACTGGAAAAGTGTAACTCACTGGCCAGACACAGAAATAAGACAAAACTTGAAAGGAAAAATAATCAGGGGGCCAAGAAAAAAAGAAAAAAAAAAGAAAAAAAAAAGACAGGGTACAGAGGTTATGTTAAGAAGAAAAAACAAAGAGATCCAACTTCTGTGAAAAGGGGTAAACAAACTCCTATCTGACCTTCATCCATGTCAATAGGATCTGGCCTGGCTGGTTTGGTTTCTGGATTTGGATCGATTTCTCCAGGTTTAAGTTTCCGAGGATCATCAGCAGTTTCTTCCTCATTGTCTCTCTGAGCAGCTTTGTCCCTGAAAGAACATTGAATATATTAATTCAAAACAAATCAATATGTACATCAGAACTGGCTTTTTGTTTTCCCCCAGGCTCATAACAACCATCCCTTAAATGTCACCAAAGACTGGTAAGAAAGTCACGTTGTAACATGTCCCACACATTAAACTTGTTATACAGTTACTACAGAAAAGATTCATGAACATGGAACAGTAACACAGTCTTAAATCAGACAAGAGAAAGCAGCCAACACAGTATTACATTACAACAAGATATTATATAAAATACAGTATTGACAAAGCTAATAGTAGAGAACTCACTCTGGGTGATCTTTAACAGTAAGGACAAGAATTCAAAACAAATAATCAAGTGTTTCCCACTATTCCTTTATACTCAAACCAATCAGACCAGAATTAAGAAAGCTCACAAGGGAAAACAGCACTTTCTCTTCTCTTGGACTAAAGAAACCCTCTGTAGCACAGATGACAGCTGCACATTCATCCATTTCAATAACATGCGTTTGATGTCTATCTTTTTTCTCCTCTCTCACGTGCTCACTCATGCTGAACAGCCACTCAAAAAATACCCAAATAAACATGAAATGGAAGCCTACAAAAAGCATGAATCTTGACCCAGAACAACCAGAAGCAAAAAAATATACACCTCTATCTACTCAAGCCTGCTCTCTAGGTTCCAGATGATTGTTCTTTCCAGCTAGACACATCAACTGAAAAGAACAGTCCTTATGGATTTGCTTATAAAAAGACTTGGTCAACTTGAAAGCACCACACTTCAGCACCATGGGAGAAGGGAATGATGCATCTCTGAAACAAACTCTGTAGGTTTCCCTGGTAGGCACCTCTAGCAAAACAGTAACTCACAGCAGAAATTCATAGTGCTCCAAACACTGTGCAGCCGTTCTCCCAATAATTGGGGCAATAGTTCTCCACTGGGTTGGCATGAGCTTGGCCAGGTGCAACAGTTTCTCCTCTTCTTCTCGTGACCACTCTGTCTTTTTGATGCTCGGGTCCAGCCATTCGTACCTGTTATAAAGTGAAAAAAATAATTAAGGATGACAGATCCAAGCTATCCATTGATTTGTCTTGAATTAATTCAGAACAGAGTTTAACCAAATCATCAAAAGATTTCAAAATGTTGTCATGTAAATTTCACACAAGTTTTTTTCTGCACAAAAGGATGCTATTCCAGAGTATTTTCTAACATATGTATTTGAGCTTTAAAATTAATTAATTTAAAAATTAATTTTAAAATTATTTATTCATAACTTTTCATACAAATAATGCATCTTCGTCCTTTTCCCATCTTTATTCTGGCAAAGAGTCACAAAATTAATCCAGAAAAGAGAGAAGTAAAAATTGCAAAAACCAAAAGTACCAGAAATGGTAAATTCATGTGGTCTGGATGCCAATACATCACACAGATGTATTCTGATAAATATGTGCAGTTCGGGACTCAAGAAACTAAGTCTGATTCTCAAATAGACTTGTACTGCATATATCTGCATTAGTTTCAAGCTTCTACTGTTTTATATAAAATGAAATCCCACAGTGCAATTTCTAAGCATTTATCCTCAAGCCAAACTCTCATTGTGAAAAATTAGAAAATTAGCCGTAAGAGAGATTGAGATCTTACAATTTTACTTCCTTTGTAATATTCACTGATTAAAAATGTGTAAATACTGGGGGAAAAAAGTCACATACACAACTTTAAGTGACCCTGCATTAGCTAACACTGCATTCGCCAGCAAAGAGAACATTTGGCTACTTCTGGTCAAGCAATAGGAATCTGAAACATCCACAACAGCAGAAATCAAACAATCTTGAAACTACTGTTCCTCTGTGGACATAAATTAATCTGTGGTAATTCCTATATTCCCAACTAATCATGAACCTCATATTCCCAGACATAGCACTTCTCGCTTACCATCTGGCTTTGCACTGCTTTGCTGATTTTCTGTGCAATAAAGAAGCAATACGAGACCACTGGTTTTTGCCATATTTCATTACAGCTGCTTTCAGAATTTCATCCTTTAAAAGGGGAAAAAAAAATATTGTTATGGATCACAAGAACTTGCAAATCAGAAAGCATAAGGACAAGCAGAGGAGAAGACGGTGGATTTCCTCTAAAGAGCACCAAAGAGACACATGATTATTATTGTGGCCAGCTTCACAGACCTGACAAAACTTCCACAACAATTACTTTCAATACTCTCTAGAGCACAGTTTTTAAAGATTCTGTATGTCTTCCTTGAAGGACAGCAATAGAGAAGTAAGGCAGTGTTTGTATGATAATGAGACATTTGGAAAAACAGATTTGACAGATGCCTTTGGGGCTCTTGTTTTAAGTAATATCATAAAATTATCTTCTTTTTCTTTTGCATATTTTAATATGCCAATAGAATGCTTACCTATTAAAGGAATATGCTGTTGAAAAAAAAAAGGTATCACGAAAAGAAAGGAACTTTACAGTAAGCTTCTTTTTTACAAGTAAATCTTAAAATAAATCTCTTCAATGTTCAGAATGTAATATTCAAAAGCATTGATCCCAAAGCTTATAAACTTCTGGGGAGTAAAAAAAGTGGAAATGTAATGGATTCTGCTTAGGAGCCAGGTTGTTCATATACATGAAGTGTGCACTGAGATTTGAATAAAACTTAGAAGTCTTATCAATTTTCTGTTAATCCACCCATCCATCCATCCCTTCCTCCCTCCCCCAGATAAACAGATTCATTATTTCTGGTTTCCTCACAGGTCAGAAAGAGGTATTTTAAATGCATCAAAGCTATTTGTGCAGCTTTGCCAACCACAGACATTCCTCTTCTGTATCCAACAAGTACTTGTAGTTGCATTCAGAATCTGTTCAGGTGTACTATGCAGATGCTAGTCATCAGAGACAGATACTCTGTCGAGGACAAGCACAGGGCAGCTTTAACTGTAAGCTGATGAGCTCTCACTTGAGCTGCTGCAGGAAACAATTCATGTAGTTTTTATTAGGAAATAAATAATTAATCCACTCATTTTTTATCATTTCCTTGGTGTTATACTGAACACAGTAGCCACACTGTTGAGATTAGCAGGCTTTTTGCAAGTAATTGGTCATTTTCCTAATGACCTGGTAACAACTGGTTTCACTTTCTGCATTTTTTATGTTGTACATAAAATCAAAATGTTCATCAAACAAATAGCACGAAGGAGAGCTGTTTCATCTCTGGCACATAAACATGGATGAAACAGTAACCTACTACATAAACATGGATGAAACAGTAACCTACTTAACCCACTGCTGTTTTTCTTAACAGACAGCAAAATGAGTCAATTATGGAAGTCCATAAGAATGAGGTAAACACATAATGGTTCTTCCTATCATCTGCTGACTTCCAATTTAGCTGCCTCGTGGCACATAGCTGATATGTCACAGGAGGTTAAAAGTACATAAGCACACAGTATATTTATCTTCTATTATTTTTTCTCACTGTTTTCTGGATCTATGTAAATGCTGAGTGTTCACAGTAAACACTGGCAGAGTTCTGGAGTTTACAGCATTGTGTACATCCTTTTGCTTCAAACATACACCCAATAAAAATGACATCCTTGATTTCTCGTGTTACTTTCCTTTTCACCATCACTTGCAGTTGTGAAAGCATGTTGACAGAAAAAAATGGGAGAGAGTGCTGGGGTTTTTTTCCTCTTTTTTTTTTTGGAACGACACATAGATTTCTGTGTACAAAACACCTCGGGCTGCAGATGAAGAGCCCATACTCATCTTCACCACTTCGGCATTTGGAAGGGTCTTCAAAGGCAAGAGATTTTGGCTGCGTCACACTCCTGAAGAACAAGTGCCCTGCCTATGCAGTGGAAGGCACACTCCAGCATGGGAAAGGGACATCTCCGACAACAGAGCCCACGGATGCCCTCCAGCTGCCGCCACAACGGTGTCTCCAGGAGGCCGGGCCAGGACACACGCACGGCTGCGCTTCCTGCCCTCCCCAACACGCAACCTTCCGGCAAAACACCATCGATTTGACCTCTGCCCGCTACAGACCGGGGCCAGGAGGAAGGACCAGGAGGAATCAAACCCCCCCAGTGCTTGCAGACACCTAACCCTCTACATCCCCCACTACAGAGGGCCCAGGAAGATCCCAAATTCCGCCACCCCCCCCCCAGCCAACTCTTC
>WUAM01000395.1:21048073-21074916 GCA_024336885.1 Actenoides hombroni
TGCCATTGGCAGGGGGGTTGGAACTAGATGATCTTTAAGGTCCCTTCCAACCCTGACAATTCTATGATTCTATGTCCCTCTTATGGTGGGGACACCAGAACTGGATGCACTATTCATTCGTGTATACAGTATATACTGTATACAGTATTACATGCTGTAAGAAGACACTACATTCTTTCCCTGGCAGACAAAACCAGCCCTTGGGGTTTTTCCAGGGGGCCATTTGCTGTGCCTGCATTTAGTACATATTCCAGAAGTGGCAAAGTTCACTCTGCCAGGCTTCTTCCTAGCTAGAGCTACCTGGAGTAGCTGTGGTTCACTCAGAAACAAACCAAACCATATTTCTATTAGACAGGCTTCTCACCAAAGCTATTACAAAGGAGAGATCTTGTTTTAAAGATGGAGAAAAGAAAACACAGAGGAATCTCTTGCCTAAACAGAAATCTGGAACACAGTCCCGGTGTCCCAGGTGCCAGCTCAGTGCTCTATCAACAGGCAGGACCACAAAAGACAGATAATGTTGTTTATTGCAGTCCCAGTTTTACAATGCATGCTGTCTTCTCACAGCAGTTCCCCTGCCTGATATCGCAGTACTTCGAAACCTTATGCCATCTCACTAGTGAAAAAGAGAGAAATTCTACTTACTGCTGCTAATTAGGAAAGAAATTCCACTATTTCGAAGGTTAAGTGTAGTTTCTAGGTGCATTCTGAGAGAAAAACTCAAACTTAGCCTTCCTGAAAATACAAACTGGGTTCAAATTTCAGAAATCTGTATTTATGCCTTACCTGTGTTTCTTTATAGAACTTTTGACGATGGAAGTCCAGTTCTTTCCCCAGAGGGAGCTGCATTCCCTAATGGGTGAGTTCATACATCTCAGATAAGTCTGTTAAGTTCACAGAGTGCTCTGAGATTTCAAAATACAGCTATTATGGAAATGGCCATTGTTATTCTTGTTTTTAATAGCTGCTGACAATCATGAATATTTTGAGGATAAGTGCCAAGTTAGAAGCTGTGTCTCTGAATAGAGCTTTTCAAATATGCAAGGGCTCTATTATGTTTTGGGTAGTGTCGTGAGAAGCTTTATGTTGGTGTGTCTGGACTATCATCCAAGAAACATCTGGTGGAAGGGGATCAGACCAACACAACAAAGACTGGCAGTCATACTTACATGTCCCCTTGTGGAGCCCATTTATGGTTTTGGTTGTGCTAAAGATGTTGTACACTTGATCTTTGCAGGGCTCTGTTGATTTTACTTGAGCTGTCTGAAACTCAGCATTTCCATTTCATGGCAGATGTCAAAGTTTCACAGTATATTTTCATTCTCAGTGTAAACAAAGCCACAAGTATAAAAACTTTCCTGTCCGTTTAGAAAAGCATTGCTTTAAAAACCCATATATGTGTATGTATGTACACAGGAAACTTCACTTCAAAATGAAATTGTTACTTCAAAGCTTATTTTGGGCTCTTTTCATCTTTGTATTAGTTCATTGTCTCCTGATGTAACAGTTTAGAATATGGTACATCTCATCACCCTGTGTCCTGGCTTGATATGTTCCAGGTAAGGATGCTGTTACTGGGCAACTGAGGGGTCACTTTCCGGTGGATGGGATTCAACTACAACTACCTAATTTTAGGTGTCTTCTTTGTGTAGTGACTACACTGGACCTGGTGGCCCAATTCCTGGTTCGGAGGGAGATTTTCTACAGCCGACAGAGCCTGGAGTGTAGTCCAAGCTACTTTAAAGTAGATATCTACCTTCAGATAGGTGAATTGCTTTCCAGTTTCCTTGCTTGTATTGACTGCTTCTCCAGTAAGTATAACGGGAGCCTCGACTCTGTTGTAGATGTGAAAATTTAGGTTTGAATTTGGTGCTGAATTTCACCCTATACTGTTTACCAGTGGGATGAGAGCTTTCTGAGAACAAATAATACCAATAATTTGAAGCCTCTTGTCCATTTAGTATTATTATCTTTAGAATATACCCGAGACCATTTTGGATCTGTCATCCAGAACATGTAACCAGGGAAGGGTACATCAAAGTCTATCTTGTCACTGAAAAAAAACCCTTGGTATATTTTTAAGCTGTTAATATAAAATCCTACTGAGGCAAAGTTCTGTAGTTCATGCAGGACAAGTCAAAGCCGACTGGGTTTACCTGAACCTGTCTCCACTAGGCTCTTATGTTGACTTAGCTGTTTGATTTAGCAATCAGATATAAAAACACATTTTTGAAGCTTGTCTAATGAAGATGCTTGGAGTGAAATTCTTCCGACCACATGTCAATGTCTGAATCTGAGAAAATTACCTCAGGCTCCCTTTATTGTCAATGGGAAGAAACAGGCATTTAGAGTGTGAGTCATCTGACCTATTTCAGATGTCCATTTTGGAGTGATGAGTTGCAGATGAAATGCTGACTTCTCTCCATTGAGTACCAGAGAAGCAGAGGGTGATTATCTTAGATGTAGATGTCTAATGGGATTAGATAAACTCATCCCATCCCCACTTCAGAGTACAAGGAGGATATGCTTTTTCTTATCAACAGCCAATAGCTTCCTGACCCAACAAACACCATGGCTGATATGGGATCTGTCCCAAGACTAATCTGCATGGAGATGAGAACAGCCACTGGAACTGAAGCTCCATTTCCATTTGGGAATGATTCACAGCCCACTGAGGTCAATGGGAATCTTTCCACTGGCTTCAGTGGGCTTTGCAAACAGTGGGGTTTCGGCATACATTAATTTAGCATCTGGCTGCCACAATTTAAGATAACATCATTCTTCTGGTTTTTATTATTAATGTTTTGCCAAAGGTCGCCACTCTTGCAGCAGAGCTGGCAGAACAAAGTGAGTCATAGACTAACACGGGGTCTCACTCAGTTGTAAAGGCTGCGTATATGCTACCCTGCTAGTATATGTTAGCACAACAGTCCCTTCCCTTAGCACCTGAGTCCTCTCTGATTTGGTCAATCTAGTCCACAGTCTTCATTGACGTGGCAGTCAATACTTAATCCATTTGTCCATCTAATCCAAGGCTGCCACTTGTCTGTGTTTTACAAAGAACAGCTTCCCCATCCAATCTTGAGTGTTAACTGCCTTTCTCAAAGCACCCCAGCACCCTGGTCAGCTGGCTCACCAGAGACAGGAGTAAGTTAGGGAGTCTACTTTAAAGCAGTTATGTTCTTCTTTATGTTTTGTGAAGGGCAAGTCACTCCAGCTGAAGGGAGGTGGGATGAGGTTTCATATGGAAAATGCCTGTCTCTGACTGTGCTGTAAGAGGTTCCTGTGGGCAACTGGTATTTACAGGACTGTAACCAGAACGTGAATCCATCAATAACTGTTTCCCTGATGTACAATCTCTATCCTTTCATCATTTGACCATCTTGAAGCCTACATCTCTGTAGCAAGTCTGGTGGATTAAACAAACTACCTCTGGTGAGGAGGGGACTGAAAGTACCATTGATAAGAGGTCAAGGTAGACAAAGCTTTTGGAATAAAACTGCCAGCCAGCCAGAGGTGTTGCTTATATGAGGGAGAACTGGTAAGAGGAAAATACATTATTGAACTATATTACTGAAGTTTGAAACTTCATTAATTAACAGTAAGTAAGCATCACAGAAAGGAGATTGTAGCTTTTGGGGCAAGTGAAGACTTTGGAGAGAAAACATGAGGGTTTAAGGATTTGTCTTATTTTTGTGGCATTGTGGGTGCTTTTGCAATACTTATACTTTTACTCACCCCACTGCTTCAATCTTCCTTTTCAGTTTCTGGGAAAGATTACTTGTTTGTGCCTGGAGAACGCCTCAGAGAACACACTCGTTGCCTGGCTAGTGGAGCCTTACAGGTATCAACAATTTTCTGCAACAGCAAAGTAGCAAACTCATGTTCCCTCTGTTGTCCTGGTCAGTGTGATATCAATTTCACAGTCAAACTGGAATCATTCAAATACTAATAACATTATTGTCCAAATAGTGTTTCCACATGAAGAAAGTGGTAATATAAAACCTTCGGGAAAATAATATTAAAGTCGGATGACTAAAATCCTTTTTCATTTTAAATATCAAGCAGGATTCATGGCTATTACATGGGCTGAAGAATTTCAGGTTTTGGTAGTAATGGAAACAAGGGGGATATACACAAAGCTTAAAGCCTTAATTCAAGATTTGAGACATCTATTTTCCAGTTCATCCTTTCCTATAGGTTTCTTGTGTTGCCTAGAATTAGGACAGGATTCATCTCAACCCAATCTTACCACCTCAAACCAGGTGGCTTGTTTTAAGACATGTCTCTGGGCCAATAGGCACTTCTAAATGGCAACTGATCTCATTCAGATAAGGTGCAATTTCTCCACCAAGAGTGCCTGCCTTTCATCACTGACTCTAGAAGTAGTCTGGATGACCAGTTTAAACTAGATCTGAAACTTCTAAATGGTTTTATTTAGCTGAAATAAATTCTGTTCTAACATTAGGGTTATAAAATCCATTTAAGTACATGTGACAGATTTTAATATATTCAGTTACAAGCCAATAAATAAGTTTTGCTTCTAATGATAGGGTTATAAAATCCATTTGAGTGCATGTGGCAGACAAATATTTTAATATATTCAGTTACAGACAAAAATAGATTAATATTATCCTGTCAACTCCACGCATTAAAGTGGTCACAAGTCGGTATCACAGAAATTATGATTGAAAAAAGCATCATAATTATGGTTCTTCATTTACCTCATGGGCTTTTTGTCTGTTGTATTCGTGCTGTCAGAGTTTTTCTAAATAATCATAATGGATAAAGATGGCCTAGAATTTTCCCTTCTGAATGAATACAGAGATTCTCTCCTAATGAGGATATGGAGTCTACAAACAAACAAACAAACAAACAAACAAGCATGTTTGCAACACAGAATGAATAGAAAATGCTCTTGGGGAGGGGTTGTCCAAGTGACAAGCTTCTCTACTTCCAGATAAGCCAAAATGGACCTTTGCCCTTGTGCTGATGTGAGTTCAACAAGCCCCAGGCAACAAGCCTCTTTTGGACCCAAGCTCTGTGCTTATGTGAGTAAAACAAGCCATCAACTGTGCGCTGAGCAGCGGGGCAGGTGGCATAGCACAGCTCAGATCTATGTGCCTGAACCTTCTTCCCTCGCAACACAGGAGGGAAACTGCCCAAGAGGAATCACCATCCTGGTGCACTGGTGTCCTTTGAATTGTGTCCAGACATTGCCTGAGAGAATGCTGTGCTAGTGATTTAAAGGATTTAAAGAAGAAAGCTTTATTGACATCCATAGTTTAATATGAGGGCATTAAGGCAAAGAAAGATTTAATCACTTGCTGAGTAGCAGACAGGAAGACTGGGGCAAGGCAAAGGACTGAACCCAGCGCTCCCCAGGGACCTCTCCACAAGACTTTTTTTTTTTTTTTTTTTCCCAAGGCTAGGTTCATCTCTGTTTTTTCAGTGTAATTGAGTGCAGAAAGCTGTTGCTGTTTTTAAGCATGGTCTATTACAGAATAATCTGAACCAGGATCTTAAAAGTGAGACGATACTTTTTCCAATGTACAGCAGATTACTTAAGCAGCAGAGGAATTTGTGTCATACCTACCTGGAGGTGCAGAAGGCTGCAGAGATGCACAGCTTCTCTGGGGCCTTTTGTCTTCCTGCTGGTTTTTCACTGTAGGTAGGAAGGTAATCAGAGGGATAACTCAGTATTAACAAAGCATAGCTGAGCACTGTTTGAGCATGAAGGAAACAGCTGAAAGTTTCTCTGTGCAAATACAGAGAATATCCACTAAATATTTACCTTATCCTATGATCCCACTTTTGTTTCCTGTGAAGCATCAAGGGCAATGAGCAGAGCACCTGTCTGCGAGTTAATAACCTTTGTTATTATCTTGGTTCTTAAGATGATTTCTTATATCCCTGCAAAGGGCACTTCACACCACTGCAAAGAGGGAGTGAAGTGCCAGGAAGTAAAGACCAAAGTACCTTCCAACACAGAGGTGTGGGATCTGCTCTCTGAAGGCAACATGTAACTGCAGTGCAGTTAACTTGGAGAAGGGAAGCAATTAAAATTCTACTGCCTGATGTCTGATAATATCAAGAAAGTAGTACAGTAGATTCTCTTTTTTTGCTTCACAGTTATACTCTGTGCCATGTTTATACAGCTTGAAACTTGGTGGTTTTGTAGAGTGAGGAGTAAACACCACTTGACTTAAAAGGTTAAAATGCCATGGAAAGGAAGTCAAGACAGAATAGCTGTGGCTTCTCTCACTCACATAAGTAGAATCTGAAAGCTGAACAGGAGACCTGAACATGAGTTTCAAATTCCAAAAAGACTTCAGAAGCTACAGAGGGTCTTGACATGAGGCTTCTGGTACCATTTCAGCTGCTCAGGACACTTAAACTCACTCAGGCAACCACTATCTTTCACATGAAGTTAAGATCCAGGGGAGTTGCCTTAGCAGTGGGTTGTTGCATTCGTAGTTAAAAAATACTGTTGGTGCCACCACAGCTTATTGTAAATAAAGAAGTTTTGTCATTCCCATTCTACCTAAGAAACACATATGAGATGTGTTATCATTAAGTTTCTGTTGAATCTTTGTCTCCCCACCTTTCTGTCTTCTTTCTCCATTAAACATCATGTTCCGGGCTGAATAAGGAAACCTGTTCTTTTCCATCCAAGAGAAGCATCTCCATGAATTTCCACTCATATTTTCCCACTATATTTTTTGCGGAATTCAGTCTCTCAACTCTTTTTCTCTTCCAAGTCTCTCTAAATAATAAGTTGTAATCCTGGCATTTCTGAATTCCCAGTGTGGGTCCATTTAGAAATTAGTAAGAGTAAAATTATCCAAATCCTAAAATGGAAGAAAATTGACCTCCTTCTTAAAACTATTGTTATATCACAATGGTGTTGAGAGGCACAAGCCAATAACGGAGCTGCATTGTTACCAGACACTGAGCAGAAATAGTAGGAGATCAATCAGACCTTGAAAAATGTAAGATCTCAGTGGATAAATCAGAGGCAAAAAGAGGAAGGAAGTGACTTGATGAGTGTCACACAGTAGGCAATAGCAGGGCCAGAGCAGAACCATCGAGTTCATCTGTAGTGCCGTATGATCACATCCTTGAACCCTACTCCACTGCCTGTCTGTGCTGGACATGCAGCCATGTTTGCTTTGGTATCAGACCCCTGGTCTGCTGTATTCTTGCTTTTCTGGAGAAACTGGAAGAGGGAATAGAGGCGGGTGTACCTCAGAGCTTCAATCCTTGAGACAGTGTTTGTAAACCCAGACAGTATCCAAAGACTTCATGGTGTCAACAAAACTAGGTTACACCACTGGGGTAAAGGACATCAGTATATACTTCAGCTCTGTCCCCAAAAGTAGTAAAAATACCTTGATCTCTTGTCTCCTACTCTGGTAACTTTTCCTCTGACTACCTTTAAGTAAATCCAACAAGCTCCCCTCAAAACAAATCCCCCTTTCTCTCCTTCACTGAAGCATGCAATGCCAAAACAGGAAGAATGTAACTGGTGGAATTAGAGGCAGCACTGGGTAGGTTTGATTGTCTTCATGCCGATGATCAAAAGTGCCCTCTAGCATTTGCCATTCCATATGACCCTGTGTGACAAACGTCCCCATTTCTTTTGTTCTATCTCAATTCTGCCAGATCCTAGTCCTACTGCCAGAGTTAAAAGATCAAAGAAGAGGACCAGTTTCATCCGTGCTGTTGGAGTGATGCTACCGCTCAACATAGTTCGAGATTTCCCAACAGAGTGGAGAGAATATAGTTTCATCAATCAAAAAAGGAAGGAGAGAGTCCAAATCAGCACAAGATCATATGAAAAAGAGACAAAGAAGGATCAGAGCTGGGACTGGTCTTGAATGAAGCTGAGTAGACTCCTGAAGAGCTGGCCTTCCTGCTCCCAGTGCTGCTGGAGGGATCTGGGCAGGTATGGTCCCAACCCTACACACTGTGGTACCTTTCTCATTTCTGACTGCCAGTGGCATGATTGCTGCTTCCAGGACACTTCTGAGCTTAGGATCACAGACAGTCAATTTTTGGGTGCCACCTTTCTACAGTTACACAGAAGTGAAGAGTCTTAAGAGATTCAGTCTGTTCACTGTCTGTATGGTGAGTAGACTGACTGCAATGCATTGCTTCCCAGTTCATCCTTCTCTTTAGCCACACTCCTGCATGCGGTCTGCCTAGAAGTGTGAGGAGGAGGATGATATAGAGCTGCTGCACAGGAATATTCTTGTAGTTGTAGAGGTCTGGGTCATTCATTCTATAAATTGTATGACTTTTTTCCGTGGTCTGAAATACAGAGGAATGATGAATAAATAGAGTACAGAACCAAAATGCAAAGGAGAAGTCGGTGGAACCTGCGACCAAAAACTACTGTCAATAAATGGTTGAAAAATTACTTAAACTGCAAGCAAGTGTCCCCTCATCATTATCTGTGCAATGTCCAGCATAAAAGGACATGAATTTGTCTTTGAAACCTTGAAAATGAGAGGATTCATACTATTACACTGAGGTGTGGGAACACTGTCACTGTATTAAATACGAGCAGTTTTTCATTGTCAAATTCCACACCATTGTATTCTTTTCCTCAGATAATAGTAGTTTTCCTTTTACGGTAGCACCTTTGGTGCCATTTCCTTTCCACTTATAGTGTATTAGTGTCTGTCTTCTCACACCTTTGAAAGAAATAGCTGTAATATGCTCTGTACTTGCACGTTGAATTAACCTTTTCAAATCTCATTACCATGTCTCTGTTCCCACCCCATGCTATGTCTCTGCTTTGTCTTGGTTTTATATTACTTCTCATATTGGTGCCTTTCATTTCATACTTGGGAACTGTGAAAAATAAAATAATAATTAAAAAATTGTCCTGGAGAGGGCAGCCTATTGACCAGTTGAAAAGAACTGGATTGTCATGTCAGAGGCGTGACACATCTTTACTCCACGTACGACTTTCCTCACAGCTGTACTTTCACCAATGCAGAATGAGTATCAATGGTTATGAGCTACAAATAAAGGATGATGTTGTTCATGTAAATGTGAGCTTCTGGTGTTATTTCCATGAAATAATTAATACTCCTATTGTTACAATTGAACACCTCTTAAAAGTGAAGAATAAAAGTGATGTAAAAAGTCTTTAAATCATCTTTTAGTCCTGGGATTGTTTAGCCTGGGGAAAAGGAGGCTCAGGGGAGATCTTCTCACTCTCTACAACTCCCTGAAAGAAGGTTGTAGCAAGGTGGAATTCGGTCTCTTCTCCCAAGGATCAAGAGACAGGACAAGAGAAAACAGCCTCAAGTTGTGCCAGGGGAGGTTTAGTTTGGACATTGGGAAAAATGTCTTCCCCAAAAGAGTTGTCAAGCCCTGGAACAGGCTGCCCAAGGAAGTGGGGGAGTCTCCATCCCTGGAGGGATTTAAAAGATGTGTAGATGTGGCGCTGAGGGTTTAGTGGTGACCTGGCAGTGTTGGGTTAATCAATGGACTTGATGATCTTAAGGTCTTTTCAACTCAAACAATTCTATGATGCTAAGATGTTCTTGGGTTTGGAGTCCATGTTCCTCTGATCTGGGATCAAACACTCTCTGGAACAACCACTGCAACTCAGGTTTTCCTGTTGAGTCTGTAACTGCTATGGTGGAGATCTGTGTTCATTGTGACTGGGTTAACCAACACCCCAAGTATGGTAAAAACTGGATTCTTCAAGCAGGCAGCTACCTTCAGTTACTGTAGGGGGAAGCTAGGGAGGTTAGTGTCCCTAGATCAAGTTTAGACTTTGTAAATAACCCCTCAGGCAATAACATGCAAGTCAGTGCAGACATCCAGAAGAAAACAATTTACAAATCACTATGCTTGAGGTTGCAAATACCAGCTTAAACAAGATTTGGTTGTTGAAAACATACAACCTCATGAGCAGACTCTGAGAATTCAACTTAAATGCTACTTCTGGTTTTCATAAATGGAGGTGAAAGCTAGAATCTCAGCTAGAGGTCTCAGCTCAAATGTGAGCTTCCAAAAGTAAGCTTGCAGAAATAGCCTAATAGTTAAATGAAAGGAAGTTATAGGAATTCCTGGAGAATATGATGAAGTTGTCTCCTCCAAGGAGCTTGAGAAAGGAGGCATTTGTTAATGAAAAATCTTGAGTGTGCATGGTGGCAGACTTGTTTTGAAGCAAGGAGAAGGCACCCAAAAGGGACTGTCCAAATAGACTGTTTGCAATACTCTGCTCAGCTTGAAATCTCAGAGTCTCCACAGAAGAGTAGATCTGGACAGAGAAGCCAGAGATAAGCAGGAATAGTAAAGCCATGCACCTCTTCTCAGTGATACATGACTGTTTTTGATAGGCACGTAAATTCTGTGCAGGTCTGGACATAGGTTCATAGCCCTATCCAGATATCAGGATATAGCAATGACTTTGACATATGGTACCAAACTCAATATTCTTGGCCCAAAGAGCTCCAAACATTGTGACATTTTATCCCTGCAGAATGAACTACCATATGCTGGCAAACTGGTAGTTCAGAACAACTTCCTTTTTCCTGCAGAATCAGAATGCTCTTTTTAAATTTTTTTTTTTTTTTGTAAGATTAAAGTTGTAGGACATTATAAGTTGGTAGGATTGAGAAATTATTCAACCCATATCCTATTTTACATAAACAGTAGGAATTTGTTTTATGTATATGCGTATATTTACATCAAATATGTGGTTTCATGGTGAGTTAATTTTTTGATCAAAGTTTCACATAACCTTTCAGAAGTGAGTAGGTAGCAACTTTATTCTTCCATCTGTCTACTTTAAAGAGTACTTAAATTGAAGGGAGATTTCACAAAACTCCTCTAAAATGTGATGCCCCAAAATTGGGTCTGTCAAGATGTATAAAGTTTGACTGTGCTTTGGTTGTAAACAGATAATCTAGATTGATCTGACGTGCAGAAAGATAATGCTGGGGACAACTTGCTATTGTTAAATGACACATGAATAATGCACTGGATTTGGGATCAGACAGCTCTTCTGGTTTTAATCATTTATTTTCCTTTCTTCCATTTCGTAACCGAACTGTTGATGTAATCCTACCCCATGTGAATGCTAAGTTCAGGGTTTCACAATAATGAAATGCCATCTAAACCAGCATGAAATATCCACAGAGTGTAATCTAAGGTGCCCACAAAAGTTGGAAGAGGACTAGGCTCCTGATGTAGCCAATGAGGTCTCCAGGGAGTAATTAAATTCTCAGCAAAATGTTTTAATCTTGCCTCTGGTTTCTCTTTGCTTGCCTGAAGAAGTTCATTATCTTATTTCAGTAGTGAGAGGATAGATCATGCAACAAGTGGGAAAGCAGGAGATATGGCTTGGATTGGGTGACATCAGACTCCCCAAACTGAGCCCTCTCTCAAGTTTTCACCATGAAAGGCCAAAGAGAAACATCAGGTGAGCTGACTATGTAGCACAGGCCAGGAAACTTTGCAAAGAATTTTCTTTATCAGAATTAGCAGCTCTATTTGAGCACTAACAATGCTTTAAAAAAGTCACTTCTCGTCTAATGTTTGTACCTTGAGAATCTATATCTCAGCTAAATGTTTGCACCCAGGAGAAGAGCAGAACTCATGGGCAACATCTGTACCAGGGAACTAAACAGTGTCACTTCATCTTCAAAACCTATGACCTTACTGCATACTGCGAATGGTCCTGGGCCCATCTTAGCTAACATGTGCCTGGGAATGACTCAGGACAGGGCTAGTTGGCCTAGCTTGTAACAGTGCCAACAGCTGTTCTGTGAATTTAGCAAGGTGAGCAGTTGAATTCCAGCATCTTTGTGGTGATCTGGCATGGATTAATTTGCTGGTATTATGGGTTTGTGTGCGTTGTACTGGATTAATTGTCAGAATGCATCAATCTTCTACTTTCTGTCACAGGATTTACTGTGTGTTTCTCTGAGTCTAGCAGACATTTCTTCCTCAAACTGAGATCAAATGGTAACGTCTCTTTCTCGAACTGTTGTCCACACTGATTTGATCAAGCTATTTAAGACTGTCATTAATAGGCATGTTTTTTGAGTCATCTTATCTATCCTTTTTTGTCCTTTTCTGATAGAACTGCCTTTTATAATTGATATTGTATATATCCTGCCTTCCTAGATTAAACTGATACTCAATTGCTTATACACATGAGAAACTTTGCAAGAAACAACCACATGCAGCTGAATATCTGCTGTCTGGTAAGGAACATTTGGGGAAGGACGTCTGCGCTGAACATCTAATGAATAGGTGCTTGATTTCTTGACTTAGGTGATGTCTTCATTCAAAAACTGTATGAGACTTTGAATGAGACCACAAAGGAATACTGGAACAAGTTGTCCACAGAGGAGCTCCACTGTAGAGGAGTCTCCATACAAAACCCAGCTGGATACAGCCTTGAGCAGTCTACTGTAGCTGATCCTGTTCTGAGCAGCAGGCTTGTACTAGATGATCTTCAGAGGTGACTTCCAGCCTCGGTGATTCTGTGATGCTCTCTTCATTGGATCAAGGTTTGGAACATCAGTGTCTCTTCATTCAGCTAAGAGTCAAAGTCCCTCTTACCTGTTTTTTCCCCTCTACCTATAACTCATGCCTTCCTAGCTGTCTAGTTTGAACAGGAACCTTGCAACCTTTTTGTCTTACCTGTTCAGATTTTTCAGGCCAGCAATGTCTGTCACTGAATTAGATTTTTATAAGCTCTAGAGAAGAATTGGTGGCCTGTTCCATCTCCTAGTACTTACCTATGCCATGAATACATGCAGACTCCATTATGCTTCTGCTGACTTTGGGGTGATGTGGGATGGATTGGGGGAATTCTTCAGAAACACTTGAGCTGACTACATGTAAGCCAGCCTCAGTCAAGAAGTAGCTTAGCACAGGGAAGTGGTTTCTGAGGATGGGAATCGTTGGGTTGTAGCATGTCTCGAAATCTCCATTCTGATAATGCTACAGTGTCTATTTTCTGATGGAAAAATAGACATTCCCTCTCTTCTTCCCTGCACTATATCTTGCCCATATTTAGCTCCTGGCAGCAAGACTTGGGAACTAGAGCATTGCTGTGGGCTGATGAAGCCACCTAACTCTTAGTAGTGTTCAGTCGCCTTTTAAAGTAACGTTTGCGTCAGTGACAGCAGAATTAGTGCTGAATTTGGTACCCAAGTTCTCTGTTTAGTGGTGGAGGCAGATTTTCTTACAACAAAACTTGTCACACCCAGCGTGCTGACAGTGAGGAATCCTGATGCGGGACCATCGTCCCAGATACAGGGATTTTGTGTCTCTGGAGTGATACCTGTACCCTGAGCAGCATCTCTGTGAGACTGGTTCACATTGAAGCTGTAGCCACTGGCTGTTACTGAACCACCATTACCCCTGCCGGGGTTTTTTAATGCCACAGTTGGCCATTCCAAAATATATTAGCAGTTTTTGGAGCAAGAGCTCCCTTCAGCACTGTACTAGAGAGTCAGATACCATTTGTTTTTTCTCTCTCCAATATTGTGACTTAGATGTGGAGCAATCCAACTTCAATCCAGCTTGGAGTGGAGAGGAAAACATCTCTCTGTTATGCCATTTTCCTCACTCCAAAGCATCTGTCACCTACAGAATAAAACACTCTTGCAGGTAAAAATAAGTATTCGAGCCTCTGAAACCAGAGGAGGGAACTGGTTTCTCCATGTCATGGAGGATGTCTAAGCTTTTAGGACAAAGGAGCCCTGAAAAGTCTGTGAATGCTGCTGAGCCCTGTGTTGCATGTACTTGGTTGCTGAGTTAAACTCCTCCAGGTCTTCAGTGCAGGGATACCTGGTGTGCAAATCCCAGGCAGCTTCAGCAGGGAACAAGAGCACATATGCAGCAAAGCTGAGGTGGCAGCTTATCTGTGCACGACCAGCTTTGTTTTCTGGTGAAACTCAGAACTTTTCAAGTCTCTCAGATTCCTAAGGATTTCAGAATTTAGGCTGTTAATCCTATACTTCAGCAGCTAAATTCCACCTAGATTGCACATGAGATGCCTACATGATCTTGAGGATCTTAAAATTCCCTATGTCTGAACAGAGTAAAACAGGTCAAGCAGAGAATGATGCTAATGCAGCTTAGCATATCCAGGTACTGGAATTAAATAATTTAGAATAGATCAGCTCATCACTGTGCTGTATGGGTGCTGCCCAGGCTAAAAGTCAAGTTAATGGCACTGCAACTACAGACCTGTAAAATGTGTGCACCAAAATTGAGACTTACTCATGTAAATTGATAGAGGAACCTGCAACACATAGTTGGAGCCTGGAGCAAAACTGAGCATTGTTTATAAAGTCTGAGAGAGCATGATGGTGATTTTAGGCTCAGATGTTTTTAGGAGAAGGTAACCTGGAATGTGAGGTGTTTCTCTGGTTGCTTGCCATGTGAAAACACTGGCATGTCACTAGAGTGAGCTCAGAGCTTGGTTCTGCTGTAGTGCTCTGCAGCTGTGCACACCGGACTGAGCATCCTTCAGTTCTGCCTTGGAGCAGCTCTGAAAGTCCTGCCTTCAGTGGTGTGACTTTGACCCTTCTGAACCCCTGCAGCAAACAGCTTTCCTCTAATACTTCAACACAGAAATCCCCTCACCTCAACCTCCTATTTTACATACTCAGCCATAAAGCTGGAAAACAAAACTCCCAATCTTCCTTCCCCTGCCCAGATCCCTCAGCCTGCATTTATCTCCCAAGGCTGCTGATGGCTGAATGACAGCTGTTTTTTGCTCAGTCATGGCAGTCTGGGAGGATTTGCATGGTGAAGTTGCTTGACAAGCCAAGGATCAGAGCAGTGTGAGAGGAGGGGGTGGGTGGGGAGATGCTCTGCCAGCCAGGCAGGCGGGATCGCTCTGGCAGTGTCTCAGCCTGGCTTTCACTCAGTCTCCCCAGGGAGTGAGCCTTTCTCTCACTCCAGGCTCCTGCCCTGCCACACGAGAGGGAGGGACAGAGGAGAAAGCAGAAGGGTCCCTTCACACTGAGAGCACCCAACTGCCTGGCTCTCATCTGCAGCAGGCAAACCATGAAGAAGGGTTTCTTTGCTCCTACAGCCTCTTTGCCTTTGATTTAAAACTTTCACCCATTTCCACAAGGGACAATGGAGGAGCAATATATTTCCAAACTCCACCCGGTAGTGGATTATGGAGCTGGGGTCTTTCTTCTGATCATAGGTGAGTTCTGCCTTCACAACCTGCTTGTTTGCTGCAAGCCTAGGAATGGACACACCGGGGCTGCCTTCTTTGTGCTGTGGTCAGCAACAGCAGCTCCAGAGGAAGCTGGAGGGAAATGATAGAAAATCTATTTCCACACAGGTTCCAGTTTATTGCCTTCGGGTCGGTTGGATGCCAGGATTAATCTCCTCTCTCAGACTGGCAATCTTTTGTCTCGATGCTGAAGACTCGACAACATAAGTTTGCCTTAAGTGTCACAACTATTCAAAATAAGTTGCCTACTGCTTATCCTGGCATCTCAGCCCTGTGAACTGAGAGCTGAGGCACCCATTTCATGGGACTGGTCAGGGGAGAGCAACTGTGGTCTGACCCTTGGTGGGGAGGGGGGGGCAATGTTCATTGTGCATGAAGAGCAGATGTGTGCTCATAGGATAAAGTGGTATAAAATAGCAAAGGGTTTCCAAATAGCACTTCTGGTTTTTATAATGGCCCGTTTGCCCTGCTGAAAGCAGGTTTACAATGAAATAGAAGTGGGGGTATGCACCATTCTGCTCCAGCATGGCTCTAGCTACGTGTTTTCTTCCTTGTCTGCTTGTTGCCATGTACCCAGGTGATTTGTTTACTGTCGGTGTAGATTTGAAGAGGAGCTGAATTGGTTTAGGCTCGCACTCCAACTGAATTTTGCTAAGATGTGAGTACCTTCATCCCTTCAGCTCATTTGAAGATGCTGGCTGAGATGCATTTAAGAAAGACAAGCATATATTTTTATGTGCTTTAACGGCAAGGCTTTGGGCAGCAATGCTGGGCTTTAGCATTTCACATCTCGCTCTTCTCACTGCACTGCACTGTGCTGTCCCCTCAGTCGTGCTGACAGCAGAGAGGACAAGTTGGGATGAGAAAAATAACTGTCTGCAGAACAACGAAGGGGTTTTTGTTTAATGCAAGTCAGGATGCCCAGTATTTTCTCACACTAAAGTAAGTCATGCAGTTCACAGGTTTGTCCCATGCTATTCAGCAGCCTCCCAGGCAGTGGGATGGAGGGGAATAGCATCTGTCAAAGTAAAAGGGTGGTGCTGGATGTCCACCCCTGATGGTAAGACTAAGAGCTACTTCCTACCTCATGCCTAGTGGTTAGAGTTCTCACAGAGGAACATGAACTGGGTTCATTTTTTTCCTGAAGCCTGAGGATGTCCTTACCTGCAGCTGTTTGGCAGGAGAGTGCGCTTCCCACCAAGCCACAGGTTGCTCTCTGTCAGCAAGCATCCCATGCCAAGCCATTGTGGTCATCTCTGTGTGTGCAGACATACAGCTCTTGAGAGCTCAGAGAACTCCTCAGGCACTTGGAGGTGCCAAGTGAATGTGTGTGGTTAGAAAGAGAATGAATGAGGGATGCGAGGCCTCTGATTTGTACCTCTGCTTCATTTAAGGCTTTCTCTTGACATCGCTGCCTGTTCTTGGATTTATGACTATTTATTCCATTTTGTTGCATGTGCCTTCATTAATTCCTCTGTGGGCACTTTATTACGGAATATCTGTGAGCAAATGCAGCCCTTCTGCTTTCACAGCTACAAGGGAACATGACAATCTTCTTCTGTATCCCTATATCACTTCTGACTTTAGAGGACACCTTCTTAGGAAAACCTTTGATCAAAACGTAGCTCCAACACAATGTTCATTTGAAAGAAGAGAGAAAATTAGTTGTTCACTACATGTCCTTTTGACACCGTTGTCATGAATGCTTTGAAGCCCTATGGCATATCTGAATAATATATGTCCAGGTCCTTTTGCAAAGCAGTCTCTGGTCTGTTGTGTGCCTCTGGCTAAACAATTTCTATCATCTATCTCACTGCAATCAGAGACCATCAGAATAGTTTGGGTGTCTGAACTGCGGCACATAGTTATTGTGATCTTTGACCAGCAAGGACCCTGAGCTGCCCAGCCAGCACATTTTGACTATCGAGGCAGCTCAGAGCCCAGGAGACTTGTGCTGGGGCTCCAATGGAAGATACATTGCAAAGAGGGAAGGCTTTTGGAAATGGAGGGTACCAAATGGGAGGAGGGGCCAAGCAGGCAGGACAGCTGGAGTTCTTCACTAGGAAGAAGCAGCAAGCGGGGATGTTACCAGGGAAAAATGAAGGTGGCTAGGTGTTTTACTTGATAGTGTGTTGTGCAAGATCCTGTAAGAGAGTGGAGAGAATAGATGAGGGCTATTGATGTGAGATGTGAGCCACAGTGGAATGGGTGGGATATAGTGCATGGAGAGGGGGGTGTGACATGGAAGTGAAGAACTACGGTGTGGTGGTAAAAAGGGGCAATATATGGTCTGCTATTCATACAAAATAATTTCTGTCAGCCAGTAAGGCTGGCCAGAGCTATGGGAGGCTATGAACAGAAATCTGAAGCACTCTTTGCTCTAGCAGGTCCATAGTGGAAACACAACCTGTCTGGGAAATCCCTGTCTAGGAGGGAGGAGGGTACTGAAACCCAAGAGCTGGCTGAAGCCCAACAGTGGGTGCTGTGGTGAGGATGCTGAGCTGTGTACTAGCTCTCAAAAATGCCATCCAGGTGGCATCTCCTACCTACCAAGAGGACAAGATTCCTCACCACGTGCTGAAGAACAAGGTTGCATAGAAGGGCAGTGCAGATTCACACCAGCGTGGTGCTGAATTCTGGCTAGTCTCCCAGTCTGTCCCGTCTTCTAGACTTTAGTCCCAGACTAATGATGGCCATTTTTCACATCCTTTGTTTAGTTAACAGATTTCACAGGTGTGTTAACTACGTGATATTATTGTCTGTTCTGATTCTTCTCTTTCAGCCATCCTGACCATCCTTGGAAACTCAGCTGTCCTGGCTACAGCTGTTAAACGCTCTTCCCTCCTGAAGTCACCAGAGCTGCTTACAGTCAATTTGGCAGTAGCAGATATTGGAATGGCAATCAGCATGTACCCACTGGCCATTGCATCCGCCTGGAACCATGCTTGGCTGGGAGGAGATGCGTCCTGCATA
This sequence comes from Actenoides hombroni, assembly GCA_024336885.1. Lineage (NCBI taxonomy): Eukaryota > Metazoa > Chordata > Aves > Coraciiformes > Alcedinidae > Actenoides > Actenoides hombroni. The sequence goes on from WUAM01000395.1 coordinate 21,066,288, forward strand.
TATTATGCTCTGATGGGTTTCCTTTTTGGTGTCTGCAGCATGATGACCCTGTGTGCCATGGCTGTGATTCGATTCCTCATTACCAATTCATCCAAATCTAACAGTAAGTGATTACGTCTCCAGTAACCTTGTAGGGGTGCATTTGGGCTATTATGTTCAGAGGAGTGCTTTGTGGAATATGGCATGGAGGATCAGTTCAGTAACTGTAGGAATAAGCCTCAAATTTTAGCCCAGTATCAAACCCTAATGTTCCTAGAAGGATCTGATTAAATTCCTTATTAAACAGTGAGGTTTCTTACTTCTCAGTAATACTATGTGAAACTACCTGAGAGTGGAGAGCTCAGATGTTTTACTCAACCAGATTGTCTTGTCTTCCTATATGTGTGCAAGCAGACATACTGGAATTTGAGAGGAAGGAGTATTCTCCTGCCATTCCTGGGCTGGGAGCATGGTACATTCTGAGTCAACTTGATCTTGTAAAGCTCTCTTACTAAAGTTAAGATCAGCACTGAGGGCTGCATTCAGGTTTCACCCTGTGCATGGACACTTTCTGTTATGTTTCTCAAGACTAAAGGTGCAGGAACTGCAGCAGCAGCCCAGGCATATCTGCTCTTTAAGAAGTTATGGTCAAAACCATGTGGCTGTGATGAGGTCCATATATGCTTGCTCTTCCTCTTTTTTTCAGGTAACAAAATCACCAAGAACACTGTTCGCATCTTGATTAGTTTCATCTGGTTCTACTCCTTGCTCTGGGCCATTCTGCCCTTGGTAGGCTGGGGCTACTATGGCCCTGAGCCATTTGGAATCTCTTGTACAATAGCCTGGAGCAAGTTCCACAACTCCTCCAATGGCTTTTCATTCATCCTGAGCATGTTCCTGTTGTGCACAGTCCTGCCTGCACTGACCATCGTTGCCTGTTACTTGGGAATCGCCTGGAAGGTTCACAAAGCATACCAAGAGATCCAGAATATTGACAGGATCCCTCATGCAGCTAAACTGGAGAAGAAGCTGACATTGGTGAGTTATCCCAGTAAGGAGAAGAGTCTGCCCTCATCAGGAGATTGCAGAGAACTGGCTCTGCTCAAGCATGGCTCTTCGTGACCCTTTGTTGCTTTTGTCCAGTATTGACCAAAGGTGGTTCCAGTCTCACCCATACTCTGAACTCCTCAGAGGAGCAGGAAGCTCCTGAAAACCTTGTCATTTCAGGAGATTGATCAGGATAGTGTATCAGAGGTACAATGCAGCTGCTTAAATCTTTAGGCAGTTGCATCCAAGATTTTCATGGATGTATGGATTTCCAGTCATGCTAGAATAGCTGTTGAATCCTTTCATGTTGTAACTGGGGTAAGGGTCTTGTTCTGTCATCTTGGGTATTTGTAATTGGCTGACTACTATGAGTGAGAGCTACACAGAAATTCTATATGGATACAAGGTTTTTTAGTATAACATTTTTTTCAAATAAGCACTTCAACTGATGATTTCTTGTGGGAAAGCAGAATTGACCCAAGTGTTGTAGAGGCCAGTATATTCATAGGTGATACGATCTGGTTGGGCTGTGTCTCCCACAGTGTATTGCAGCCAGTCAGGGAAGGAGATCGAAACAACTGCTTCCTAAGAAACCCACAGTGTAGAGTTACAACAAAAGCATAGATGCACTGTCCAGTGTTACCTGTGCTCCTGTCGCAACAAGAGCAAGCCTAGTTTCAGGCATTTCCACGGGTTCAGGTGTGGTTTCATCCACACACCGTGTGCCTGAGTGTGAGACGCCGTCAGCGCGAGCTGCGAACTGAAGCCCTGTTTCCCTTTCAGATGGCTGTGCTCATCTCGGTCGGGTTCCTGAGCTCGTGGACACCGTATGCAGCAGCCAGCTTCTGGTCCATATTTAACTCCAGCGATTCCCTCCAGCCCATTGTCACACTGCTGCCCTGCCTGTTTGCCAAATCTTCCACAGCGTATAACCCTTTTATTTACTACATCTTCAGCAAAACTTTCCGGCGTGAAATTAAACACTTGCAGTGTTGCTGCGGCTGGCGAGTTCATTTCTTCAGCACCGACAACTCTGCTGAAAATCCTGTGTCCATGATGTGGAGCGGGAGAGACAACGTTCGCCTCTCTTCAGCGGCGAAGCTGGAGAACCAGGGAGCTGCAACTCGCTGAAATGCAGCGCTGGTTTCACAACGTAGGTCGAAACCTGGGCTCATTCGCGGGTCCACATTAGTAGGAGTGCAGCACGTGGAGTTGTTACTGCATATCTTATGTCGAATACAGAGGTTTAAGTTTATATTTTTAAGCAACTCTCAAATACTGTCTTTAAGCTAAACACCAAAAAAAAAAAACCCCTCTATTTTTTTCAGGAATTTCCACTTTAGAGGAAATAGATTTTATGTACTAGACAGAAAACCATGTAAACTAAACTTATTATCAGGGAAACAGCTATAATTAAAAGAGGGTTTATTACTTTTGAGGTTTTTTTTCTTATACTTTTGACTTTTTAATGCAATCTATCTGCAGACTCTTGGCTTTCTCAGTAAAACAGCCATCAGAGAAAACTGTAGGTTGAACACGAAGCGTTACCAAATAAATACAGCTGAGACTGCAGCTTTTTAGCAATACAGACAGGCAACCATATGGGTAACAAGAAATAGTCACTGCCAGGAGAAGATTATAAAGTGGCTGCTATCAAAATGTCTTGCAGAGCTCTACAGTTCCTTGCTGTGTCAGAGTTCCAGCTCCTCAAAACACAAGCTCGAGAAGTAGTGGAGTGGCCTTAGCCTGAAGCAGTTGGGTGGGAATGTGGCAGTCAGGGAAGGATGCCTTCTGCGTACCACAAATAGCAGCATGATGAGAAGTGTAAGAATCTCTTAGAAAAAAAGAAGTTTGCATTTAGGCTGTTGCTCGCTGAGGTCTGACAGCTCTTGTACCATGAAAGCTGTTGGAGGGTTTGTTTTCTGGAGGAGCTCTCTGTATAGCATGTCAGAAGACATCCCCAGGATGACCTGCCTGACAGTAGGCATTCCTGCAGATGCAGTCTGAGGTTCAGGGGGAGCTCCTGAGATACAGAGCTCCCCACTGGCTGGAGCACTGACACAAATGCGATGGAGAACACTTTGCTGATTCAGTTTAAAGCGTATGTACAACAGGAACATCATCCTGCTAGCCCCCTGTAGCAGAAGAGATTCGGAGGTGGAAATGATGAGCTCCTGCAGTTTAAATCTCTCTCTCTCTGACTTAGTTTGTGATTTTAAAGGACATAAACACATCTCTTTAGGGCTTGAAATGTTATACAAAATACAGCTTCGCAGCTGCAGCAGTTCTTGCTTTCCCTGCTTGCTCAGCTGAAGGCATCTATCTTTGCATTAGGTTCGGTGAAGACAAAGAGGAGTTAAACCACAGGCAGATTTGGCACAGACAAACAATCTAAAACAATAGTGAACGGACTTTTGAGTTCTTGAAAACCCCCAAACCCTAATAATTAGTTTCATTTAATAAACTACAGCTAAGGCTAAGAACAGGATTAAAAGATAGGCTTAAACACTTCTGTGGCTATGAGAATTTCTGTTCCTGTGGAGTGTGGGTTATGAAAGAACAAACAAAATGAGACATGAGCTGCAACGTACACCAAGGCACGAACTAATTACCAGGTTAGGAAACTTTAAGGAGCTTTCCTTCCCCTGAACTCCTGCCACTGGCAGTGTCACCAACTCTCATAAATATTCCACTAGATTAAATTAGGTTAATTTGTAAAAAGTTGTGGAAAATTCCTAAATTAAGTTAGGCTCCAGGGCAACATTATCTTGTCCTGGATTGTTACTCACAGATGTTCCATATGGGATGAGACTGCCCTGGGTCTTCTGTCTCAAAGAGGTGAAGCATCCTCTGGGAAACAGTCACCTCTGACATCCCATGGCCCGAGAAAATGGGAGAAGGGAAAATGAATGTGAGGAGCCAGAGAAAACACCAGTAACTGAGCATGTGAAAGCTGAATGAAAATATTTGGGAAGAGAAGAGGCAGGAGAGTGTTATGCAAGTGGGTTTGGGGTGGTGGGAAGATGGCAGAGAGAAATGCAAAAGGGATAATAGTGTAAAACAAAAGAAGGGTCAGAGGAGAGTATCAGCTGGTGGAGAACATGTTCACATGCTGGAAAGGGACTCATAGTACGTGTTAATTATCAGGGCTTTTTTCAGCTTTAAAAATTAACTTGATGGGAAAATGAACATTAAGTATTTTAACAACCATCTTCAACCTCAGACTTTTTCCTTTCACTTTCTCAGTTGCTTGATGTTTCAAATAAACAGCAAAAATGTATATTCCCATCTGCTAACTGCAGATTTGTGAACGGAACAGTGAGATGCACATTAGTAATGTCATGTTACATGAAAAAGGTAGAAGCAGAACAGGTCCATATCCACTTGTAAACGGCTGGCTTTAAAACGCTTCTCAAGTGCATGTCATATGAAAAATATGCCACTGCAATACAGGCAAAATCTCTGTAAACCCAAAAGCTCTGTAGAGTGCTAATGTTGAAGCACCATGCTTTAACAGCCTGATTGATTACCTGTTCATGTATTTCAGTTTTAAAAATCAAAGCCCAGGTCTTTGTGTATCAAATACGGCTCGAACTTCTTTTTCGTTTTCCAGACTCAACGAGAAACAAATCAAAACTTCCCCATCAAAGACACTGAATTTTAGATGGTTTTATGTTATATACGGAAGATTTGAAAAGCCGGGCTGCCCTTGACCAAGGAACTAGGAAAACAAGTATAGGATAAATGTCAGGGGACTAGTTGTTTTTAATTAAGTTTCATGAAGTTAATTTATGGTCAAATTATAACTCTAATGTCATGGTATTTCCTGCCTGGACTGTGTTGTCAACTAAGTGATCTTCCAAGACCCTGACATAGAATGCAAGCACTTGGCAGTGAATTAGGGCATCTTTGCAGTTACCCCAGTGCAAGTATTTAAGGTAAAATTTCAAGAACATCCCACCCACTCACACACCAGGAGTTCTCTCATCAAACTGGGGAAGTTTACGAGGCAGACGTCCTCATCTGAGCAAGCTCCTTTCTTCCCGTTGAAGATAAATGGCACTCCCTACTCAGATGACGACATATAAAGTTAAATAACACAAATAGCACCGTGAATTGCATCAAAATAAATTGCAATTCAGTGCCTTACTTTGAAAACACTTTCTAGGCAGTTTGTCCATATCAGCACAGGAATAACTTACAGAACTAGATCACTTAATGGTCAATTTTATAGAATCATATAACCATAGTTTGGTAGGGGTTGGAAGGGACCTCTGGAGATCATCTGGTCCAGGCCCCCTGCTCCAGCAGGGTCACCTAGAGCAGGGTGTCCAGGATTGGATTGTCCAGGCAGGTTTGGAATCTCTCCAGAGGAGACTCCACAACCTCTCTGGGCAGCCTGTTCCAGTGCTCTATCGCTTACCACTTTTTAATGGTCAATTTTCCATCTGTAAATTAGACTCATTTCAGAACAAAGATCAATTATTTGAAGGAGGTTATAGTTCTAGCAGTTAGAGCATGAGGTTAACACTCTGGAGACTTGGGTTCCACCTCATTACTTCTCCAGTAATACTGTGTGACTTGGGGGAAATCACTTAAACTTGGGTCTTTGGTTCTTCCTTTATCCACAGAGAAGAGACAGTCTTGATGCTCATCATTGTAAAGCGCCGGTTGTTTGATGAAGAGTTTAACACAAGTGCAAAAGCATCAATCCTGAAGGTTGCAAAACAGTGAGAATGAAAGATGGTTTAGATGACCTTTAAAGACCCATTCCAACCCAATGCATTCTGTGATTCTATGAAAGATGGATTGCCACTCCCTTACAGAAAGTTGACCTCGGTAGGATCCAACTACCATGCACAAGAGGTTACTTTAAAATGGAAAAACCAAGTGGGATGTTTGTTTCACAGTTAGGGCACTGGCCCTGGGTCTTGGTGCTATGCTCAAGTTCTTGCTTTATCAAAGCTTCTTTCTTGAAAGACAATGCATGGCAGGAAGCCAATTCCTATGCATAAATTAGGATCTCCACATTGCCAGCCCTTTGTTCCATCTCTACTCCTTGCATCTTTGCAAAACAGAAACTGCCTTACACATAAAAAAAGATCTATTATTTTAGAACTTCCCAAGGGAAATTACTTAATTATGCAGGAACCTGCTGCTAACTTGCTCATTGCTATTGGAAAGATCTGAGTACCCAGTCCCACTGTTTATAGTTACTATTTTGTCCTGTCACATGCCTGGAAAAAAAAAATGTTTCCATGTATTTGCAGAATATCTACTTGATTTTGCATTAATCCAAATTCTCACTGGCCCAAACAGCAGCACACTGTTAACGCAGCCAGGTTGGTAAGGAGTGTGTGCAGCGTCTGAGACTGTAGTTGGCAGCCCTCAGGGAGGGCTGACAACCTGCCACCAACTTGTCAGTAAGCTCTACGTTCACTGCTATGCTGCTCCAGCAGCACAGAACGTATGGGGAAAGCACGTTCCATCTCAGCTTGTCGTCCCATAAAGAATCTTTACTTAGGAAGTGAACTGACACCAGGTTGGAAGGAAAGTCTCTTCACTTGAGTATTTTCTTTCTTTAAAGGGCTTAATACAGTGCGTGGGTTGGGACACCATTCTTTCCCTAGACTCACCATTTTGTTTTCCAACCTTGCTTTAACAAAAGAGAATCAATGTGCACTGGTCAGTCCTAGTTTAGAGCGTTCAAGGGCCCTCCTTCAAGCATTGAAGGCCTGGAGCGATTCCAATTGAAGTTGGTGGGGATTTATTTATTGAATTGAAGGGAACAAGAAGAAGATTTTAAAGATCATGAGAGTTAAAACAATAAGAGGAATCTGTAAGGCAAACACAGGCAAATGACACATTATCAAAGAGCAGAGAAACCACAGAGAGAAATGAATGAAATGATTGTCATTGCAAAGCTTAGAGGTCACCGCCACTTTTGACAACGTATTTTTCCAGTTAGCAAGCAAGAAGGCTTGTGTGGGGGGAAAAAAGAAGGTTGGTGAGAAGCACTGTAAACACGCTCAAGTGACTTGCAGCTGGGGTGTCAAGAAACACATATATCATACTAATTGTGGTTTGGCCTTGTGTGTTGGATAAGTAGATCATCTGTGTTTAGATAACATGGGCCTGTGATACAGCCAGAGTCATGCTGCTGAACATGCTTGAGATTCCTGCCCTGCTGGGGGAAAGATCAACACACAGCACTAAATGACACCCGCACAAATCCCTGATAAACAGAAGCCAGCAGGTTCAGTGATCCTCCAACACGTTCCAACCTCTGCAGTGCCTGGCTCCCTGCTCGTGTGCCTCTGCCCAGGTGCTGCCTGGGATCTCCTGGTTGGCAAGATAACGGAAATAAATTTACTCTTTACATTTTATCCATGGTCTTGTGGTTGTTCCAGCGTCCTGCCTGTGCCAGCTCACACACTTGTGAAAAGACATAAAGGAATATTTTGATTGTTGCCACTTTCTCTATATTCTGGTTTGAACCATACCAATCTTTCTGGGAGGGAATCAGACATTTACAAATGGCTAAGGATAAATCCCAAATGGGTTTTCAAGGCAAAGGTTTGTTTTGGGATCAATACTTTAAACCTTAAATAGAAAGACAGAGAGAAGAAAACAGCAAGTTAGTTAACCTCCTTGTTTTTGAGCAGTGTGAGACTACAGGCACATAAACCATTCAATGAGCTTATTCTAAGCAAAGATCTCATCAACTGCAATCTTTGAAGTGAGGAACCAATGCTATTAATTGGATCTGCAATTTCCAGCCAACTGCAGAAAATCTCATTCTGAATAAAGTGTGATGGTGCTGAACTTCCTAGAAGTGTGCTACAGCCTCTTTCACCATGACACAGACACAAGCATTATCCCACGGAGGCTGTAGCCTCACTTTATGATGAGATGAAATGAGCAACAAGGTAAAATGAAGTGAGGTGGGATAGGGCCACAATGCCAGAGACTGCTGCTCAAAAGAGTCTCACACTCCATTTGCCTTGTATGGATTCTAAAAAGGACTTTGCACATGTATAATTCAAATTCCTTCTGGAGGGGAGACAAAAATGGTGAGAATTTAGGACCAATTTAGCTAAAGAAAGTCCAGCTGCTAAATGGACAAGGGTAACAAGAACAATACTAGACAAAAATTAAGAACTAAGTAAAGGAGGAGCACTGGAATGAACTTCATTTGAGAAACAGTGATGTACTGGGGAAGGGCAGTGGTACAGACAGAGCAGACAAGCACAAGCTGCTCCTATACAAGTTAAAATAAGATTTGTATCCTATTAAACCATGAACTTTGAAAAAAATAAGGTTTATCTACTTACAGATTTCTAAAGAGACTTAACTTTATTAACATTAACATCAAGGTGCTGCTGGATTCAATCACATCTCTGATGAACTTCAGTGATTTTATCTGAAGACTTCTAGACATCTAGGTCTACAACGTCTGCCAAAAAATTCCAAAGTTCTCAGTGTGCAAAAGAGATCAACTGAAGACTTGTAACAGACATTTTATTTATCATTATATCTGGGGAAAAAAACCCAAACCCTACTGAATTCCCTTCATTCCCTGAAGTCATAGAGAGAAAATTTT
>WUAM01000395.1:21074961-21100018 GCA_024336885.1 Actenoides hombroni
ACAAACAGAGAATTTACAACTTTCTTAGAAAGCACAAAACACCAGGCCACAGGGCAGTGGAACCGAAGGTGCGTGGCTGGCCATCCCTTGCTGATGATTACATTCCGTAAGCGGTCGGTATAAGGCTGGTTGCGTTGTGTGATGCTTCAGCATTACATAGATTGCTGCCTCTGCTCCAGGCACTTCTCAATATCATCCAACACTTGGACAGCTGCTTTGGGAATACGAGTCCCTGGACCAAACACATTGGTAACGCCGGCTTCGTACAAGAAGTCGTAATCCTGTTTAGAAAGAAATGTAAGATCTATAGTTAATAGTGCAACAGAAAATTGATAATTAATTTATAATTGGTGTATGCTCTGTCCTGGGCGTGAGAAAGAAGATGCAACAAGTCTCAAAGAGAGGCAGCATCAAGGGAAATAGGAAAAATATGGTAGTTAGGAGGTTAAAAAAAAATATGAAAAAAACATCCACAGGAAAGGTTTTATTCATTCAAGATCAGATCCTTGGAAAACATTACAAAGTCAACTGGATGTGGCCCTGAATAACCTAAGCTAAGTTCTAATTTTGAAAATACTGCTTTAAACAGGGGCTTGGACCAGATAACTGCCAGCAGTCTCTTGCAATCTAAGTTAACTTTAATATTATGATTGTCCTGAAATTTCAAAAAGACCTGGGAAGCAATTACAGTCTCTCTTACTTCTTTACAGGATAGATTATACCTTTTCCAACCACAGGCAAGTACCATCCCATTAAAAGACTGGACAGAACACAATTTGTCTCTTAGGAAAATACTATGAAGTTTGCTTGTTCAATTTAACAGTCTGTCATTCCTGAACACTTACCTAACTGGCTAGAAAAGGAAGAAGTCTGGGAAAAAGGAGTAACAGGAGATTTACAGGGAAAATCAGTTTGAAAGTCCCTAGACAGAAAATGACCCTAAATTTCATAGAGCCAGGGACACTGTGGACAGGATAAGGAAAATTTAAAGACAAAAGCACAGATCTGACCGCAAGGGAATTCAACTCTTCAACACTTTAGGAGAAATAGTCAAGAAGGGGGAATGAGAGGCACCACTGAGGCCTGACAATGGGGAACAGAAGAGGCCAAACAGCGAATGAGGTGTGTCACCCATAGGTGTTGGGACCTGCCACATGTTTTAGTCACTAGCTCTGCCTCTTCCAAACTATTATCTGAAGTCATAAAGTCTCTTAAGAGAGGAGCTAGCCTTTATACACAAGGTACGGTAATCAGAAATGCCAGAGCATCAAGAACATCTCCCTGAGGCTAGTCTTTTCACAACACACCTTAAGAAACACTGCAAGTTAAACCAGGACACGCCACACAGAAAACCCAGATCATTGAGACCTGACAGGACTTTGCGATCATCCTGTAGATCAGTGCTGACCCTGGTGATTGTACACAGCAGCCTTCAGCGCTGTCAATCACCTCTGACAGTAACAGAATATAGCTAAAAACAGCACAGACAGAAAAGAAGCAGTCTCCTAGTCTTGATGGAAATGATGCCGACCCATACCTGAGGTGGGATGACACCTCCACATATGACAAGGATGTCTGGCCGGTCAAGGGCGTTGAGTTCTTTGATGAGTTCAGGCACAAGAGTTTTATGACCTGCTGCAAGAGTGCTCACACCAACACAGTGCACATCTGCATCAACTGCCTGCTGGGCCACTTCTCGAGGCGTCTGTATGGAAAGAGGATTATGTGATAAGATACAGCCCCAGCCTGGCTGCTGAACAAGCTTTAGAGGGAAAATTGGGTGATATGAAATACATCGGACATTGCTCAATCAGTCGTACCTGGAAGAGGGGACCTATGTCCACGTCAAAGCCAATGTCTGCAAACCCTGTAGCAATAACTTTAGCTCCTCTGTCATGACCATCTTGACCCATCTTTGCAACAAGTATACGAGGCCTGCGCCCCTCGCGATCCATGAACTTGTTCACCCTGATGGAAGACACACAGCGTATCATTGTAAGTCACTGAGAATTGTTTCTGCAAAAAGCACTGGCTGCAACTGACAGCATAATTCCTGTACGTCTAATAAAAAGATCTTCTAAGTCATGGTTTGTCTATGTAGTCTGCATACTATGCTAATATTCATGGTACCTGAATATGAATGGATTTCTAACGGATTTCTTGTATTTACCAACCTCAAAAACAACATGTTCTAAAGAAAACAACTCCGCTACTTCTCTGCTTTCTAATGGACAAAACCCTGAATTCTCTGAGGGTTTGATGAGTTGAATTACAACTAACCCACCAGTTTCAGATTTTAAGAATAACTAATACCAATTATTGCAAAAGCACTTGCATGTCACACAGGCTACAGAGATGGGTCCAAGATATCACGCTGTGCATCATTGTTCAACTGGGCACAAGTCCGTGCAGAAAAGGATTACCATATCCCCCATTCTGTGCATTCATTCCAGTGCCTCCCTTTTCCTGGTTAGCTGAAGTTCTTATTCCTGTTGTATTAAAGCAACTGTGTCATCACAGCCTCAGAGATTAATCTTTCATCTTACTTCCCATTATTCACATGCCACCTCTACCTACTTGTCTTTGAGTGGGACACTAAGACTACTGCTTCTCAGAAATAAAAGCTTCTGGTTTTGTTTTGTTTTTTTAACATTATATTATTCATAGAATCTTTGAATCATTTTGGTTGAAAAAGATGTTTAAGAGCATCAAGTTCAACCATTAACCCGGCACTCTGAGCATTCTGTTAATGACAGAGTCATATGGATTTGGGGCATTTTGAATCCATATGCTGACCTCGCTAAGATGATCACTGCATGAATCCAGTGGCTTAGTTTAGGGAAAAGAATGACTCTCAGTAAAGCATTTATCAGCACAAATTTGAACAGCCTCAGAGATGATGCCAGGACTGGAATAAGCATCAGGTAAGTGGGAAAAAATAAGAACTTGGACAGCTTGAAAAGGAATTAAGTCAAGAAAGCCTAAAGAAGTAGACTGACAAAGCTTCTACTTGTGGATGTACAGGAGCTGGGCCTGCCTTCTCAGTTCCTAAGGGCTGCTGAGAGTATCAATAAAGTAGGTATCAGAACTGATTTGTGGTATCTTCAAATCCTTTTTTCTGTATTGTTTTCTGTTTCTATATTCTTGTTTTCTTACTTCCCCACACACAGGTTCCCTGACAATGAGAACAGCTCTGGCTGCTCCAAGCCTGCCAAGCTCAGACCACCTGAGTCACTAAGTCTTGGTTTCAGCGTGGGGTGAGTGTGAAATCACACTTCTCAAGGCTTATGCAAAGGTGACATGTAGTAAATCCAATTTCATCACCATATTTACTAACTGGTATGTATGACCTTGGACGTAAAGGCAGGTATGTAAAAAACAGAGTTACATCTTGATTCTTAAGGAATTGGTTCAGTTTCATGTAAATACATAATTACAAATATTTAAACTTTAAAAATGATGGTGACACCCCCCACTGCAACTACCTTCAAGTCGAGCTGAACCTCAGCATTGTTAAGCCATCAAGTAATTCCCCGTTACGAGATCCTGTAACTCTTTTACTATGTAAGCCCCAACACAGCAGGGACTGACAAGCATCGATCCATGTGACATTGCCACCCACTACAGCAATTCAGTCTCATTACCCAAGAGGACAGCAGCAAAGGCACAAGCTGAAAAAAGGCACAAAGAGGTAACTGTTTTCACACATATTACCATCTTCTGATGTTTTCTCCCTTGTGGTATGAGTAAGTAACACTCACAGACTGGAAGTTGCATGTGAATATCCAGACAGACTTTAGGAACAGTAAGGAGGAAGTTGCAGGGACAGCTTATGGGCAGATCAAAACCTGGTTTTGTAACTATGAATTGCTGGAATCTTTTAGAAATTACTATTACAGAGTCTGCAAAAGAAGCAATCCAACGTATGGGGATTTCAGGCAATGTTTCTCAGCTTCTTAATCCTACGGCTGCATAGTCTATTGGAACAAATTCCTCAGATCATAACATCACCTCAGTGGATTTCGTTTGTAAGCAAATGCAAGTTCAATAAAGTTTAGATCATTCTCCTGTTGCACTTATTTCTTCTCATTCTGCTTCCTTGCTTAGAGGCATTACAGTGCCTATGCAGGTCGTTCTGGGATTTTACTCAGGTTTGGGAAATCTTTATTTTAGGGCTCAGTGATTAGCACACATATTTCATGTATTAAATGTGAGGCTGTTTGGCTTTCCGGGAAGCTGTTCTCACCTATTGATGGCATGAAGAATTTCATCACTCTCTCCAAACTCCTGGCGATAAGCTCCGCTCACCATTCGGTCGCTGGCTTTATGCTCCCCAAACACCTTCTTCATTGCATCTGTTATTTCTCCAACGGTGCACCTAAGATACAGAAACAAAGTATTAATGCTATCAGGAGGCTTACGTGAAAACAGAACACAGGAATCACTGGCAGTGGCCCAACTATTTGCCTTGCTGCAGGACAAATTCATTTACACTCCTTTCCCCGTTGGTGCTACAACTCTGAACATCTGACTCACCCCGCTGTCATCCAGTAATGGAACATGCAAGAGTATTTTTATGAAAATATGGTTTTGTTGACGTGAGAAGTGATTTTACAAGTGACAAGGCAATGGGGACCACTGCATGGCAAAATGTTTCAGGAAATTAAAAGAAATTTTCTCAATTGGGAGGGTTTTTTTGGGCTTAGACTGCAAGGTTTTGCATCAAGACTCATAGTAAAATTCAAAATATACATCAAGAGAAAACAAAGGAAGAACACACAGGAAAGTCTGAAGCCTAACTTTTAAAGTGGATTTTATTTGCCTTTCCCTTGATGTTTATATTTTAGTGTTTCTTCTTCTTTACTCCTGACATAGCTCCTTTATCCACTGAGACGCAGAAGAAACTGGGAAATCCATTTACATGCAGGTTACAAGCTTTGTTTGCTACTGGAGACGTTGTGCAGGTTTGAAATAATCCACACTTCGCTGCTGTAGCACAAGTGCTAGAAGCAACGAGGCTGTGCTGTCTTCTTGTACAAACATCAGAAGTAACAGCCTCTGTCACAAAGCATTTAAAAATCTCATGCTTAATGGATTCCACCTTTCTGTGTAAAATCTAAAACGCAGACTGTACCAAAAACCCCCAATGCTGTGATCTAATTATGGTTGAGCCCACAAGCAAATACTTGATGAAAAGAACCTACTACTTAGAAGGGAAAAGCAAATAATCTGCAGAGAAAATGCAGTTCGGCCAGTAGGTCCATCACAGCAAGCTTCTCACTTCTGGTATGAAACTAGCTGGGATTCAGTACTGTGTAAGTATTTTGAAGGTACGTTGCTGAGCTCTTGATGAAACCTGTCATCAGAAATATTCTGATGAAGATATTTTCATTTATACTTGAATAGGAAAAGACTAAGGAATTTCCGTATATTAAGAAATTACTACAACTTGCTCCAAACTTTGTCAAAGGAAGAAAACTGTTACTGTTATAAACCACTTCAAAAGTATGTGTAAAAATACAGAATACCAAAACCCCATCCATTCAGCTACTGCTAAGCACGTTTCCAACCCCTGGAATTCACATTTTCTCCAGTCATATTGCATTTAACTATAAGCTAGTTTGAGGCAAAATTAGATTAAACATCTTCTAAGGTTTTTATATAAAAGGCTCAAAGGATGTTTGGTTAAGGTGAGACTTCTTGTCCACATAGTTTTAGAAGGGGATGGCCGTATGAGCTGCACTCCGTTTTCCTCCTGCTGTGTGCAGCTGCAGTGACCGTTCTCCGATTCCTTCAGTAAATTTCAGAGAGGTATTTTACCTCCTGTCACCCCCAGCTAGTTTACTCTTTTGCTAGCTCATGTATTTTTATACTCAGCAAACTTAACTACAGCTATAAACTACAACTATGCCAACGTAAAATGGCAGAAAACCCATCTTGGACATATAGCCAAGATCTATACAATGCATATGGCTGAAGCTGGCTTCTTATCTCTAGGTATCACTCTTCAGAGTTGGCCTGCTTGGCTGGAAGACAGTGTCATGCTGGAACAAACATTTTTAACTTGTGTTATTGACAGAGTCTTGGCCACTTTTTATCACCTGCCCTTCCCTGGCTTTCTAGGATTATATTTTTAAAGTTTTCTGCTTTTATTAATTTTCTTCCTCGGTGCTCTAAGGACTTCATATCTGGATTTATGAGGATCATAGTCTAGAAAAGCAGCTAATGCAAACCATCAGCCTCACCTCTGTGCCAGGTAAAATCATGGAGCAGATCCTCTTGGTATCTGTACTAAGGCACATGAAAAATAATGAGGTGAACAGTGACAGCCAACATGGCTTCTCAAAGGGAAAATCATGCCTGACTAATTTGGTGGCCTTCTATGACAGAGTTATAACTCTGGTTGATATGGCAAGAGCAACTGATGTAATCTACTTGGACTTGTGCAAAGCATGACACTGTCCCATGTGACATCCTTGACTCTAAGATGGAGAGACATGGACTTGATGGATGGACCACCCAGTAGATAAGGAACTGGCTAGAAGGTTGCACTCAGAAGAGCTGTGATCAACGGCTTGATGTCCAGGTGGAGACCAGTGACAAGTGGAGTTCCTCAGGGAGCTGTTCTGGGTCCAGTGCTGTTCAACATCTTTGTCGGTGACATGGACAGTGGCATCGAGTGCACCCTCAGCAACTTTGCCAATGACACTAAGTTGTGTGGTGCAGTGAACTCACTTGAGGGAAGGAATACTACCCAGAGGGACCTTGACAGGCTTGAGAAATGGGCCAATGCAAACTGCATGAGGTTCTGTAAGTCCAAGTGCAAGGTCCTGCATCTGGGCTGGGCCAATCCCAGGCACAATTGCAGACTAGGTACAGAGTGGGTTGAGAGAAGCCCTGAAGAGAAGGACTTGGGAGTGTTGATTGATGAGATGTTCAACATGAACTGGCAGTGCGCTCATGCAGCTCAGAAGGCCAACTGTATCCTAGGATGCATCAAGATCACGGTGGCCAGCAGATCAAGAGAGGTGATTCTCCTCCTTTACTCTACTCTTGTGAGACCCCATCTAGAATACAGCATCTAGTTCTGGTGTCCCCACCGTAAGAGGGACATAGATCTGCTGGAGCGAGTCCAGAGGAGGGCCACAGAGATGATCCAGAGGCAGGAGCACCTCTGCTACAAGACAGGCTGAGAGAACTGGGATTGTTCAGCCTGGAGAGGAGAAGACTCCAGGGGGACCTCATAACTGCCTTCCAATACCTGAAGGGATCCTACAGGAAGGCTGCAGGGGGACTCCACAAGAGTGTCCAGTGACAGGATGAGGGGAAGTGGTTTTAAACGGAGGGAAAATAGGTTTAGATTGGATCTTAGGAAAAAGGTCTTCAGTGCGAGGGTGGTGAGACTGTGGAATAGATTGCCCAGAGGGGTTGTGGATGCCCCCTCCCTGGAAGTGTATAAGGCCAGATTGGATGGAGCCTTGAGAAACCTAGACTAGTTGAGAGGCATCCCTGGCCATGGTGGGGAGATTGGGTTAGATGATCTCTAAGGTCCCTTCCAGCCTGAGTCATTCTATGATTCTGTTACCGAATTTATGGTATCTGTATGACTATGTGTGAATGTGACTTAGTCTGATACTCTCTTTGAATTTACCTATTAACAATGATTTAAAAAGCATTAGCTATAAAGCAACCCATCCACAACTGCATCAGAACCCAGTGGTATTGCTATGCAACATGCTCCATTTTTATGACACCTGTAGGATGTCAAAAAGCTTAACAAGCACTGCCCGAGTTACAACCATCCTCAGACCTTACTCAGTGATATATAATCAGTTCTTGTTTTTCAGGACACAGAACCATAGACTGGTGTGGGTTCGAAAAGGCCTTTAAAGGTCACCTGGTCCAACCTCCCTGCAGTGATCAGGGACATCTG
Source organism: Actenoides hombroni (assembly GCA_024336885.1). Classification (NCBI taxonomy): domain Eukaryota; kingdom Metazoa; phylum Chordata; class Aves; order Coraciiformes; family Alcedinidae; genus Actenoides; species Actenoides hombroni. Next base: position 21,082,895 of record WUAM01000395.1, read on the forward strand.
TAACTAGAACAAGTTGCTCAGAGCCCTGTCCAACCTCACCGGGAATGTTTTGAGGGATGGGACATTGACCACCTCTCTGGGCAACCTGGGCCAGGGTCTCACCATCCTCATCATAAAAAATTTCTTCCTTATATCTAGTCTAAAATCTCCTCTCTTCTAATTTAAAACCATCACACCTTGTCCTCTTGCAACAGGCCCTGCTAAAACCATTGTCCTCGTCTTTCATGACAATGTCACTGCTCTCTAATATTACTAATAAAAACATTAAAAAGTAAACCGCCAAAGTGCTAGATTAAGTGACTTCCCCAAGATTAAAAGCCAAGTTTGCAGCAGAATTTAAAACAGTATCTCGAAAGACTCCCCCTCAGAGTGCTAGACATCAGAGATTGCAGCCTGACAGACATACATCCCGTGCGTAAACAGTGACGACTCACTCTGCGTAGACACTGGCAGTCTGGTGAAGGTTTACGGTGGCACAACACGCGCCTTCTCTTGTAGGGAAAACTGTACAACTAGATAAACCTTTCTCCTCCTCTTTTGCAGACACAGCATCTGAACGTAACTTTGGTAGTCACTGAAGTGCAGCATAGAATAGTTTTGGCTGGAAGAGACCTTCAAAATCATCAAGTCCAACCTAGCCATATTAAAAAACCATGTCCCTAAGCACAACATCCAATCACCTCTTAAACACCTCCAGGGATGGTGACTCCCCCACCTCCCTGGGCAGCCCATTCCAATGCCTGACAACCCTTTCTGGAAAGAAATGCTTCCTAACACCCAGCCTGTGCTACATGAATACGTGTCTGAACACAGAAAAATCAATGACCATAATGTGACTGTTAGTATTGTCACCTTCTGGCTGTTCAGTCTCATACAACTGCCGCTGCCTCTCTGCATTTCACCAGTAATAAGAGGTAGCACTGTGTAATCAGGTGACAAAGTACCATGAGACACAGACTGGGCAGACAAAGAAGCAGCACTACATGTTGCATTGGCACTTTGTGCCTTCCTTTTCCATCACCAACAGTTGGCACAGCAGGAACGGCGAGTTTGGAAAGGAACAGAAAAACAGAACCACAGACGAAGGAGATGAGAAAGAACTTGATAGAATCTGTCTCATAACCCCACCAAACTACACCCATTTTCCTGTAACGTGGCTCCTCATAAGAAATAAGACACAGAAGGGAGGCAGTGCTGCTCCCACTCCTTACCACATTTAGCTGCCTTATTACTTGGGTTACAATTCAAAAAATTACTTTTCTACTTGTGTTTAATTACTCTGCTACTTGTGTTTGTCAACACTGAAATCTCTTTATTAGTCACAGAATCACAGGATGGTAGGGGTTGGAAGGGACCTCTGAAGATCGAGTCCAACCCTCCTGCCAGAGCAGGACAAAACTAGAGCAGATCCCTCAGAAATGCATCCAGACAGGTCTTGAAAGTCTCCAGAGAAGGAGACTCCACCACCTCTCTGGGGAGTCTGTTCCAATGCTCTACAACTCTTACAGTAAAGAAGTTCTTCCTCATGTCGAGGGGGAACTTCCTGTACTCGAGCTTGAATCCATCGCCCCTCATCCTGTTACTATGCACAAGTGAAAAGAGATTGTCCCTGCCTTTGTTATGCCCAGCCCTTATATATTTATAGACATTAATTAGATCCCCTCTCAGTCTTCTTTTCTCCAAACTAAAAAGCCCCAGGGCTCTCAGCCTTTCCTCCCAAGGGAGGTGTTCCAGCCACTTCATCATCTTCATAGCCCTCCGTTGGTCCACGGAGTCTTTTCCATTGTTCAACACAAAATTCTGTGCTACTTCTTTTACTTCAACTGAATTACATTACTTGTCTTCGTGACCAAACCCCATCATTTTCCATTCAGTAGAAAACAGGCATCTGTCACTAACATGCCAGTGATACTGACCTACCTATCTATTACAATGGTTTTAAACTCAAACAGGGTAGATTTGGACTACATACAAGTAAGAAAATCTTTACATTGAGGTTGGTGAGACACTGGAACAGGTTGCCCAGAAAGATGGTAGAAGCTCCATCCCTGGAAACATTCCAGGTCAGGTTGGATGGGGCTCTGAGCAACCTGCTCTAGGTTGCAGATGTCCCTGCTGAGTGCAGGGGGGTTGAACTAGATGACCTTTAAAGGTCCCTTCCAACACAAAACATTCTGATTCTTATGATTCTACTTGTGAACTATGAATGCATGAGGTAGGACCTGAAAATCTTTTCCCATGTTGCCCCTAACAGCAGTGCTCCCCATAAATGTTCACAGATCTCATCTAAATCTAACACTACACTCCTGTGACCTTTACAGTTCAAAGACAGATGTAGATATGCTGCTGGCAGAACTGTGATGAGCTCTTTGTGTGAGCAAATGTGTTCCAAACATGGCTAAGTGTTAAAGAAAAGGGAATGAAGAAATTTGAGACACCACAGTAAAAATAGGACAGTGCCCTAACAAGGAGTGAATTTGGTTTGCTCATTTCTGAGGCATTTAGTTAATTAAGGAACAGAGAGATGTGATCTATTCTAGAGACTGATGCTTACTTTGAAGCAGAAATGAAAACAGTCTTAAAATAAGCACCTTAGGTGAAAATAGTAAATGTTCCACTGGACTCCAAAGGATACCTCACTGCTCTACTCAAGAGCATCTTATACATCTTTGCCTGGCTATGTAAACTTATTTCTCTTTCAATCAAAAAAATGTTTTCACACCAATCTGTGGTGCAAGGAAGGATGAAGCAACAGACCATGATAAGATTGTGAATATCCATTTTCACATCTCAGGCACTTCTTAAGCTCCCTGACCTATGAAACAGTGGGGTGACAAAGAAACCTAGTTACGTCCTGAAACTGGTAGGACTCTGAGTTGTAAACAACTCAATGTGTATGAACAACTTAATTCCATATGAGATTCTTTGTACCCATACTCTTTGTGAGAAATTAAAGCACAACCTTAAGAGACTGGAAAACGTAATAGTCTATCCTACAGTGTCAAACTGCAGCCATCTTCTACTTCCACCTTGGAAGAAAACCCCAAAACATTTCAAGACACCAACCTCACTGACACCATACCCAAGAAGAGTTGAAAGATGAAAATGAACCATTGATTTTTAGACAGCAGTTGGATATTCACCCCCACCTCCATACCTTGAACGTGCTGCTTCCACTGCGAGCGCGAGCAAGTTGCCTTCCCCACTTGCAGCACACTGTGTTAGAGCAGCAAGGCATTGCTGGGCTGCTGCTTCATCCCTACTAGCTTTCACCTAAAGTGGAGGAGAAAAATATTAATTTAAAACAAACTACAAGATGAACTGGGAAGTCGGGCATGTAAGACTTTCTGATTTCAAATATTAATTCTGGAGGCATGGAATTGTCAATTGTCCATATATGCTATATATTTCAAAACAATTACAAGTAAAAAGGTGTCTCAGACCTTATAACAAGTGCATTAAATAACTCTAAAACCATTTAATGTACTTTTCCACTAATTATACAAGTGGATGTCAATTACTAGTTCCATAACTCTGTCCCACAATAGCACGTGACAAGACGCACCGAACGGTCTGAGTGATTAAGTAGTTAGATACTTGTAGAGTGAAATATTGCATAACTATTTTCTATCTTATTCTCATAAAATGTAAAGTTCTCAATTTTAAAAGGCCAGACATATTCACGAGACTATCCGAAATACAACGATGAAAACCAAATGAACGTAGCAAAACCATTTTTGTTTGGATTCTAAGACTGTGTTTCTTGGGATTTTCCATCTGCCTTCACTGAAGCTGAAGAGAAACACAGCTTCTCTGCTAAAGACTAGAGCAGATTCTCAGAAATTTAATGGTCAGGTTTCTGGAAGGCCACCTTTCCTTAGTAGTACTCGAGTTCCATCTGCAATTACAAGAATTTTCATTTTTAAGAAGGTAGTTCCCACCTTATTAATCTTCTCGATCTGCTTGCTACGGACTGAAGTATTATCAATAGCCAGAACTTCGACCGTCTCCTCTTTTTCTAGCTGATGCTTGTTTACTCCAACAATTACTTCAGACCCTATTTCCAGTGGAAACACCAGAAACTCAGAACACATTTGCAAACTACTGTGAAAAGACACAATATTAACAGGACAAGAAAATTTTGAGGAATACAACGCAGCATTTTGCTTTGTAACTATATACATTTTGAATACTCAAAATTTGTACTTAGAGGAAGGGCTTAAGTCTGTATTTTCTATATTTTACAATAAGATATTATTAGATGTATGGAAATTCAACTCAGTAAGTACTGGGCCAGAAAAAAAGACTTGAACAATATTTATCTCACAAACTGATTTAGCAATGAGTCACTAAGATACATTAACTATTTTTCTCCTTTTATGTTTACATAACTGAATGTTACAGAATTAAGCAGAAGTGCTGGTCTCCTGCAGTGCTGTGCATTTACTTTTCTGATTTACCAGATAAATAAAAGTGAATTTCCTACCTAAAACTACTCCATGTGAATAAAATTAATTTATCATGTTGGAAAACTGTAATTTAGCTTTCAGACAGTATGGATTTTACAACCATTTTTATTTGATAACATTACTACACTCTTCAAAGTAATATGAAGCAATTTACCTTGGGAGAGAAAACACAAAACTTTATTGACTATTCTTTACCAGTCTTAATTAAAGACCAGCAGGTCTTTAATTAAGTCAAACTTATCCTCCAAAGAAAAAAGTTCATATAACTTCTTTCATGTTTGCGTGATCCCTAGTTTCTGTTACTGGACTGGTACTGGAATATAGACTACAAAAAGCAGAATAGAGCTATAAGCTCTATATACACGTACACAAATCTCCACGTATACTTACTATATGTGTACCATATACATATATAAACATATCACAAAGTGCTGCATCATCCTCTAATCTGAGGTGACTGCATTTTTTCTGGTCTTCAGGAAGAATGGGCAGCTCTCAAGCAAAGCCAGGAATTTGACCAACTACATTCGCTATCGCCATCTACTGGTGTCAGGCTTTGAAATTCAGGAATCACAATTTAGAGCTACTATGAGAAAATAAAACAATTAACTACTGAAGGCCCAAAATCCTCCTTTAAAATAACCTCTGTAGTGATTTGTCTACTCTAGTCTTAAATATGTCAAGCAAGATGGTTTCCATACCGGTCCTGCATTTTGTACATACTGCTATTTCTTTCTAGTTGTCACTGACATATAATTATTACCATTCTATCACTTACAATCTGCTACTCCTAAAGTAAGAAGACAAAGACCGACGAAAATGTGTGTAAAAAACCTTTATACAAAGGTGTTCCATTGGGATTTTTCCCTTCTTTCATCTCCCTGCTCCCTACCAGAGTCAATCCTGGCTTGTCTTCGGGCTGCACACTCTTCAATGCGAAGTTTGGGAATCCCCTCAGCAACAGCTTTGGCCATTCCACCCATTTCTTCTATTTCCTCAATAAGCTGAGAAATGAAGAAGATTGAGAAAGTGAGCAGGACCAAGGTTCACAAAACAAGCTTTGCACTTGTACTACCATCTAAATTTTGATTGTATCTATATACATAGTCCTGTGCTCTAAGTGTTTCCTATCTCTGTGCCTCTGACTACAGGTTTTGGTATAAACTGAGAGACATTTCAAACAGAAGAGCATTTTTATTACCAAATCTCCATAAATTCAGTAACACTGCATAGCATATTGTACAACCAGCACCACTCATGCATAAGAAGGCTTAAAATTTAAGACCTTGACTCCACACTTGACTTCTGCCTGCCAACCAGCTGTAGAAATAAATCGCAAAAATCCACACAGCAGAAGCCCAATCAGCCCCAAAACATGGTGACCGCGTTCAAAGCGCCTACTGAAAATGGCCATCAGATCATGCTTGGCACTGTCTAGAAGCAGCCTAGTTGACAAGGACTTAAACGTGTCAGACAACGTGCTAAGTGTCTCTGCACAGTCCCAGGGCAGTGTGTGGGCCTGTATTAGTTTATAAATCCAGAACCTTGCCTGAAAGCAGTGATTTGCTGAAAAGGAGGATCACTGGGTTTAGCTATAGGCTAGACATGTAGGCATAAGGAGACCTCATAGCAGCCTTCCAGTACTTAAGAGGGGAGGGATTCTATCAGAGCATGTAGTGGTAAGATATGGGGTAATGGCTTTAAACTCAAAGAAGCTAGATTTAACTTAGATGTAAGGAAGACATTTTTTACTGTGAGGGTGGTGAGGCACTGGAACAGGTTGCGCAGAGAAGTTATGGGTGGCCCATCCCTAGAAGTAATCAAGGCCAGGCTGGATGGAGCTTTAAGCAACCTGGTCTAGTGGAAGGTCTCCCTGCCCATGGCAGGGGTTTTGGAAATAGATGATCTTTAAGGTCCCTTCTAACCTAAACCATTCTGATTCTGTGTATCTTTATGCAGGATTGCCACCTGTAAGAGTACTCTTGCTTTGTACTTTTCACATGCAAGTAATGATAGGCAGCTAAAAACGTCATTAAAAAATAAATATTCTGATCCAATAGAAAAATTTCTCCTAAATTCTGCATAATACTCAAGCATGACCAGGCAATTGTCTGCCTACAGCTTAGCTGTAAAACTTAGCTTTCAATAACTCCTAAAGTCTAAAGGAGATTATCAAAGGCATGAGTAGGCACATAAGGAGGTTCATTTGATATCTGAAAAGTCCAGGCAGCCCAGTAAAGTCCCTGGTGACTGGAAAAAGTGAAACACTGCACCCATTTTTAAAAAGAGTAGAAAGGAGGACCCTGGGAACTACCAACCTGTCAGCGTCACCTCTGTGCCTGGGAAGCTCATGGAACAGATCCTCCTAGAAGCTCTGCTAAGGCACATGGAGGACAGAGAGGCGATTTGAGACAGCCAGCATGGCTTCACCAAGGGCAATGAGCAGGGGTTTGGACTAGATAACCTCTAAAGGTCCCTGCCAACACAAACTACCCTATGGTTCTATGACTCTTTCTTCTGCTGAACTCTTTTTTCTTACACATAAAACAGAGAATCTAGCACACTGGGAGTCTTCAGTGTGCAAGGGACTTAACTATTTGTTCCACACTGGGATATTTCCCTTTTGAATGTAGTCTACTAGAAGGCTGAAGTCTCTCTAAATATACACTGAATTTTTGTAAAGTTCACTTATAAGGAAAACACTACAAAGAAAAAAAAAATTCCAAAACGTGCCTGGACACAATCCTGGGCAACCTGCTCTAGGTGAACCTGCTTTAGCAGGCAAGTTGGATCAGATGATCCCCAGAGGTCCCTTCCAACCCCTACCATTCTGTAATTTAGTGACAGGTTCAGCACCTAGCACCTGAAGAGAGACATCTTCTGAGCCATAGATGGAATAAAGAGAAAATGGTGGATGACAATGGCAATGGAAGAGAAAAGGGTTGAGTAGAGAAGTTAAATGAGGTCTTAACCACCTCCTTCCTGTGGAAGTCAGCAGTGGGACTTCAAATTTAGTAAAGAAGTGGCCATGACAGACTGTTGGGATGGGACCCAGTGAAACACCAAGGAAAAAAATAACAGGTTGAAAGATGTGAAATATGTGAAGCATGTAAGTGTGAAATAATTCCCTTATTAGAAGTTATCAACTTATCAAATAGTCCCTTACAGCACATTTCCCAAAACTCCTATACCTAAAATTTTCCCACAAAACATAAAAGATGATGCAAATAGACCTTTAAAGCAGCTTCGTAGACATCGTTGGTGAGGCACTCCATGAGGTAAGATCCCCCCCAGGGGTCTGCCACTTTAGGAATCCCCGACTCCTCTTGAATGATGATCTGCGTGTTCCGAGCAATGCGAGCACTCTTCACTGTAGGCAAACCCAAGGCTTCATCGTAGGAATTTGTATGCAAGGACTGTGTACCTCCAAACACTGCAGCCATCGCTTCTATGGTAGTGCGGATCACATTGTTAAAGGGATCCTGGAAGGGAAAGGAGAGCTCTGAAGCTCAACGGTCCTGCCAGGGGGCTGAGGCAGGTTACTCACACATGTAATGACTGCAACGAAATTAATGCAAGATTCCTCGCTGAAACACTGTAATCATAACAAAAGCTAAAAAGAACACAGTCAATAATAAGCATCCAATCAAACGGATGTATCGCTTACCAATGTATCTCGGACAAACAGATTAATCCATAAAGGAAGTCAAAATTATCAGCATGCGAGTCAACTGGTCATGGTAACAAAGCAAGCCTAACTTATACTTGGTGGTGTTTCAAAGAACTTAATGAATCCAGCTTGGAGAGGATGGAACAGGTACTCCTGATGTCCACCATCCTCATATTCCAGAATCCTTGGAGCAGTGAACAGCACCTCTGCCAGACAGGTTACTAGTCAAGATTTGGTTTGGACCTAAATGGGCTTAATATTTTCATTAATGACAATGTTACATCAAGGTAGGAATGAGTTGAAATTTGCTGGTGCTAGAAAACTGACAGTTATCTATGAGAGAACTGGGATATTAATCAAAACAAACTGATAATCTGGAGTAGAAGGTATAAGAATAGAGAGACAGTATCACAAAATACAATCTCAACCTTTAGGTCTTGACACGCTTAGGTGGGATGAAAGGTATCAAAGTAATTAACAGCTACCAATGGAACAGGACCTTGAAGAAGGCAGAAGGAATCATGAGACCTGTGAATTACATTATTTTCCATAAAGAAATTGAATTAATATCACTATTTTACAAAGACATAGTAATTCTGCCTACACTAAAGTCTGTTTCTGGTTCAAATATTCCAGTTAAAGAATTACAGAACAACGTGATTTGGACAAACAAGACTGTAAAACCTAATTTATGAGTGGATACTTAAAAGCAGGCCAAAGGAAAATCTATTTGTCCTCTGAAACCTATAAGGATTAAATACTTGGTGCTAAGGAGCTGTATTAAGATATACAATGTTTAGACAGGAAAAAGGGATATCATCCAGGCAGAAATATATTTACACTGGAAGATGGTTGGCCATATTTTTGGTAATATTAATAGTTTTGCACTCATGCAATACTTTTAATTGGAGGACCTGCAAAGTCCACTGTTCAGAAAAATCCCTTGTTTTATTTTTGCTGTGTTCCTGTAATACAAGCAAACATTACATTTCCTTTGAAAAAAAGAATAAACCTAAGGCTTGAAAGTCAAATAACAATGGTTGCAGTCACAATCTAAAAATAACTTATAATGCATGACTCTGATTGAGAAGCAGGCCTTGGAATAAGAGCTGGAACCGAGCTCTGCCCTCACATGGGAAACTCTATGCAGTCCAGGAAGAGCAGATAGTGCACCCAGTTTCAGAAGAACCAGATGAGCTGTAACCATTGCTTCACTCTTCAGCGAGTGTCGAGAGCATGAGTGACTTCCTTGGCTGCTCAAACGAATTCTCAAGCCAATGATCCTGAAAAAAAGGTGCCTCTACTTCCTCACTGAGCTGCATTTTGAAAGGATAATTTACAGGACAAATCCAAGAGAGCACTTCATCCTCTGAGTCCTGAACTAATGTAAGCACATCTCTCCAGTTCTCTCTACTTAGCAGGTTTGGATCCTACTCTCTGTTCAGTACCCATTAGATTGGGCACACATATGCTTAAGACAATGATTTCAAAATTAATACAAAGCCAGACAATGAAAAGTTAGGCACTGACACTCTGCCTATCACTCTACTGGAAGCCTTTTGTGAATGCAGTTGCAAGTCTTTAGTTTCATCCTTTTTACCTGAGCGCTACAGGGCAGTCCAGAACACAGGTATTTGGTAAGCCAGCATTTTGGGAAGCAATGCTTCTGGCACTCAGCAAGACTTGTTGTGTTACATAAACAGGAAGATGCATCCAATGCTAGTGTGTGCATTTGTCAGACTGAGTGCAAGATAAGTTGTCTCCTTCAGAAAGCTGCATCTTTATGAGTAAAACCAGCAGCCTCCTTCAAGATATACACCATGAGAACATATTTAAATGAGGAAGTTGATGAGGGTCCAATTTCTAACCTGCTCAGTGAGCGACCAGCCCGAAGTCTGACAGTGTGCTCTCAGCAGAAGAGATTTGGGATCCTTGGGCTTAAACATTTTCTCTATCAAGTGAGCCCAGAGCCGCCTCCCAGCTCTCATCTTAGCTATTTCCATATAGAAATTCATGCCAATTCCCCAGAAGAAGGAGAGCCTGCAGTAAGAGCACATGAACAGAATAAAACATTAAACCATTCTAATAACTCTGTTTCATTAAAGAAGTCCTACATCAAAGTCTCTGATCAATTTACTTTTACAGATATAACCCAGACATAAGATGATGGGAATATTCTTGGATACTGATGCCAGTTGCTACAGAGTAACACATATTTATGCCAATAAACTCATTTAGCCTCCAAACAAGGTGACTACAGGCAAACTGCCAAGGACAGTGGTCCCCAGGACTGCTCAACTGTCCCCAGGGACTGTTTTAGGGGAGCCCTAAGACAAGCAGGGTTCCAACAAGTCACTAATACAGACACTCTAGTGCCAGGGAATGCTTCCATATACCATCTACTAGTGTAATTATGCTCACAAACTACTTATAATGAGAAGACATGACATATTACAAGCATTCATCCTTTTCTTGATGATTTTAATCAAAATCCAAATAAAACATTAGTTCAATACTGGACAGCATATCAGGGAACAGACTGAATGATCTACTTTCTCCTACTTAGAGCTTCTATGATTTATAAATGCAAACATGCACAGTTAAAGCCAGTAAAACTCATTATACTAGAGATGCATTTTTTTAACAGCTACTGGAAAAAAATACCAAGGCTTTATCACTAGGAAGTCTGAAAATAAGGCTGTATCTTTTTCTACATGATCCACTTTTAATTTTGCCACAGATCTTGGAAACAGGTTCATTCAGATGACTCCTGTAGTTTGAATGTGCAACAGGCTGTGTAAAACACACCTTTTGTTTCTTAAGACTCACCCTATAGTTAGGGAATCTGTAAATCAACTAGGCCACTGAAACTGTGGTCCTGCTTAGTTTGGCAGTAGTGATACAAAAATACAATTTTCTGCTTAAAATTAAATTTTGGGTTTAGGAAATTTGCAACTGCAAATTGAACTCCCTGAACTTCCCCTTTCTATGAATTTTCCCCAAATATATCAGAATAATACCAATGAAAAGTATTCAATAACACTGCAACATAAATGAACTTCAAGAACTCTTCCTGAACTCTGCAGTCCTAAAGCTACAACTGGATTACATATAACAGCTCAGAGATCCTCTTTCTGACCCAGGGACCAACTATCACAACAGACCATGACAACACTTGGGCTTCTGCATGAGCTTTATTCAGTTTATTAGCGTAGACATATTCTAAGTGCCCTACTGATGAAACTATGTGACAAAACAAAAAGAAACCTGCAATGTGAGCACTGACAATATTGCTCGTATGTGTAAAAAAAAATAAAAATAAATTTGATATTAAACTCTAGAGGTTTTACCAAAAGTGCGTTTTATACTTGCAAATTTCTTCAGCTCACCTTGGTGCAAATTCATCAATGGTAAGGCCAGCTTTAAGTCCAGTTCTGCAGTACTCCAAGCCATCTGCTATAGTATAAGCTAATTCCAGAATGGCATCAGCTCCTGCTTCTTGCATGTGGTACCCGCTGATTGAAATGGAATTAAATTTTGGCATATGCTGCAAAAATAAAAGACAACAGGGTATGATAGATGAAGGGGGGAAATCAGATAATTCTTCTGTCAATATTCACAAATAATCCATTCTTTGTAGACTGCAAATACAACCCATCTCTATAAAGTGGTGTTTGCAGATGTTTACTTCACATGCTTTTACCTTTTCCTGCTATTCATTGTGCTTAAACCATCAGCCACCATGGTAAGTACAGGCTCTGTGCCACCTCTCCGATGAAAATGCAACTACGAAAACAACTGAACTTCCAGCCATTGGTTCAGGACTTCATTCCTTTCATTACCTCCTCCTCACACTTCATTTTGCAGCAGAAGTCCTTCAAGATTTCTTACCTCTTCGCTCCTGCTGTATAGTGCTTCTTAATTAGTGGGCTTCTTACTTTCTAGGCAAAGAACAGTCTGTCTGTTCCTCGTCTCTAAGCTTCCTGCCATCTTTTCACGTTTAGGCTCATCTTAATCTGACTTTGATTTGGACTGACTTAAAAATCCTAAAAATTATGTTGATCTTAACGTCTCTGCCTGGCCTTTTCCATAAGCACATCGTTCTTCACAGGTCTTCCTGTCTTCTGCTTTGTCCTCCACAGTGCCTCATCAATAGTTAACTAGATGTAATAACTGAAGTAAATACATTTAAACAATGAATACCTTTGAGGTGTACTGGAAGATGTCAGCAATAATCCTCATTGATGGTTCCGGGGGGAAAATATACGTATTTCGGACCATGAACTCCTTCAAGATGTCATTTTGGATCGTCCCTGTCAGCTTGGCCTGAGGCACTCCCTGTTCTTCTCCAGTTACAATGAAGGTTGCCAAGACGGGAATGACGGCCCCGTTCATTGTCATCGAAACGGACATTTTCTCTAAAGGAATGCCATCAAAAAGGATTTTGGTGTCTTCCACTGTATCAATGGCAACTCCAGCCATCCCAACGTCTCCTCGAACTCGTGGATTGTCTGAATCATAACCACGGTGTGTGGCTAAATCAAAAGCAACAGATAATCCTTGCTGGCCAGCTAAACGAAAGGAATAAAAACAGAAACAAAAAAACGAACCCAAAACAAACAAAAAAACCCCAAACAAACAAAAAAACCACACAACCAAAATGAAACAAACAAACAAAAACAAAAAGACAAAAACAACAAAGGGAGAGATTCAGAAGAGCTGCATTAAAACGGGATCTAAATTTAGTAATTTATTAAATTAAAAATCAAAATTGTCCAATTAAAAACTGGACAACAAACTAATTTTTGATGTTAAACACTTCTCCCTCCCCAAACCTGTCCAAGGTCTTCTAGTCTTAAAATTTAATTGAGAAAAAAAAAATTAATATTGTGGTCCTTCCAGCTCTGTCAATGTGCTAATGAATAACACTAATAACTAATTACTAAACACTAATAACACTCTGTCACTAATGAATAACAGTTTAGCCAAAAGTTGTAATTGTGCATAGATGGACAGTATCTGGGCTTATATATAGAAATTCTACTTAGCTTTGCTGGAAACAGAAGTGTGAACTACTTCTCTTTATCACAAATTAAACACACACACACAGACTATAACTGGCTCAAGTGACATATGTTGTTTATTTGTAAAGCAGAGTGATGCAAAACTAAATCTGCAGTAAGAGAAAATTATTCACGTAAAGGGAGAAACAGGACAGTTGGAGCTCTTGGCAGAGTTGCTGCTGCAACCTGAAAGCTGTCCCCAGAACTGTGTTAGTCCAGGTATTCGTCCTCTGACCAGCACTGCTGTTCCTGAAGTAACTGTATCTACTGCACTTGCAAATCGCTTCTCAATGTCAGCAGAGCTCTTATCAGATACCAGCTATTGTCTCTCATCTACAAAGCTGCTGTTAGCTCTGAAGCACGACAAAAATGTAAATTTCTGCCTAGCTTCAAGAAATGGAAATTTCAGCAATTATGAGAACTGGTAATTTTTGCAGCATCCCTCTAATTACAGAGGTATTTTACTGAATTAGTAAAACGCTTTATAAAAATAACTAGGTTGGATTCAGAATCTATGCTAAATAATGCAATATTAATCGAACCATTAACACAACAAGTTAAAATTACAAGATCACAATGCCAAAACTCGAATAAAGATGAAAAATTCCTGGCAGCAAACATTCTTGAGTAACTGAGCTGTGCCACCAACTAACCCAAGTTAGCACTTCCGCTTCAACAGCAACAGAGAATATCCAGAACAAGCTTCTATTAAGATTTTTGTTTGCAAACCTCTAATAACCTGTATTTCTAATTTCTTAATTTACTGAGAGTTTTATAAATGGAAAGAATCAAGAATACTCACAAGGATACTGCAGCTGCTTATATTGCTTCATGTTAGCTAATCATGATATCACGAGAGGGAAAAATCCACAAACTCCTCCCCCCCCTTGCTAAACAGTTATGTTTTGAGTAGGAGGGACTGTAAAGTGGGAAAGAAAAGCATCACAGATGTATTCCTCAGAAGGCACCTTGCACTGGTCTGTCATTGACTGGTAAGGTTATAATTAGCTTCAAACAATTGCTAAGATGTATGGTTGGTGTAAAACTAATGCTTCAGTCTATCAAGAACAACCTTCTAGTAGTAGTTTTGTAGTGTACAGTTCAATAGTGTATTATGATGATGCTTTGGCTATTAGCTAAATAAATTGCTGCAAAGCACCATACTCTGCAGAAATACTGGGAAAACCACTCTCAAAGAATGCTTTTAGGAAGCTGGCTTCGCTAATACATGATGGATGATGCTATTCATATGTACTTATGAGTTCATTTAAAATTTATAATATGAGATGGAAACCCAAAATGTCAGAATGCACTAACACCAGAAGTTCAGCTAAGTGACAAAGTTCAACATTTTCTTCCACTTGTCAACACAGAGTGAGTGTAAAGTGCTCTGTGATCTCTGCTGGTTGGACCCCAGGATGCAGTCAAATTATATATCCCTAAATGTTGAGGCACAGTAACTAAAAACAGCATTTAACACATTCATTTTTCCATCTCAATAGCAAAATGAAGCAAAGGCATTTTCAGAAATGATACAATTTCTCAGCAATAAAGAAATACAGTGCTAGTGGTAAGATCCTATCAGAAACCAAAACTCAGAAGGCAGAATAATCACATTTGCCATGTGGACGTTCCACATTGCTTTGTGAGGCAATGTTTCCCAGACCAGCTATCTTACCTTTGATGTTGTCCTTGTAGAACTTATTGCTCTCCTCCACCGTACTGAAACCAGCATACTGGCGGATAGTCCACGGCCTGTACGTGTACATGGTTGGGTAGGGTCCTCGAGTGTAAGGTTTCACCCCTGGCAGCTCCTCAGGCAGGTCTTTTGTGTCCCTTTTGGAGTACAAGGGCTTGATGTCGATCCCCTCCGGGGTGTGCCAAATTAAATCCTTTGGATTCTTGCCTTTCAGCTGCTTTTCAGCAAGGGCAGCCCACTCGGGGTGCAGCGGTTGCCTGTGCAGCGAACGCCCCGTGAACTGGCAGGCTGGAAGCTGTGCCAGGCACGTGCAGTGGTGAGGCCACAGGCGCAGCAGAGCATCCTTGGCTCTCAGCATGTCTGGCCCACTGGTTGGAGAGTATGGGGTAAGCTGAAGAAGATAAAAACACGTATTTTGCATTACCATATAAACCCGACATGGGAGAAGCGAGCGTGGCGGGATCAAGATGTTTGCTAAAGCCAAAAGAATTACTCAGGAAAAAATTAAGTGTATTTATACACTTACTCATTTGATAAGCACCCCCCCTCCCCCCTCACCTTTCAACCAGACAATGCATAGAACAGATTTGGGAAAAATCCTACATTTTCCACTATCTAAGGAAAACATTCCTACAACTCATCTACATCCACGGACAAAACATGTAACTTATTTCAGTCCCTAAGCAGCACCATCACTTATCCATCACTGAAAAGTCAGTGTGAGGGCTGAAGATGGCACGGCCTAGCTACCTTCTCACCATCCCATCTCTCTCTCATCCACAAATTCCTTAATGCCAAACAAGACCCTCAGCATGAGAAAGGCACTCTGAAGGATTCAATCTGTCAGGAAACCGCTGACATGTCATACCCTTTGGAAAAGGTGGCTTGGGCTGGATTGAAAATCAGAGCTACACTAAGAAAGAGACAAGCTAAAAAATGTGATATCCAAGAACAGAGGGATAATACAAGCTGTAGAGCTCATCCTATCATGCATGAGACTGAGATGGTAGGTAAGTTCAGTGACTCTTGAAAGATGTAAGCTCCTCTGCTTCTCCCCTCTGCACCCTATCTCTGCACTTTACAGCTTGGTTCCAAGGGCCAGTTATCTCCTCCCTGCCTTATGTCCTTCCCTGATGCCTTTAAGAGAAAGTCTGCATAGAACTGTAAAGCATCTGTATCACTGTTATAGTGCTGTGCCAATGCACTCCACAAAAGTGCTTCAATAGTTTATATGTTATGTGTGGTAATCATATACTGAAAGAGGGCAGATTTAGAATCATAGAATGGTAGGGGTTAGAAGGGACCTCTGGAGCTCATCGAGTCCAACCCCAATGCCAGAGCAGGAACACCCAGGGAAGGCCACACAGGAACACATTCAGGTGGGCTAGATTAGATACAATGAAGAAATTCTTTGCTGTGGGGGTGGTGAGGCGCTGGAACAAGCTGCCCAGGGAAGCTGTGGATGCACCATCCCTGGAAATGTTCAAGGCCAAGGTGGATGGGGCTTTGAGCAACCTGTGTCTAGTGGGAGGTGTCCCTGCCTGTGGGGTTGGAACTAGATGATCCATAACGTCCCTTCCAACCCAAACTATTCTGATTCCACGGTATCATCTGGCAAGCACAAAGAAGCTCTAGAGGAGCACTCTGCAGAGAAGGGAGGCAACCTCTGCCTGTGCTTCTGCACGGCTCCCAGTGCGATCCCCTCGGCCCCTTACTGCGAAGGAACCACAAAGCTGCGCTGTCACCTTCCTCCACAGCCCTCTCTCTACCCGTCACACCGCAGCACCCACAGCCAGAGGGGGACAGCCACCAGAAAGCACCGTTCACCGTCCCCGCCTGGCCTGGCCTGGCCTGTCAGCCCACCATGGCCCTGACAGGCCCCCGGTGAGCGCAGCGCCCAGCTGTCCCCGCGCCGCGGCAGCCCGCCCCCAACACGCCCCCTCAACGGCCAATAGGGCCGGGAGGGCCGGGACGGGAGCTGCCCCGGGGGAATCACAGCCCTGCCCGCCTGAAGGACGAAAGCAGCGGGCGAGCGGCGGGCTCAGGACAGGCCCCGGGCCCGGGCTCCCCGCCGTTACCTGCTGTCGGTCCCTCCGGCGGCACCTGCACTGCGCGCGCGCCTTGAGGACTCTGTGCGTGCTGCGGCGCGTGCGCGTAGAGCCCTCTTCCCTTTCCCTTCCACCCCCGCTCCCGCCCCCTCCCGGTAGGCGGGAACCCACAGTG
>WUAM01000395.1:21100088-21122909 GCA_024336885.1 Actenoides hombroni
GGCGGGGGGGGAGAGGGGGTGGGGGGCGGCCGCGCGGGGGGGGGGGGGGGGGGGGGGGGGGGTGGGGGGGGGGGGGGGGGGGGGGGGGGGGGCCGGGGGGGGGGGGGGGGGGGGGGGGGGGGTGGTATTTGTGCGGGTTCCCGCCCTGTTACCCGGCAGTTACGGGGAGCAGGATTTTGGGGGGGGCCCCCCAATGACGGCTTGAGTGGTGAAGACTAAATCTCCCAGCAGGCATTTCGCTCGCTGGCCGGCGCCATTGTGGCGGCGGAGCGCGCTGCCTGCCGGGAGTTGTGGTCCACGACTCGCTCTCTGAGGTGGGCTGCAGATGCTGTCCCACAAAATCAGCAGTTACTGGAGGAGGGGGAGAAGCAAGGTTTATTTACCTGGTGTCAGTCGCGACTGTCGCCTGGCAATCCGTGACGGGGCCTCTGCGCGGGGGTAGAAGTGGCCTGAGGGGAGGAAGGAAAAACCGACTGCGGTATCACAGAACGGCAGGGGTTGGAAGGGACTTCTGGAGATTATCTTGTCCAACCTCACTTGCCAAAGCAAGGTCACCCCAGTGACCTGGTCACCCCAGAGCAGGTTTCCCAGGATGGCATCCAGGCGGGTTTTGAAAGTCTCCAGAGACCTCCCTGGGCAGCCTGTTCCAGGCTCTGCCACCCTCGCAGTAAAGAAGTTTTTCCTCGCGTACAAAGGGAACTCCCTGTGTGAAGTTTGTGCCCGTTGCCCCTTGACCTGTCACTGGGCACCATTGAAAAGAGTCTGGTCCCATCCTCACCTCCCACCCTTTAGATACTGATAAGCATTGATCAGATCCTCTCTCAGACTTCTCCAGGCTGAACAGCCCCAGGGCCCTCAGCCTTTCCTCAGCACTGAGATGCTCCAGTCCCCTTGGCATCTTTGTAGCCTTCACAGGACTCTCTCCAGTAGTTTCTCATCTGTCTTGAAATGGGGAGCCCAGAACTGGACACAATACCCCAACTGTGGCTTCACTAGGGCAGAGTAGAGGGGGAGGAGAAACTCCCTTGACATGCTCTTAATGCTCTTGTGGGAGACCGTTGGCCTTGGCTGGAAGGGCACATTGCTGGCTCATGGTGAACTGTTCTCCACAATCCATCTGTCATTGTGCTTAGCAAAGAGAAGGCTAGTAGAGTGTAATGATTACTCTCTCCTGTGTGAATTCTTTTTCCTCCGTCTCCACAGTGAGTATGAAAAGCAGCTCTATGTTTAAACCACAGCAAGGTATGTTATGATTAGGTGCTATGGTAAAAAGTTCTGGTAACAGCATGACTGCACTGACATTAGAAAGATAATTTTTATTCTTGGAGGCCTTAAAGAACAAACTTAGACTGTTCTCAGTGCAGTTACTGTTGTATTGCCATTGCTGCTCTTTAGCATACAGACTTCCTGGCTTTTAAGTTTAGAAAGAGATGTGGACCATGCAAAGACTTGTCTAAACGGAAAATGGGGGATGCTTTTTTAGTCGCCTTGTGCTTAGGTAATTATGCAATATTTAGGTTTTGGATTAGCAAATATGCAAACATTTGGGCTCGTTTAGCACTGGGTATTTCTTCAGGTTTGTTTGTTAATGTGTGGTTTGTGCTGTATGGATTATAACTGATGGATTTTAATTTTGGTTTTGTTTCCTTCTGTTCCATTTGGTTTTCAGATAATGAAACGCCACCATGAAGCTTCCAGTAAAACAGGGGAGACCACTGGTGGAAGATCAGCAAAAAAAACATTTAAATCACATGATCAACAAGGGCCTTCCAGCAAAAAAAAGGAAACAGATGGAGATAGAAAAAAACTAGGTCAAAAAAGAAAGGTAATCATTCTTTTGGATCAAAGAAATTAGAAAAGTAACCAAAGAAAAAAAAATAGAAGCATTTTTACTCAATTTTTACTGGAATTTACAGAGAATATTTTATGAACTAAACATAGTCCTCTTGAGTGAATGGCTCTTTTGAGACCTGCTGCCTTAGCTGCTCCTTGGTTTCCAGAATTTATAGTTGCATGCTACTGTGCCTGTGACAGCTAGAGGGAGCCACCGTCTGATCATTGGTAAAAAGACAAGCTGTCTGTGCAGTTCTGAAGATTGCCCAGCATCTGTTTGAACTGAGAGATAAAGTCAGAGCTCATGCAGCTCAGGTGACCTCTATTCAGTTCTGGAAAATATTCTCTGCATGTCTCAGGATTGGCCTGGGCAGCTTTCTGTTGGAACTTGCTTAACCTCTGGGTTTATGAACAGCAGGATCTCAAGATGTGACTGGTTAGCCAAACATCTCACACGTTTCTTTATTTCTCATACTTGGAATGGGAGGAGTTAAGAGGAGTGAATTACTTTCCTTAGCCTGCTTGAAATTAATGAGTCTTACAGAGTTCTAAAAGCCTTTTTTGTGGTCAGTACCAGTAGATACCCGTCGAGCACTGACATGCTTTTGCAGCCTTCATATAGTGGGTTGCTAATAGTAGATGACATTTCAAAATTGCTACATTTGCTGTAAATTTTCCTCTTCAGCAGGTCACTCAGACAGTCAAAAGGAAAGCTGTAGAACACAAGGACTGTTCCCCTCCAGGTAGGGTTGTATTCTTTCCTTATGCTTGTTTTGTGCAAACTGAGTGTTTAAAAAGAAACACTGGCTGTTAAAGTAGCAACTGCAATGCTGAAATCGTAATGTCTGAGATGTCACTGAAATAAGTTTGAAAGTTTTCTTTCTGAACAGTAACAGTGAGTATTTACTGTACAGTCTCAGCCAGTCTGCATACATATTATATGTGTTGTATATACAGGTATTAATCATATGTTTTTGTTTGCAAGTAGTGTTCTCTTGTAAAATCCTACCACCAGCACCCAGACCACCTTAACTTTCTCTTCCCAGGCCACAGTCTTCTTTGCAAGAAAGAACCTTTTCTATTTAGTGCTTTTTAAACAGCTTGTGATGTGCAAATAATAAGTACCACCTAACACGGATACGTTTGACCTGATAACTTTGTGACATGGAAAAAATCTTGTTACATCTTTTGACTATGATCTGCCTGAATTGAGTCGAAAAGCTGACTATCCATGTTTGACAAATCATCTTTTCCTTTGTGTTAACAGGAGAAAAATGTTCTTCAGAAAAGTTGAAGCTGACAAGTGCTATAACAGGATCTTGGCAGACTCTGTCGGAGAGCAGTAGGCAGTTTCTGGCCACTGTAATGGATTCAGTAATACTGTAAGTGCCAAATATCCTGGTGGTTCTTTGTGACCACAAGGAATAAAGTAAAAATCATAACATTGCTTTAACTGGGAAAGCTTTGGAGCTTTATGGGGCAATATGTGTGGCTGTGTGTGTTTTGTCTGGTATAACATAACACTTCGATGCTGGAAATTTTTAGCTAGAGAAGTTGTGACTATGTTCACTTAACTTGATGTGTTCACTGTGCTTGCAGGCTTTGTGATGAAAATTCTGCATTTATTTTCTTTCCAGATCTCTCTTGAGCCAACAAAGTGAGAGAAAAGAAGATGCTCAGAAGCACCTCAACTTACTGAAGGAAAAGTAAGAAATTATAATTGAAAAAATAGAGAGAAGGGATTTAGTTTACCCAGTTGTTTTGTACCATGTTTAACAGAATTGCTCCTGGGAGCAATTGCATTTAGAAAGTCTTGGAAGGGAGAGTCAGTGCAAAATTGAAACATTTTGTAAGGTTTAATTTGTGATGTGTTTAATTTCTGAGCTGCCAGACTCCTGCAATCTCACCTGAGATGCATGAAAATTATGGCAGTTTGGTGTGTTTAATAAACAGATCCATCTTGAAAGAATCAGAAGGACCTTTGAGTGCAAGCTAAAACTCTTCCTCTGGCTTAAAATGATATATCGTGTTTCACAAAAGCATTTACAGATTTTATTAAAATTATCTTTGTTTGGAAGCAGCTAAAAATGCTGCTTTTAAAACTTAGTTTTACTTTGAAAAGCAGAAAGGTCAGAACTGCGAAAGTATTAGATAATGTCAATTTACAGTCAGGGAGTGTGAAGACCACTGGGATGGAAAACCATACAACACCAGTGTAATAGCAAAGGTTAGAGTGGTGGGATTCCATGTTCCTGGTTCCACCTTAGACATCTATTCCACAGGATTTTGGAAACCAATTCAAGACAGCTTTTCTTCCTATCTGGATCCTTTTACTCCACTGGCAGCGGCTGGGCTAAGCTGAGTTTAGTTTTTCCCCAGGGAAGTCATTAGTCAGTTTTCTTTTTGTTTTGCAAAGAACTCCAAACAAGTCATGCTTTCCTTTTTCTGTAATAAAGGGTGCTGAGATTTTTCAAGACTTTAAAGGTGCCTCCAAAGAAGCTGGGCAACCTGAAGAATGTCATGAGCCTTCGAATGGCAGAGCAACAAGTGCTTGAGGCAAATGAAGAGGCTTTGGTACAATTGCAGGTATGAAAGACAAGGAAAGGAAGAAAATATCTTACCCATTTTCTGCTGTTCAGTTTGTTGTGACTTTTTTAGTAGGTGAACTGCTGGTTATGCCTTTGCTGTTGTGGAGGAGTTGTCCACTGTTTGTCATTGTCAGCCATCTTCACTGCCAAGCAGTGTACCTTTTTGGATGGTTTTTCAGTGACTGAGCTGAAGCTGATTGTCAGCATCTTATATGCTCACCATCTCTAAAGTAAATTTTGTTCTGGTTTTGTGTCTATTTTGTCATAGGAAGACATAAATGAAGCTGAGAGATCAGCAGAACGCATTGAAGAAACTACACAGCAACTGCAGTACAAAATCCAGATGCTCAAGAACCAGTTAGAAGAAGATGAAAAAAAAGCCAGAAAGGTATTTCCAATAGGTGTTGGAATCTAGAGGAGTGGGCTGGCTTCCAGAGCTATCATAGAACAGTTTGGATTGGAAGAACCATTAGAAATTGTCTAGTTCCAAGCCCCCTGCCATAGATCCAGGACACCTCCCACTAGACCAGGTTGCTCAAAGCCTCATCCAGCCTGGCCTTGAACTCATCCAGTGATGGAGCATCCACAGCTTCCCTGGGCAACCTGTTCCAGTGTCTGACCACTTCCACAGTGAAGAACTTATTCCTTATATCTAATCTAAATATACCTTCTTCCAGTTTGAAGTCATTACCCCTTGTCCTATCACTATAAGCACTTGTAAAAAGTTCCTTCCCAAGCCTTCTTGAAGGCCCTCTTCAGGTACTGGAAGGCTGCAATAACGTGTCTCCGGAGCCTTCTCTTCTCCAAGCTGAACAACCCCAACTCTCATCCTGTCCTCGTAAGAGAGGTGTTCCAGCCCTCTGATCATTTTTTGTGGCACCCCTCTGGACCCACTCCAACAGGTCTATGTGCTTCTTATGTTGGGGACTCCAGAGCTGGATGCAGCACTCCAGGTGCGGTCTCACAAGAGTGGAGTAAAGGGACAGAATCACCTCTTTTGACCTGCTGGCCACACTTCTTTTGATTCAGCCTAGGATACAGTTGGCTTTCTGGGCTATACTCACACATTGTTGGCTCATGTTGAGCTTTTCATCAACCAGCACCCCTGTGTCTTTCTTAGGACTGCTATCAACCCATACTTGGCCCAGCCTGTACTTGTGCTTGGGATTACCCTGACCAGATGCAGGACCTTGCACTTGGCCTTGTTGAACTTCATGAGGTTAGCGTGGGCCTGCACAAGCCTGTTTTCTGCAGAAAGCATCATATAAGGAAGCCGTTATCTGCTTCTGGGGTTCAATCTTTCCAACTTCAGTTGCAAAATTAAGAAGTGTAGTTTTCAGAAGTTAGATAGCGACAGACAGCTTATTTTCCTGCTTGTGCACCTGATGTTTGATTTTTGGATTACTTTACCTTTCTCTTTTTCCCTTTCTAGATATTTCAGGAAAATGGCAGTGGAGCGCTCCACCTTCCAGAACTCCCCAAGAGCAGTTTTCAAGCACCCACTTTGCAGGTGAGCATGGAATATATTTCCAGAGGCACCTTGGCTATGAGTAGGAAGGCAACAGAATGTACTTTTATCAGTTAACCTCTGCCAGAGAGGGCAGTGCTGAAAATACTGAAATACCTGAATGTTGGGGTTTTTTTGGTTTTGTTTTGTTTGGTTTTTTTTTTTATATATGCTTACATTTTAAAAACAGGACAAACCCCTTGAAAACCTGAAACCTACCATTTAAAGGATCATGTGTCTTTTCCTAGGAACCCTGTGATCCTAGGGAACCTATAATCATTTCTGAAATACATTTCTCTAACTGATGGAAGGATACTTCTCATTCTGTGTCTTTGAGTCTTTTTTTAAATTTTTTTTTTTATTTTAGTGTATTTAGGTGCAGTTAGGCTGTAGGAAAGTGAAAATGCCATTGGACTCAATGAAAGCACTTTTTTATTTGTTGTCTATTATTCTTTCTTTGCTTCTTTAGGAAGAAATTTTGAAGATAAAAAATCAGAAAGACCTTTTAAAGGATCTGAACAATATTCAGAAGTCGCCTGACTTGAAAAACTTGTTAACCCTCATTGAAAAGACCTATGAGAGGGTTGACTTCCTTTGAGAAACTGATGTATATGGAGTTACCTTTGAAGAAGATAACCTCGGCCAGCACTCCCTGTTAGTATAGAGCAGCAGAATGCTGCTAATCATGGAAACTTTCTTCCTAATGGCTTTACTGTTGTAGCTGCTGAATTTGTTAAACACTTCCCATGAGTATTGGTGTCTAAATTTCAATGCATTCTGGGACTCTAGTCATTTAAGTGATAAGTGATGATGATACATGGTATCTTAGTAGAAGGGAGGGAAATGGGTCCTGTATTTATTTGGTCATTTTAATAATATACTCTGTGTTTGAACTTGTATGTGACATCTGTAAATCAGTGAAGCCAGTATCTCCTGCCAAACGTAACTTATTTTGGAGTTAAATCCTCTTCAAACCTGAAACATGGAGTAAAAATATGATTATCTAATGCTCAGTTGCAAATCCCCTGTTGAAATTTCTTACCATTTTAAAGAAACCCCCCATGGCAGGGAACTGAATATTTTTTAATCAAATATACAGACTTTTAAAAGCATTTTCATATGCATTGCTTGAAAAAAAGATGTTCACACCTGGTTTATCCAGGTGGTTTGGGAAAGCAGATAAGAACATTTTAGAGCAAAGCTCGAATCTCAGAGTCATGTGCTCACCTTATTTCATTAATTGTAAGATATTCCACACTTTAGAGAAAGAAAATTAAGTAGAAAGTCTATTTTCCTATGCACTTTAATCTCACCTCTATTTTTTCTGTGATAGAATTTCTCCCTTAAAGATTTAGTTATTATAAAGTACTTTCTGCAGTCAAATTATCTTCTAGAAGGCATCAGAGCTCTTTACATTGGCTTGAGATACAAACACTCCTTCCTCTGTTTACAGGTTGCTGGTACTCTTAATGAGACATGAGCTAATTATCTCTATTCCCCTATGAGATTAAAAACCTTTCTGCAGTTTCTACACATAGGATCAGGGAAACCAGCCTAAGTAGTTGTGTGCTTTCTGCTGAATCACATCAAAAAAGTATATAAACAGTTAGAAATATTTCTCAAATTTTTAATCTTGACAAGGGGAGCACTTGCTGACATAACCACTACCCCACATCATTTAATTCAGATTTTGGGTTAATGACTTTCCTGCATGCCAGCTACCTTAATTTTTGCTAGGATGTACTCCTTTGCTTTCATTAAGGCTCATCTACATGTGAGCAATTCACTTATGTGGGTTTTGAACTTCATGAACTAGGCACATAGTGTTTTTTCTGTTTTTTAAGGAAAAATAAAGTGTGGAGAAGGGCAGTAAGTAGGAGTCAGAGATATATAGATTCCATGTAATGAAAGTTGAAACAGCAGTAACTGAAGAAGGAAATAATAAAGCTGTGAAGTATTTTATGAAAGCCTTGAGTAGGAATTTGTTATTCACTGCTTTTTTACAATATAGTAAACATAGGCCAACCTGGCCTTGAATGCTTGGGCTGTGGGGCATCCACAGCTTCTCTGAGCAATCTGTTCCAGTGTCTCACCACCCTCATGATAAATAATTTCTTCCTTACATCTAACCTAATCTACCTTCTTTCAGTTTAAAGTCATTACCCCTTGCTCTATCACCACATGCACTTTTAAGAAGTCACTCTCCAGCTTTCTTTGTAGGTCCCCTTTAGGTACTGGAAGGCTGCAGTAAGGTCTCCTTGGAGCCTTCTCCATGCTAAACAACTCCAACCCTCTCAGCCTGTCCTCATACAGGAGGTGTTCCAAGACCCCTGATCATCTTCATGGCTCTCTGGACTCACCCCAACAGGTCCATGTTCTTCTTGGGTGGGGGCCCTAGAGCTTAATGCAGTACTCCAGGTGGAGTGAGGTGGAGACCTCTCAACTGAGTCTGACCTCCTGCAGTCCTGTGAGCCTGTGATTCTATTGACATTCCTGTTTTGCACCACAATTTCACCTTTGGGATTTGAATGAGCATGACTAGAAGTGGGATGTGACTGTGAAGGGGATGTGTGTGTCCACAGGTGCTGCTTTCCGGTGAGTTTGCTGTGCATCTAGTATTTTGTGGCTATCTGTGCTAAAGTGTACCCAGCTCTGCTAGCAATGTTCCTCACAAACCTGAAATGAGTCGTTGTTTGGAGACTTAATGGGGACCTTTAAGATTTAACCTTAAGCCTGTGTTTACCTGCTAAACTGGAAGTGGCCATGATTACAGCACCTCACAGGAGGCAGGTTCAGAAGAAAAGGATGTCTATTTCCTTCTGACAAGGAGATTAAAGTCTTGAGTGAGAACCACTTTTGGCAGTCCTAACTGGCAAAGGAAGGAGAGCAGAAAGGTGGAGGACAGACAAAAGCAGAATAGAGTCCAAGTGATGGAAGAGGACCCTGTAAAGCTGTGCATATTCATTCCTGAATTTGTCTGTGAAACAGAACAAAAGAGAGGGAGAGACAGGCCATGGGGGGAAGGGAGAGAAGATTTGAGGAGTCAGCCTGTTGGAGAAACAAGATTAGGTCAGTCTCTCTACTTGAGAAAATGAACCATGAGTTTCAGGCAAAGGACCTTCCTGGGGAGGGACCTGTTTATTCTATTTTCTACCTATTTCCTCTGGTACTGACAGCAAGGGTGACCTTAGTTGTTAATGAAAGCTAAGTAATTGGCTCCATTGCTGTAAGGGTTTAATGCAGACAACATGTGCTCAGGAGGTGTATTATAGAAAGCAAGAAAGGGAAAAGTGCATTTTACAGAGATTCGAGTACAAAAGCAGATTAGTTAATACCTAAGAGACTGTTGCTTCCTCCAAGGTTTCCCTGTCCTCTAAGCTGCTGGCTTGACTTATGTCAACACTGTCACTCAGATCTCCTTTGATTCAGACAACGTGGACTAGAAGCATAGCAGTGGCATATTGCTGGCCAAACAGCTGCCAGCAAACCTCTGAACAGCAGCTGTCAAGCTGCTAAAAATTCAAATAATACGAGTTCTGGCTTTATGTAGTTTAAAAGCTTCACACAGTACCCATCTGGTTGCCTTACTGGTTTTCTTCCTTTCATCCTTTGGCATCACTAACAATGTGATCTAATGGGTTACCTAAAAATGGCCCAGGTAAGTGAGAAAGATAGTTTATGTACATAGACCTCTGGAAGGACTGGATGCCTGCAGGTCTCTGAGGAGGTCACACTTGACACACTCATGGGCTAATTTCAGGGTAACTTGACTTGCAGTGTGTACCTGACAGGATGATGTTAATGGAAGGCACCTTCCATTGCTGGATCTATGCCTGGAGCAGAGTAGGAGGCACATGTCCTTATAGGCACAGAGGATTTTGAATTATAAGCAGTTTTTGGACTAAAATTGACAAAAATTTTCTAAAAGGATGACAGAAAGGTGGATTGAGACGTTTAATTTCACTAATATTCAAATTTTTCATTACTATTTTAGCTTTCTGAGTTTGCTACTACATTAAATGTAAGAATGACGCTTGTATGGGCACTGCCATTCGAAAGGCAGTGTGTGTATCTGAATCACTCGTACAGGGCTGGTAGATCTGGGTTTGGAAAACCCAATTCTGATTCTACTTCATCAATTTTCAAAAACCGAATATATTTTTTTGAGCAAAGCAGGGATTCCTGGCTTAGGGAGCTATTGGCATCCAGTGGAGAATTTCTGCAAGACAGAAATTCTCACAGAACAGTGAGAACTGCAGGAAACAACGGTGCTTTGTTTGCGTGTGAGCTGGTACACAGATGTGTATGCTCCCCATTCAAAGACCCATCTGGGTTTAAGGCAGTACTTTAGGATAACTGAAGAGATCAAGATTATACTCCTTGTCTTTCTCAAGTCCAATAGGGGCTGGTTGTCTTACTCTAGATTCTATCTCTTTCAGCCCAATTTGACCATTTTTACATAAGCTGTGGAGATCCTGTGTGTATCATAAGGGAGAAGAATTTTCAGGTAACTACATCCGTTTGAGCTGAAGATAGAAAATAACCACCTGATAAACAGAGATACCTCAGAAAAGAGCCTGAGGTGGTCATGCACTGTAGAATACTGCCATATGAAAGGCAGAATTTCAGGCTGCCTAGCCAAAAAAAATGTCCTGGAAGGGAGAGCAGGGTCAGTTCACATCAGACTGACTTTTTGGTTGAAACCCCCAGTGAATAGCCAGGGTGGGGAACTCACTGAATCACCAATAAAAGTTTTGTTGCTTTTGTCTTCTTGCCTTCAGAAAGGTGTTGGTAAGAACTTCAGATTCTCGTGGAAGAGGATTAACCTTCTCCATCTACTCCAAGAACTATTGCCAGTTTATGGAAGAGTGTGAGGAGCCACCTGCCATGTGAAAAGAAGATGGCTTTTCGTGAATAAAAGAAAAAGTAACATCCTGGGGTCTACAGGCTCAGTACCAGAGCAGACTGTGACCACAGTCTAGGTGTCTTGGTGCCCTTGCAACAGATTCTCACAGGGGTATACATGATCTTGTGCCTTACCGTAACCCCTTCTTTGCTGCTCATCTTTTGTTTATTAGTCCCAAAATTCTATATATGCTTCGTGACTGGGGTGATCCCTTTGAATTGCCAAGAACATTTTTGAGAGAAGTCAGAAATTATTTGGAACTTTGGTGTGATAAAAAAGCATGTACTGGAAAGAGAATAAATTATGTAGTATTTGAAGTTTTCCTCCTATTGCACCTTTAGGTGGGGTTGTGTTAAAGACATGTCCTTCCGTACCCAGGTTGACATAGAGAGAGAGAGCACCACCACAAATGCTCATTGACTGCACGGTGGGACAGTACGAAGTAAAATTTTTCCACTAGCAATATCTAGGAGTTCCCCTTCTGATCTGTGATGAGGTTTCCAGTGATGTGTAAAGACTTTGGTCTGGGGGAAATTCTCTCTGCAATATTTATTCCAGAAACTTTCTGTTTTTCATAGTGAACAGAAGAGTGAGGACAAACAATAAGCACATAAAAAAGAGGTAACCATCATCATGTTTGGTGAGGGAAGGGTCTCCCACACACCCTGTCGTGATCACTCAGGAAACAACGATGTTCTCTGCACCAGCAGTAAGATGATGAGCCCAGATGTGTCTGGTGGCACCCTGAGGATGCTGGGCCTGAACCAAGTGTACCACTCGACTGTCACACTGCCTATGGGGAGAGAGCAGACGGGGAGACTTGATGCGGGATCGACCTAGGGCTAGTTTGGCTCTCAGTCAATTTTAGCTTCCTTTTACTCTTGCCAGGAGGTGGGAGCCCTTTGCCAGCTGGAATTTGTCGACAGTGTTTATGCAATGCTTAAAAGCAAGTCAGAAGGTTCATTACAAACGTACCAGCTATTTTGCCACAAGTGAATGCTTTATTTACTGAGGTTATCCAGTTATGGAAAAATTCAGGAAAAAATCTTAATGACCTTCTGGAATCAAATCAACTTGGCTTGAGGATTTTCCCTGAGAAGGGATCTGCTATAACAAGTATACATGTGTTATTTCTTTACCTAGGGTAGGTTGTGGAAGATATATCTACTTTTGTGAAAATATATCTACATTTGTGAAATTTATCTACACTTGTGAAAAATATACCTATATATGAACTCTCTCATATTTTCACAAATGTTTTTAACATTTAAAATTCAGGGGCAGAGAATGAAATGTTTTTCGTTTTGTTTTGGTTTTTTGTTGCCCTGGTAAAGCTAATTAAATAGTAATTTTTTCACGGATATCAGCTAACTGATGAAAAACATCACCTTCTTCAAGTGCAAACATAGTTCAGAAGATGGACACACATAAGATTGCAATGGAAATGTCCTGTAAAATACATTATTTTTTCTCTCCAGAGCCCTGGACTAAATAGCAGCAGATGATCTGGAGTACTGCAACTTCCAGTGCAGCAGCTCTGACTTTTTAAAGTTGTTCCCCCCCGGATGCAAAATGCTGCCTAATAGTGAGGGTGCACGGTTAGCACAGTTGGCACTTCAGAGGGGACAATGACAGGAGAATATAGAGCTCAATGAGCACCATGAAAATATGTAAGGGTATTCTCCTATTGTATCTAGTATGCCTGACCATTCTTATGCATTGTTTTTTTGGTCTGTCCTCCACCGCAAAAGGAGAAATCTGCTTATTTTTTAAAATGGCCAAGATGAAGTAGAAATTTGGAGATATCTGTAAGTGTTCACAAAAAGTGGAAAATAATAGGTGCCTGCCACCATCACACCTGTACAGTCCTCTGCGGTGACAGGGATGTGTGGATTATTAAATCATAGGGCAGATCCCAAAATACCTATCTACTGAAAGGCTGATGCACCTTATTGTCTTGAGATGAATGCTCCAGGGGTAGGAAAAACCATGAACTTTTGCAGGACTCCTGTAAAGCACAGGAAGATCTCCATGTTGGGAAGGTTTGTACAGCCTGGATTGGAAAGTAGGAGACACACAAGTTTTAAAATTCTTTGCCTCCTGAAATTTGGAAACAAATAAAAAGCTCAGGCCAAACTTCCTTTCTAACACCTTTGTGAATTCAGAATCTAAAATACAACAGATCTAAATGAGAAGTTTACTACTCCTTTGTACTACTTTTCCTTAAAATTAAAAGGAAGTTACTATCGTAGAAGAATTCAAGAGGGGAAATTTGCTCCTGAAAATAACAATGGTGCAACCACTCATGCAGTTTTTGGGTTCTCATGTTATTTTCACTTTTGAGTGTTGAATTAGTCTCTATCTAGCAGTCTACATTTGAACACTGACAGATATTTGAAATATCTACATTATTTGAAACATGGACACGGGGCTTTTGTGGCACAGTACCTTTCCCCCACAGCCTGTCAGCTGAAGGCTAAGCAACAGATCTGAGGGTGTCTAAAATGGTGCTAGAGGCTTGGGATTAAAGCATTTGAATTGTGCTCTGCATATCAACTTCAAAGTGGATTGAATCTTCTCATGATTATTTAATCATTTACAGTCTACTGATTGGAATCTTGTTTGGGCAAGGTGACAAAGGCATATGGAGAAGTGCTGCTATGAACCCCCCCGCCCCCCCGCCGCCCCCCCCAAACCAAGGGAATGAGTTCAAACAAAAGGGGATGTTCAGAGGAGTGTTTGAGGAGAAGGAATGAGTGTCTTGCTTCAACACCTGCTCTCAGGAAAAATGTCGGGACAGGGAATATTGTCTTTTTAACACCAAGTAAAATAGCCAACATAAGAAAAGCTGAGCTTTAAGGCACACCACAGAGGGACAGCACGGATTACTGCTCAGACAGAGGCAGGGACTGAACACTTCTGAAGAGAGGAAGGATTAGGGAGAAGATCCAAGGGAAGAAGCCACAATGAGGTATTAGGGAATATTGGTATATCCAACCCAGCTTCAAACCCACCTGCCTACCAAGACCAAACCATCCTTCTGTTCTGGAGACCTGAAGCTCTGAACAT
This sequence comes from Actenoides hombroni, assembly GCA_024336885.1. Lineage (NCBI taxonomy): Eukaryota > Metazoa > Chordata > Aves > Coraciiformes > Alcedinidae > Actenoides > Actenoides hombroni. The sequence continues at coordinate 21,113,992 of WUAM01000395.1, forward strand.
CCCACGTGCACCACAGAGGCTCTGCAGTGTTTCTTTTTAAGCAGGGTAGTAGGAGGTAGGCACAGCTTCATGGTCCATAATGTGTCTTTGGAGAAACCTGGATTTGGGAGCATTCCTGGGGGATATACTTTCAACAGACATACGTTACCAAGAGAAAACTGAAATAAGAAAGTGAAAGCTGAGGGTCTGTATTATTTAGCCCAGAGTAGGTGATTTAATATGTTAATCCATGAGTTATCAGTTAGTCCACAATTCTGGTCTCTTTCTGCCCTTCTCCAATAAATAAAAATTAAAAGAACACTTTGTTTTAGAAGTAGTGTAAGCCTTCATTAAGATGTAACGTTGTGAATTAGTTTGGCCGACAAATTTAAAAGGCAAATGTGAAATAGGAATTTTAACATTTTTTTTAAAAATGGGTTCTGATTAGAGCTCTAGAAACGTTTTACAGCACACATTTCATAGGGTTTGGGGATGACGTTAAATGAAATAGCAGGACTGAGATCCAGGTCTGAGGTGGAAACTCCAGGGGGAGGGTGGAAGGTGAACCTCTGCAGGAGGCTGGTGAAGAAGAGGAAGAGCTCCATTTTGGCAAGAGTCTCACCGGCGCAGATCCTCCTTCCTGGAATAAAATGCAGAATGGCCATAAGAAAGTCACTGGAAGCTGCTTCTTCAATAGCTGGAATCAATAGAAACCTCTGAGCAGGTTTTAGATTGAGGAAGATCAGTAGGAATCACGAACACTTGAAATGTCATACCCTAGCTATTAATAAATAACACAGTAGCTCTTAAAAGTCTATTGAGTAGAAGAATCACATGAGAGAGGATACTTGGTCTTCAGAGATATGATAACAAAGCCACCTGGTTATTTTTTTATTTCCTTTTCCTTTGTCTAAATGTTTGCATTTGGGGAGAAATATATAGAAATGTAATCTGAATTCCTTAATTCCAGTTTTCAATATAATTTTTCTTAATTTTCAGATTTTTCCTCTACTTCATTCCATTTTTGGATCCCAGACCAACTTTAGTTGGTTGAGTCTAAACTTTGGCTCTATTAGTCTAGTCACAGGCAAATTTTTATGTTAAAATTTGTCAGAAAAGACCTTGGAGACTCACAAATGCTTAGAGTGAGACTGAGGAGGAAAAGTGGAAGAGATATTCTATGAAGCTGCTAATATAAGCCTTTTTTCAAAAGGGCTGTGAATATTATTTTTTCTCAGTCCTGGTCAAATTTAGCAGCTTGTAAACCTCCTTAATCAGAGCATGGTGATTCAAGGCCAGAACTAGCAAAGACCTGAACTAAGACATCATTTTTACTCCATTGTATGACAGAAGGTGGAAAATGAAGAGCTATTACATGTCTGTTCTATGAAATAAGCCCTTCAGGGAATGCCCAGACCTGATATTTCCTGGATATACTTTTAACTAGGACATCTAGATTTAAATCTGAAAAAGAAGGCCTGTGAACTGAAAGTATCATAAGCCCTTTTATGAAAGGAAAAAAAAAATTACTATATTTTGGATGGTATGACAAGAAAAAAAACGTATTTGAATATCATGCAGAATTAAAAATACACAAATAGTGTCTTTAAAAAATGCAGAGTGTTGTGTGTATGGTATACAAGTTAGCAGAGACTAATGTGTAGGAACATAGTTGAACAATGACAGAGCCTGCAAAGCAGGGGGAAATGCCAGAGAAGGAGCAGTCATAAAATCATAGAATTATGGAATTGTTTAGGTTGGAGAAGGCCTTCAAGCTCATTGAGTCCAAACATTAACCTAACTCTACCAAGCCCACTGCTAAACCATGTCCCTAAGCATCGTATCTATATAACTTCTAAACACATCCAGGAGTGGTGATTCAACCACTTTCCTGGGCAGACTGTTTCAGTGCTGAACAACCCTTTCAGTGAAGAAATATTTCCTAATATGCAACCCAAATCTCCTCCGATGCAACTTGAGGCCATTTTCTCTTGTCCTATCCATTATGGGGTTTGGAAACTACCATGCTTTGGCAAATGGTGCAGGTGTGTAAGCTTAGGTGAACATCACTTTCTGTGGAAGTCTCAAGAGGCAACCCCTTTCTGTATGTTGATTTTGCACAGAATTTGAATTTTTATATAAGGCAACTCCTCTTTGTTGGCACAGTATGTGAAGTCTTGATACCAGCCGTCATTACTTGTGACTTTTTATAAGAGATGCGCAAAAATGAAACACAGTTCCCTAGGAAAGACACAGAGGCCACCTTTCCTGTGTGCTTTATGTGTGGGCATAGACATGCAGCTGGGTACAGTATGAGTCAGAAACAAAGAATCCCAATTTCTATAATGTATAAATGTTTTATCTAAACCATCATGGAATTTAATGAAAACCTCCCTCATATTTAAGAAGGCACTAAAAGTTCTCATTTATAATCATTGAATAACAACTGAGAAACATCTGAATAACATCCAGAGGAGGAATTCGCAGACATTTGTGAGTACTCTTCCTTATCAGAGGTGTGTCCTGAGAAATCAGTGAAATATAGGTTGTGAAATGGTCCCATGAAAAAAGCAGTGTGGAGGCCAGGCTTCAGTAACAAAAAAACATTGGTACTAATAGTTCTTGTCTAAGATCTGTACTTGCAGCAGCAGTAAATGGAAAAGAGAAGGCACCTGCTGAGAAAGGCATGAAAGCATCTTTCTTCACAAATTTTCTGTTGGCATCAAGAAAGTGTTCAGGATAGAACATGTCTGGTTTCTCCCACTGCGATTTGTCTTTCAGGACAGAGGTCAGTAAGGGGATGATGTAGGTTCCCTGAAAAATAAGACAGTGGAATTAGTCCCTGGACAAATACTGTGGTGGCAGTAATGGCAATAAGACTTCAATATTGTCAGCCTGGAGAAAGTGGTTGTTCAGCCTGCAGTAATGTAACTTCATTAGGGAGTTCATGTTTATCACATTAACCAGGTTTGAGAACGGAGAAATGCTAAAAGAAACAATCTTGTAGGTATCTTACCTTGGGAATGAAGTAGCCTTTGAGGGTCACATCTGCAACAGTTTCATGAGGCAAATCCAGTGGCAGGATATTAGCAAACCTCTGAACTTCATGGATGACAGCATCTGTATACGGCATCTGAGTTCGATGTTCAATCCGTGGGGGGTTTGACCCTATCACTTGGTCTATCTCTTCTTGGACCTTTCCTGAGGAAAGAATCAACTATAAGAAAACAACACAGACCTGTTCAGCCTTGAGACATACTGTGCTTTCCTGATGTAAAATATAAAGACCTTGAACCATAGATTCTCCCAAGATCTTTTTTTTTTTTTTTTCCTTTCAGAAATTACAAGAGGTGAACAGAACTACAATGTTTGATTATTTCTTTAACAATTCAAAACCTAAAATCTTCTGGTTTTCTGCCCTCTCTTCTGCCTAAAGTTTCAATATCTGACCCAAAGATGACTCAAAAACCCCACTTGACTCCTAACAACCCTGTACCATGAACTGGAACGGAGATGCCAAAGAGCAATTCCCTGAATCTTCTCAGGTATTTAAAGCCTCGGTGCAATCCATTTAACACCTGCACAGGGCTTTGGTTTATCAACAGTCTGTTTCTGAGGGAAATCTGGAACACTTTCACTGGCCAACAGAGGACAGCTCTCTTCATTATAATTAATGAGATTTTACTGAGGAAAGGACTTGACCCATATGAATTCTGTTTATAATTTACTGGTAGACTGACCAGTGTGTTCCTTGCTGGGTCTGAACCACAGGGCATTGTCTAGATACCTAGACAATAATTAGCTGGAAATCTTGGCTTTTTGTAACTTATTAACAGATATGCTGACCTTCCAAGTTCCTGTTCAGTTCCTAATGCACTGAGAGTAACAGTATTTTTCATAAAACCACTTACTCTGAATTTCAGGGTACTTGAGCATTAGCAGAAAGCTCCAATTTAGTGTGGTGGAAATTGTCTCAACACCAGCAGTAAACAAATTGCTCACCAAGCTTAGCAAGTTGCCATTATGGAAATACCCATTGGTAGTGGATTTCTCCTGAAAGAAATAACTGGTTGAGATAAAAGGATGAAAACTTAAAGCTTTCCACATGAAAATGCAATTTACATAGCTAACCATTTACTAAGAAATAAATCCTGTATTTTAAAAAAGTATATAAGACCAAGAAGAGCTTTACCAAGAGAAGAGTTGACATAAGTTACATGTTTTGCGTGATCTCTGCATTTACTGAGTCCTGATGCAAAAAGAGCTGGTTTCTCTATGAAGAAGGTAATCCAGATATATCAGAGACCCCAGATAAGGATCCCAGTAAAGCCTGGGTTGTGCTTTTGTTCTGTAATGCATTATGGCTTTAAAAGAGCCAGAAAGGGTAGGGGAACAGAGAGCAGATAAAAAGATGCAGCCTCTGTAACTGTGTTGATACAGTCTGAAGAAAAGCAAAAGTAAGGTATTTGTTGCTTAAAAGAAGTTGGAACTGCAACAGAGTGAAATATCTGTTCAGCTCTACCAGTCTGTTGAATGTGTTTTGTCAAAGATAGATTCCCTAAAGAAATTTAGCTATAATTATAAGCACTGAAAGGAAATAGTAAATGTCTTCATACAGCAATAAAGCTGGAATAAATGAGGAAATATTCAGTTACCTCCTGTTGCTTAACCAGGAAAGCATCAATAAAGCTTCTCTGATCATTTTTATCCAGGGTTTTGAGATGTTCTACAAAGGTAACTTGTACATAAGCATGGAATTCATCTCTGTTTTTGAGAAGAGTCTTGTTAGCCCTTAGGAGGAATCCAAGAAGCGGGAAGATGTTGTACATCTGCAAGAGTGAAAGATGTTAAAGAGAATTTACCAGCCAGGGGGCTGAAAACACTACAGAAACAAATTACTAATATTGTGCCCATCTTGCAGATACAAAGACAACATTAATATTTTGTTCTTTACATCATGAAATAGTGACTGGTCAAATTCCTTATAGAAAATCCATCAAGGACCACTGAATACGTGGAAAAATCTCAGCCCCAAATTATTATTTTGGCAGAGTAGTGTAGATGTCAGACTTGAACACCTGCAGTTTGCCACCAGGGAGATGTTTGGGTTTTTTTTGTTTAGCCAGCATTTCTTCTGACTTAGTTTTGGTTTTTTTTTGTTTTCCTGTTTCTAAGCCTAAAGGAACAGAAATGAATCTGGTGTGCAGCAGCATTGCATGTGAGTATCAGAGAGTATGCTCCTTGAGACATTTCAGTGTGCTAGAAGCATAGGAAAATAGATTTTTTATCAGAGCTCCTTGTACAGGTAGGCCACATACTCCATAACTTCTCCTAGCCCCATGTTCAGAGAGTGTCCTGTTTTACCTGGTCACTTTATATACAGGTGAATCATGAAATTGGGGAATGCTGAGCCTGCTGTTCATGCACTATGTGGTCTAGTTTTTTCCGTCCAGATTTAGCACTCTTCAAACTATATCTTAAGTATGTTTTTGAGAGACTGGGGGTTTGGTTGTTGGCTTCAAGATTACAAGAATGTCTCTCAAGATTTGTTTCTCTCCAGGAAGTGCTTGTAAAACTATTATTTCTCCAAGTCTCAGATTTTTCTGTTGAATAGGAACAGTTCACTAATGGTATTACCATGTTTCTATGGCATTCAGTGGAACAGTAACATGAAAATATTTATCGTTACCGCAACCAAAGGTTTCCCAGCAAGCCTCATGTTTTCGTTGGTCAATTGTAGAAGTCTTGTAAATCTGGAGTCTTTGTAATCAAAACGTTTTCCAAGTAATATTGACACAATTATGTTAGCAACTGCTGCATTAATTATTTTACTAGCATCAAAGGGTTTTCCTATACAATGAACAAAATAATATATTACATTGTGGCAAGAGATGTAATTTGAAAATGTAAATTTAATATCAATTATTGCTATTTATGTGTTATGATTGATTGTTATTATTGAGTATTATTCAATGTTAGAACACGATGCCAAGACACAAAAAAATAATCAAATTGATTCATTGTGATGTACATTTCTTAAAAAGGTCTGAACTTGAGAAGGTTACCAGCAAGCCTCTGGGTACTTGAAAAAAACATAAGAGGTTTGAAGAATAAATCATCTACCCACCTTCCTGTGATGCAATGATGTCTGCCAGGTACCCATACTCCTCTATAATGCGGTCCTCAATGGCCCTTTTTCCCATTCCAAAGTCTCGTAAGGTTGTGAGAGTAAATCTTCGCATCACCTTCCAGTTTTCACCATGAGCAAAAACAATCCCTGACACAAAAAGAACTTTTCAAGGTGGTAGAAGGTTTTAAGTAACTAATATGTAGACAAATAATGTAGATATTTAGTAGCAGTCACTTTTAAAACAAGCTAAATTGTATCTGGCTGAGGAGCAAAACAACTTTCCCATAGGTATTTTCAGGACCCAAAAAAAGGAGGATAAACTATTTAAGAGGTATTTAATCAAATCTTAAGAAGAATATATATTCTCTGAGAGACACTTGTCACTGAAAGAAAGAGTGCATTGGAAAGTCAAGTTCAAACTGGTGATTATCATACTTCGAAAGTGGAATCGAACTGAGCTCTCCTGTATTTGATGGCTTCAAGAAAAACCTCACTGAGCAAAAATGTCTAAAATTTCGGTAGTGGCTTAAAATGTCCTCAATCGTATTTTTCAGTGAAATTGTTACACCATGTAACTAATTATTTTAGTTTATTTTTTTTTCAAGGAAAAAAATATACTAACCACTATTTTCCTTTGCCCATCTGAACACTGAAGACTGGACCATATATTTTTTTGAAGGAAAAAAATAAGGTGTAAAGAAAGTTTGCATTCAATAATAGGATCAAAAGATGCAACTGTTAAAATGTTTGCAGAATTATTCCTGAATTTGTCCAAGGGTCTTTGGAAATGTAAATATGAAACTCTCATGCAAAATTAGAATGAAGTTTGGGTGTGAATTTCTTATTTGGAAACCCAGCTCAGTATGCAGTATTTCCCTTATTAAAACAGTTCCCCAGTTCTGTATGTATTTTGTTCTATTGTCACATTGAGGTTTTAAAAACACTATTCACCATTTGAAATGAGAAGTAGTGGTATAATCCACATTTCAGGAAAAGAAGGTTCTATGATAAACCAAAACAACAGCAGTCGAGAACCACATCGTGAGAGCTAGAAATGCCTTCTAGGGGCATGCATGCCCCTGTTTTAGATCCTGAAAGTGTGACACTGCCCATTTTCTGTTGCTGTGGTTATTGTTAGAGTTATGGTTGTTTTATTGTCACTCTCAGTAGTTTCAAATTTGAATACGTGCACTGAAGTCAGTGAAATTGCTCCCTATTTCCAATGCTTTAGATGGTATCTGATCAAAAGGGATGCGCCTGCTACATATTTAGGAAAAAGCTTTTGGAATAAGTCAAGCTGGTAAGGAAAACTAAAACCGACTTACCATTTCCTTTGGTCAAATCTTCAAAGACTGGGATTTTAGGTCTCTCTGCAAATGCATCTGCCTGGTTTACAAGAGCTTCCTTCACTGTCTCATACCCAGAAATCACCACTATTTTCCTTTGCCCCATCTGAACACTGAAGACTGGACCATATGTTTTTGACAGCTGTCAGAAGAAGGTAACAGTGATTTATAGCTTTTACAGCTTACAAAATTCACCATCTTTTCAGTGCTGCTTATTTTCCTGTCCTGCCTTTTAGTTACTAAGATTTTCCCAAGTACAGAGAAAGAGAATTGTCTTAAATAACATGAATGTGCCAGACATTATGATGGGTAATGATTAAATGGCACAGTCAGGGGTGGAGTCCCATTGTGCTAAACTGAGCAGAAGTGTTAACAGCTGAATCCCCAGGTTGGTCAAGGATTGTGCCGACAACTGTCTTTATAGAATCACGGAGTCATAGAATTGTTTAGGTTGGAAAAGCCCTTTAAGATCATCAAGGTCATCCAAACACTGCTAAGGCATCCAGTCTTTCTTCAGAAACCCCTGCAAATTGAATATTTGACTCATTTTCACACTGATCTCTATGTCATTGTGTTTCTTTTGTTTACAGACTAAATCTGTTCAAATCTTTGTTGCCATTACTGTATAAAATCCCCAGTGTGCTTCTGGGACAGAAAGCATTAGGTAAATTCTCACTTTTTCATATGTGATTACATCCACCGTGATTCTGTCTCAGAGACAGTGTTTGGCCTAAATTGGTACCTTTTATGTTTTACATGTAGATTTATTTTCATATAAATCAATGTTCCTGATTGTCCTGACAACAGGAGGCGATTTTCTTGACTGCACTTATTTTGTAGTGTGTTTTCACAGAGAAACAGAAGGCAACTTTTTAACATTGATAATCAAAATGTTCATCCAGCTACATGAAATAACATAAGGACAGTGACACGTGTCTGAATTAAGAGTAGCTTCTTAGATTGTGATGCTGTTATCCCAGGCTGCTGTAGTTGTGGCAGAGTACGAACTTTTCAAAGGGTGTTTTCCAGCAAGGACTTTTCAATACTTGGCAATGGTGATGCTCAGGATGAGCATATGGTCTCCAGTTGCTTTTACATGCTAAGTACATGTGAACATTAAACCTTGAGCTAAGCTCAAGTCAGAGAACCACTTTCCTCCATTAGAATGTGTTCACTGCACCACAGCAGAGACCTGTTGGTTCTTTTGGCCTGAAAAGAGATGGAGCTTGCTTTTGCCAACACAGTTAGGCTTCATTGAATAGCTGCATCTGATCAGTCTTCTGATTTGTGGATGTAACATACATACAGATAGGTAGGTGCAAATATCCCTTTTAAAATCATCAGCAAGGAGGACATGTAATTTAATTCATAGAATCATAGAATCACAGAATCATAGAATGGCTAGGGCTGGAAGGGACCTCCAAAGGTCATCTAGTCCAGCCCCCCTGCAGTAAGCAGGGATA
>WUAM01000395.1:21128060-21157161 GCA_024336885.1 Actenoides hombroni
AGAGGAGAGGAGAGGAGAGGAGAGGAGAGGAGAGGAGAGGAGAGGAGAGGAGAGGAGAGTGGGATGGGATGGGATGGGATGGGATGGGATGGGACGCCTGGGAAAAGTCTGAGAGGCCAGCTCCCATGGGAAAGCAGTCTCAGATGTCCAATTCCCCGAGGAGCCCTAAAACCAAAATGGAAAGTACCTGCTGAAAAAGGCATGAAAGCGTCTTTCTTTACAAACTTCCCCTCAGAGTTGAGGAAATGCTCAGGGTAGAAGACATCTGGTTTCTCCCACTGGGATTTGTCTTGCAGGACCGAGGCCAGTAAGGGGACAATGTAGGTTCCCTGCAAGCCAAGGCAGAGCAGTTATTGCACTGAGGATCATGTTGCTGTCACCATCAGAGCGGTGGCAAGTGTTGGTGTGCAAAGCATGCACTTTAATAGGGGAGCTCCTGCCACAACAGCTGTGAGGACCTCATCCTTGGATGCAAATGGGACTTGAATGGGAGATGTGTTACACTGGGGACAAAGGAAAGACAAGTAGTGCAGAAGTTGTCTCACCTTGGGAATGAAATAGCCTTTGAGGGTCACATCTGCGGTAGTCTCATGGGGCAAGCTCAATGGCAGGATATTAGCAAACCTTTGAATTTCATGGACAACAGCATCTGTATACGGCATCTGAGTTCGATGCTCGATCCGTGGGGGGTTGGATGCTATCACTTGGTCTATCTCTTCTTGGACTTTTCCTATGAAAGGAATAGGGATCATACATAGATAGATCACTTGAATGCCTCTTTCTTCTGCTAGCAACAGGGGGATGTGGAGAACTTAGTGTTTGTTCAGCCCTGCTCAATGTGAAGTCACGTTTGAGGTGACCTAATGAGAAGGAAGCTGCTGATTGCTTAGTTTCGACTTACTCTGAATTTCAGGATATTTCATCATGAGCAGAAGACCCCAGCGCAAAGTGGTGGATGTGGTCTCCATGCCAGCTACAAACAAATTTCTCACAACCTCAATTAAGTTTTCATTATGAAAATATCCATTGGCCTTTCCATTTTCCTGGAGATAGAAAACAATAACAATATCAGCCAATCAAACATTCAAGAAAGCACTTTTCCATTGGACAACAGGGAAAAGTTTTCATATATAGCCCTCAGAGAGGAGTTCACTGTAAAGGATTAGAAGATTTTGAGGTGATGCCTTAAGAAACCTGTTCTAGGCTGAGTCTTGAGATAGAGAGTTTGGACTGCCTGTCCTGCCCAGCAGAACACACACTCCGGTCAGCAAGGGTCTTCAGCTTGAATATGCTTTTCCTATAGCAGACAATGGCCTGAAAGTTCACGAGGCCTACCCTAGGGAGGTGAGGGCAGAGTACAATCACTGCTACATAACTACAAGAACTGTCACTGAAATCTTGTGATCTGGCAACTGAAATTGAGAAATATGGACCAAAGAGTCTTGGTCCTAGAGTTTTCCATGGATATGTCTGTGTGTGTGTGTGTGGGGGGGGGATGTGAATTTAAAAAAAGAACCAGAAATGCTGAGGTATGGAAAGGGATTTGAAACTACAGGTAAAGACGGCTTCTCATACTTCCTGAAACATTGTTTTGTATTTTCCTGATAAATTACTGGGGACACATAAAAGATGCTTGTCTTTGATCCATTTATCTCCTAACTGAAATGATTGCACAGTCTTCTGGCGTGGCCACAGTTTTTGGTAGGACTTTTGCATGTTCTAGATCTCTGCTGAAGAACATTTGTTTATCTATCAAGCCTTGAGGAGATTTGAGAAGCTGTCAGAGTTCAGTTACCTCTTGTTGTCTCACGAGGAAAGCATCAATGAAGCTCCTCTGGTCGTTTCTGTCCAGAGTTTTGAGATGCTCTATGAAAGTCACCTTGATAAAAGCGATGACTTCTTTTACATTCTGCATAAAGATTTTGCAGTCCTTCAGGAGGAATCGAAGGACTGGGAACATGTTGTACATCTGTAAGATGCAGAGATAGGAAGGAAGAGGAAAGAGCTGCTAAGCAGTTGTTCTACAGTTCAACAGAATATCTTAAGAAAAGCCCTTACAGGAAATGGCTCATAGCCTTAGACACAAGAGGTGACATGTTTATTTGCCCTCCTTCTTCCCTGGCCAACTGTGTAAAATGGTTAAAATTTATGCCCTCTTACACTGAGCGTTAATCACACAAGTTGATGATGCCCTAGAAATCCCATCTTTGTGCATATGTCCTTGATACAATTTCCTACCTGTCCACTCTTAAAGAATTCATCCTGCCCTCTCCGCACTGGTTGGAAGTGGGAGTCTCAAGTTTAAGAGGCAGTTGTAGGCATTTCCACACTGATTCTGATGTTGTTTGCGAGGGGAGATGTGGAATAAAGACCAGTTTCTACTGCTATGGGATACAAGCCCCTGACATGTATCATATTATATGTTGTTCAGTTCTTTGTGGAAGGAACAACTTAAGATTTTCCAGGCTATAATGCTGCTAAGAGAAAGCCATAAATGGCACTGGAAGTCAATGGTCAACGTTGGAGAGTTGTACCTCAGTATGCCACTGTATAATCATGCTTTTGAAGAGCAATATTCAAGCAGTAGGAGTTACCAAAATTGATGGACTTCCAAAAATCCTGACATTTTCATTGATCAGTGACAGGAGCCTTTTGAATGTGGGGTCTTCATAGTCATATCGCTTTCCAAGCAGTATGGATACGATGACATTAGCGATAGCGGCATTCATCATCATAGTCATCTCAAGGGGCTTCCCTAGCATGGGAAGAGATGGTGTAAACAACAAAGTCAGTAGTTATTCTGATTAAGTAAAGTAGCACGCAGAGGCTCAGTGAATTCTGGGTCATGTTAGGCACAGAGCTGGTGGGAGGAAAGGCTCCCCTGTCTCAGGGTCTGTATGTCCTAATGGCATTTCGACAGATCGGAGACAGAACGCAAGTCTTTTGTGCTCTCCTCCATTTTATCCAAGACTATTGTGTCCCTGGGCCATTGTGGCCTTCCCCAGGCTATTCTGATTGGGCACAAATGGTTTTAAAGTGTCTCCCTTGAACTGGGGAGACCAGAACTGGACACAATACTCCAGATGTGGTCTCACTAGTGTAGAATAGAGTAAGAGTAAGAGTAGGGTAGAGTAGAGTAGAGTAGAGTAGGAGAGGAGAGTCTCCTTCGCCCTGCTGGCCACACTCTTCTTTATGCACCCCAGGATACCATTGGCCTTCCTGTCCACAAGGGCACGTTGATGTTCCATGGAGAACCTATATGAATATTCCTCTTACCTTTGTGTGCCTCAATGGTGTCTGCCAGACATTTATACTCTTCTACAACACGATCCTCTATGGCCTTCTTGCCCATTCCAAAGTCCCGCAGGGTTGTAATGGTAAATCTTCTCATCACTTTCCAGTTTTCTCCAGTAGAAAATATAACTCCTGAAAAGGACAATGAAAATACAGAACTAGGAATTTCATCATGAGAGCAAGGATTCCTTGTCTGCCCTGAATTCTGATAAAGATGGATGCTGACAAGAAACGTGTCAAGCTCTCAGGACATGTGTCCCCATGTAGAATGCAAAATGACAGGAAAGATAAATCAGAAGAAAACTCTGAAGGAAACAGCCACCATTCTGAGTTCATGCGGTGTGTGAAAGAGGTCTCCCTTCAGCTTTGTTTAGAGGAGAGGGCTGGATTTTGTGCCTCTGGGTCATCAGCTGGGATGATGAGTGTGTTCACTGACCTTACCTATCTCCCTTAGGTGTGATGCATCCTCTCTGGAGAGCTCCTGTGTTCTTATGTGGACTGTAGAGAGTAAATGAAGCCTCAAATATGGTATGTGTTTGGAAAATCTCCCCACATGGTGGGGTTAATCCCACGCCCCCACATTCTAGAAAAGCTTCAGAGTATTCTCAGTAGCATCTATGGAGACATTTTGGTCAAGATGGTGCTGCTATTTTCTCTCCTTGGGCCTATTAAGCTCCTTTATTCCTGCTTAGAGTCTTATTCAAGAAAATGTCCCTAGTGAGGAAAGAAAATACTTGCAGATCGATTGGCATTTAACAATACATTGGTTACTCAGAGCTGGTCATTGAAAGTTTAAAATAACAATCCTATAATATTAATATCACAAGGAGTATTTGGAGATAGTGTTGCTAATGGAGTAGAATCATCTCTGCCAGCTTGTACTGGTTAATGCAACAAGGTTTTGGTAGCTGGGTGGCTGCCGTTCTGGCCATTGCAAGAGATCAGGAGATCACAGAATGTTAGGGGTTGGAAGGGATCTCTTTGGATCTAGTCCAACTTCCCTGCCAAAGCAGGTTCAGCAGGAGGTTGCACAGGATCACATCCAGGCAGGTTTTGTGTCTCTCCAGAGAGGAAGAATCCAGAACCTCTCTGGGCAGCCTATTCCAGGCTCTGCCACCCTGACAGTAAAGACGTTTCCCCTTATGTTTAGGTGGAACTCCCCATGTTCTAGTTTGTGTCCATTGCCCCTTATCCTATCACTGGACACCACTGAGAAGAGATTTGCCCCATCCTCTTGACACTCATCCTTCAGATATTGATAAGTATTAATAAGATCCTTTCTCAGTCTCCAGGCTAAAGACCTCCAGGGCTCTCAGTCTTTCCTTGTCAGAGTGATGCTCCAGTCCCCTGATCATTTTTGTAGCCCTGTGAAGGACTCTCTGCAGTACTTGTCTCTCCCGAATTGGGGAGCCCAGAGCTTAGGAAATCAAGTAAGAAGTTCTGCATTTCTCTTCTTCACATAGAAAGTCTCATTCGTCTTTGCAGAAGGCAGGTGTATGAGGAAGAGAAGACCGCACTTGCCTTTGCCTTTTCCCATGTCTTCAGCAATTGGTATTTTAGGTCTCCCTGCAAATGCATCCGCCTGGTTCACCAGCGCTTCCTTCACTGTCTCATATCCTGACAGCACCACCATTTTCGTTAGTCCCATCTGAATGCTGAAGACTGGGCCATATGTTTCAGCTAGCTAGTGGGATGAAAGGGGATGATAAATAAAAGATTATGATCTTCAGATGTTATTCAGCAAGCTCAAAATACTTGTTCTTCAGCAGGTTTAATGTTCTGTTTCCTGCATAGCATTGTTTTTTCATTCACTGTCCAAAATGTGGAGGATTTGTCACTTAAGTGTTGGAGCTCTTATGAAGAGTAACGGGCTTCTAGAGGGACTAAAGGAAAGGCTGAATGTCAGGCTTGGCCTGAATTTCTCAGTAATTGTGGCAAAAGCTGTTCAGCTCCTGGTATGCTAATCTGGGGAGGTACAAATCAGCTGGAATCACAAGTAACAACTCTTAAATAGTCCTGAGTTATGCCTTTAGGTACATTTGGAGTTACTGCCTTTAGTGAAAAGATGCAAGAGCTGCAGCCACAACCAGGCAGGAATAGAGTGCTTGGCTCACAGGGGAATGAAATCAAGGAAAGCAGGTATAAGAACGGCTTCCTTTTGAGTTATAAGATATCTGTGTCCACTACACAGACTCTGTAGATATTTTTTAATGGAGAAGCCGTGAACTTATAGGAGATATGTTGGAAATGGAGACTGATTTTCAAGGTGATAGTTCATCAGGGCACAAGAACTGTCTGAAACTCTGAGGTTTGCTGCTCATGGCTTTGAGGAGCGGTGCAGTGAGAGGACCCCCAAAATCACACACTATATAGCTGTCACATGCCATCATCCCTGAAGTCCTGCAGATATGAAAGAATAACCAGCATTCATTTGTTTCTTATTTTGCTTTGGAAAACCAGGGAAGTTCCTCCTTTATGATAAGGATGAAGGGAGAGGAGTGAAAAGGTATTTTCTGCCAGTTTGCTGATGGCTGAGTCCAGCAAGCAGACTTCACAAAGTTCTGGTCTCCTCCCTAACTGTCTCAGCAGCCCCTGGTGGAAGTTCCAGCAGGAACCGTAGCATCTCTATCTTCTAATTACCCTTACCTGGAGAACCTCTATAGTTCCCATGTTCCACAGCACTAGGTCAATTCTCTTGACGTGGCTGGAAGTCAATTCCCCTGCACTGACACAGCATGATGTGATAGGAAAAAGAGTTACTGCAGATAATTAATTCTGCTGTATTTGCCTCTACCTGTCCACAGAAACAATTATATCACTTTTAGGGGGTCAGTGACTGTCTTGGAGAGCTCTAAGAAAAGAAACAACAGAAGTTACCTTTAGCATTGTCAGGTGAGGTCTCTTTAGATCTATGATGTGCAGATTTCCAATGATGGGTAAAGGTCTGGGTCCTGGAGGGAATTTTTCTCCGGCATGGCTCTCCCAGACATGTTGTCTTTTCATAGTCAGCAGGAGAAGGAGTATAAAGAGTAAGCCTACAGGAACAAGACTGATCCAATCCATTGTCTTTCAGCAAAGGCTTAGCGGAGAAGATGAAATTTCAGGCAGAATCAAATCTCCTGTCAGAAGTTAACAGATTCAAGCATTAATGTCACTTCTATATATACAGAGACATATGAGCTTCACCTCTAAGAAATGTTAGAAATGCTTGTTTCTGGCTTTAACTATGGACAACCCTTACTAGGCACTCTTGCCACTGTGTGCATTTACTTTATCCTATTCTGGTTACTATTTAATGGATGATGTCTAAACTAGTCCTGTGTGTTGGCAGAGATGTCAATGGGCATAAGACCAACTTAGAAACTGCAACTCAAGCACTGCCTTGAACTTCGAGACTGGAAGGAGGTGGGAGAAGAAAGAATAGGTCCTGCTGGTTGGACAGGCTTTTCCTTCTCTCTTTGAGGATGCTGGGAATGCCAGGTCTTGACAAGAGCAGAAGCTCAGCTGACTAGGGATCTGAGACAATTGTGAAGATTCCTCTTGAATATCCTGAATAGGGATTTATGGCCTTGATACACTGTTAGTACTGTAACGGAAAGCTGCATTGATCAGAAGTACTCAAGAGAGGAAGAACTTGGTGCAAAGCTCCTCTGAGCTATGCGCATAATTTGTTGTGGAACACATACCTTTGTTCTAGCAGGAGTTCAAGCAGAGTGAAATGTAGGGTCCACTGACCTGGACAAACGGTGAGGTCTGTACTGACCTGACAGCCTCAGCTTCTTTTAAAGTGAATAAAGGGTAAAGGCCCCTTCTCTTCCAATCCAGAAGCTGAAAGAGGTCAAATAATCCATGCCTTAGTGTTCCTAATTTTCATATCATGGTTGAGGTTGGAGGGAACTGTGGAGGTCATTTGGTCAAACACTGCTGGCTGAGCATGTCAACCTAGAGCCAGTTACACAGTAGGGCCTGTTTCTTCAGCTGTGGTAATTGCCTTTGACATCCACCTTTAAATATTTCAGGAAGAGAGGCGGAGTGAAGAGATTGTGTTATTATCTCTGAGTGGGGAGCCTAAGCTGAGGGCAATATTGAGAAAAGGTGGCCTCTGTTGGTTGAGGACATAGGACTGAGGGACAGTCTGACTTGTGTGTCCTGGAGTCTGAGAGTGAGCAGCAGAGAAGCAGGTGTTTAAAAGAGGAAGCCATAAAGAAGAAACCATCCAGGGCTTTTCTAAAGACTGACCAGAGAAGATGAGCTGCAGCCATCAGAACAGTGTTTGAAAAGACATTTTTAGTAGAAGTGTAGAGAACTAAAAGGTACATGACCTTGAGGCAAGAACATGAATGCTGTGTGAAGTGAGGTGCCCAGGCTGAGTCCCTTGTCTTTGACTCTTTAAAGTGTTAGGATCCCTGCAGAGATGTGATCAAAGTCAAAGGAAAGGAATCATCCCTCCCTGGGACGGGGTGCAGAGCTCTGGAGGAAAAGAACACAGACACCTGGCCAGGAGACTGGAAGAGGAGGCAGACCAAGCCTGCTCTTGTACCAGCTTATCCTGATTCTGCTGCTGTCCCCGGGGTGTCTGGAACAAAGACCAAGACATCTCACCTACCTGGAACGTGTCCTGAAAACTGTCTGTAACCTCTGTCCAGTTGTGTGTTGGTTGGTCTGTTTTGACTCCACCTCCCCAAAGTAGGTAAAAAGGCACTGAGGAGGATATTCTTTCCCCACATAGCTGGGATTTAATTATTAACGAACAATGAGTCAGATACTGACTCTTGAGATATGAAAGGAAACAATGTTTCTGAGGTTTGTTTTGTTTTTTTCTTCCCATCAAACGGGCCCAATATTAGGTCTGAGCAGAGTTTCAGAACAAGTGCAGCATTTAGCTGCCTGTACAAGAGTCTCTGGGTTCTGCTCTTCCCTAGTGAGGCCACATCTGGAGTATTGTGTCCACTGCTGGGCTCCCCAGTTCGAGTGGGACAGGAAATTATTGGAGAGAGTTCAGTGCAGGGCTACAAAAATGATCAGGGAACTGGGGCATCTCTGTGATGAGAAAAGGCTGAGAGCCCTGGGGCTGTTCATCCTGGAGAAGACTGAGAGGGGATCTTATCAATGTTTGTAAGTATCTAAAGGGGTCAAGAGGATGGGGCCTGTCTCTTGTCAGTGGAGCCCAGTGATAGGCCAAGTGGCAATGGACACAAAGTAGAACACAGGTAGTTCCACCTAAACATAAGGAAAAACATCTTTACTGTGAGGGTGATGGAGCCTTGGAACAGGCTGCCCAGAGAGGTTGTGGATTCTTCCTCTCTGGAGAAATTCAAAACCTGCCTGAATGTGATCCTGTGCAACCTGCTCCCAGTGAACCTGCTTTGGCAAGGAGGTTGGACAAGTTCCTCAGAGATCCCTTCCAATCTCTAACATTCTATGATTGGAAGGACACTGTGGTAACTGGGGGCATGTCTTGAAATGAGGGGGAGAAGGTGGCAAGCCCTCTGAGCCCGCTGCCCTTGCCTTCTCAGTCCTGCTGATTTCCTCCAGTAGGTCTCTGTTTCCTGCAGTGTTGGCAGGTAGTGAGTGAGCTGAGCAGGGTGGGATTGGCACAGACATGAGTGACAGGCTGTTCCCTGTTTGGGAACATTTACACGTGGCCTTCTTTTGAAGTGCAGATTGAAGATCCTGCTTTGCACCTATACTTGTGACTCCTCCAAGGTCTGACAGGCAATGTCTCTAGACAATCAGATAAGTGGATTCTAAAGTGTTTCTTAAATTTATGACGGTCCAATATTTCGCTGCTCTATGGTGGTTTACAAGATGCATAAAGAGGTCTTGTCCAGGTTCTTTTAGGAATGGGAGAAAATTCTTGTGTTGCTTAGTGAGCAGAACTTGGTTGACCAAGAGTACTTCTTTTTGCTGTCTCATTTCTCCTCTCCTAACATGAACTCAAGAAAGAAATACCCAAACCAGATGCAAACATAGGGGTCATTGGCCAAACTTGTTGGAAATTTGGGGAATCTGATCACATGAGCAAAGTGTTGTAGTTTGATCTGTGCAGTACCAGACTGATCCTTGGAGTGTTTTTTTTGATAAGAAGACACAGAGGTGTAGGGACACATGTGGCAGTGGACTATTAATATATTTTGTACTGACTGTATGCATTTTTTTGTTTCTGAGTCAGAAACACATCTGAGAAAAGCTCGAGGAAGGTGCTGTAATGTAGACCTTGAAAAACTTCGGGTGGACGTAAAACTCAATGGAAGGAAAGAGATCTGTGTCTGGGATGGAAACTCCTAGGGGAGGGTGAAAAGTGAACTTCTGCTGGAGGCTTGTGAAGAAGAGGAAATGATTGCTTTTGGCAAGAGCCAAAATAATAAAAATGCATACTTTGTTAACAGGTTGATCTCAGTTAAAGAAGACTGTATGTCCCGAAGAAATACATGCAGCTTGCTAGAGGACTCAGGGTACTCAAAGCTTTGATTCATTTGGAAATAAACCAAAGAAAATACCCTAAGATAGAGAACCAAATGCCACGGACAACTGAAGTATGGAGGTGAACCTTAGGAGAAAAAAATCATGCACTTCAAGGGCACAGTCACATTGCAAATAAAGCAATGGAAAATGCGTGATCTAGGTAGGATGGCCAAGCACCCTGTCCAGATGAATCTTAAGTGTGTCCAATGTTGGGGACTCCACCACTTCCCTGGGGAGGTTATTCCAATGGTTGATTGTTCTCACTGTGAAAGATGTTCCTCTTGTGTCCAATTGGAATCTTCCCAGGAGTAACTTGCACACATTACCCTCTATCTTTTCCATGTGACTCCTTGTCAAAAGGGAGTCTCCATTTTCTTTGTAGACATCCTTTAAATACTGAAACATGGTGAAGGTCTTTCCTAAGCTTTCTTTTCTGAAGGCTGATCAAACCCAATTCTCTCAGCGTTTCCTCATATGGCAGCTTCCCAGTCCCTAGATCATCTTTGTGGCTCTTCTCTGGACCCTCTCCAGCCTGTCCACATCATTTTTGTATAGCAGGGACCAAAACCAAACACAGTAGACCAGGTGTGGCCTGAGAAGTGCAGAGTAGAGTGGGATAATGACTCTATATCTGCTGGAGATGCCCTTGTAGATGCATCCTGTTGGTGAAGTTACTTCACTGCTGCGGGTGAATGAAAGAATGAAAGACCCTCTCAATCTCTAAATAGGATTTTGAGGGGTGAGCTTTGTGTACTAAGATTTTTACAGTCTGCCTACGTAGGAAATCCTTTGTGAGTAGTACTTCAATAACTTGTAAATTACGGACAAAATAATTAACAAATCTTTACATATGCGATGTTTACATTGTTAAATGCCTTTTCAGTTTTAACAGAAATGATTGTGAGAAAGCTTTGAAAGCATAAAAGGTGTCTTCTAGCCAACAACATAGAAAAGAGACAGCCATTGCACATCTGCAGAAGAGAATATCTGGACAAAAGTGTGTTACAACAAGTGGATATACATTTGGAGATAGAAATGTGACATATATAGCAGTATACATCTGATATAACCTATGGGACAGTCCTGCCTAGTATCTTTCTAAATTTATTGAAGGAAAAATACATCAGCAAAACTGAAAAGAGTTGTATTATTTGATATGAGATGAGTTCTCTCCTTGAATGCGATAAGTAAGTCTTGAAACAAGATGATAACACAAAGAAGTCTTGAAAGGTCATCCATTCTATTTTGTCCTACTGAGACATTAATGATAGATTTCTGTGTCTGAATAATACCTGGAGACCCTGTGATTCTTCTCTGGGATTTTAATCTCCCATCCTTTGCCTTTTAATTTATCACCCCATGTAGGTAGGTACAGATGTGTTACTCTGCTCCCAGCTACTGTCATCTCATGGAGTTCCTTCATATACTTCAATTTTTGTCTCAATTGAGCAGACATTATAATCACATTTTGGTGGAGTACATTTACCTTAATTTAGCTTCAATTTTCTTCTTTCTGCTTTCTCTTGTTTTAGGAGGCAGTGACTTCAAAGGCAGCAACTTGCAACACAAAAGTTCTCCACTGAGTCTTCTGTAACTGATTTGAACATAGTTGTTTTCTAATCAGTTCCTAATGACTCACAGTTTTTCTTGGTGGTAGCACGTTTGGTTCAGTTTATATCTATTGACATTAACAGTGCTCCTATCCACTTATTACTGTTGGATATAATAAGATATATTATGAGATTATCTATTTTTCATAGCTCCTACTCTATTTCCTTATTGTGTCCTTGAAACAAACTAAATAAATTGATGCCAATAATGACAATTTTCATCATTTAACTTTCTTCTCCCTTTACAGAAACATACTAACAAAAAGTCTTGATACTCTTAGTATACTCAGTATACCTCGCTAATCACTATGTTCTGCGTTTTGCAATGGAAATTATTTCAACATTTTGTTTCATGTCCTAACCAATCTTCAAAATACAGCACATTTTCTCCCCTAACACACTTTCTTAAAAAATATTCAAGCATGCTCTGGTGAAAAGTTTGTTAGAATCCAAATGAACAATATAAATCCATTTCTTCTTGATCACACCTATGCAGTTGAAGGATGTGACTCTAGCTCAAAAATCATAGAATCATAGGATCTTAGAATCATAGAACCATAGAATGGTTTGGGTTGGAAAGGACCTTAAAGATCATCTAGTCCAACCGCTCTACCATGGGCAGGGTAACCTCCCACTAGACCAGGCCACTCAAAGCCCCATCTAACGTGGTCTTGAACACATCCAGTGATAGAGAATCCACAGTCTCCCTAAACAACCCATTGCAGTGTCTCACCACCTGCATAGTGAATAACATCTTCCTAATTTCTAATCTAAATCTACCCTCTTCCAGTTAAATCTGGTATCCTATGATAAGCTTGAAACCAAGGGTTGTTTCAATGGCTGTATTGACTCAGTGATGACAAAAGGCAAAATACAGATAATTTTGTAGAGTAGTTTGTGGTGTGTTTTTCTGATGAACAAATATATTGGAAGGATCTAATTAATTCACCTTAGCTTGGCATAATGACTATGTGTTCTGAAATAACACTTTTTTATATTACACAAATAGGTCTATCTGCAGCCCCTTCTCAAAATCCTGGTGTGGTTAGGACAATACTTCGACGCTGGTTTTTAGCATTAGAAACTGAAAAGAGCATCATTAGGACAAATATTACAGATTAATTCTTTTTCTACATGGTGGCTTCAACTCTGCTGTGCTCATCATGGTTGTTGGAGTGAATTTCATGTGGTTTCTCCTCTGGAACCTGCCATGAAAATCAGAGAAGAATTCAGTTAATGAGATATAAACTTCTTTTTGTCATAAACAGAGACTAAAGTGCACTGAGAATGTAATTCTGTTTGTATAAAATATGTATCTCTTTATTAATATTGTCCGAGCCTGACATGAACCAGCAGTTCTGAATTCTGAGGGATGAATTCAGTTTTTCATAACAGAAGTCCTTGAACACTGATGTTAGCTATGTGAGTGCACAATCAATATCCAAGATTTTTCAAAGAGCTCTAAAGAAACAAAGTGGCCATCTCTAATAAAATGTAAATGATGTTGTCTGTCAAATATCAATGTTCCTGTAACTGAGCAGGGTTGTATTAATATCACTAGTCAACACAGGCAGTGAATTCTTCAGCCACACTTTAAAACTCCTTTTTCTGACATTTTTTTGTCATGTACATATGACAGCCTATTTCAGGTCTTGAGAAAACCAGTGCTTTGACTTCCCCAAGATCAAACAGTGAATGACCTGTCATTAAAAGTTGTGGGTTTTTTTCTGATTGCCATTGTTACAGCTGAACTTTTGGCTCAAAACTTCCCCTTAGACTGCAAACTTTATCTCACCAAATGCTAAATTGTGTGGTTCATACCTGAGTTGAATTCATTTATGGGCTGCACCCATGAGTGCAGAGGGAGCTGGCTGATGTTGTTGCTCTACCACTCTCTAACATTTTGAAAGATCATGGAGATCAGGTGAAGTATGTGAGGACTTGAGGAAAGACAATGTCACTCCAGTCTTCAAAAAGGGCAAGAAAGAAGACCCTGGTAATTACAGACCAGGCAGCCTCATCTCCATCCCTGGAAAGGTAATGGAGCATCTCATTCTGGAGATCATATCTCAACACATGGAAGAAAAGAAGTTTATCAACAGTAGCCACCATGGATTCACTTAAGGGAAGTCATGTCTGACTAATCTGATAGCCTTCTGTGATGGTGTGACTGAATGGGTAGATGCAGGGAGAGCAGTGGATGTTATCTACTTTGACATCAGCAAGGCTTTTGATACTGTCTCCCATCATATCCTTGTGGGTAAGCTCAGGAAGTGTGGGTTAGAAGGGGGGACAGCGAGATAAGTTGAGAACTGGCTGAATAACAGAGATCAAAGCATTGTGATCAGTGGTGCAGAGCCCAGCTAGCAACCGGTAAATAGTGGTGTTACCCGGGGGTCAGTTCTGGGTCCAGTCTTATTCAACATCTTCATCAATGATCTGGATGAAGGGATGGAGTGTACCCTCAGCAAGTTTGCTGATAATACTAAACTGGGAGTAGAGGCTGATACACTGTAAGGCTGTGCTGCCATCCAGCAAGATCTGGACAAAGGGCAAAGGCAAACCTAACGCAGTTCAACAAGGATAAGTGTAGAGTCCTACACCTGGGGAGGAACAACACCATGTACCAGTACAGGTTAGAGGTAGACCACTGGAAAGTAGCCCCATGGAGAAGGACCTTGGTGTTGTGGTGGACAATAAGTTCTCCATGGATTGATGATGTGTCCTTGTGGCCAAGAACACCAAGGGTATCCTGGAGTGCATAAAGAAGAGTGTGGCCAGGAGGGCAAGGGAGGTTCTCCTCCACCTCTACTCTGCACTACTGAGACTACATCTGGGAGTAGCATATCCAGTTGTAGTCTTCCCAGTTCAAGAGGGACAGGGAAATACTAGAGAGAGTCCAACAGAGAGCTACAAAAATGATGAAGGGAGTGGAACATCTCTCTTATGAGGAAAAGCTGAGAGCCCTGGGTCTGTTAGCCTGGAGAAGAGAAGACTGAGAGGGGATATTATGAATGTTTCCAAATCTCTGAAGGGTGGGTGTCAAGTAGAAAGGGCCAATCTCTTTTCAGTGGTGACTTGTGATAGGACAAGAGGTAATGGTGGCAAGGTGAAACACAGGAAGTTCCAACTCAACATGTGGAAAACTTCCCTGTGAGAGTGACAGAGCCTGGAACAGGCTGCCCAGAGAGTTTGTGGGGTCTCCTTCTCTGGAGACTTTCACAGCCTGCTTGGATCTGTTCTTGTGTGGCCTGCCCTGGGTGTTCCTGCACAGGATGAGGTGTTAGACTCGATGATCTCCAGATTACCCTTCCAACACCTACCATTCTATGATTCATTAAAAGGGTAATAAAATCTCCTTCTGGGTGCACAACATGCTATTTGCAAGGCATGTATATCATGTGTTTCTTGTTGTCTTGCCTTTTTGAGCTGGTCCTGGCATAAAGGATAAAATTCAGTCTAGGTAGGTTATGAAAGGTCTTTCATTGTCCATGGGGAATACAGAGGCTTTCAAGGTTTTAATTCATGTAACCTGACATAAATCTGGAAGGATTCAAATTAGCTGCAATCTAAAGCCTTCTCTTCACTGAGCATAAAGGGAGACTAGCAGGGCTATTTCAGATGTATTTCTTTCTCAGCCCCATTGTCTTAATTCATAAAACATTAGCGTCAGGGCTGTCTTCTTCTGATAATCTCAGTGGTCAGATCATTCCATCATGAAGCAGAAGGCTCAGCCCAAGGGAGACTCATGCTATAAATACTGAAGAAGTGCTCTACATTTCATTCAGTGTGAAATTCTAGATGACAGAAGAAAACCAGCACCATTTAGCCAAGAATGCAAATATCATGTGTTTAAACTACAAGAGATAAGAGTGTACCTGACCCAGTGAGCACTTAAAGACTTAAAGGAGAGATAAAGAGGGACACTGAGGTCTCAGCTTGTTGGCTCAATTTCTGCTTTTTGTTCAAGGTTAGTCCAATGTAAAAGGCACGACTAACTAGAAAGTCTAGAAAAGATCTTAAAGGTGGTCTTGATAAATTCACAGCCCGAGGCAGACCAGCAAATTTGAAAGCTGACTTGTGTGCAAGCCATAAACCCCAGGGGAGCAGGACTGCAGTTTGCTGTACATCTTCCAACACAATGAAAATAAAGGGAGGTTGTATCTTACCTCCCAATAAACTGAGTCATCAAAGCAGTTCTGATCAGATGCTTGACCCAAGAAGGGCAGCTTTAGAATAGCACCTAAAGGAAAAACAGTATCAGGGGTTAAAAATAGGACAAAATGCCCAAATAAATGTTCCTCAGATGTGCTCCAGGGAGTCATCTATGTTTTCTGCCTTATTTCCAAAGTCTACAGAAATGCCTAACCATCTTGGGACACCAGGTCACTCATTATGAGAGACGATGTAGGTTTCTTCATGTAGACATGAATAACACCTTGTTTTTTATTGTTCAAACCTTTCCCAGATTTCAGACTAGAATTTTCTACTTCAGCCTGAATTTTTATT
This sequence comes from Actenoides hombroni, assembly GCA_024336885.1. NCBI lineage: Eukaryota > Metazoa > Chordata > Aves > Coraciiformes > Alcedinidae > Actenoides > Actenoides hombroni. The sequence continues at coordinate 21,143,939 of WUAM01000395.1, forward strand.
TGGAAAGTATCCGTGATCACATGGAAATATGTGAAACTTAAATGAATATGTCTTAATCTCAAACTAATTCACGTTCAGAAATTGAAGTGTCTGAAGCTAGAGAATTCCATTCAGAACAACATCTTACAACATCCTATGTATACAATTCCATATCTTTGGAGCATGTATTCAATAAGTTATCTAGGCTTCATTTGAAGACAAAATTATTGGAGAATTAATTTTCCTTACTTATTTTCTTCCAGTGTGCCATCACACATTACTTCTAGTTTTCTAATCTGTATTATTCACACAAAATTGTTGATACATTGAAGTTCTTCATGGACAAACCTCTAAAATCACATAGATTTCAGTTGCTACATGCACCATACTGACCTGTCAATGCTCCGCCTACCAGTGCAATTCCAAGTGAACTGCCCAGGGCAGCAGCCTGCATACCAGGAGTCAAGAGGACATTTTTCCTGAAAAAAAGCAGAAAAACAAACCACTGACAATCAAAAAATTGCTCCACTTTGAGACTGATAATTGGTCTTACAACATTGTACTGGCTGTCTGCTGGACAAGATGGCTTATAGGACAATATCCTGACATTGCTGTGTACAAGATAGAAATTATGATTATATATTGGTTTTATTTTAGGCTACAGATAAAAACAAGTTATTAAAAAATCTTATTAGTAAGCCTTATCTTGTAAGCCTTCAGAGAATTTTCCCCTTTGTAAAAAAATCCAACCCATATTTCATTTTCTTGGAGTCTTTTAATAGTGTACATAGCCCATTTTGCTAATTGTCTTGGAAATATTAGTTATCAACAGTATAATTGTAGAATCATAATAAAGATTATTCTACATTTGAATGGTTCCGTGTGCTGCTTTTTGTGATGTTTTTAATGTATTTATTTTTACTCATGCTTTTAATTCTGAACAAGCTTAGTATATAAACAGTGTGTTAAAGACAGGATATCAAGAAGAGTCCTCTTTATTCCAGAACACGACATCTGACATTAAATTAAAAATGTATTTTCTGAAAAAGAATCACGATCAGATCCAGGGAGGTGGGAAATCATGATAAGTCTTCAAATATCGATAAACTCCTTTCTCTCTTTCTTTCTGTAACTCACCTAACTTCCCGTTTTATTGCAGTTACTACGATGCCAGCGATACCTCCCAGTATTCCAGGTAAACCATGTAAATTATGAACTCCACAAGTGTCTTGAATGTTCAGCTTAGATGCCAACAAAGGCTGAAATGAGGGGAAATATGAAGGTTAGAGTGAATTCATAGTCCTGCACTATCTCTAGAATGATATGCAAAAGAAAGTAGTGCAGAAGTACAAGAAATAATTTATCTAATGTACATAAAGCTGAGCTCTAAACCTTGCTATCTTTCCCTTCGTCATAAAGCTGTCTATATGCAGAGTAAATCAAGTTTGTACATGTAAAGGTACAAATGTTCAAGCTACCATCATAAATATAATGTTACAAAGCACATGACAGTTCACTAATATTCCTAATTTTTTCAAAGCGAAGGTTGAAAGAGGTGTCTCAGTAACACATACACTCCTGGTCTGGGTCAGGTTTGTTCCAGAATGTTCCTCCATCAGGAAATATCAGTTTACACAGTTTTGCACATGAAACATTTCCATCTATCCAAGCTATCTACAGCTTATTAACTATACTATATCAGCCAGTTTCTAAACTCCCTTTCTAGCAAACCAAAGGAGATGCAGTAAAGTGAAAGAAGCAATGAGAGAATAAATAGATGGGTCCTCAATACTCACAGTCAGGAAGTGGTACCCAAGGACAGAGATGATTCCAGCAAGGCTCCCAATGCACATGGCCCCGAAAGGGTGGATTAACAAGTCAGCACATGTACCCACAGCTACTCCTCCTGCCAGGGTGGCATTTTGAATGAGAACCTGCAAAGTGTATGCAGAGGTAGACAAGATATAGGTGGAACAGAGGCTTGTTTTAGGGCTGAGTGACTTGGAAGGCTTTTTTGCAAACAGAAGTTTTCCTTTTCTTCAGGTGGGATTTTTTTCAGTGAAGAATAAAAGGAGTTTAAAACTGGGTTCCCTGCTACATGTTAAGGGTGTTGGTTCAAAGCTGCTCTAAGCCAGTTTAACTGGGGCCACTTTAATGAAGTACAACTTTTAAAAAGTCACTAAAACTTATCTGACCTCTCAAGGAGCCAGGCTGAGCTGGTGAGAACTGCTTCCCACAACCACAGCAAATTCTGCAAGCTTACTGAACTGTGCCTGCTCAGGCTGTTAGATAAACACTACGACTGCTGGAGAGAAGTGGGTGAGAACACAGGGGTGGATTTTAAGGCAAGGAGATTAAATACTGGCAACCCCAACCTACTTTTGCTTTGCCTGTTGTGCAGCTGCACTCTGAGGTTGCCAGGGAACAGGTCATTGCCCTGAGAGACATGTTTTAGCTACTGCAATATAATAACTCATACAGGATCTTCTTTGGCATAAACCCCAAAAGTCCACCTGAACTTTGGACTAAAGTCACTATGGTCCAGCAGATTCTGTGGACAAGAACAAGGGAGCAGGACCATCACTACAATGTCTTAGAGCTTTTCACTCTCCAGATGCAGTGATCCCACTGAGGAATCCTAAAGCAGGGTGGGACGCCTCAGGGCCCAAACTTACATTATAGCTTTTAGAATAGCTCTAATTTTTCAAATTTTGGAGCAAAGGCTCCAGGTGGTTCACAGATGTTGGGAATCTGCCTGATCATTCTTATGACTCAATCTAACAGAGGTTGCAATATGATTCTTACCATACTGAATTTGCCTCTTGGATCTACCAGGCTGGAGAGGGCAAATGTTACAACAGCACATGCAGCCAAGGAATAGTAAGTGTTGACAACTGCTTTCATCTGGTAAATTGTTTCAGGTGCAATGGCAGAGTTAAAACTGGGCCAAAAAAGCCAAAGGAACAGGGTACCTGGATGAATATAAGTCAAAACAAAACAAAGACTGTTCAGTTGCAAGAGGTATTTCAATGTGAAAGATCCAACACAACAGGACTAGCTACAAGAAATGAGGAAGATGATCGATAAGAAACATGAAATAGCCAAAATGCTGGAAGAAATAACAGATTATGCAGACGCTTTTGACACTAGCAGACAGGATTTTGACACGTGGTCTATGTCAAATCTTACTGGAAGGTTGTAACACCTTGAGACCCCTTGTCATGCCTCACTCACTGGCAGAGCTTGCCACAACTCTGAAAATAGTATAGGATGAGTTAGCAAGACAGTTCACATGCAAATCCTTTATCATCTATTGATATAAATTAGAGTTTTACTGGTAAACTATATATAAATAAATCCCATGGACAGATCGATGTATGGTTTCTAACATTTATTAGCAGCACAGGCACATTTCAATACTTTTAATTATGCCAAATTTCTTTGAAAATGCTGCTTATAACAGAAGATTTAACAAAAACAGAGTCACTTCTAATGCACAGTGAAGACACTTGTTTAATTTGATCTTCCCTTTTTTTTATCTACAGAAAAACTGTAAAAATATGTGTGCCACCAAAAATGTTGTCCATGTCTCAGACAAAAAAGCATATGTCTCTAGGAGTGCACTTAAGAAAATGGATGCAGTGTAATCATTATAACTTCACTTACCAATCATGGCAAATAAGTCCGAATGATAGGTAGATTCTTCATTTTCATGTTTGTTTTTCAAACCAGGACGATACAAGACTAAGGTTACGGCCAAACCAAAATAAGCTCCAAAAGCATGGATAGTCATTGAGGCTCCAACATCTGTGGCCTGTAAGAGGGACCCAAAACAATGCCACAGATTGTATACAGCGTAAAGGTGAGGATTTCATGAAGGAGAAGTATGGATGACTTTAATGATTTATTTTCTGTGGTAGAATCTAGAACCTAGAATATGTGAACTGGAAGTCTTACAAAGTGAAATTATTCATTATAAATGGAAAAAAAAAAGTAGTTAAATAGTCATACCTGAAATACTTCTGTAACTAGATGTTCATTGCATGCAAAGATTGTGATCTCCAGAATAGTCAAGATCAGCATCTGAACAGGACTTGTTTTTCCCAGGACTGCTCCAAAGGAAATCAAAGCAGCTGCTGTACTGAAGTCTGCATTTATCATGCTGAAGTTAAAGAAATGAATACACTCAAGATAAAGCAAAACAAAAACACAGGAAGATATAAAATCAAGTTAAAGAGACCTGAAATAAGACTGTAATATTAAACGTGTGATATAATCAAAATTATAGAGCTTTAACACTTCAGATACAGAATTATCAAGGTCATCTTTGTGCACAAAAATTAAATCAAACCTTTCCAGATGGGTTTTCTAGGGATCATACCAACTTTCAGTGTTTTCTACAAATTGTCTTGGAGAACAGAACTGCAGATGTGGAAAACACTCTGAGACTTTGATATAAGCAAGACAGATGAATGGGAGTGGGATTAAGAGTATCCAGAGACATTTCTCATGAGGTCTTTTATTCTATGATTAGAGCCAAAAACCTACTGCAGTATGGTGCTCATGTCAATCATTCCTTGAGAAGCAGGAGAAAACCTCATGACTGGATAGATACACTGTTCCAGCCTTTCTTCTGTGACCCCCTAAGTCATGGAAGGACAGATCCTTTCATGACAACTGGATGCAGGAGGTGATGTGCTACTGCTGGAAATATTCCAGCTTCCATAGCTCCAGAGATTCAAAACAGTCTCTTTATGTGACTTATGGTGCACATGTAACATAGCACCTCCAATTTCATCCCACCCTTTGTTTCCCTTCACCCAATGTACCAGGTGTTGTCCCTTTAGAAGTGAAGGGTAGATGAATTCTGAGAGATGGACAGTAAAGCTCAATCAAATTTGAGTAAACTTAGAAGTCTGATCCTTCAGATGTAGCTTATAGCATCTCCTGAGATCTTAAAGAATAGAAATGTCAGTTTTGGTAAATTCAGATGTACCTTCTGATATCAACAAGAATTTTCCCTTGATCCATGTGCCAAAATCCTTGCATCAGGGTTCCCCACTGGAGACCAAAGGCAGCAATAAGCATGTTGAAACCAACACTGCTGAATCCATATTTCTTCAGAAAGGTCATCAGGAAACCAAATCCAACAAATATCATCACATGGACATCCTGAAAGACTGAAGGGAAAACATGTTTGTGTAGTGACTATGAAGGGAGAAAAGTTAAGGACAAATCAGGATTTAATGGAAAAGAGTTCCAACTTCATGCCATCAACAGGATTGATCTTCCCCATTTCATGACCAATCTACTAGATGAAGATTGAGTATCTCAAAAATGCAAGACCCAGTTATTGACTTTATTCCTTTCTATATAATTATGTAAAGAAAACATGATCTCTATATCTGGAGTATTCTCAATCTCTGTTATCTGGAGTATTGTGTCCAGTTCTGGACTCCTTAGTCCAAGACAGACAGGGAAATACTGTAGAGAGTCCAATGGAGGCTACGAGGATGATGAAGGGACTGGAACATCTCTTATGAAGAAAGGCTGAGAAACCTGGGGTGGTTTAACCTGGAGAAGAGAAGGCTGAGAAGGGATCTTATTAATGCCTATAAATATCTGAGGGTGTCAAGTAGAAGGAGTCAGTCTCTTTTCAGTTGTGCCCTGTCATGGGATGAGGGGCGATGGTCACAAACTGGAACACAGGAAGTTCCAACTCAACATGAGGAGAAACTTCTTTCCTGTGAGGATAACAGAGCCCTGGAACAGGCTGCCCAGAGAGGCTGTGGAGTCTCCTTCTCTAGATACTTTCAAAACCCACCTGGATCTGTTCCTGTGTGGCCTGCCCTGGGTGTTCCTGTGCTGGCAAGGGGGTTGGACTTGATGATCTCCAGAGGTCCCTTCCAACCTCTACTATTCTTTGTATGATTCTATACTAACAAATGTGTCTGGAACTGGTTTTTGCGTGTAAAGCTACCTTGGACATCATAGCTTCATGTTCATGCAGAAAAGTTCTCTTTTCCCTCAAATAAAGGTTGTCACATGCAGTGTCATCTGGCTAACTCCAAAACTGTACATGGGATTTTTTTGCTAGAGTGCTAGTTGGCCCAGTGCACAGGTGATCCCTAAAATTTACTGTACTAGAGATTGATTTATTTACCTGGGTAAAAGAAAAAAAACATTTAAGGTAATGTCTAAACTAGTAAACCAGTATTTCTTATCAAATATTTATTTTGTTAAAGTATGAATAATTAATTTTGTTATTTATTTATTTATTTATTTTAGTGCAAAATGAGTTTAGCATCTCAACATGGATGCTTAATATTTTAAAATATTTTGTTACTCTGAAGTGGTTTATGTGATTTAATGGACTCTGCACCAAGCACACCTGCATCCTGCAATTGAAGCTTTTCTTCTTTTTATTTTTTTTTTTTTCTTTTTATTGTTAGTAAGAACCTCACTATAGAGGAATGATTTCTTTACATTTCTATTTCCTTACCTTTTACATGGAAATATGTGGGAAAACTGTGAGATATTGACATGTTTAGTATGATATTTGGCTTGAAGTTACATTACTAAATCAGGTACCTTCAGCATTGCAATAGTTTTGCTATATGCATTACCATATTTAGCCAAAAGAGGGCCCAGAAGTATAAGTTGTTACTGAAGTTTCCTGATAAACTCTATTATATTTGCAGTGTCTAATTCCAGCCCTGACCTATCACCGAAATACATACATGCATGTAGCAAGATCCTTTACCTTGGGCTACATGCATCTAAGAAACAGTGTAGAAATGCAGGTGGTTTGCAGACATCTCCAATCCTTTTGCTTCCTGTTTAGGCTGGACATTTTAACTTTGATTTCCTGACTTTGATAATAGCCTGTGATAGGATTTTTCGAGGCTCCTGCAATCCTTTGGAAGCTTCCAATTTCCCTCCATGTTACTCAGTTTCCAGAACTGCTACCCAAACTCTTGTGTCATGCTTATTACTAATTTTAAAAGATACACAACCAACTTAACTTCCCCATTTGTGCTCCTACTTTCGATATGCTTGCATATTTTGCATTGCAATGTTCTGTGAAAATAACTGTCTTGCTTAGAGCTCAGCGTATTCCCTTGCTTCAGAGGACCTGACAAGAGGTGAGAAAAGTATGGCTGGGAATGATAAAAACCATGTTAATACAACCTTCCCAATCCTACCAGCATCAGTCTTTAGTGTCTTAGTGGATGCAGAACCCAAAACACAGCAATATTTGCCCATATTCCTATGTCAAAGGGAGCCAGCAGGGGGTATTTAAGAAAGGGATATTAAAGTACAAGATCATTTGATGGGTATATCTGTCTGTGCACTCTTGCAGCTTGCAGCAGCCTGTGCCACAGGAACACTAAGCTGTGTCTTCATACCTGACTTGACTGTGGTGGTGGACTCCACATCTAGAGCAACTCTCCTTGAAAAACACATAGCAGAGGTTAGTGCTGGTAAGACTGAGAATAGTCTTCCCAGAGTTCCTCTGAGATGATCTCAGGTACAGGTGATCACCTGTTTTGTTTTGGTTTGGTTTTTTAAGTGGGACAAAAATATGTTGGCAGGTCATACGAAAAAGTGCTTCTCAGATAAGGGGAGGAGTAACCCAAGATCTCTTTCCCTCTTTTTTGAGGGTAAGGGGAAACTGGATGCTGAACAAGCTTTTTTCTCCCTCTTTAAAAATAATTTTCTAAGGATGACCATTCACCCAGTAACCCCTGGGATCAGCACCATCACGTTTGAGAAGTGGCCCAGATTATTTGTCTAACTCTTGTAAAACTACTTTATTAAAAGCTCGTTAATGGTACCAGAAGAATACAGAAGTAGAGGGCAAATCCATAAAAAGCAGCCCAGAGACATCTACAAAAGTAGCTTTTTTGTTTGACTCTAGGAGAAGAAAATGGAAATGTATTTAATAAACACTTAGCATGAGAAGTCAAAGTTATATATGACTTCAACAGTTTTCAGTTTATATTACACTTGAGTTTCATGCTCAAAATGAGGGGTATGTTTCAAGATTACCCACTTCTGCTCGTCTTATTATTTAATTGGTCTATGCCATGGTCTTTCCAATAAAGTTTTAGTCTTGGCCATTCAGGGTAGTCAGCTTCAGGTAAGAAGATACTTCCAGTCTCCCACGTGAGATTATAGTTTGTTAGCATTCAGCATATTACCTGCTCTTGTTTGCATTCTCCTGGTTAAATCATTGCAGACAAAGCAAGTAAATTGTTCTCTTCAAAACAATCCAATTCATGTACACAACACTGCAGTAAATCACATCTAGGTTAGTAAGAGATGCTTTATTGCTTAAGTAAACTGACTCTACATGCAAGCAAAAGAATGGGTTTCAAAAACATGTAAGATAACTAAGGAGTTTAATCCTCAGTGCCCATCAATAGGGCTTCTGCATGCTCAGGTCTCCTGTGATAGGTGTTTTTTTACCCCAGCCCTGACGATTAGAAGGAATTCTGTTTGAAACAGGTAACTGGCTGACATGTAATCCTGGGACCTCCTGAGGGCTAGTCAGGATTCATGTAGATGTTTCAAAGCTGTCTGGACTTAATTACACAAAAGATGAAAAGTCTTGTTTAAAATTAGGTTAATTTGTGGATATTGAGGACAAATTTCTAGTCTATACCTTGAGTTTAACTACCTCTTATGCATCCTTTTAAAGAACAGTTAGTCTGAAATTATTTCAAATGATGGAGAAAGCAGCAGGATTTGAACTGTTCCAGTAACTAGTTGTATTTAACAAAACATAGTACCTCCATTCTGTGGGACAGGAAAATAAAGATTGGGAAAAACCCTACAACAGATCCTGAACAAAAACACTGCACATGACTCTGCAAGGCTGCTAATATCAGTTCCACTGCAAGGTCTCTGTGTGGTGTCTGTCTCAATGCAAAGATGCTTGTGGCATGTAGGTTTATAGGAAAACTGTCACTTTGCCCTGTCTGGAGGAGTAAACAATAGAACCCTGAACAAGAGGGGCACATAAGTTTTCCCAAGACATGAGTCATGGATCAGTCACAGGACATTACAGACAGGATACTAGTACTAAAGAAATCCTCCTGGACTACTTGCAAAACGAACACATGCCCTTGTCCTCCCATTCTAGTGGCACGGCACACCTGAAGTTGTCCATCCAATTTGCCAAACCTGTACTTGCATCCACTAGAAATAGATACCATTCAAAGCTATGCTTTGGGAATGATCTCAGCTCAGCCTCCTTTACTGGAGTGTACAACTATGGTGAGCCTCAATTATTATTTTTATCTTTCCACAGTCCAAAAATACTGAAACAACTTGGATTTGTGGTGCTGAGCTATTAAAAGCATATAAAAGCTGTTCTGCAGTTTCAAGAATATAAATTTTCCCCTGGATGGAACAACTAAATCTATGAGGTATAGACAAGTTAACATAACTGGGGACAGAATGGGAAGCAGTTTGAATCCATCATTTTGTGAACTCAGGGGAAGTCCTGGCTCAGGATATATCCTATTACGTCTATGAAACCATAGCATTAACTTTCTGCTGGGTCCTTAGGCAAACTCTGTGCTTGTGCACGTTTTGTAGACAGGGAAGTTTGAGAGTAAGAGAGCCTAAAGGTGGAAACACAGGCATCAGGAAATCATAGAATCAAAGAATGATTTGGGTTGAAAGGAACCTTAAAGCTAGTTTCAACTCCTCTGCCATGGGTAGGGACACCTGCCATTAGATCAGGTTGCTGAAAGCCCCATCCAACCTGGCCTTGAACATTCCAGGGAAAGCCATTCACAGCCTCTCTGGACAACCTGTTCTAGTGTCTCCTCACCCTCAGGGTGAAGAGTTCTTCCTAATATCTAATGTAAATCTACCTTCTTTCAGTTTAAAACCATTACCACTCGCCCTATTGCTACAGTCCCCTGAGTACTGCTTTTATTCCACTTCTTGTTCATAAGATCCTTCATCTTTTAGGTCAGCATCTAAAAACCCAACATTAAATCTGTGATGTTTGCCTATTATATGTCTCTACTGGTAAACTGAACAGCCTGGACAAAGGGATATGTCATCAGTTGACTTACATCTATACAGTTACGTGCTTTTCTCTCCCACAACACCATTCCCACCTGTACTACTGATTGAGAGTAGTCCCTTATCTGTACTGTGCCTAAAGCCATACCTAGGAGGAGGTCAAGGTGCTGGTTTGCATGAAACAAAACCATGACAAAAGCTTGCTAGCAATTCAATCGTGTGGACAGCTTGGGGACAGTGTGCAGGTATAACAGAGTGATACACTGCCTATGCAGGAAGGCATAGGAGACAGCAGGCAATTTCTCCCACATATTTTGAACACCAGTATTAGGGAAGAAATAACTGCAGGTGATCCCTAACTGCATAGATTACATTTAAAAGCCTATATTGTAATGTTAACATCTGGTGAGAACAATCCTTATCTTTACGATTTTGATGAAGCTCCTGCCCTTTCTCTGATGTCTTTTTGAAATGAAGAAATTAAAAACAAACATCAGGGCTTCACGCAAGGGCTCAGAAGAGGTTCTGTTAAGTGCAAGAAAAGCCTGTCCCAGGAGCTCACAATGAATAGGGCATGGGCAATCTCCATCCAGAATACACAAGGTATACTAAGATACACACCACACTACTGTAAGGGATCACTGAAGACTACTAAATTACTGGCATGAACATGAGGATCTTATGCACCTTTCTTCCTTTTCCTTGGTATGGGGCACTAAGAAAGTGCAGGTCCATTTAATATCAGAGCCAGGAGGTAATGATATTCAGACTGGAGAAGGTAATTTTCTCCGTTCTTGTGGGGAAAACAGACCTTAATCTGAGTCTGAAGGACCCATGTCCTAGAGAGTGTTTTTCTGTCTTACCAAATTTTACAATGCCTAAAACACTGTTGTTCTGTGTCTATATCTGTTGGTGTTGTGTTGTTTTGGGGTAGAGTCAGAGAAGGGTTAGATAGGTGTTTTTTTCAGTGGCTATGTTAAAAGAATAACAATGCTAAAGTAGAAATATCTTTGCTGCCGAATTATCGGTGTGGTTTCTGGCATAGTTTTTGTCTAAGCCAGCTGTCACCTTCTGGGTGACAGTGAACCAAGGGTCATTCCCAATATGATAAGGCCACCTGATTTTGGAACTGGGATGGTTCAATATTATGGACATAGACAAGCTGTGTCTCAGAAAGAGAATGTGCTCTGGCATAGCCTAAGTTACTACGTTTTGGGGGTAATGATGAATCTCAGTGGAGTTAACCCAAATGTGAGTAATTTTCCCCTGATGTTCATCAGCCGACTTATACCTGGAGCCCAATAATATTGTGTGTTCACTGTTCTCTCAACTGGGCAATACTGTGTGTGAAAATACACAAGACTACCAGGGACCTAAGTGATCCTGAGATCACATTCCCCTGTAACAGTCACTAAAAGGCAGGTTAGAATGAGACAGAAAGAGGAATACATTCAAAATTACATAAGCACTACACAGAGGGAAGGAGTTCTGTATTGTTATGATCATCATTAAGAGAACTGTAATCAGAGCTACAAGCCATTAAGACATCAGAGCCAAGAAAACAAACATCACATCTTCAAAAAAGCTTCTCCTCTGTAGACTTATTTTTCTATTTACAGAAATCTGATCTTTACATGAGGAGGAGAAGGGTGGGAGAAGTCAGCAACTACTTCTCAGGCCAAAAGCTTTCTCCCTGAACTTCATCAAGCATTTGCAGAACAACAAATCAACAGAAACATTCGCAGGCTGAACCATTACCATCTACCACTGAGCCACAGCTTTGAAAGGTAGGAGGGGGTAATCCACCTTGTGACAAAAAAAATTAAATATTGTCTTTCGTGGGGCCATTTTCTGTGAAGACATTTTGTAATGATGATGATGAATAAGCTGCCCAATTTACCTGTTCTCATAAAACAGCCTGTTGAAACCTGGGTGATAATAGTAAAATATTCTGTTCACTTTCATTATTTGACACAGTAATCAGGCTAGAAGGTCCAGCAAGAAGCACTACCATCCATCTTTGGAAAATGATAGTATTATTCAAAGCGATTCATATTTCTCTTAAACTGCTATGCAAACAGAACTATTTTCAGGACTTTTCTCTCTCAGAACATCTAACTTCCCAGCAGTTAGCTACTTTCAGAATTTTACATGTGCTCAACTTGAACTTGTCTTTGAAGCTTGCTGCTTTCACACCTCAGAAGAAGGTTGTTTGCCCCAAAGCATGGGGTTTTTTGGGTTTGGTTTTTTTAGCTATATCAGTAGGTCTTATAAGTTAATCATAAAACTTTCTTAGGAATAGCTTAAAAAAATTCTAACTTCTGTAAATCTTAGACAACAATACTTACGTGGGTATAAAAACTGAGAGTCAACACGGTTGTCATATTCCACAAATATCCCAAACAAAACAATGATGAGCACTTGCAGAAGAAGAGCCACGATCGAGAACTTGAACCTCATGCTGGTGTCAAGGGCTGAAGGCATCTCAGGAGAGCAGGAGGCTGTGAGACCCTGATAAAAGACGCTTGACTTCAGCAGAGCTGCCTAATTCAGTGGATCTGGGTGATAAAGCAGAAAAAAAAGAAACAGAGAGACAGGCGAACACAGTCACACCCACTACGGGAGGGAAACAGTATAGGTCAGTATAGCGATTTCTAGTTCCCAGACTATTGTGATATAAGAAACGATGGCTTCTTACACATTTTTTTCAATTTATAATACAAACCAGCTCATTTAGCCACAGCGAATATTTCTCAGTGTCTTGTATGTATTTTGAGAAGGAAATAGGCTAAAAAAATCTCGCAGATCCTGGTGTGCTGCACATTGTAGGGAACACAGTGACTGTCAGTTGACTTTCCTGTAGACAACAATTTCTTCAAGTTGTAGCTTTCATTTTAAAAGATAAACAAATTTTCATCCTATACAAAATATAGCTGTATATATATACATGAATATAGATAACCTATCTCTTCGTATAAGATATGCTAAGGAAAGAGAATCTCTTTCAGGATGCTGAAGAAGTACTTCTTATTTCACAGTGAATGAAGTGCCCAGAGCACAAGTTCTCATTGTGAACTCTTCTTTGAAAAGAAAATAATTATAATTCTTCATAAAGAAAAGAGATATTCCCAGCTGTCAAAAAATAAAGCTGCAGATTACTAAAAAGAGAATTTGAAAAAAAAATAAAAAAATTTCAGTTT
>WUAM01000395.1:21158706-21176586 GCA_024336885.1 Actenoides hombroni
GGGGGGGGGGGGGGGGGGGGGGGGGGGGGGGGGGGGGGGGGGGGGGGAGGGGGGGGGGGGGGGGGGGGGGGGGGGGGAGGGGGGGGGGGGGGGGAGAGCAGAGGTTGAGAGAGGAGTGGTGAAGTGGAATGGGGTAGGCAGATGTGTAATGGGGGTGAGAAGGGGCGGGGTGGGGAGATGGATAGAATAGAAAATAATAAGATGGAAGAAAATCATAGGTTCTTTTTGGTTGGAAGAGGCCTTTGAGATCATCAACCATTAACCCAGCACTGCCAAGTCCACTACTAAACCATGTCTCTCAGCACCACATCTGCACATCTTTTAAATACCTCCAGAGATGGGGACTTCACCACTTCCCTGGGCAGCATGTAGGGTGGGGTGGGATGGGATGGGGTGAGGTGGGATGGAGTAGGGAGATGTGGATTGGGATGAGAGTGAGGAGTGGGATGGGGTAGAGGAGAGGTCAGGTGGGATGCAGAGAGAAAGAGGTGGGATGGATGCCCAGCACACCTTGCCATGGTTTTAGTGACAAAGCTCCTAACATTCCCCATGGTTATTTTGTAGATAGGGCTCCATTTGGAAGGTGGAGCTCCCAACCACCGTTCCCACCTCTGACCACAAAGAGTACCCTGGCCCTGAAAGTGAGCTCCATCTGGAACGGGTCCAGTCAGTGTTCATCTCTTCTTCAAACAGGTGAATAAGGTGTATCTCCCGGTTACAGACGAAGCCAGAAGGTGCATTTGTAGGACTCTTAAGGGATGTCAGGGTTACAGTGGGAAAAGGCTGATCGTGGTCATGATTTTAAAAGGAAGAGAAAGCATTCAGATGCCCCCAAGCCATGCTTTATTAAAAGAAGGGCTATTTTCTCTCTTCCAGCTCTATGTCCAAGACTACTGAGCATCAGAGGCTAATGCTGGTTTGCTGCGGTCTCTTCGCTTTGGAATGGAATTACAGAGGGATGTAATCAATAGGGTGAAACAGAAACACAAGTGGGTTTCTGTAAAGATGGCTTTGAAAATCTATAGAATATAATGGAGAACTACAAGGCTCCCATATAATTATTAAATACCCTGTTAAAAAATCCATGGAAGGAATAATTCTCCATTAGTTAAAAATATATAGTAAGATGTATGCCATTTATAGCGGCACTTTCCAATAATAGCAGGAAAAAAAATTATTGTAATGAATGTAGATCAATAGTGTATCACACCTCAGCTCTGCAAATACCTAAGAGAAATGCATTGTAGATTGTTGTACCTGCAACAGAAGAGTTTCTTCTTGGTCCCATTAAGTAAGGACAGACTTCTGCCTTAATGCAAATCTGATTTAGACACCTTCCAGGCTTTCTTCTTTAGTTCTACTTTTATTTTTTAATATATAATATGTAACTTTTAGTCTGGAGAAGACTGAAAGGGGACCTTGTGAATGTTTACAAATCTCTGAAGGGTGCGTGTTAAGGAGAAGGGGCCAGTCTCTTTTCAGTTTTGCTTTGTGATAGGACAAGGTACAATGCTCACAAACTGGAACACAGGAAGTTCCACCTCAACATGAATGGAAAACTTGTTTACTGTGAGGGTGATGGAGCCTGGAACAGGCTGCCCAGGGAGGTTGTGGAGTCTCCTTCTCTGGAGACTTTCAAAACCCACCTGGATCTGTTCCTGTGTGGGCTGCCCTGAGTGTCCCTGCTCTGGCATGGGTTGGCCTCGATGATCTCCAGAGGTCCCTTCCAACCCCTACTGTTCTATGATTCTATGATTCTATGAAAGGGGAATTTTTACAAGGGCATGTAGTGGTAGGACGGGGTGTAACAGCTTTAAACTGAAAGAGGCTAGATTTATATTAGATGTAACGAAGAAATTCCTCACTGTGACAGTGGTGAGTCACTTGAACCAGTTGCCCAGGGAAGCTGTGGATGTCCCATCCCTGGAAATGTTCAAGGCCAGGTTGTATGGAGATTAGAACAACCTGGTCTAGTGGGAGGTGTTCCTGCCATGACAGTGGGCTTGGAACTACGTGATCTTTAATGTCCCTTCCAATCAAACAATTATATGTTTCTATGATAATTAGAACATTGTACAAACTAAGTTTAAAATGATTGCAGCTTTTTCTCCTTGAAAATGGATCTGTGGATTTGGAATGGAAACCACATTATTTAACAAGAACGAAGGTGTCTATCACAGAATCAAACCTACAAGTTGCAAAGCTAAAATAAGAACGTATATTTTTTTAATTTGTAGCGACTGTATTTCATTTGAACAGCTCAAAGAGAGGAAGCAGAGCTTTGTTAAAAAGCTATTGCTCATACTTACTGCACCACAGGATAAGACAGACAGCAGTGTTTGATTGCAAGGACCTGTGAGCTCTTTCATTTGCGCAGGAAGTGGTTAAAAAGGAACAAATTTGTGAGTAAAGTTCATGGTTTTGGTTTTTTTTGTTTTTGTTTGTTTGGGTTTTTTTCTCATAGCTTAGCCATTAATATCTTGTGTTATTCATTACATAATATTTTCCCCAGTGTATATCTCACATGACATATGTGCAATCCTTGTATAAAGTTCTTTCAGGGATGCAGAGAAGGCTTCTTGTTGGAATCTTACTGGGGAAAGCGCCTTTTAATAAATGTTTAATTTTTAAAATAGGTCAAGTCAAGTTCATTCAATCATGGCTTTCCCTGGCATTATTAATTTATATCTTAAACTGCATGCAGGTACATACACACACAGAGACACAGATATGCAATGAAAGAGTATTCATTCATGTCTTACCCCATCACCTTATATTTACTGCTTTTGTAGCTCATGCAAAATTAGTGCATCTCAAGATAATTCCTAGTCTTAACTCTCTTGAATAGTTGTCTTAGGAAAAGATGCATAAGTTTTAGAGATTCTTATTTACTTCATTGATTATAATGCAAGCCTTTGGTGAGTAGTTCAGATTTAAGCATTCAAACTCTAGAAACTTGACTCAGGACCAGGCTTTTCATGCAAGATTTTCAAGGACTTGCCAGAAGTGCTCACTTGATCTGACTGTGCAGTGCATGAGATGAGGTTCTATTACCAGAGATGAAGAACAAAAGCTGTGGTCCAACATGTATGTATCAGAGAGGTGATATACTGATGTAGCTGGAATACACAGTCCTTAAGCATGACATTTAGCAAACCTCATATGCCCTTCTCAGCAGGTTACCCAGTGCCCAGCTTTCCCTCCTCCTGCCCCTCCCTTTCCTCTTCTCTTTCTTTTCTATGCCAGGAAGAGCAATTTGTTTGTTTTCCTGGTGAGGTGAATAAATGTCCAGCAGCCACAGATAAATGGCCCCTGTACATGTACAAGTGATTTACATGTGAATAGCGACTCTGGAGAAATTATATTCTGATATTTGTTGTTCTAAATAAATTAAACACTTCTCTCTTACCATTAGCAAGGCTTAATCTATCTTCATTTAACTTCAGATATTACTAACTTTAAGCAAAAATACAGACAATACTAGCTGCCAGGAGGAAGAAGATGTTTTATCCGGAAGGTGGAGTAGGACTACTTTGCTCACCAGATTTTTTTGGAAAACCCAGTTTGTCCTGCCTCACTGCCTCACTTTTTGAGATGGGCTTTGGCTTGTATCATGTTTGGATCTGGGAACCACTTCAGGAAATGTTAGGTCTTTTAGATATTCTCCTTAAGCTTCCTCTACCCCTTTCCAAGGGAAGAAGGGTAAATAGCCATACCCTGAGTCCGAAGCAGCAGTGGCAAGAAGAACAGTTTCTTGCTTTCCTCTGCAAAAGCTGTGATTGCTTTTCATAACTGTGACCAGATGCTGTTGTACCATGACCACTGAAAATGACAGTTTTAAATTCATTTCAGGTCATCCAAACCTGATGAGAATTTCCCAAACACGGAAAATGCAAGTTGACATCATGCAGACAGGGGGTTTCTCAAGAAAAGAGTGAAATGAAAGCATGGAAATCATTAGACCCTGGCAGTGATACATAAATACTGTCTTCTGTATGCAGAGCTCAAACCAGAAACAGCTTAATTTCTCTAGAGGAAAAGAGATTATTCTCACTCTTTTAGGTAATTTGTGTATTAATGAATTTCCCTACGAAACAGAAAAAATTCTACAGGTGGCTGTGGGTGCTCAGTCATACCATCCATGGATAGTATGAATTGTTTATCCTGTTAAATCATGAAAACAAGATCTTGATCCTGCAGCCCTACATCACAGTGGAAATTTTGTGCACAGGAGAAATTCAGTAGATCCTGCATTTTGGCCTGATGTATTTCCCAACAGAAACAACCACGATGTCAGTGGCTGTCTGTCACTCCCATCTTTTTTTCCCGATAGCCTTGTTTCTGACACAAACTTGCCAGGTAATGGAAAACAACCAACTGCAACATCTCATTTCAAATGGCAGCAGTCTTTACGTGCCCATCCAATGCTGCACAGGGCAACCAACAATATCACATCTGGAGATGCTGGTCTTTAGTGTCTAGAATATTCCCTTAAGTCTCCTTATTAGCTCTAGCCCAACTATGGTAGCTTTAAATACAATGGAAAAAGTGAGGGTGTTCTTTGATAAATATTGTTGCACACCTGGATCTACCTGCTAACTTTGGGTATTTGTCTTTTAAATGAGTGTTGGCTTTTTCATCGTACCTTTCCATCTGATGGAAAAATACAGTGTTGGTGAGGTATCACAGCCATTATGTAAATGAAAGTGAAAAGTTATGGCAGACTTTCAAGCTTCCAGAGAAATGAAAATCAGAGATAACGGGGTGGTTTGATCAGTATCCTTACCTAAAGAACAAGAAAGAAACTGCATTTAATAAATTTCTTATAGAATGCCCTCAAGCATCATTAAGAATGACATTCACCTGACTAGACATATGATATACATTTCTGCATCTGATCTAACCTTTTAGTTAGTAAGTTTCTGTTTCCCTTTTAAGTCAGAAAAGAGAAACAGAAACTTACAAGAGAAATTTTTTTCATCTTAAAGGAAGATACCTAAAATAGGCTAAATAGTTCATGTGAGTGCAAGGACCTAGCACTCAATGCTCTTTTGGTCATGTCTGTTGACCGACAAAGGCTTAAATTAGATTAAGGATGCCTCCTAGAAGAGAATCAATATGGTCTGCTGAAGAGGTTGATGTTATTTCAAACTCTGAGTTCAGTTCATTCAAGTCTGAGGTATGAGTATCCCTCATCCAATGATGTGGATTTACAGAGTATATGACTTGGGTCCACGCTAATCTTTAAGCTATTTTTTGGTGTGTGCTCTTATTGTGGACATATCTACAGAGACCAGAAAGGTAGGATAAGGTGCAGCTTGCCTGCCCATGGACAGAAGTATTTCTTAGATGTCCTGAACTTTGAGCTGAATAAGCTTTTTGAGAACATTGACATTTATCCCATTTGTGTGGTGTCACAGTAGAAGAGGTTTTTTTCATGAAACGTTAACCTGAATACTGTGAATCAGCAGATGCCTATCTCACCTCTGAAAACTCAGCCAAGTAAATGCAGTTTGTCCATGCAGTTCTTAAATAGCCTCTTTCACCATCAAGAGGAAGGTAGTGTTAAGTGTGGTTTTTCTGACTCTTTGGATAGCAACAAAAGGATTGTCTTAACTGGATCCATATCACCCCCATCAGCCTCTTACCTGATTACTAACAGCTGTGGAGAAAATAATGTCACTAATGCACCACTTAAAATTATGGGGAACACTAAGCTGCCCATCAGAAGAGGGAGGAAACACAATGGATGAAGAGCAATCACGGTTTAATAGATAGATGATGTTTTAATTTATCTTGATTTATAGGGTCCCTTGCTGAAATAACTATTTTATTTTTCCATTTGAAATCATACGGACTTTCTTCACTATGGGAGATTTTCCTGGATTACTGTACACTACTTTTCTTCTCTCCAATACACAAAGAACTGATAGAGACTGAGACTAGAAGGAATCACTCAGTCTTTTTGTTCTCCCCTCTAAATAAAATAGTCCAGAGAATTACAGTCAGTTAAGATGTGTTTAGCTAAAACATACCTTGTTGAAGAGGAGCACGGTAGGCTTAGAAACTTCACTCTTTCATGTTCAGCTTTTATTGCATGAGCATTGTGAAGAAGGAATAAAAGGCAGAAGCAGAAGCTTTTGGTTGAGTTGTATCTCAAAGTTGCAGGAAAACTGTTTACAGGAGATAATGGGGTTTGCACTCCCTTACACAAGGGCCAGTCTGTATGGCTCTTGTGATAAAAAAGGGACCTTTACATACACCTTAAAGCTCTGTCATGAGAAAGCAATAAGAACTAGTACAAATGAGATGAATGCTCTGAGTCTTGGATGCTACTTCCAAAAGTTGTTAATGACAAATCATGTATGTCTATTGCCCTTTCTTATGTTAATGAGTTTCCCTTGCTCCTCACCAGTCCTCTGTGCTTAATCATATCTGGGCACATGAGGTGTCTCTTACAGAGATAGTGTTCCTGCCAGTGTAAAGTCCTTTTCTTAAGTCTTGCTCTAAAGGCAAGCAGGAATTAAGCTTCTAAAAAAGCTCAAGGAGATGACTTCAGACATGTCAATGTATCATCTCAGTTGTCTTTCCTTACTGAGGACTGTCTCTAGGTTTCAAAATCCAGTCTGTAGCTGTGAATACACCCGTATTTGTGTTCACTGTACTCCTTGCATGTCAGAAGAATGTTAGGAATGGGCACTTGCTAGGTTTCTTTTGGGATGCAGATGCTCTACCACATCACTTGCTTTAGATTTCTTGCCTTTAATGTGGTCTTGTTACATTCATATTAAATCAAAATGAAGATCTCCCAAAACATAGGGCAACATTTAAACGGAAACAGAAAGTTTTAGTCTACCAAAACCTTTGCCTTTGCTCTTGCCTTTATTCTACCAAAGTTCAGTAGTGGTGATGCTGTTAAAAAAGAAAACTGGAAAGATGTACATAAAATCATTATTTTTCAATGTTGTTTACAGCATTTTTCTGCTATGCTGTCTGTAGAGTTATTGGCAGCATGGAGTTTGGAAGGTTGTTCTCCAGTGTCAAGGAAGCTACTTATTCTTCTGAAATTACCTTTTACCTGAAGATCACATTATGCACAAAAGAGACTTCAAAACAGTTTCTAGAAAACCCTTCAATGTTCATCTATCAGTTGAGATAAAATGTAAATGGACTTTAATTTCTGGGTAAATGTTTGTGTCTGAATTTTCACAGATCTGTAACATGATGTTTTCCTTTATTATTTGTACCCTTCCTAGTAAGTAATAAGAAATTTCTTAATGTATTTGCCTTTTTTTTTTTTTTTTCTTCCCTAATGGTTTCATTTACATAATGGCCACACTGTATATTTTCTAGATATTTACAAGAAATTTTTCTGGGCTTATGCACAGATCGCAGGTACCACTTTGATAATTGAAAATATCAGCTTAGGTGCCTCAGTTTACAGATGGATGGGAAGAAACAGTAACTCTAGAGATCTATGACATTAGGTGATGTAACGGCAGTGGTAAGTGTATTAAGCCTTCTGCCTTGTCTGTGAGTAGTTGATTTATAACCCTTGTGTGGTGGCCTAGGAATTTTTGTTTCTCATATAGTTGTGGGGTTTTTTTTGCCTGTTTTAAGGTGTCTGTTCCATTACCTGTAATGTCATGTGTGTTTCCCAGCTCCCTGTTTGCTGAAAACTAGACAAACTCCTTTCAGCTTTATAAATCCTTTCTTTTTTTTCTTTTTTTTTTTTTTAACCCCGATGATCTTTTACAGTTACAATTTTGCCCAGTACAATGCTGTGCTACTCCTGCAAAAGTCCTGTGTGCTTCATATGCTATAGGAAAATACCACATCATTGAGTGATGGCTACAGGAAAATTGCCAGGGTCTGTTCCCATCTCTTCAATTTCATCATGCCCTCCTGTTGAGAAGGTTAAGTACTTCTCTCTCCACTAAATCTTCTCTCTCCACTAAATCTTGCAGAGTACACAAATGATACTGAAATCGCAAGTGAGCTACATAACACTGTTTGCCACAATAATTGCAATGCATGCATGAAGAGTCAAAGAGGGTGGTTAGGGAACATTCCTCAATGAAGAGATGTGTTAGCTCCAATTTCCCTAGCTAATATAGCTCCCAGTGCTACTTTTGTACAACAATCCATCCATAGCAGCCAGACTGGAGAGTGTGTGTGTAGACTGAGACTGCAGAAAACAGGCTCCAGGGAGCTGATCCCTGAAGACCTCCTGCTATGTGTGGCACTTTCGTCATTTATATAAACATCAGTATCTCAGAGGTCGAGCTGTAATGCTCTTAGTGGCACAGCAGCAAGGTGCCGTTTAGTGGCAATGCATGAAATAATTGATCTGACTTACATGAGGATTTGTTAAGACAGAGAGATAGGAAATATCTGATTTCAATGACCCAATGAGTGCTGAAAATTCTGAGCCACAAGTTAAAACCCATATTTTTTGGGTTTCAGGTGCACAACTAACATCTCCTTCAGTTGTCTGAATATTAGGCAAGTAGGGACTTCTTTGTTTGTAGCTTGAATGCTGACTAAATGGAAGACATGATTTGTGACCTTCATAATTAATTTACATGACTGTTTTCTAGTTACCAGGAAGTAGGTACTAAATCACTGAACACCCAGAAGTAGTCCTGTGCTATTGAACTGACAAGATGAATTTATTATTTCCTTTCAGTGGGCCAAGAACAAATTCAATGAACTGCAACCCTACTTACTATCTAAAATACAACACCCCTTCCGGGACAAAACAACATTGGAGGTACTACAATGAATTGAGAGCAAATAAATGTGGGCATATAAGGAAAAATAACTTCAGTGGAAAAGTCCAGTCTCTGAAGAGTTCATACCAACCTGTGAAAGATAGAAGTTTTCATGCCTTAACTCATTAGATTCCACATTCTTCTTAGGCACTTTCCAGGTGCATCTAAAATATATGTTTACCGGCATTAAATAACTCAGGGGGATGGATAAAAATATTTTATACTGGTTTGTTCAACTGAACTGTCTAGCTAGATCTGCTAGACAGTTACTGTCTAGCTATTTTAGTATGAGGCTACAGGAATAATCTAAGCTCCAAAGATTTAAGTTTGGTTTATGACATATTGTGGTCAATATTATGTCAAAATAGTCTGGATTGTTACGTTTCAAAAGCACCCATCCTTATGCTTATTGATTACATAAAAGATGGTCCAAGGCCCATCCAGAAGACAGGGCAAAACCAAGTATAGAGACAGGTACACTGAGATGAGACAGGCTGGGCCTAAATGGGGTTCCTAGGGCCATTGGCAGGTGGTGGGAGAGGCTTCAAGGGAAGCTGGTCAGGACCATTAAAGCCTACGAGCACCCTCAGTGCCCCACAATCTCCCTGATGCCTGTTATTAAATACTATGCTTGGATGATCATTGAAATTTCTGGTGGTTTTTGCCTGTACAGAAAGCTATCCACACTTTTATATGTCCTCTCCTTTATCTTATGGTTTGTCTTCCTCCCTTCACATTCTTCTGCTTGTTTTCATTTCACTTTTCCCTCCTGATTCTTTATACATTACTTTTTCCCCCATTGTTTCCTCTCTCCCATCTGCAAGCTGATTTCCTCATGAACACTCAGCAGCTACAATCTGTGGAAGAAGAACGATGGCTGTTTTCAACCATGTGATTTGTTGTGACTGATATTTTTTACCTCTTCAACCATCTAGCAGTTGTCTGTTTAGGAACACGGGGAATTTTTAGATCATTGAGGATTTTTCCTGGACTAACTCCACAGGCCTTTAAAGTTAGATGAGATGAGTCTCACCTGAACTTTTAATAGATTTTAAGTAGTTTATCTGCATAGCAGACTATTAATCTGACAAAACATTATTTTGGCTTCAGGGATGAGGAACTGAAAAAAAGAATCCTCAGTCTGAGGATCATGCTGTGACTTATTCCAGGATCCTTTCCAGAGGAGACTCGAGAAGTTTGGCAGAACTCCTGTCTGCTATGGCCCAGCACCAGTGTCTTTACTGCAGACATTGTCCTCAACTGGTTGAGAATGGCATGAATCACAGAATCACAGAATGGTAAGGGCTAGAAGAAACCTCTGGAGATCATCTAGTACAACCACACTGCTAAAACAGAATTGCCTAGAGCAGGTTGCCCAGAATTGTGTCTGGGTAGGTTTTGAAAGTCTCCAGAGAAGAAGACTCCACAGCCTCCCTGGGTAGCCTGTTCCAGGCTCTGTCACACTCACAGGAGAGAAGGTTTTCCTCATGATGTCAAAGCATCAGTCTGTTTTTTGAATACTCTCCTTCGGGACTGCAGGGCATAAAGTCAGGTCACTGTTACGTTTTCAATGTCAAGTACCATTCTTAAAATAGTAATAGAACTTGTCAGAAAATTCACTGTGAATGGCAGGGAGATGTTTGAGTGTATGTTTTGTCAAATGAAATATGTCCCATCATTTGTGTCCCTGAAAGGTGTCAATCAGACCCACTGATTCCATTTTCTCCAATGGGTTTTGAAAAAAGTTTTTTAGATAGAATTAGTAGGACATCCTGAAGATAACCACATGACCATATGCCCATTATTTATAGCTAAAAGCAAATATGTAGTAAAAATAGGCATCTTAAACAAGGGCTGCTTTAATTTCCTGTAGGAACAGGGTTAGCTGAGACAACAGCATACTGGACATCACCATTTCTGTCTGCAAACAATTAGAGAGTACAGAGTTGAGCTTCTTCCTCTGGGTATGTAAAGGGGTAAATAAAACTCCTTAACTCTTTAACCTGCAATAGTAGTTCTCCAGTCAGTAACAAAACCATAGAATTCCAGGAAAGCCTGTCATATAACCACCAATTTGCAACAATAATTCCCTCTTCTGGAAAAAATAGCCGGGAGGAGGCTGAAAACCTGATATTGATCTGGAAAGGCTTGTGAATAAATTATGTCTGGATTTACCAAACTTTCAGACATGTGATGTGTGCCTTACTTCCTGCCATTGTCCCAGATACCCAATTTTTGCCCTAAATCAAAAGAAAGAACGGTGTCCTTCCACTTCTGTAACAGAAAGCATGCAAACTAGGTGCTCCCAGATCTTCATTTTTATCTTATCAGATATTAACTGACTCACTCTGACATATGCTCTGTCACAATTAGTATGGTCTCCTACTTACTGGAATTATTTATGTCTAGAGTCTTGTATCATTAGTTTCATTACCTTATAGATCAAGGGGATGAAAACAGAACTTGACTTCGAGTCAATCTACCTGTAGATGAGAAGTCTGTGTTTTTATATCAACAGATCACCCTGCCAATTCCTTCCTAGCTAAGACTTTAGTACTTCAGTAGCAGAAGAGCTTTTTTGATAACATTTCCAAAATTAAGAAAGAATCTCTCAGGAAAGACTTGTTTTGCTGCTCTAAGTTTCTGTGCAGTGAAACTTCTCTTAGAACAGAAATGTTGGATGGTGAGAATGCTTCACAACACTAAGTTGACAAAAATATTCCCCAAAATCATGATAACATTTGGACTGTGCTTGAACAGTGTTGTATTTTGTGCTTCTTATCAGGCTGAGGAATATGCAAGCATAGCAGTTAAAAAAAAAAATTTGAGGAGACTTGCCTGTAAGCCACAAATTGGGGATGAATGCTGCAAAGGACATCTAGAACTTGTGATTAACTTGAATGATAAAACTGTTCCATGTGATAGATTTTCACTATATAAGATATTAATGTGAAAGCTCAATTATCTTTCAGATTTATCCCTTTTAATAAAAACCAGTTTTTGCATTGCTAATACTTCACTAAACGCAGTACAATAAAAAAGAAAGGAAGACAAAAATCACTTTTGTCATTGGTGGTAACTAATATGCTGAGAAACATCTCCTGACATAAGAAATAGTGACAGCTCTAAAGGAACCGCTCCTAAAAACAAAGCACTAACTTAGAATTCTACTTAAAAAAAATAGATGTGTTTATGTTTTCTGATACGTTATTGGTTGAAGGAGGAAAGTCTCTGCTGTCATATGGCCAGAGTTGCACAGCCACAGCTGCACACTAGGTGAATCCATTCTTGTTTAGAAATTATAGGTTTTGTGTAATTTCTGTGCTTCAGAAGCAGCAGTACTTAAAAACTCTCCCTTACTCCTCAGTGTTTCAATCCTGTGCAAAAATCACAAAGGCTACATTCCAACTTTTGCCAAAATAAAAAGCTTTTGACCCTTCAGGAATCACTTTGTCAGAAATTTGAGCTATCTCTGCCTGCACAAAGAATGCTGTGTATCACTAAATAAAAATAACGTTTTAACATATACTTCTTTTGTTATCTTCAGTGTAGGTTTCTGGAATATGTTTACATTGGGAAAAGAGTTTTTAAAGAAGACAAATTATACATTCCCTAAAATAGAAACTGGTGGTTTTAAGCCAAGGAATTAACTAAAAAGCTTCTATTTCATTCAAACTTTGCCAACAAATAAAAGCTTCAATTAGATTTATTTTGGTAGCTTGGGTTTTTCTCCTTTATTTCCATTATTTTATGCAGAAATGGGAGCAGAGAAGAAATTACAGGAGTATTAATGATGTAAAACAGAAAGAGGAAAATGTCATTTGACTTGAATTTATAATTTCCGTTACTGTGGAAAAAAAAATCCAAACCAAAATCTGATGCTAAGCATTCTAAAGTTATTTTCAGTTACACGGGTTGAGCATTGGGTTGTCCATCAGTAACAGAATCAACAGTTAACATGGGCCATGTCCTGAATGCATGCAAAAGTATTTACATGCCAATCTGTTACCTCAACTTTTCCTAAAGATTACATTTCTTCAAGACTTGTTATTGATGTGGGTGTCAAAACATCTCTCATAGTCCTATGGAATAGCCCTGTGGCTGCATTGCTCAGAGCCAAGACCAGACCACTGACCCCAGTAACCAGCCTGTGAAACTTCAGACATCACCGGTGGCTCAGCACAGGAGGGAGTGTCATTTCCTCACTCCTATCTCCTGGTGCCCTGTGTCCCATTGACTTGTGGTTAAACTGAGATATAATTATATTGGAGGTGTGGATACCAAATGTGATATTATAATTAGCAGGTCTTAGCACTTCATAGGCTCTTTATCGGAGTTCACTAATTAATCTTCCTTGCCCTGACTATGTCAGTTTATCTCTGCATTGCAGTCAGTGAGACTGAAGCAACTCCGGAGGTTAGTTGTCTGCTTGCAGCCCAGAGTGGAGACAGCATCTGTCAAGTAGCTTCTTAATGAGGAAGTCCACCTCCTGTTTTTCACAGTTTAACTGTGGCCCTTCCACTTAGAGGAAACCAATTTTTGGCAGCCTGGCTTAGAAGAGTCAGGAGCAGCTCAGGGGTGGGGAACATCGTTGTCCTGTCTTTGCTCTGTTGGCCCTTTGCTGTTTGGACTTGCTCAAGCATCTGGCTACAGTTTTGTTTCTTGGGCATTCTGACAACACAGTGATATGGTTTCCAACCCTTGCTTTCCATTTAGTATTTAGCTTTAGCTGCTTAACCTGTTGTTACTGTAGGTGTCATATGTTAAGGACAGGAGTGCGGCAAGATTCAAGGAAGAGTTTTTTTCTCTATCATACTGACAGATGGAGAAAGAGTGAGAAGATTTAGACTGATGGCTCTCAGCAAGACTTTGTGATACTGAAAGTGAAAGACCTTCCATTTTGCTTATCCCAGAGGCTGATTCTCATACAGCCAAATTAGATAACATGACTACTGCAATTGGTGTATTTTAAATATCAAAAATGTTCTTCCTTCACAAGCCGTTAAGACTGTTAAAGTTACTTCATAACATTTGTTCAAAGTTCTGTGTTTAAAACCCTTGTCAGGTAAGTGAACTGCTGAAGACCTCTTACATCGTTCTCCACAGATAAGACTCAGACTTGTACCATAGTAGTTGCTCTTATCATCTCCCAGCATATGTGCTTCATGTGAGTATATGTGGAACTAGAATAGAAATTGTAAGAAATTCTCAGTGTTACTAGCTTCTTGTCTAAACTAGACCTAAAAAGTAGCACAATTCTGTACATGTGACTTCGGCACATATCAAAAAGCACATGCTAGTACCACAAAGGACACATCTGTCAGGGCACCACCATAAAAAATAAGTTTGTATATCCCTACCCAAGGCAGGGAGGTTGGAACTAGGTGATCTTTAAGGTCTCCTCCCACCCAAACTGTTTTATGATTCTGTAAAATACAGTCAGAGAATGGCAAAAATTGTCATTTGACATGGTGGATCTCAGTGAATATCATATTGCTTTTACCTTACCTGTGCATGGGAAACTCATATTTAGAAGCATCTCAATCTTTCCAGGAACAAGCTCACTTTGAAGTCTGTATTGAGAAACAAGATCATCTAGGTAGCATTTCATCTCACCTGTTATTTCTTCTATTCCATATCAATAGGAAGCCAGAATCTTTTGAAATCACCTATGAAAGTAAGAAAGTTAATGCCTGAATACCCTGAAGTAAAACCAGCAGGATGCATGATGCTCCAGGGTGGCACTTCACGATGTAGAACATCTCCTGCTGCTGCTGTGTTCAAACACCATAGCTGGATATCCAGAGTATAAAAGCTGGCTCTTTGGGAAAGTAGCTCTCAGAAATCTCTGATAATAAGATCATTCCTCTTTAAATATTCATTGGCCCAGAGAGAGAGAGAAAGGGAAGAGAAAGTGTGTATGTGGAAGGAGTTTTAACAGCCATCTCCTTGTGGTAAGCAGAAGCTAAATCTTCAAAAATATCCCAGAAAACACCTGAGAGCTTTTCTAAAATTGTGTATCCTTCTGTAAGAGAACTGGGGTTTCTCAGGAAATTTTCTCTCTGTTTTTGTTTGACTTACACTTTCTGCAAATATTACGGAGTTTGTAGGAGCCTTGAATAGCAGCACACACTCATGATGTTAAAACTGGGCTTCAGGTAGGCTGCCAGAATTTTTTTCAAGGCTACCAAACTTAGTCATTGATATCCTGGAAACCATAAATTGCCTTAATTTGAATGCATAAATTGCTTTAATATGATAATAATCTGGCAAACAGAAACAGGATAAAATAATGGAGTCAAAGAAACCACTACCAGACTGTTTCTATATGTAGAGATTATTTATTCATCCAGTATTAGCTAAGAAATTCAGTGCAAGCAAGTGTTAAAATCAGGCCAGGGTACACCCAGAACTTTAATTTCATGTAGAGGGAGGAGCCCTGTGTGCAGGCAGCAAAATGAAAAACTGATGCAGCTGAAAGTCTGGGTATGGTTCACCCTCTTGTGTTTTTAACCAGAACTGCAACCTATGGAGAAAAGATTTTTACTGATCTAAAATAAGGAGAGTGGTAAATGGAATCAGCCCTTCTCAGAGCTGGTGTATGTGACTCGAGACGTATGGTAGAGCAGCACCCGTCTCTAGGAGCAGCCATAGATCCAGTGGGACAACCTCGTGCATCCTGCATGGCAGCAGGATGTATCAGTTGGGAGAAGTATCAGGAGGAAGGTTATCTGGAAGGAGCTTCTCCGTTCAGTGAGGAGATACTGTTCCAGATGTTTATTCACTTTTTAACATCTGTCAAAGTTTATAAACATTAAGCTTCTAATTCCTCAGTATCTACCTTTTTATTACAGTTCAAAATCAGAATAAAGCTCTACAATGCAAAGAAAAACAACCCTGTAGGATGATTCTGAAATACAGTTTTATTAATGTAATAATATTGTCAAAATCTAGAGGCATAATTGTGATAATGTCCCTCTCTAAATGGGTCAGAAACCTTCTCCGCGTAACCAATGACACTGGCAGGTAACAAATCTAAGTCAGTTCTAGGTCAATACAGTACACAGTCCTTTGAAGTCATGCTCTGCAGTGTAAAGGGCATGGAAAGATATGAAATTAAAAAACTTCACTCAAGGAAATATATCCTTAGAAGCAATATGCAAACTGGCTGCACTGTGACCACAGGCAACAGATCCGTCTAAACTTCCCCCAGGCAAGACCTGGTGGCCTCTCTGGAAATGGAAGTAGGAGAAACACATCTAAAGCCTTCAGCTGAACTCGTACAGCTTGGAGACATCCTAAAGGTGTGCACGGCTAGGAATTAGCACTAAGATGGTTCCTGGGAAGTTCTGAAGAAAATCAGATAATTTGATGGGGTTTTTGGGGGACTCGTATCTGGGGCTTCTTTTTCTTGGTGGGTCTTAGTTTGGTTTTTTTCTTTGGTAGTCTTTCTTTTTTATTTTATTTCTTGTTGCTGCTTTTGGGTTTGGTTTTTTTTTTGTAGCAGCATTTTTTCCTACATGCCACAATATGAATTCCAAGTGAGTGTGGGACCAACTTACTCATACAGAAGATGTGAAGGGACCTATCTACCTCTTTCTTTGCATGAATGTTTTTAAAGACTTCGTATTTCTCCACTGTTGATGCCTTATGAAAGAAAATTATCCTTTATCACCTGCACCTGCAGATGTATCGGAAGCTTTGTGTTTAGGCCACAGTTGACAGATTCAATTTGTACCTCTTATTTTGGCAGTACATAAAAATGCATTACTTTTTGCTTTGTTTTCCTTTTTCTGTCCTATCCTCATTCACGTGAAGTATCAAAGAGTCTTGGAATACCCATAAAGTATTTTCCAAATGAAAAAAAACCCCAAAACCTGAAATATAAACAACTTCAATTAAAAGCTCTGATTGTGAACTACTGGTGAATCATGTATTTATTTAGCAGGAATACATTCAACTGATAATCAAAAGAAAGGTAACAGAAGAAAGTTCAGTGGCATTTAATATATTTTGAAAGAAACTGAAGTGGTTTAAGGGTGTTTCCTGTTAAAAAGAAATTAATCAGTGGAAGATCCACTGCCAGGAAAACTGCGAAGTAACAGTAGATTAAGAACGATTTCTACAAAGGCTAAAATAACACCAGAAGTTATTTCCACCTATTAGACTTATTTAGGACTGAAGTAATGGTGAGATTTCAGAAAAAAAATGTTATCTATAGGTCAATCTGAGCCAATGTGCTGAGAGTGAATACACTTCACAGTGAGTTCTACGCTTTCCTAATTATTATATCTCACAGCAGCTTTGATGACATCCACCAGGACTTTACTGGATTTGAGTAGTGCATTTACAGGTAGCAGGACACTTCTCCTTCACCAGTGAATGATTACAACCAAACAAGACTTTCAGATTTCTGCAGTTCGCGTAGACGTCTTGATACTTGCAAGGGTTGGCTAAAATGAAAGATAGAAACAAGGCCATGGAATATTAATTGAAAACCAATTCCTGGCCTGATATTTCTTTATTTCCCAGGAATTCCAAATTTTCATGTCTATATAGTCTGTGCTTTTGTTAAAATTGCTTGATTATTACCAAAAATGGAATGCAGGCAAAAAAAGGTGGTATCTTACAGTTCCCATCTATTTATTTGCTTTAACTTGCTCCACACAGAAGTCTGCAGAACATAAGATGGATCTTCACATGCATATGGATGCGTGAAGCCTGACAATCTGTGCCCTTAGATATAGATGTACATCAAGACATTCTGTCTTGAGCTTTCCAGGAGAGGGCAGCAGAAGATTGATGGCATGATAATGCAACTATTGCTCAATAGCAACACAATTTACTCCTTATCACAGGTTGGTTGAGGTTGGAAGGGACCTCTGGAAGGCATCTGGTCCAACCCTCCTCCCCTGCTGAAGATTCTGTCTGTTCTGGTGAGCTATTTGACAACTGCTATTTTGGGGGGGGGGGGGAGGAATTAAAGTGGCAGCTCTAGGATCTTTCATAGATTCATAGATTTATAGATGTGTCAGGGTTGGAAGGGACCTTAAAGATCATCTAGTTCCAACCCCCCTGACATGAGCAGGGACACCTCCCACTAGAG
>WUAM01000395.1:21176686-21204531 GCA_024336885.1 Actenoides hombroni
GGGCTTCCACCACCTCTCTGGGCAACCTGTTCCAGTGTCTCACCACCCTCATGGGGAAGAAATTCTTCCTAATGTCTGACTTGAATCGACCTATGTCTAGTTTTAATCTACTCCCTCTAGTCCTATCACTACCCGACAACCTAAAAAGATTCATCCAGATTAGGAAGAAATAACTGTGCAAAAACCCCCAAAAGCTGCAAAGGAGGTAATGCAATGTTTGTTGTAAGGAGAAGAATATATTCACTTACTGCAAAGCCCTCTGTCACAGTGGCCGGGACAGTCTGCACATTTTGGTCCACTTTTGTAAGGTGTAGCTATTTGCATTGCATTATTTCCTCTGAAAATTGAAAGAAATTTTTAAAAAAGATCAATATGCATCTCTAAACCATTAATAGGAGTTTATGTTATCTCAGTGAAAGGCATCCAGAAGTTTTTGGATAACATTATTTTCATAGACAGTCATGTTTTAGTTTCAGATATTCATAGAATACAAGGATAGTAAGGTTTAAAGAAAGGAAATTAATTGATTATTTGCATTTCTATAACATTATCAGCTAAAAAGAAATAAACTTATGTGATTCCTAGTTCTGCTTCCCTAATGGCTTTCAAGTGATTGGGATTTACAAAGAAATAACCTCAGCAGATGCATTCTGATGTGCAGCTGTTTCAGATGTGCTCTTTACCTCTGTGAACATTCATTTGCAGTTGGCTTTCACTTTGCATCTGACTTTCTTGTTTGTGGCCAAAGTTATAGGATGATTTGTGCAAGACTCCTGATTCTGACAGAGATAGACCTTTCTTTGTTCATGTGCTAAAAATTTCCCCATTATCTGTTTCAATATGAAACAAAATAAATATTACTATTTAACCTAATGTTAAATCCACAATTCACTTTTGTGTTTTAAAAATTATAAATGGTTAAAATAAGTAGTATTCATTTTATCCTACACATGACCAGTGGATTGCAAGGGTTTTTAAAAACATAATTATGACATCTTAAATAAGCAAATAGACAGTACGTACGAAGGACAGTATTGGCAAACATAAAAGTAATTGAACTGTTTCCTGGGACAGTAGGCAACTGCACATCCAATCTGGTAACTGTTGTACCAGATTAGCTGTAGAATAAAAAATAAACACATTATATCAGAGTCATGTTCAGTTGAAATATCACCAAAGAGCTCACAAAATAGCAGAACCAGAAGATATTTTTTTGATTCATATTTTCTATTCAGATTTAAGCTTACAGTTTAGCTGTCAGAAAGAGTAAATAGAAAAATGAGTTAACCATGTACACCAGTTTCCAAGTGGTTTTGAATGCAGTTTCTTGCAGGATGCTAAAGTTCAAATTCAAATATTTGCATCATAGGTATTTTGCTTTGATACTGCTTAATCAGATATTTCAATCCTTATATAGAAAATATTTGTTTCTAAATTAAAAAAGTCGGTTTTGGTTTTTTTCTACAGAGTAGTATTTATGTTCTGGACAGATGTTCCAAAACCCTGGTTCCATTGACTCAGAATTAGATTAAAAAGAATTTTAATTTATCATTCATGTTTGAATCAGTGTGAGTGATAGATAATGGTTTGCTGACAGCAGTAATTTTTTTTCTGATGATAAATATCTCCTAGTTCCCTTAAGTGTACTCTTGTAATTCTAGTGTGTATCATTGCAGTTTGTTTAAACTCTCCATACCTGAGTATAGTTCTCAATATTGGCATTTTTTGTCGTTGCACCATATCCATACTTGAAATTGGAAGACTGACTGTACCAGACTTGAATTGCTTCAGCCCATGTTTTTGGGTTAGATGTTAGTAAGATATTCTCACCGCAGGTGACACCTAAGTAGAAATAAGTCTATTTTATTGCTGTAAAGAAGCAAGTTGTAGGGTAGGACAGAAGTATAGAAGCCACATCCTAAAAAAAAAAAATCTCTATATTGCCAACCTATTTGCCCTGTGATTTTAAGAAGAGAACAGTACACCTGATCCTATAGAAGCTGCAGGAAACATTACTCTGATTTTGGTGACCTCTCAGTCACAGATACTTGCTTCACTACAAAATGTTACACAAAAAAATGTCTGCGCTTAGTCATACCAAGTCATTTGTTGTACTGAGGACAGTTCAAGAAAGGTGTAAATAGAGGGAGAGTACACAGCATCCCCCTCTCTCAAGGTCCAACAATTTATCTTTCGGGGTATTTATCTGACAAAGATAATGATCTTGTGCCTAATAATGTTAAAATTATGTTCTACAATAGGTTAAAAGTGAGCCTTATTTCTAGTTCACATGCACAGGGGTCATCTGCAAATTGTCATTAAATCAGAAGCTTAGGTTCCATATTTGTCACATACCATTCATGGTTCTCATCTCTCTTGGACTGATTTTCATCTCACACTTATCTGCCCATTTCTTAGCATTTTTTGCAGCTTTCTCATCCCACATCTGAAAGACACAAAGGAAGAAGTATCCTGGTCACAGATACGTTAGTGCAGTCCATGAGAAGGCAAAACATGGGGGGTGACTTGGGCGTTGTGAGTTGAATGTTCCTATGTCCTCAAGAGAAATCAGAGTTGTGCCAATTTACACTGCTGGGGCATGGGCACCACGTTTCTTCAGCTCTTAAAGGTTGCGGAACAGGTTTTACTGCACAGTATCACACAGTCCTGCTCTCCAAATGGTCCTGATTAATAGGAATTTTATAGCATACTGTTGCTTTATTTTGGCTTTGTGTCTGAGTTAACTTTGCAGGGTGCAGTGCACTAAATGCTATAGAACTGATTTTCAGCCCAGGTGCAGCTGAGATGTGAGTCCAGCGGGACTTTGAACCTGGGGAATGTTTGCAAGTCTCACTGTGAAGACTTAACCATAAAATACTGAGCAGCTCTTCTGCTCATGGGATAGGGGTAACAGAATATTCGGGATGACAGGATGGGAGTAGTGATGGGCAAAGCAATCTCAGTTGAGAACAAATGGCTATGCAGATATAGATCTTTTTTTAAGCATGTTGCTACTCGTACTTCAGCTCCACTTTTGCTTTACATACTCTTTCCTTCATCCAAGGCATGTGCTTCTTTTCTTCTAAGGGAGCTGCTTATCCCACAGGCTAAAGATTGTTATCCACAACACAACTGGACTATTTAGCAGTTTTAAAGTCACTTTCAACCAAAAGCATTCTGTGATTCTATCATCTGAAAGACTCCACTGCATTTTGTCACTTATCCTGGCTTAAATGCATTTTTATTTTTAAAATGCTTGCAGTTGCTGTCCGCTGCAATGAACAAACATAAGGCAAGAACTTGTGATTCTCTGTGCAGGTTATGTTTAGGTAGGTTTGACAGCAACAAATAGATGTGTTTAGGGCATGAACCTGTGTTCATGGTTCTTGTAGACAAATAAGTCTAGGCATGGAACAGTTCCTTATGTTGATTAATTGAGCTTTTTTAAGTGGAGAAACTAAGACATGTTAGTTAGGACACAGTTTTCAAACAGTAATTGTGGCTCATCCTGAGACTTTTGCAATGATTTTACAAGTGCTTGAAGCATCAAGGTGTGGAAAATTAAGCACATGCAGAAATGAAGGGATAAAATTATGATTTCTTCATTTCAATCTCAGAGGATGTTTCCTGCTCCTTTTACCGAGTGTGGGTTGTTTAGAAGTCTACAGTCTTCTGCCAATGATGTGGAAAACAGGCTAGTTGCAATGCATGACTTACCATCTTCAGCATGTTCCTGGCTGTGGGAATTACAGATCTCCGTATTTCATTGTGCTCCTCAAGGATCTGTTTATGGTTTTGCCACTTAAAAAGAAGAATGGAAGAAATACCCATTAGTTTATACTGAAAACCCTGGAACACAACAATAATGAAGGTTCCAGTTATCAGAATTTTAATAAGCAATATAAATGATGAGATTCTTCTAAAAGTAAAGCTTCTTGGAAATTCCCAAGTTTCCTTTATTGCTGATTTAATGGCTGATTTTTTTTTTCTCCCTTCCTTGATTTGAACTGCATTTTTCATTAGGAGACATGACCCTAAATTAAATTTGTAGATAGAAATTCGACCTTCAGATATCTCCACATCAAACATAGAGAAATCTTAGCTCTGGAACTAGGCTTTGACCTCTTGCATGCGCTAAAGAAGACCCTAGCTCTTGTCACTTTTAAGATTTGGAAGTATTTGAAGCTGAATCAGAACTCAGGATTGTCTGCAGACCATCTTCTGAAATACCTAAGGTCAAGAAAGCAATGAATGATTTAGATTGTCCCTTACTTATTGATGTCAGGTCACAAATCCTTGCCCAGCAAAGGAGTTGCAATACTTACAATGAAGATTTCAGACTAAAGCATTCCTCAGGGAAAGATTCTTCCCACTTAATGTCTAAAAATTAGTCATCTCAGTCTAAGCTAGACACCTTTACTCTCTTTGTCCTTACTGGACAGGACAGAGGTAACTCACAAAATCTGAACTCCTTTTGAGGACTGAAAGAACCATTTTCTACAAGTTTATCTTTCTTCTTTGTAGAGAGAGCCTGACAGAGGTCTGTATAACTGTTTAAGTCAATGAGAATAGTTCTGTTACTGGTCTGATGGTCTCTTTTCTAGGCATGGAGTCATCTTACTTAAGTTTAGATATCTATGCCATACATGTAAATATCTAAAAGTCATCTCAGTTTTCTTTTATCATCAATAATTAAAATCAGAAATATCCGAGTAATATGAAGGAATCCCACTGCTTTGCCTTCAGAGCCCAATTCAAGGTTTTGCTGTAGTCAGTGACTTAAAATGGCACGTAATGCCAGTTGAAATGCCCAGAAAGCCCTACCTAGCTTCAGACTGTTGTTCCAGAAAGATACAGACACCCATGAATGGCTCAGATACTCTGGAGAGTCTCAAGCTGCACTAAAAGACTTCTGTTTGGGCAACTGAATCCATTCCAAAAGGTGTCATACATCTTGTTTAACTTAAGACAATTGCAGTAGTAGAAAGAACATCTCAGCCAGTCATTTTAGGCTGCTGCTATACTCAAGTAAAGAAAACAAACAACTACAGAACACAGTTCAACCAAAATTTATTGAAGAAAAAGATGATTAGCATCTCTGAGGTACTTCTTTTCATTCATTGATAAGTAGATCTTGATAAATAGCTCACATTCAGATGTCTAGATAGGAGATATCCACATCTTACAAGAATAATCCTCTCTAAGGAGAGGTGAGGACTAAATTTCTGATACTTAGCTAGACTATTTTAGAATAACTTTAGTTCATATTCTTTTGGAAAATATTTTTTAAATTAGTCTTGTGAAGAGAGGAATATTTTGATAAGCAGAAGAAATATCTTAATACAAAAATCTGTTGAAAAGTGAGAGTTCATAATTACTGTATTATGTTAGCAATAATTCTACCCTGAACTGTAAAGCTCTAGACATCTCTAGACCAGACTATGCCATGTCAGGTAACTATACAACGTGTTCAGGTATGGCTCTTTTGCATAGATGAATGTTCCTACCTCTCCATTACACTGGTGTAGCAAAGCAGCCAGGAAGATGGTTGCAGTTAATAGATCCATGTCTACAATAAAAACAAAAAATAAAAGCCAAAATCCATTAATCTCCATTGCATAACATTCATGGTGTAATGTGATGTGCGGGCAAGATACAAAACTGTCACAAAGTCAAACCTGCCACACAGAAGATTATTTTCATTAATACCTAAGATGGTTGGATGAGCTGAAACTGCCAATAAGTGTATGATGATGCATGGGTGCCACTGTCTTCTATGGCTCCACCTTGCATTGAAGGAGAGACCATAAGTAGCATAAAGTTGTGTGTTTCTTCTAAAAGAAAGATCAATCCCCTTTTGACTTGTTTATTCAAGATATCTTGAATTTGCAGCATTTCCTTCATCTTTGATTCCTTGTATAAAGGAAAAGTTCGTTAATTTGTTCAGTGGGGTCACATCAATGTCCTGCATCATCCATATTGGGAACTGGTATTTTGGAGTGGAGCACTGAACATATAAAGAATTTTCTTCCTTTCTTTTCTGCTCCCTGTTTCCTCATTAAATCAACATCATAATGGCTCAAGCAAATGGTGGTGGTCACCCTCAAATTACATCTGACACCTCGACATTAACAAAACCTTCAGGAAATAATATTGGCTATTGCCATCTGGCTGCTAAGATATCAAATAGAAGCAAATACCACAGTACGTACACAGACCACTTGAAACCCACTCTTATTTTTCCTGCCAGCTGATAAAGCTTTTTATGTTATGTTTGTAAGTTTGTAAGAATGGGAATATTAATCTTTTCAATTACTTTTATTTTTCTCTACCTTCTCTGAGCTTACATCTTTAATGTGAATTTTGTAAAAAAAAATAAAAATAAAAAATTCACTCTGCATACTATAAGGTATGTTTGATATTTTAATACTGTATATACCTGAAAGCTTGGAGAGAGTTAACATTTCTAGATGGCAAAATGCTGAGTTCAGCTGTACTAGGATATCCCAATACTCAAGTGAAATTAACTCAACATACCAATAATTCAAATGACATTAAAAAAACCTTTTCTCTGCTTGACCACCCTCTGCGAAATGCATTATTTTATGCTCACATTTGAAGAATGAAGCAAATGAGTTAAAGTGTTACCTTTTGATCTAAAGAAACATGAGAATTCTACTTCACTGTAGTCATTTCTGATCCAGACATGTGAAAGGTGTGCTTTTTAAGCAGAAGATATAATTTATTTTTAATTTCTACCTCTAGGATTATTTTAAACAGACTTTCACTTTTAATTATCACATCTGGTACAGCTTAGATGTTAACTGCAGTAATTAGCCTCTGTACCACAGTGCCCAGTCAATACTGGCAGAGTGACTCTATGGATAAAATCTCCAATACCGAAATTAAATTCTGTATACATTACCTTCAGCCAGCCAGAATCCTTCTGTATCTTGGGGGAGTGGTGGGAGTTAGAGGTTCTCCTCAGCCTAGGGTTGTATATATATACGTGTTCCCTTGTCAATATTTATTGCCAATATATGACATCAGCTATGGGGCTGCACATTTATAAGAAATAACTTTTCTTAAAGAGCAGGTGACTGAAAATGAGCCAATTCAACTGCACTGTGCTTTTTCGCTTGTCCCATTGGCAAGGAAAGAGACATGATAA
This sequence comes from Actenoides hombroni, assembly GCA_024336885.1. Classification (NCBI taxonomy): domain Eukaryota; kingdom Metazoa; phylum Chordata; class Aves; order Coraciiformes; family Alcedinidae; genus Actenoides; species Actenoides hombroni. The sequence continues at coordinate 21,183,858 of WUAM01000395.1, forward strand.
AAGGCCTGTGCTTTTACTTTGTCAAAATACATGTAGTCCAATCAGCAAGCTTTAGTTCTGATGTTGTGTTCACAAAATGAAAGCTCAACTTTATGGATGGTTGCTTCGTAACGGTCTTTTCTGGCTTTGGTCAAAGAGTGGAATAAATATTTTGAGGCAGTGACACAAGTCAGCAACTCACTCCATAGCCATGCACAGAATGACCTGCACACTGGGCAGCACAGTAAGATTTTCTTCCAAGTGGCTCCTGAACTTTCATTTGCTAAACAAAACTTATATTGCATTACCTCCCTGAGGCCAAAAGGCTGTGGAACTAGGTGGTGTTGTACACACAACTCATCCCATGTGCTGCTCAAGAATAACCTACTTGCAGAATGGGTACAGACATCTACACCTTCCCCCTTTAGCTGGAAGAGATGTGTGGCATGTGTTTGCTTTTTTGCTCCAGTGCAGCATCACTCAGCTCACCTTTCCTTTTTGCAGAATCTTTACTTCCGCTCATTCATATGGTAATATCACAAAGTCAGCTTTGACAGGTCCTCAAATATCACATCTGTTTTAACACAACCTGTCTTGCTTCCTTCCACACTGCCTGTTGACTTTCAGAAGGCATAAAGCACCTGCACATCTCCACATTCCTTTCTTGCAGTTCCCTCCCTCATCCTTGCTTTTGCTGTGACGTCTTGTAGACTGAGCACCTCTTTTGTTATGTTGGGTTGAGGTTGCTGTCCATAGTATAACTCAATATTGTTTCATTGTTTCCTGACATATTTCTGTACCTGTGTGTTGTCGCCAGCATTTTAATATCAGATTAGAAATCCTTCCTAACAAAGCTGCTTTTGTTTCTTATTTATATAGCAGGCAGCACTATGGGAAGTTGCTTGTGATAAGGTCTCCTACATCCTTCCGTGTGCTGAGATAAGGGAAAGGGTGCTTTTTTATCTGAAGTGTTTGTGACAACTTTGATAAGACCAAGGTTATCACCATCATAAAGACTAATAAACCAGCTACCATCATTATTAAGACTACATCTCTATTGACTGTGAGGGGATGCATCTTAGCACCTTCAGAAACTGAATGTTCTGGGAGATAGTTCCATTATTTACCCTCTCTGATGTACTCAGTAATTTTCATTAATTTGCCACAGTCACCTGAGCTTTATTTGTACTGTTAAAATGAAATAATACTACTTCAAGTAGTTCTTTAAAGCATGTCACACTTATTTAAATAGTGAAATCTGTTTGCTCTATAAAGAACATCTGTACGATATACTACAATTCATGGGCTATGGATAAAATAAATGGGAGAAAAAAAAAGAGTAATAAAATTGACAAAGAATAATTCAGCATGTAAATTCCCACTTCGTCATGTGGATTACCCGAAGGGGTGAAGTAATTTAATTATAAATAATCATTTAAAAAAAAAACCCAAAATACCCCAAATTAATTCCACAGGGTTCTGTAAATATGTATTTTTTTAAAGATAAATCTCTGGAAAGTTCTTAAAAAGCCCATAAAAAAATCAGCTTGAGAGATTTGACTGTGGAAGGTCTACTTCCAGCCCAACCTGAACTACAAGAAAGTGATTGGAGCTCAAGGGTTGAAAGCAAATTTCCTATTTCTTCAATTCTTCGGTTCCACTGTAAGTTAATGACAGCTTAATTACTGCCTTTGATTAAAAATCATGTTGTTAAGGTGGTTCAGACTTTGAACAGATCTTTTCCTTTGCTGTACAAAACACCTTGCAGACCTGGACATTTTAGCTAACGTTGTTTTGCAAAAAGGAGCATTATTAACTTCTTCCACACAACCCAATTCACCTTCCTCTCCAGATTGTTAATACAGATATAACTGACACACTGGTGATTCAAACGGTTACTCTTAAATGGGGTTAGATGTCACCAAAAAAAAATTCCCACTGAGTATTGTTAAATTGCTAGGTTTTTTGAATGAAGGTTTGACTACCAGATTTAAAGCAGGATTATCTTACCATACGTTGGCTGTCAAGAAGTTAAGCATCAAGTCCAAACTCATTGTCTAAACACTTAGTAGTTAATGGATGAGGCAGGTGTAACTAATAGGACACTTTTTCCATTGGAAGCCAGAGATCTCAGGTACATGGGTTGAATTAAGAGCATGTGAAGTAGGAGCTAAGCACACTAACAAGTAGACCCACCATATCCCTTCTACATGCTTTCCCTTTGTGGGAGGGAATGGGATACATCTAGATGTTTGGAGTACATTTGTTTGGTTTTGTTTTTTTTATAAACTCTCTTGCTTCTGCAAAGCCCCTGTATGAATTTTCTGGCTCATGGTTCTTAACCAAGTTTTGGTATAATTTAGTACATGCAAGCAACTCACTGTAAGTTGCAGAGGCCACTCAGCCTTGGTTTTCCTACCTATGAACCTATCTATGCAGAGACTACGCATGGAGAGCTGTGCAGATGGCTCAGTCTAAAGTTGTCCACAAGCCCCAGGCCAAACAGGGCAATGCTGCACCATGCAAAGAACCGAAACCTGAACTGAACATTGCACCTCAACAAATATTATGTTCCGAGTCTCAATTCAAGCCACTATTCAGCTTCCTGAGAAAGTAAGATAAAGAGAACCTGAAGGGCTTCAGTGGTGGTTTCAGCCAACAAGACAATTTTTGTGTCTCCAGATGGCATAATCCAATTGGGTATAGTTTTGCCACAACCACCTGGAGAGTTTCTGCCACAACGTTGTGTATTCAAACTGTATAATCAGTTATGTAAACCAAGGGATAAAAGTGCTAAGGTTTAGCTTAGAAACTGGGAGTCGTCTCTTCAATGCTCACCTGTATGGTGACCCTTCCCCCTTGGTCAGGACAACGGCCAAGGTGACATTTCTAAGATTGAGAGCCCTTACCTGGAGTGGTAAGAGAATATCTAGCATGCTGAAAGTTTGCAAATGCAGGTGATTAACTAACACATGTATAATATTTTGCATGCTTTATAATTTCTTAAAGTGTTTTCTTGCTTTTAAGTTGTAATAGTACATTTTTCCACTGTATCCATAAAAACCTGCATTAGTCATGTATTAGACTTCAAATAGATGGTTTGCTTGGGCCTTACAGTTAAACCTCCAAGTTCAAATAAATCACTTGCTTAAACCTTGCAGTCCAGTCTCTTTTTGTCACAGCCCCAGATCTCTCAAATGGAGACAGCACTGACTGCGATGCACAGATTTTGATCATTACTGCTAGCCTGCTGCTGCTGCCCATCCCTTGGACCACAGCTAAGTTATGAAAGTTTCATCCCGACACAAAACTATGGGTTCACAAAAGATTTCTTCCATTAAAGGTATTCAACATTTTCCAGCGCCCAGATTACGCAATGATCTCCATAGAGATTGCAGTAAGTCTCTGGCCATGACACTGTGAAACTTGAAACCACTGCCTGTATAATTATTCACAACCAAGAAACACCCTCCAAAACAATAAATGAACCAATGGTAACTTTATGTAAGCCCAGTAAAATGGAATAATTAAAAAAAAAATTCAACCAAAAACTTTGAGAAGACTCCCCCAGAACAGGATCTGTTATAAATAGGCTGTGCCTGACATGTTTTTCTACATGGTTCCCAGAAGTTTGCAGCAAGGAGAATTCATGGGTTTTTTGGGTAATAAACTTCCTTTCTAGTCTTACCATTCAAAGACTGCTTTTAAAGTGTAACATAAGAAATTGCAGAAGAACATTTTTTTGGGGGGGTGGAAATCATTTGCATGAAGTCCAAAATGGATTCACAAAATATTCAGTTACTGAAATCATACATTTTTCATATCAAAGCTCAATATGTGCATGTGTTCATGCTCTTTTCAATCTTCTCTGTCGAAATGTAGCAAAGCTGAGCAATATGAAAATGTAGCATTGTTCTTTTTTAACTGTATAGAGATTGGCACTTCAGCTGCAGTTTAGATCTAGTAATTCATTGGAAACATCTTCTAAATGTATACTACATGACATCAAGGATCTGGCAGTAGAAAAGGAATCTGAGGTAAAATTCATTCTGAGTCCTGGAACAACTCAATGGTGAAAGCACATTTGAGCAAATCTTTTTCATCCTCCTTTCTTGTAAATAACTAAACCTCACTTTTAAGTTAAATCCCCTTTTGGAAGGAATGTATCTAATGAATTTAATATATTAGATTAGAATAAGAGAAATCATCAGATACAGGTCAATGAGACAGATAAGCTACACCCCTTCAATCACATTTCTTCCATAAAACAAATAAACCAATGCCCATTGTAATTGGACGTTAACAACATGGAAGGATAGAAAGAAAGTGAACACAGAATAATTAGTATGGAAAACACATGTGGAACAACACTTTTTTTCAGATATATCTTCCTCTGGGAGAGTCTGATGTAACCATACATAGTTACATGCAGCTGATGTTTTAGAGCAAATATATTATTTCAAACAATCTGTCCAACAGGAAGCAAAGCAAGCAAACAAAAAGTTCTCTCAGGCCATGTTGACTTTTGATATAGGTGATTTATTGGGTGATTAAAAAACCCCAAAAATAAATAAAATAAAAGGAAAATACATCCCTTCTAACTCATAGTGAAAGACAGACTCTGTATTGATATGATCCGGAGATATTTGTTTCTTACTTTGGATAACAATAGTTTTAAGGCTCTGCTTTAGTTTACATAGTTAATGACTTCAGCTATAGCTATCTCTATGTAAAACAGGCTATACAAACTGAAGTTGCTCATTAATACCTTTTTGTTTGCTGCATGTATCTGCTGGGAAAAGGTCTTTCTCTAATCACACAAAAGTGACAACAATTTCGGAACTTTTACCATGAATTCTGTAAAAAAAATGTCAGCCCTAAATTAATTCCATTATATATGTATATATATATAGCATTTTAGCTGTAAGTTTGCCTTCTCACTTGACATAACACTATAACAGAGATATTGTAGATGGCACAGAAAGTAGGTTGGTCTTCTTTCTACAGTGTTCAGTTGGTAAAAAAACACCTTGAACCTGCTGAGACTGAAAAACGTGTTGAAATGTAGAAGAAAAAAGGAAAATCTACTTTGCAAGTGAGTAAGTCATGCATGGACCATTCTAATGGACCAGTTGCAGTAAGCAAATGAGGAACATTTGGAGCAGTGAAAAGAAGTACTGAGATAATCTCCATTTAAAATCACAGTATCCCAGCATGAAGAGTCATTTGGAAATTACATTGCTGATAAATTGAGGTTTGACTTGTCATAATTACTGAACTAACTACATTTGGACAGGGCCAAACTTGTTTGTGGAGCAGCTTCTCACCTTTTTTTGTAATAGTATAGAGGTTATAACATTCTGAAATGGGAAACTACTTGATAAAAGATGGATCTAACCTGCATTACCAGAGGATATATTACATACCCACTCACAGCATATCTTGACTAGAGAGGGCTCTCCACACTCCTTCCTGAAGTTGAGCCATTGAACAGTTGGGTGTGCAGAATCTATAGGACTAGAAAGAAAAAAAGGCAAGAAGGAATATTTAACTGCATGAAAAAAGCCCTGAGAAAAAACACTGCAAAGGGAGGCATAGATTCAAGATTTCTGCATCTGTAATGATTTGCCTTTTAGAGAGACATGATCTGATAGAAAATGTACACAGAGTGCAGGCAGCAAAGGCTGAAAGACTCTGTTCTTTAATGAATTTCAGAAAAATAATTTGTAAGCAAAAAAAAAATAAAATTCCTGACTGAAACTGATCCACGTCTTTTACAGGTTTCTGTTATTGGGAAGTATCCGGTTATTTATACTGGTGTCAATGATATCTAAGCACACATGCTTACATTAGTGCAGTTCTGTGATCAAGGTGGGGAAAAACAAATATCTATCAACGAATAGACTCTTTTGAAAGAAGTCATAAAATAAGTTGCATCTAACTAAAAGAGAGTATCTCAAATGTAGGTTTCTACATCTGAGCTGGTTATCCCAAGAGAGGGAAGGAGATTTTCTAGGTTAGTGGAGACGTAAGTCTAAATGCAATGTCCTACGTGGAGGCATTTGGTACCATCTCATGGTAAAACAAGACATCCAAGACACCCTTGCAGTGCTGAAGATGTTAAAAAAGACACATGGAAGACCTATTCCCCTCGGAATTATAGCTGGAGTCCTGGTGGGGGTATTCTGGGACATAATAGGATGTTGTGGACTCCCAGTTGAATTAAACACTTAGATGAGACAATGAGGGGTGTCTTGAAAGAGACTGTTCTCATTCTAAGATGTTGTCATTTCAGAAGGTTTATTGTCAAGCTCTATTTCTTCCATTGCCCTAGTTCCACCAAGGGGAAGAAAATAGAGTAGTTTTCTGGAAAGACTAACTAACCTTGCAGGGTCAGGTGAATCTCCAGGTGAAAAGCAGATGAGACCAGCAGCACTCAAGACACCTCTGTTTTCTAAATGTGCACTATTCCACCTTTTATTTCATGGTTTGCAATATTGCCACCATGATTCCACAAATCCATCCCAGTCTTTGAATAGCTAGGGTAGAATTGAATTAACAGTCAAACTGTATAGATCTATAGTATAGCTGCCTCTATCTAAATTTAATTCCCATTATAGTCACTGAAGAAAAACAGTCGCTTCTAAGATGAGATGTGCACTGCCCTGTGTGTCTAAGCCTAAAAGAGGCTACATGAATCTGGGATTAAAAATGTGTATTTTTCTCAACTAACAATAATAGCAATTTGGAACAATTAGTCTGAATTATAGATATTTCAGTCCAGGAGAACTAAATCTCGCCTCCTACTCTTCAGCAATGGACTCTAGTAAACTGAAAGTATTTGTTATTTATGAGGAAGTGTAGTTTGAATCATATATCCTGAAATGACTCTTCAGAGAGAAGAAATCTTCTATAACCAAACTTGCAGCAGCCAGAAATTATTTTGGAAGCATAGTAAATAAATACTTCCAGCCTAATGTCTCATAAATTATGTCTATTTCAATAATTTAGTCTTAGTACAATTATGTTCAGAGATATGGGCCTGATGGCTTTTTTTTTTTTTTTTTTTTCACCTACTGTTCCCAATTCAAGTGCATTTATAACTAAGTCTGGTTTAAGTTGCCATCTTTGTCTTGTGTTCTGACATTTTGTTGTATTTTATTGGTATCAAAATGGGAGCAAAGATTACCTTTCCATTAGGTTTGTCTGGTACATGTTGGGACCTGGCAGAACCTTCCTACAAAGGAATTAGTAAGGAGAAAGGGAAAGAAATAAGATGTCAAAAGAGAACAATGTAAAGGTAAGATCCATGTATATTCAAATTCCAGGCTTCCCTGTTTATTTTGGGCTCTCCTGTTCATTCTGGGCTCCCCAGATCAAGAGAGACAGGGAACTTCTGGATGCAGTCCAATGGAGAGCTACCAGGAGGATTAAGGGACTGGAACATCTCTCTTATGAGGACAGGCTGAGAGACCTGGGGCTGTTTAGCCTGGAGAAGACTGAGAAGGTATCTTATGAATGTTTACAAATATCTGAAGGGTGGCAGTCAAGAGGATGGGGCCAAGTATCTGTTTATTGGTGCCCAGCGACATCACAAGGGCCAATGGGCACAAACTTGAACACTAGAAGTTCTATCTGAACATAAGGAAAAACTTCTTTCCTGTGAGGATGAAGAAGCCCTGGGACAGGCTGCCTAGAGAGGTTGTGGAGTCTCCTTCTCTGGAGAGATTCCAAACTCACCTGGGTGCAATCCTGGGCAACCTGCTCTAGGTGACCATGCTCTGGCAGGGGGATTGGACAAGATGATCTCCAGAGGTCCTTTCCAACCCCTACCATTCTGTGATTCCGTGTTTCAAAGCAAGGTCACCTATGAATTTGGGCCAATGAAGGACAGCACCACTGTTGAATTCACACCCACCTGAAGTCAGGCTTTGTGCAGAAAGCTTGATAGTGAGCTGCTCAGGTGGTTAGAGCTAAATTCTGCTCTATTGTATCCACTGACCACAAGATCAGCAGCTAAACAAACAATTTTGCATTCAGCTCCTAGAACAGCACACATGCTCTTCTCCTCACATCCATTACTGGCAATGAAAAATTATCACTTAGCCCAGAGTACAGATGAACTCACATAACCTTGTTCCAAAAACACTATGCTATGAATTCCCAGTAAGTGCAGCATAGTTGTTATGTATGGAGTCCTCTCTGTACTAATATTTACACAACGATATATTATAAATTTCTTTGGAATATTAGTATATCAACCTAAGATTTCCTGATGGTCAACAGAGTCAAATAATTAACTCAGAGGTCTTTCTAACAGGAAAGTGGTTAATACATCCCAGAACAAAACAAGCCTTTTTTGATGTCTCATCCATTTTGAAGCTTGATATCCTCCAGTTCACATTCATATACGTTTTTATTCTGTTGTCTCATCTTTTATTGGCCCAGATAACATTTCCAACATATTAGTCTCTTTTTGGAATTCCAGTCCCATCCCCTACACAATTTGGAACCTCAACCAGGTTCAGTTATAAAAAAAAGAAATTTAGAAATGAAATCCCTGTTCAACTGCACAAGCAAACAATGAAAATAGTGATTGGCTCACACAGAATGACGGGAGTCCTTAGGGCTCTTACCTGATATCAAGTCTTTATATCAAAGCAAGATGTGAATTAAAACTTTTCTGAGCTTCAACTAAATGTGTGTTTTCTTTGTGGTGATGTAATCTGAACCATATTTACTTTCTTTATATGTAATGACATATAAATCAGTATCAAAAGTTTTATTAAATTCAAGGTATATCTTGTCTATTGCTTTCAGTTTGCTCATTTTGCCAGCTTGGATTGGACACTTGAGGTGTAATTTTTGTAAACTGATCAAGGTGTTTACTGATTAGTGAACACACTTTGAGTTAATAAGCGAAGCAGCCAGTAATCTCAATTAGTAATCCAAGAAACCAAAACAATCCCTAATCCAATTAACAAAATAACAAACTACTAATATTAATTGACTATTATATAGCTATACAGGCATTTATGTGCAATTATGAAACTATTAATTATGGTTTTAAATCTAATTTAAGATCTAGATCAATTATTATATTACTGTTTTATAAATACTGTGACCCAATGGCTATTCCGCTTGCCCTGGTACAAAGTACAATGGATTGTCCAATGGGGGACCCTCAACTGCCCTGGTGGACTCTGGTCTGCAGGTTGACATCACTGATGTCTGTAGGTTTCCACGCTCTTGCTGTCAGAAGATTCACTTACTATTGTTCTTTAATGTTATTCTTTATTTTCCATTTTTTCTGATTTGAGCCTAGCTTTTCACAGCCCTTGCACTCTGCTTTTCTTTCTCAAACTCCTCTCAGATAAGCAGTCCTTTTGTAATAATTTTTCCCCATTGATCCTAGTTTTGATTCTAGAGTATCCAAAATTTGATATTTCTAATAACACTCCCTAGGCAATATTGCTCTTATATGGTAGTACTGCTACTAGAAGTGAGCACCATTGCAACCCAAAACCACCCCTGTCATTTTACAGTTCATGCTGGACATATTTATTTCATCATATCCTGTCACCTCACATAATTATTCTACTTTAGCTTTGATTATTCTGCCTAGCTCCAGTTGAACACAAGCAGGTTCTTATCTTTTGTGCCAGTAGTTTGCATACCAGAAAAACAGAGTAATTTGTTCCCTTTTTCTGCTTTGTATATGAGGAGGGAAATGTAAAACTTCTCTTTTAAGGACTTTACTACTGTGAGGCCTCTTCATCAAACAAGCCAGCTTGATGGAAATTTGAAATATTAGGTGTGTTTTGTTAACAAAAGCCTTTATGGATTTATGCATTGCTTTTTCAATAATTTGATCCAGAATTTTTCCCTGGATCAAACCAGACTAATGATTCAAATGCTCCTTTAATTGCCTTTTTAGGCAGAAGTTCCATATTCATCTTCCCAAAGCTCTAAATAACTTCTGAGAGGTGATTGCCTTCATGCAGTTGATTGTTCATGGTTAAAAGATTTGTTCAATTAGTTTCTTAAGTGTTTGGTGGTGAATTTCACCAGACTTGTCTACACCTCTGCAATCTGACTGTTATCTTTAATCTGGCAGATGGATTTGACCCATCTTCTACTGTAGTGAAGACAATTTATATGGGGATTTATTGCAGTTCCTCTGTGTATGACTATATGTTTAAATTCTGCTGCCTGGGTCAACGCAATATGTATATAGCTTTAGGAGAGAAATAAAGCTTTTGCATTGTGACATTCTCATATGACAAATCTGCAGATTATGGTCTCTCAGACTTTTTTCTTGCTTGTTCTTTTCTTTGTGGAGCGCAAACACTTTGGGTCAGTGAAGTACCACTCCCACAGCCCAAAGAGTGTTTACCAGGAAACTTTCTCTTTGCCAGAATAATTTTTCTTTAATATTTCATAGTGTACAACCAGGGCATTTTTCATCTGCTCCAAGAATACTTTTAGTGCCAAGCGACAAATCACAATCTCTGTTCAGCTTATCAAATAAAGAAGTTAATGTATATTTACCTTAAAAGGACGTCATCCTCTGAAAGACCGAGTTTAAGAACAAATTGTAACTCCTTTCCTTGATTTTCCTTCCTAGAACTTTTTCTTTCTTTGTCCCTTACTCCTGTGTGAAAGGCTTGAGCAAACACAGGGGAAATCATGCACAGTGACAACAATATTGGTCAGAAGTGGGGGTCAGGAAGAGGGTCAGGTAGTTTGGAGGGAGGTTCAGTGGATGCTTCCAGCTTCCCAGTTCTTTGCTTGGTCACTTCTCATGTTATGACCTCTGTCTTGAGTCTGTTTACTCTATCGCCTTTAGTTAGACACAAAACATTCAAGCGAGACATGCAAAATATAAACCAATTATTTATTGTTTTATGTGATTTTTATCATAGGCAAAGGTAGATACACTCTGACAAACTTTGAGGCTAATAGGCTGATGTCTTTGCAGAATCTTCACTGGTGGAACAGGCACTGAGGGAGCTGGTTGGCCTCCCCAGGTCCTTGTATTGAATCTCCGGTGGTGATGAGATACCAATTTCCACCAGCTTTGTGGACACTAATGTCCTCGCTCTGATGACTCACCCAAAAGCCTGATGATTCCCAGATACCTCTTGACCTGCCTTCCTGGCTCTTTTCTACTTTTTTTTTTTTATTTTTTATTTTTTTCTTTTAAGACTTTATACATTTCCATGTTGATGTTTTCCCTTTTTAAATTGTTGAGCTACTAACAACCCTATCTCAACAGTACTCTCTCTCTCTCTCTCTCTCTCTCTCTCTCTCTCTCTCTCTCTCTCTCTCTCTTTTTTTTTCTTTCTTTCTGCAACCTTTCCCTCTGCCCTTTCCCAGGAGTCATGGCTATCACATGGATATCAGGAACACAGTCAGCTGAACCTTGGCACATGTCTGGAAGGGGCTCACAGCCAGGGCTGCAGAGCAACAGGACCATACTCATTCTCAGTGTAAAATTCAAAGCTCAAAGTGTTTGCACATATATTTGTACCTGTAGTTTTCTACTGCAAGCCTGATGATCGATTTTGATTAGTGCCATCTAGTGTCAATAATCTGGACCGCTGAATGAAGCTTTACACGCTGGTTTGCTCTTGCTGTCACCTCCGCATTTACAGCAGCAACAGTTCATTGGTGAGGGTAAGGATGCCCAGCTGGCTGTCAGAGACAGTTTGAGTGTCTTGGAGAATCCAACTCTTCATGTGAAACTGTTAAGTTTTAAATAAAGAATTTTAACACAGAGGGATCCTTCTAGATGGAAACCATTTCTTGATTATGCAGCTAAGCTGCCAGTAGTCTAGTACTGGGGAGAACACAGGTTGTTTTTCTGTTCCTACTCTGCTTTCCTTTGAGTGTGAGGAATTTTCAGCCAGTATAAGCAGGCACAGAATTTCCTCTATCACCAACAGGGCAGTTTCTTCTACCCTGACATGGAGGTCTAAAAGGTGTATATTTAGGTCTAGACCTCCTTTATGATTATAGATGTACTTGCACAGAATGATCACCAAGTCCAAAAAACATGGAGAGGAGGAGAAGAGCTCTCCCCACATGCAAGAGTAGTTGTTGTGGCCTATTGATAACAAAGGATACCCTTTTGGCAGTGCCTAACTGTCCCATACGTGTCGAGAAAGTTTAGTCATCTAAACCAGAGCTCCATATGTTACAATCCCATGAAAATTATATCTTCAACATAAAATGTGTTATGCTTGGTAAAGGCACATGGTCTTTTTACACTTCAGAAAATGAAATACTATTCCCTAGTACACCAAGAAGAGCTGCGTCCCAATGCTTTTATTGAAGTAGGAAGAAATTGAAACTCTAAACCAACACTTTTTTAGAATAAAAAAACCCAGTCTCGAGGTTGGCTAACCAGGAGCAATGGTTAGGTGAAAACATCCAGTAATGTAACTGAGAACTGATCTGGGCCCTGTAGTTTCTTTTGGTTTGCCATAAACAAATTACATATATTTTCAGTTACAGAATCAGAGAATGGTAGGGGTTGGATAGGACCTCTGGAGATAAGGCTAGTCCAACACCTCTGCTAAAGAAGGGTCACACAGAGCAGGGTGCCCAGGATTGCATTGTCCAGGTGGGTTTGGAATCTCTCTAGAGAACAAGATTCCACAACATCTCTGGGCAGCCCGTGCCAGGCTCTGACACCATCACACCAAAGAAGTTTTTACTCATGTTCAGATGGAACCTCCTGGGTTCTAGTTTGTGCCCATTGCCCCCTGCCCTGTTGCTAGGGACCACTGAAAAGTCTGGCCTAATCCACTTGACAGTCTCCCTTTAGATATTGATCATCATTGATAAAATCCCCTCTCAGACTTTTCTTCTCCAGACTAAACAGGCCCTGCTCTCTCAGCCTTTCCTTATCAGAGATATGCTCCAGTTGAGGAAAAAGGTAATTTTTTAAACCCTATTTTCTCAGTCAGTTGAAGAAAAAGGTAGTTTTTAGTGACACTGAAACTTCAGCTTCAGATGTTCAGTTTTCCACCAGAGGGCACTCCTATATTTTTAATGAAGGCAAGTTTCTGAATAGGGCTGGGCAGCTCTGAATAGCTTGGTGTGTATGGTACAATTCTAGCTGTGACATGGCAAGCAGAAAAATTGCAGTATCTGGTTCACCTCGTTGCACATCTGTCAGCGCTATGCATCAACCCTTCACTGCTAGCCGATGGTGCACAGCAAGTCGCCAATATGCCAGATGTGTCAGCCGTATGCATGTAAAATAAATAACCAGTTCATACCCGCAGTGTCTGATATGGCCAGGATATGGCATGTTTTAACCTGGGATTGAAGGGAGCTGTGTCTTCCTCACGAGGAGGAATAAGGCCAACTGTATCACCAGGATTGATACCAGATTTCAGCTTTTTCTATGAAATATTCCATCTCCTGCACTGTCCAATGATTTTATCTTAGTTCATGGAAATACATATTCTTATAAAAATCACAGCTTTTTGTGAGTTGATGAAGCTTGGGTTGATTTTTGTAGCTTTGATGCTCGAGAATTTATATCAATATATAACAAAAAATCCAAAGATCTGCAGTCAATCTGTAGAGACTGAGGAACCTGTTAGTTTATCTGGACTATGATCCTATCAGGAGCCATATCTTATAGGGCTTTTTCATCTTTTTTTAACTTTTTTACTTGTTTTTAGAACGATATTTTGATGGTTAAAGTAATATACTTGAATGAAGAAAATCTAGGTAGTTTGGTTTTTGATGACAGAAGAGAAAGCACAGTTTTTAGTACATCCTCATGATGAAACCAAAGATTTTTGAAGAAAAATGCTACAGAAAATTAGATGTTTGTTTACCTGAGCATACAAAACTAAAACATATTTCCTAACAGATTCTGTCAAGGCTGAATTATCTCCTATTTAGTTTTGTTATTTAGTTACTGAAATAGTTGGCAAAGGTAGTTTAAGGAGGAAATAAATTCTTTTGGTAATTTGACCAAAATATACATGAGCGAAGTCAGAGATTGGAAGTATGACACACCAAATGCTTTACATGTTCTGGCACCATGTCAGATGTGACAGATTCTCACAGCAACTCTTAAACAGGTAGATATTTTTCCCTTCCTCTGAAGCAAGAAAAAACAGCCTGAAATCAGACTGTCACACTCAGCTCTACACCAAGGAAACATCTACATTAACCTGAACACAGCAGATACAGCAAGGGAGAGCCAGACTGAGCTAACACAGGTAGAAACATGAGGGGTTTTATTTTATTCTGGTTTTGTTTTGTTTTGTTCAATCTTTTCCTCTCTCAGTTGTGTTTTTCCTACAGACACCTTTGGCATGTTCTTCCCATTCAGACTCTTGAGCACCCCCAGCCCACTTGCAGAAAGGACCTTGACTTTGTGTGAGCACTTCTTAGCAACAGATAAAACATCCGTGTATTATCAACACTGTTTTGGTCACAGTTCTAAAACATAGCATGATACAAGTTACCAGGAAGAAAGTTCATTCTATCCCAGCCAAAACCAACATAAAGGCAAACACCTTCACTGATAGCGCTTTGGTAGAAGACCCACAGCAATTGCTTTTGGCAGTCTAATACCATCTACATGTTTTTTCTGTAGGTCCTGTAGAGTACCCACCAGCCCTTTGTGTAGATCTTTGCCAACCCATAGTATCACATAATGCCTCTGAGAAAAACTTTTAAGTGTTCTGCGAATTGTTCCACAAAATTACCAGTTTGTCTCCTTTGTCTCCATTAAAGACTTTCAGTATGACTAAACTGGCTGTAGATGCCTAAAGTAATGCAATATGGGTCCCGCCCCTCATATTTATATTCCTGTTGTTTTAATGGGTAGCCTTATTTGCTTTGGTTGACCCAGGAGCTGTGTGGTGCTTCTTGGGTAATAGGTGTCTTCAGTGCCTAACCTGTGCAGTCTGGTTTCTTATTTACTGGTAATGGGTAGACTGTCTGGCCCTTATGGCTCATTAGGTGATGAATTAATCTGTATGGCCTTGTTGCTGGTGGTTAATTCCTTTAACACCGTAAAAAGGTAACCTGTGTACTATGTATCACCTCCTGGCAGGATGAGACAGCAAAGCAGGTCCGATGCTGCCGTTCATAAAGTGAACAAAGACAGCTTGGGCTCAAGGGAGATGCGTTATGCAGAAGATGAGATCAGGCTCAGACACCGAGCTGCTTGGGGCGATGTGTTATTAAATGCTATCTACTGATATGCTACTCTTGTAGAAGCTGATTAATGACATCCTACTTTATTATTCCTTATCTTTTATCTTCACCTTGTTTCAGAGATGTAGCTGGCAGTACACGGCACTAACCAAAGACTCGTGGCACTCATTAGATGGTGGCTGCTCCTCACAAATGCCATCAGGCATGCAATTCCTATTCACGATTTCGCTAACGATGCTGGTTAACATGTTGCTGTGTTGCTGTTCAAGCATCCTAGACAACATGGTCTTGTCAGTCTTGAACTAACTTATCTTTTACTTATCATTTTCTTTGACACAATCCTCTGATAAGCTGAGAGATAAATACATGACAGACTCTGAAATGTATTCCCCGGGCACTAAAATCTTAGCAGTAACGCTGTAGAGGGGTTTCATCTAACGAGTGCTTCTTTTGACCTGTTTTCTGTTTTGTTAGAGTGTTGCAGCTGCAGATCTTAAGACACATTTAAACTAGAAACAAATTCTTATTCAGCCATACTCCATGCCTCAGGAAGTTTTCTGTCTTTGTGTGAATGGGGGTGTTTAATTCTGGCAGCTCAGGACAGGTACTGGATACTGGAAAGTCAAACACATTCAATTGCTTAAGGTCCTCTTTTGTATTAGCTTTGATGGTGTGATGAGAGGAGAGGAGTGATCCCCTCTAAGAGAAAATTAACTTGAGGAATAATTTTCTGCGGGGTCAGTGTGCTGATTTATCTCAGCAAGGTCTAATCAGACATCAGGACGCTTTCGTTGAAGAATGCTAAAACTAACTTGGTTACTTCTTATGGCAACTAGACATGGATTTGGTGAGGAGGTAAAAGAAGGGGTGAATTCCCTTGTCATGGGAAGGAGATGCTGTGAGGCAAATGTCAAGCAGAAAGACCAGCAGTAACCAAGCCACGCTTTCACTGCAGGTGAGATTTTAGGATTCCCCACACCTTGCCTGGTGTTTTATCTCCTGCTCCTAAAGTTGGCTGGTTGACTAGTTCAGTTAAAGATCATGGTACAAGGACACAACCAGGGTTTCTGCTGGCACACAGTTGTAAGAATGTGCCTCTGTTTATTTTATTTCAGTGAAATAAAAAGCCTGATAATGATACTGAGCTAAATTGCTCTAATATGCTCACCTCCTCCTTAAATCAGAATATTTTTTATACTTCTCTGCACATTTGCAAGGGTTATCTGAAATATGACGAATGGATCATTAAGAAGAAAACATGTAATAGATGAACTGGCTTTCACGTTATCTTTGCCAGTCACTGCAAGTCCATTCTGCTTCATGTCCTCATGTAATCTGATTTCAAATGGGAAGAGGAGTGATTTAATGAAGTGGAAGTGAGCAAGATGCACCTTTCTTCATTTGCTGTCCATTTTCTATAATTTTCCAAGTCCCTTTTCCTTTTTTTTTGTTTTGTTTTTTTTTTTTGTTTTTTTGTTTTGTTTTGGGTTTTTTGATCACACCATTGTCAGTACCAGTCAGACTATGGATAGTTTTCTGTCAGGTTAAGAAATGGCATCAACTCAGTCAGGAGGAAACATAGTAGTGGTGCTGGGATATCTTCCTCTTCCAACAGCAGCAACCTGTGTAAGCTGTCTCAGCTAACTTCACTTCCATAGTGGTGTCAGATGAGACAGATGATTTCCTTGAGTAATTTTTTGCTGCTTCCTCATCCCTCAATTCCACTCTACAAACTCAGTGTCTGCACTGTAACAGATTATGCCTGAAATCCCACCCATGAGGTATACAGGGAGCAATAGCATAGTTTAACATTCCCTCTCCCACAAAGCTCATTTCTGCCTTTTTACATCCTCTCAGTTATATCAAAAGGATGTGATGCTGGACCCAGAGTAAAAACTTTGGTAAATTACTTTTTATCGTAGTCCGTCTCTCTGAAAAACAGCTTCCTGAAAAACATCCAGAGCACTTTAACAGCAAAACTTCTGGAAAAAAAGAGAGAAATTGTTTGATACAGTACTGCTACTAAATGATAAGCTTAGCAAACTATGGCCAAAGCGTGTTATAGGCAGAGTAATAAATACACTTACAGCAATGGTCAATCCCTGCCACTTAAAGCTGAAAAAGAGGTTTATTCTTGACATACTACAGTGAATGCTGGTTTGTGAATAGACTGAGACCCAGATTAAAAGATCCCTGCAGACAGCTCTGGGAAAAATACGGCTGCTTAAATCCAAATGTGTGGTCCTAACTGCCTCGGCTAGCTCTCATCCATGCCAAGGGAAATCTGTAACCCTTATGCATGCCACAGCATTGAAGGAGTGGGAGGATTAAAACCTTGTTTCTCATTAAATTGAAATAGGCCACTCCTTGCTCAGTCTTTTGTGGTAATTTATGTCTAATTTGGAGCTATTTACCTCCTGTGTAAGGCACTGTGTGGGCAGACAGGGTATCAAGCTGAGGATTATGGATGCCACAGCTAGATTTCTGGGTGTAAACATCAGGTTCTGGATCATTTCTTGGACCAACTGAGGGTATAGATGACTTCTGGTCCTCATAAGATCTGAATGTGTATTTCCTGAGTATATACCTGTTGTTTTCTTTTATGGCTGTAAAATGGTAAAACGATAATCTGCAATTACGTAAAACTACCTGTAGATATTTCTGTTTTCTTTAAAATTTATCTTATTTTTACCTGTACAGTAAGCTGATGCAGCAGAGCAGGTGGACAGACACTTAAAATCAAGAAATCCATCTGAAAATGGCATAGAAAGAGTTAGAACAACGTTCATTACTTTGTTATATAACACTTATCTAAAAAGCTTATCTGTGGCTTACTGATACAGATAAAATTAATGTGATTTATCGTCACACAAGTAGGAAAGACACCTTTCTGCTCAGTTGATTAATATTTGAAGTATGTCAGTCTCAAATTATTTTTTTTTTTAAGGCCCTTTTAAAGTTCATTGTGTATTTTATGACGTCTTTATTCTTGCAGAGCAGAATAAAAATCTGATTGACGCAGACTGTGGACAGTCTGTTACTAGATACAGTGTAATATGTAGCAGGTGTTGACTCAGTCTCAGGTGAAATCTCTTTGATAAAATCAGTCTTACATATCATAGGTTAAAAGTTAGACAGAGTACGTAAGGACGAACTGGTGTTGGCTGGAACTGACTAGATAGGAAGAAACCTCCAAATATTTCTTAGTCTTGTGTAAACTTATAATTCCAATTCATTTCTCTGGGTTTGCGTATTTCCACGAGAGAAAATTAAGCCAAAGGTACATACTTCTGCAAAAATGCAGGGGGAAAATGTGCTAAAAATCAATGCATTTGTGTAATATAGCAACTAAAATCAAAAGTGGGAAAAGTATCATTTCAACTTCATTCAACTTCATTATGATATTAGACTCCAAATCTTTGCATACTCACTGTAGCCTCTCTTTTGTTAGCTATCATCCAATTACATTTATCTGGGGAATATAAGGTTCCATTTGCCATGAAATTTCAGCTAATTGTGACATACATTGCAAAAAGTCAAGATGTCCTTCCCTTCAATGTTTCAGACTTTCTTCAAGAATGTATTTGAATGCTGTGAAATTTTCCATGTTTTGATCAATGCATTCATGGATGCTTTCATAGCATGATACTGGGAATGATTGCAAAGTCTACATTTCTTGGTTTCCTCAAATGTTAATAACTTAAGTTTAGTATGAAAAAAGGAAAAGAGTTGATAGATACATTAAAAATAGCATACAGGATGCTAAATTTCTTTGGCATATTTTAAACCATTAGCATTTGTGAACTGTATTATCTAATGATGATGTCTCTTGCAGCAAGTAGATTTTTGCCTTTGTGACACATGCCAGGCAAAGCTTTGTTGAAAGCTGTCAGGCAGATAGAAAAAATAGAGCTCCCTTTTAAAATCTCAAGAAAGTATGGAAAGAAATTCACTGGAGACATTGTATTATCAAAAGTCATTTTCAACATTCTATATTAATTTACAGGATTTGCTGGTTTATTGTTCTCAAAGATTAAGCCTATATGATTGTCTGGTTACTAGTTCTTTTAAAAAGTTGAGGTGTTTGCTCCTTGGATATTCTTTAGAAATAAATAAATACAAAGATAGAGGCAAAATGAAGTAAAAATAACACAACAAATCCCTTCAAGTGAAAATAGTCTTGAAAAGAGGCAACATATTACACCATATACAATTTAGAAGTTATAGTAAGTCTCACCAATTTTTGGAATGCATTGCCTTTTAAATAGAATTTACTTTTCTTATAAAGCCCATTGGATGTGCAGATGCATTATTAAACAGTATTGTCCTGCCACATGCCAATGAATGCAAAACATTCATTGGTTTAAGGAAAGTTAGCTCTGTGATGAGACTGTTATTTAAAAATCAGAGATCATTCTTGCATTTACTTTGTTCAGATGGACACACATTTCTTTTCTTTCAACTTCCTTGAACCAATGTGAAATGTTACTTTACAGCACATGCAGTATCTTTCTCTTGAATTTTGGGAAAGAGCTGTTGTATTGTGCAGCCAGGAGAGAGCCTAAGTGAGAGGCAATCCACAGATTCAGAAGGGATTTTGCAAACCCACCACACATAATAAAGCTTCACTATTTTTCCATCTTAACCACTGAAACATTGCTGTAACACTTTAAAGAGTCAAATCAATCAAGGCTTAATCACACATTCAGAAGTGTACTTTTTGCTTTGCAAGTTTCAGGAACAGTCCTTCAGATTCTTGAAAAATAGGTGAATCAAGGCTCACAGCATGAGAGGTGTAAAATAAATCTGTTTTAGAGCTTACAGAAGGCTGCATACATTCTAGGAATATCTGGAAGTTTCATAACTAATGATGATACATTTTCAAAATAACATTACAGCTCCTGTTTCAACACTACAAGGATGTCATGACTGTTGGATATCAAATCTGGGAAAGAGAAAACTTCTGCCTGCCACGGGCTTTTTCTACCTGCCATTGAAGGACATTAGTTTGGTAATGTCAAGAAATATGATATTGGCTTAGCTGAACTGTTCATATCATCAAGTTTTGCTGTTCCTGTTACATCATTGCACCAATTAGAGAATTCTTGCAGTGTACAGAATCACAGAATCACACAGAATCATTTAGGTTGGAAAAGACCCTTGGGATCATCGTGTCCAACCATGAACCCTACTCTACAAGTTCACCCCTAGACCATATCCCTCAACACCACATCTAAGCAATGTTTAAACACATCCAGGGATGGCAACTCAACCACCTCCCTGGGCAGCCTATTCCAATATCTCACCACTCTTTCCATGAAGAACTTTTTCCTAGTGTCCAGTCTAAACCTACCTTGTATTAGCTTGAGACCATTCCCTCTGGTTCTGTCACTAATTACCTGAAGAGAAGAGGCCAGCACCAACCTCTCTACAGTGTCCTTTCAGGTAGTTGTAGAGAGTGATAAGGTCTCCCCTCAGCCTCCTCTTCCTCAAACTAAAC